>CM069133.1:20340036-20940036 GCA_035221665.1 Okamejei kenojei
ACAGCGAGCTGTGCATCGTCTGACACACCAGCGAACTTTTAGCTCCACATTGATTTGATTGAATTTAAATTTACCAACTGCTGTGCTAGCATTTGAACAAATGTCTCCAGATCGCTGGTGTGGGTTGTTGGATTACAAGTCCATTATGCAATGTTACCATGCCCCGTATAGGTTTTCCACTACAAAGTGTTGGATTTATATGTTCCAGATGAGTGCTGGTGTGAAGCAGATTATTCCCAGCATGGTGGAATGGGGGCTGTGGTTATGTCAGCCAGTACTGATTTGACTCCATGTGGATTACATTTTTAGCCATCCTCCCCCTCCTTACCCCAACGTTCTCGCTTCCCTCTGGTTTCAATCCTCTGTCAGGCACTTAATTTGCTTACTTTTATGATTGATGGAATTATTTGGGGAAAAAATAGCTATGTGATATCTGACAACTCAGGGTAACCAGGACAATAAATTATTGAACATAACTCACTTGACTTGACTAATGATTAATTGACGGGTAACTTGCAGGTGAACATATTCTTTCACTTTGAGCACTTCTGAAGTTTGGCTTGCAAGAATGTAAAAACTTTTGATTAATTTGAAGTTTACTTTAGTTCATAAACTTATTTGACCTCAAAGATTATGCAGCACAATATGAAAAAGGACAATAGTGAGGCACAGTGCTTATTCATAAGTTCCAGGAGCAGAATTAGGCCATTCATCCCATCAGGTCTACGCCGCCATTCAATCATGGCTGATCTATCTTTCCCTCTTAACCCCATTCTCCTGCCTTTTCCCCATAACCACTGACACCTGTACTAATCAAGTATCTATCTATCTCTGCCTTAAAAATATCCATTGACCTCCGCAGCCTTCTGTGGCAATGAATTCCACAGATTTACCACTTCCAACGGCAGCTGAGGATGTACTTCCTACGGCAGCTGAGGAAGCACAATCTGCCACAGGCAATGATGGTCCAATTCTACACGGCCATCGTAGAGTCTGTCCTCACCTTCTCCATCATGGTCTGGTTTGGCTCAGCCTCCAAGCACGACACCTGGAGGCTGCAGCGAATCGTCCGATCAGCAGAGAAGGTTATTGGCTGCAACCTTCCTCCATTGATGAACTGTACACTGAAAGGGCCAGGAAGCGAGCGGGTAAGATCATCTCTGACCCCTCTCACCCTGGCCACAAACTCTTTGAATCACTTCCCTCTGGAAGGCGACTCCAGATTGTCAAAGCTGCCACAGCCAGACATAAAAACAGTTTTTATCCACGAGTAGTTGCTCTCCTCAACAGCCAAAAATCTGTAGTCTCCCTTTGATCTGGTATTTTGTTGGTTCACATGCTTGATCAATGGTGTTTTATCATTAATGTTTTATTATTATTAACGTTTAGTGTTTTCTGAGTTATTCGTAACTGTCACTGTATGTCATGTTACTTGTTGGCGGAGCACCAAGGCAAATTCCTTGTATGTGAATACTCGGCCAATAAACTTACTTACTTACTCTGACTAAAGAAATTCCTCTTGATCCTTTCTAAATACTTCCTTTTATTCTGGGGCTATGACCTCCGACCCAAGACTCTCCCACTAGTGGAAACATCTTCTCAACATCCACTCTATCCAAGCCTTTCACTGTTCACTTATTCATCTGCATTGTTCCTAAAGATCCATTGCCTAACCTAACCGGGCACAGCACAAGGAAAAACAAAGTGGGCAAAACTCCTGGTGAATGCCGGAAAATGACCAAAGTGGCAATAAGTGGCAGTAAAATTACAATAAATGTTGCTGTAAATGATAAATTGACAGTAATGATCAAAGGATAGGTAGAGGTATACGAATGATTGGATTGCTCTACAGAGAGCCAGAGCTATTTGGCTGAGTGGCCTCCTGTACAACGCTGACTCCCTGGCTTGGCACAGTGGCACAGCTGGTAGAGCTGCATTCATAGAAACATAGAAATCCCCACAGCGCCAGAGATCGGGTTCGATCACGAGCTTGGGTGCTGTCCATGTGGTGTTTGCACATTCTCCCTGTGACACCGCGTGGCTTCCCCCCCCCCCCCCCCCCCCCCCCCCCGGTGACCCAGTTTTCTCCCACATCCCAAACGTTGTATAAGACATAGGTGAGGCCACATTTAGAATATTGTGTTAATGTTTGTCACCGTGTTATGAGAAAGATGTTGGGTTGGAAAGAGTGCAGAGTAGATTTACGAGGATGTTGCCAGGACTTGAGGGCCTGCGCTATAGAAAGAAGTTAAGCAGGCTAGGACTTTATTCCTTGGAGCGCAGGAGGAAGAGGGATGATCTTTTACAAGTCTACAAGATCATGAGAGGAGTAAATTGGGTAAACGCACAGAGTAGTCTTTTGCCCAGAGTAGAGGAATCAAGAACCAGAGGAAAAAGGTTTAAGGTGTTTCTATGCTGTATCGCTAAATTGCCTGACTCCTGAATTACTATTTAATAAATTCTACCCATATTATATGTTTGGGGACTACTGAGGAGAACTAAACCAATTCTCAGATATTTTCAAGATGTTTAAGAAGGAACTGCAGATGCTGGAAAATCGAAAGGTAGATAAAAATGCTGGAGAAACTCAGCGGGTGAGGCAGCATCTATGGAGCGAAGGAAATAGGCAACGTTTTGGGTCGAGACGGGTCTGAAGAAGGGTCTCGACCCGAAATGTCGCCTATTTCCTTCGCTCCATAGATGCAGCCTCACCCGCTGAGTTTCTCCAGCATTTTTGTCTACCTCAGATATTTTCAGATCAATGTCAAGAAATGGGGACATGTTTTCTCTCAATGGTTACAATTTTCTTCAGGTAATTATCCAATATTTGAAGCAGATGAACGACATCTACAGATAAGGCCGAGATGTCCCTTGCATTGCTCTGATTGATTCCATCCATCTGAATTCCATGCCATCAATCATGTGCAAAAGGTGGCCTCACACAGGTGTCAGCTTATTCAATTGGTATAATACCTACCACTAAATGAAAAACTTAAGGATGTAAACCTAGTCTTGACCACAAGAAAGCATCCATTGTGAACACATGGGCATCCTTCAAATAGACTTTAAACCAGCACTATATCTACCTTCCTCAAAAAGTCACATGGGAAATAAAAGATCTATTTTGCCTTCAATGGACTAGCCTGTTCTTTATGCAATCAATCAATTCATCATGTATCCCACACATTGTAATCTTCTGGAGTCATAAAGTAAACATGATTAGTCAAAGACCATTGTTCATAATTTCAGATTAGCAGAGTCACCAATTTATTTTGTTATTTTCAAGTGCTGTGCATTTTTTTGACTAGTAAATTATATCTTGAGAGATATAGACAATAGACAATAGGCAATAGGTTCAGGAGTAGGCCATTCAGCCCTTTGAGCCAGCACCGCCATTCAATGTGATCATGGATAATCAGACCAAATCAGTATGCCGTTCCTGCCTTCTCCCCATATTCCCTGACTCCGCTATCTTTAAGGGACTTATCTAGCTCTCTCTTGAAAGTATCCAGAGAACCGGCCTCCACCACCCTCTGAGGCAGAGAATATCCATCAAGATAGCTAAAATCTTCTCTCCTTCTCTGCCTCAACACAGTGAATGCCCATAAAATGTGTGCCAAGCCACGGGTGCTTAAATGTCATTTTAGCTTTTAGTAATCACTTTCATAATTCTAGAAGTTATGTTTCTTCATACATGTTGTGGTTGATTGAAGCATAAAAGTTTCTTTCTCCATGGGTGTTGTTTGATCTTCTGAGTAAATCCAGAAATGTTATATCTTTATGTCAAATTTCTTGCGTCCATATATTTCATTTTTGTTCCTTTTATGCCTACAATTCCATTGTAGTTCGTTCAGTGGGTTATGATCACCTGCTAGTTCCATATCAAAATGTCCTAAGCCAATGAATGTGTTTGTTGGTGTTAAGTAAGTTGCCTCACTATCAAATCAAATAGGTGAGAGTCTAATATTAACAATTGGTACAGCCTTATTGGAGACACAAGACACTGCAGATGCTGGACTCTTGAGTAGAACAGAAAATGCTGGAGTAACTCAGCAGATCAGGCCACATCACTGGATGATATGAGAGGTGACATTTCGGGTTGGGATCATTCTTCAAGCTGATTGGCGAAAAGAGTAGAAAGCTGGGAAAGAAGTGGGGACGGGACCAATCCGTCTAAAGAATTTCTTGATTAGAACAGGTATCAAGGGTTACGGGAGAAGGCAGGAAAATGGGATTAGGAGGCAGATATCAGCCATGATTGAATGGCGGACTGGACTCGATGGGCCAAATTAGACTCCTACAACTTGTGAACTTGTAAAGAAGGAACCCAAAACGTCACCTATTCCTGCCGTCCAGAGATGCTGCCTGACACACTAATTTAATCCAACACTTAAAGTTCTGTACAGCCAGGTTGACACCTTTTACTTTGTGGTGCTAGACAATTCCATTGGCAACCATGGAGGTTTGCCCTCTGCAGTCTAATCAGACAATGCAAACACAATTGGGACAATTTGGCATTTTCTGTAGGTACGTAGTTCTTGGGAATTTGCACTATAATTTGTTTTGATCGACATTAACATCAATATGAGTGCTTTCCAGCTTTGTATTTTCATTGCATTATCTTCTGCCAAGGGATAAAGATTAATTGCTATTCTGCTCACGCAATAATGTGGCACAGTAAGGCACGATCTTTACACCTTATTGATAGATCTCTGCACTGCACGTTGATCAATACTCCAGCGGCATAAAATGAAAGGGATCTGAAGAAGTTGCTGATAAATGGACACACACGAGATAGAAATCAATAAAGTTCCCTTTGAAACAATGAATTGTCTCAGCTGAATGCCTCAGGCAGAAGATGATTTGAAGTCAGCATCGCTACATTAGGTAGCTCCAATCAAACAAAGTTTTCCACACAATAGATACTTTTTCTTGACTTTTCAGCTGAATAAAAATAACATAGGGTTATATATGTGAAGAAGTTTTGAATGTTGTTTAGATTTTTTAGAAGTTTACTTTGAACTTTATTTCAGACTCCTTCCTAATTTCCATACTTTAAATGAAAGGTCCTCCCAGGGCGCCGTCGAGTATGGCTGCCCTGCCAGCAGCTGTTAGTCTTTTCACCCTTTAATTTATTTTTAGTTAGTTAAAAGTGTTTGTTTTGGAGGTCTTTTAGTCTTTTTATGTGAGGGGGGGGGGAAACTTTTTTTTCTCAGTACCTACCTGGTCGGAGATGCGGTTTTTCTCCGAGCCGTGTTTTCGCCCCTTCCTCGCGGCCTACCGGCAGTCTGGAGCAGCGTTTCCTGCCGGAACCGGCCGAGACTTCAGCTTTGGCGGCGGCACTGCGCTGAGGCGCCATCGTGCAGCGGGCGATGCCTTGCCCGGGTCGCCGTGCGGTGGGCTCCGGAGGGCTGGGACCGCCGACTCCAACATCGCGGAGCTGCGGTCTGTGGAGCTTCCAGCCGCGGGCGGCGCTGAGCTTTAAACACCGCGGAGCCTGGGATCTCACGAGGAGGTCGCCAGAGTCGGAGCTGCGACCAGCGCGGCCCGTGGACTTCGGGAGCCGCGGTCTCCGGGGAGGAGGCGTCCGCTCCAGACATTCCAAGCCACTGAGGCGTGTTCACCCGACGCCAGAGCTTCATCATCCGGCGAGAGGGCCTGAAGCATCGGGCTGCTGTAGCGGCGACTGCGGACGCCTCAATAGGTCCGACTATGGGTGAACTGGGGATGGGACTGGACCTTACTGCCTTCCCCCACAGTGGGAACCATTGGGGGGGGGGGGGGGGGTGTTTTTTATGTTTACTGTTAAATTCTTTGATGTTGTTTCGTATCTTTATTTGTGTGCTGCATGGCAAGTCAAATTTCACTACACCATTGGTGTATGTGATAATAAATGTGCTTTGTCCTTTGTCCTTAATTATAGGGTATCACAGTGGCATGGTAGTTAATGCTGCTTTCAATCTACTCCAGCGATTCTAACTTTGGGCACTGTGTGGAGTTCGCAGCAACCCCCTGTGACCACGTGGATTTCCTCTGGGTGATCTGATTTTCTCACACATCCCTAGGACATGCTAACTGCTGACTGTAAATGACTCCTGGTGTGGGTGGATGGCAGGAGAACCAGGGCACTCATGGACCTCTGAGAGAGAATAGTGACAGGGAAACAGGAAGGGTAGTGGATTGATCAGATTACTCTGTTAATTGGCTTAGATTCAGTGGCCAAAAGGCCTTTCCCTATTTTCTAAGAACAAATTAGAAATATTTGAAATGAGATCAAGGAACTGATATGCATGGGTTAAATTCCATCACTATTGCATAATTATCTCCAATGCCGACATTATTGCATTTCCTAATAGGGTATCAATCTAAGTATTTTCTGAAGTAAAAGTGCTGGAAGTACATGATGTGTGGGGAGAAACAGTTAATCTATCAGGTTGATGAAGTTCCATGGAAACTAGAAGTTGGAATGAACTTTTTTTTTTAAGTTGCAGAGAAATAGGGTGGGCTTCAACTCAAAAAGGGAATGATTGTTGTAAGCTGGGGACCAAGAATAAATGAATGATGTAAATGATGCCAGCATGGTGTGAGAGCAGTGAATGCTTGTTATTCTCAGTTGATCTCTCTGGAGGAAAGAGCAACAGATACCAGAACTGTGAGATACACAACGCCACAAACGCTGGAAATCTAAAATAAAATACATTTACGAGGATGTTGCCAGGACTAGATGGTCTGAGCTATAGGAAGAGGTTGAGTAGGCTGGGATTCTATTCCTTGGATGGCAGGAGGATGAGAGGTGATCTTATAGAGGCGTATAAGATCATGCATGGAATAGATCGGGTAAACGCACAGTCTCTTGCCCAGAGTTGGTGAATCAAGGACCAGTGGATGTAGTGCAGGGAGGGACTATCCCAATGTTTAAGAAACAGTTAGATAGGTACATGGATAGGACAGGTTTGGAGGGATATGGACCAAACCCGGGCAGTTTGGATTAACGTAGCGGGGAAATGTTGGCCGGTGTGGGCAAGTTGGGCCGAAGGGCCTGTTTCCACACTGTATCACTACAGAAGATAGCCAATGTTAGGCAGCAACCGTGGGGATTGAAAACGGAGTTAATATTACAAGTTTTATTCAATCATTTCCTGAATACTAGAGCCACATTCATTTTGTTATTGTGTTTTGATCTGTTCCTATGCTTGTCTTTTGATCGCAATGCTGTTATCATAATTTTATTGTTCCTAGGCAGCGGTTTAGTACCATTTTATGGGTGGAAATCCCGGGGAGAGGGGGGGGGGGGGGGGGGGGGGAGGCGTGGAAGGAAGGAGGGAAGGAAGCTAGCGCTACACTCTTCCCAATTAAGCCAGTGCTAACACAGTATCATGCGTATGTACGCGTACATCAGAGGTCTCCAAACTGTGGCCCGCAGGCCGCATCCGGCCCACCACAAGTTTTATCCTCCCGCAGCAAGATCAGTGCAGGACGGAGCGTGTGTCAGTTAGGCGTCGAGCCGATTCCAGTCGGGGAGCATGGCGGCCCGGAGGTGCTCTTAGTGTTGTTACCGGGTAGGTCACTCGAATTGTCAGAGCGGAACCATCACAGGGTCGCCGTGAAGAAGGGTGCAGTGTGGGGGATGGGGGGGTTGTTCGGCGGCAGCCAAAATGGGTTGGCAGCATGGGCAGCGGTCAGAATGGGCCGGCGGCGCGTTATAACGTGCGATCGTTCCTCTCTGCCATCTCTCGCTCTCTCTCCCCTCTATGCCCTCTCTCTTTGTGTCCCCACGTTTTAAAAGCGATTTTCGCCCGTGATTTTATCGACTGTGCGAGATGACCTTTTTCAGAATTGACACGCTGTGTTCTACTTGCAGCACTTTGGATCCATGTCATACTTCCCCCTCTATGCCAGCAGTGACTCCATTCATTGTAAATTGCACCAAATTAATCAGCTATCCATTTTCAGAAAACAGCTTCTTCCTGGTTTCAATATCCGAACAGAAGCTGGCTGCGAGCAGCTACACATTGTAAACTGTTAGATTGGATCAAACATAACACTGAAATGTCAGACTTTATGTATTACATTTACACCGCATAATCCTTCTTGACAGGCTCCTACCGAAAAAAAAAAGTACCACAAGAAGATTCTAGATAAGACGGGAAAATAAAAATGGCTGTTGTACAGCACAAAGTTTTTTTTGCAAAATAAAATGAAGTACTTTGGAAATTATCTGTGGCCTTAGTAATAAAGGCATCGGAAATTGAAGGTCCAAGTGATACATGATCAGTTTTGATCCCGGTCAATCTAATAAGGCTTTTGATTTATAAAACTATGTTGCCTTTTTGCTTCCTTCGGAGATAGTAGGGTTGGTTTAGCCTCATGATATTCAGGCAGTTTAGATGTTGATGACGTCATTCCATTATTTCTTGAGCAAGGAGTGGTTTTGTTTCTTTCGGGGTGTTATCTGTGCGTGACATGTTTAAAAATAAGGAATGCTCGTAAACGTAGACCGCTCCTACAATTCAGTGTAAAATGTCAGTGATATATATACCCACCTGAAAACGTCACTGCAAGAGACACCGCGATGGTTGCTGAACATAAACCGCCACTACACTGTAAAAGTGAAGTTAACAGAATGATCGAACGGTTGGATGTACGGACCATCTTCCGTTATTAAACTTGTAGCTCAAAGACTTGTAGCTTCTAAAAAACCTAGATTGACATGTCATTCATCTCTTCTGGTTGCTTGCACAATAGACACGGCAATTCTAAAGAAATGTATTGTGTGGAATCCTTGAGATGTGAGAACATGATAAGGTGACAGTTAAATCCATTTTATTAAATTTCATTTGGTTGGAGTAAGATAAAAGCAGGAAACAAATTAACCAAATAGTTTTTCTGAAGTGTCTTTGAATCTCGAGGCAGCTTCCTAGAACTAGTTAGTTGTGAACCATGTGTTGGTAGCAGAAGTTCAGGCATAACTGTGAAATATCAGATTGCAACAATCAAATATCAAATTGCAGAATTAAAGGACATTCCTTTAGGAAAGAGATTAGAAGGAATTTCTTTAGTCAGAGGGTGTTGAATCTGTGGAATTATTTGCCACAGAAGGCTGTGGAGGCCAAGTCAATGGATATTTTTAAGGCGGAGATAGATAGATTCTTAATTAGTACAGGTGTCAGAGGTTATGGGGAGAAGGCAGGAGAATGGGGTTAGGAGGGAGAGATTGATCAGCAATGATTGAATTGTGGAGTAGACGTGATGGGCCGAATGGCCTAATTCTACTCCTATCACATATGAATTTATTAAGAACCCAGGGTGGGCATAGAATGGCCATTAACGAGTGCCATTTAAACTGCAGAGAAAGGCCAATTTAATGCTCATCTAAAATAGGAACCTGAAAGATGTCCAATTGTTTAACCATTACTAAGTGTTTAAAAATGGAGATAAATCATAATTGAGTTTCTTCCTTTTTAAATTCTGTTGTTTTACTGGGTGTGGCATGATGGTGAAGTTACCATTTATTGCTTATCCCTTATTGCCCCTTAAGGTGGCAGTGAGCTACAAGTCATTCCATTGAAAGAATTCCCACCGAGCAAGTTGAGAAATTCCAGGATTTAGATCCGGAAATGATATTATCAAGACAGAATGGTGTGTGATAATTAACCCAAACAACTGCAAATGCTGGAAATGGGAAATAAACACAGAAAAGTGATGTTTTTATTTCAGAATGGTGTGTTACTTTGTAATTTGTAATTGGAAGTGTCGAGGTGAATTTCTGGAGTGGTGTGTGTTGTCCCCAAAATCAAGACCTGTTCATGCTACTCTGGAAGTAATGGGTTTTCATTTGCGTTGGAAAGATAAAAAGTGCTTTGTGTATATATTTATAGGCCACTGTAATACATTGGCACATAAATGATACAAACATAGACAATGGGTGCAGGAGCAGGCCATTTGGCCCCTCGAGACAGCACCGCCATTCAATATGATCATGGCTGATCATCCAAAATCAGTACCCCGCTCCAGCTTTGGCACTATCCAACCAGCAGAAAGACAGTACATGGTTACAATCAGGCCATTAGCAGTGTATAGATTATATGATAAGGGAATAACATTCAGTGCAAGGTAAAGCCAGCAAAGTCCGATCAAGGATAGTTCAAGGATATTATAAAGTAAGAAATGTTACTGTAGGGATAGAGATTTAAGAGTGAGTACTTAAAAGTAAAGTGGATAGGTATATGGACGGGAAGGGAATGGAGGGGTGTGGTCTGAGTGCAGGTAGATGGGACTAGGGGAAAACAAATGGTCGGCACGGACTGGAAGGGCCGAGAGGGCCTGTTTCCGTGCTGTAATTGTTATATGGTTATATATGTTATAGTGTGAAGCGATTGCAATATGTGATTGTAGATCTGCTGCTGTGGCTAACACGCAAATAGTCGCCTGGGTTGGGAGCCATCTTGGAGGTATTTGATAAACTGATCGCAAAGTATTAGAATCTTTCCTTCGAGATAGATAACCAATAACGAGAGATAGAATATATTATTTTTTATATTGCTATTGAGGGAGTGCAGCGTAGGTTTACAAGGTTAATTCCCGGGATGGCGGGACTGTCATTTGCTGAGAGAATGGAGCAGCTGGGCTTGTACACTCTGGAGTTTAGAAGGATGAGAAGGGATCTTATTGAAACATATAAGATTGTTAAGGGTTTGGACACGCTAGAGGCAGGAAACATGTTCCCGATGTTGGGGGAGTCCAGAACCAGGGGCCACATTTTAAGAATAAGGAGTAAGCCATTCAGAACGGAGACGAGGAAACACTTTTTCTCACAGAGAGTTGTGAGTCTGTGGAATTCTCTGCCTCAGGTGGAGGCAGGTTCTCTGGATGCTTTCAAGAGAGAGCTGGATGGGGCTCTTAAAGATAGCAGTGTCAGGGGATATGGGGAGAAGGCAGGAACGGGGTACTGATTGGGGATGATCAGCCATGATCACATTGAATGGCGATGCTGGCTTGAAGGGTCGAATGGCCTACTCCTGCACCTATTGTCTATTGTCTATATATTATGCATATCTTTCATTCATTGTTCTTTATCTCTCCACATCATCGTCTATATCTCTCGTTTCCCTTGTCCCTAACCAGTCTGAAGAAAGGTCTTTATCCGAAAGGTCACCCATTCCTTCTCTCCAGAGATGCTGCCTGTCCCGTTGAGTTACTCCAACATTTGTGTCTATCTTCGGTTTGAACCAGCATCTGCAGTTCCTTCTTACATATTATTCTTAAATCTTGATTTTTTTTTAAAATTCCTTCTTAAGCACTCTTACTGATTTCTTCATAGTTGTTATTTAAATAATAGTTCATCATGTAAAAGGATTTTGGTTTCCCCCCCCCCCCCCACCAAGGACATTGGAGGGAGACCAATATCCTTGCAGGGAGGTTTGCTGCTGCTACTCAGGGGAATTTAAACTAGAGATGCAGGGGGGTGGGAACCAGAATCGTAGCTCAGAAATTGGAAGGAGTGATGGGAAGATAGAGGTTAGGGCCAGTAAGTCTCAAAGTCAGGATAGGGAGGGAGAGGTAAAGGAATATATTGCAGCGGATGGATTGAAGTGTGTTTATTTTGTTGCAAGGAACATTATGTGGAAAGCAAAATACATTGGAGGAACAGCACCTCATATTTTGCTTGGGCAGCTTATGTCTTCATTTCTCTAACTTCAAGTACCCTTGCATTCCCCCTCTCTCCATCCCTCCCCCACCCGTCACATGAGCTTCAAAGTCGTCTTGTTGAGTTTCATTGTCTGTAACCCGTTTTCACCTGGCTCACAGCTAACAATGACCAGATTCCTGTATCATCGTTACTATTTTTGCATATCTTTCATTCATGTGTTCAATATCTGTATCTCTGTATCACCGTCTGCATGTATCTCTCGTTTCCCTTTCCCTTGACTCTCAGTCTGAAGACGTTCTCGACCTGAAACGTCATCTATTCCATTTCTCCAGAGATGCTGTCTGAGCCGCTGAGTTGCTCCAGCTTTTTGTGTCTATCTTCAGATGAACTTAGAGCCTGGTTCTGTGCCGGTGATCATGATGTTGTGGCCATTACAGAAACGAGGGACATGACTGGATATGAGCTCAATGTTCCAGGGTTTCGATGATTCAGACCTAAAGGGGGAAGGAAAAGAGTTGGAGGAGTTGTCACAGCGGCACTCAGAGGGGACATACTGCAGGGTCTGTCTACAGTGGCCATATGGGTAGGGATGTTGAGGCTATTGAAGAACATTAAAAGGATTGATCCCCAGGACGTGATGGGATCTTTTAGATTTTGCGATCTTTGTCGGGTACGTTGAACAATCCCTTTTCCAGGCGTACACTGGTCCTATCCCCGAACTCTATCTCCGTTACATTGACGACTGCATCTGATAGATTATTGACATAGACAAGAGAGGAGATTGTGGGACGCTGATGAAGACCTTTGCATCTTCTCTAGCCAAAGGCGAGGTCCCAGAGGACTGGAAAGTAGCTAATGTTAGTTCGTTGTTCCTTGTGTTCATTGTTTAAGAAGGGAAGTAGAGAGAATCCAGGGAATTATATTTAATAATAATAATAATAATAATATAATAAATCCTTTATTTTGAACAGACTAAAAAAATAAAACAGCATACAAAAAAAACAAGAATATTTTTATAAAGTGTCATAAACAATGTCATAAACAATATTCACATCAGTGTTAGGGAAGCTATTGGAGTGGATTCTTCGGGATATCATTTACTCCCAGTAGGAAGATAATGGGTTAATTAGGGATGGTCAGCATGGTTTTGACCATGGCCACTTATGCCTTTCTACCTTGATTGAGTTTTTTGTGGGGACAAAGGTGACAGAGGATGGGGCAGTGCGGGTTGACCACTACAGGAAGGATGAGGTGGCTTTGGAAAGAGTGCAGAAGAGGTTTCTCAGGATGATGCCTGGATTACAGGCTACTAGCTACAGCGGGAGGTTGAACAGACTTGGTTTGTTTGGAGATGGTGGGTGGATGAGATTGAAGAACATTAAATTATGAGAGGCATTGATAGTGTAGACGGGTCACAACCTCTTTCCCAGGATGGAAACATAATATACTAGAGGAAATAGCTTTCAGGTGAGAGTGGCAAGGATTAAAGGAGATGTGCAGGGCAACCTTTTTGGTGGTGAGTGCCGGGAACATGCTACTTGGTGGTTGTGGAGGCAATTGTTGCATTTAAGAGATTTTTGGATAAACATGTGGATATACAAGGAATAATGGGGTGGGGAGGACATGGATCATATGCAGGCAGACAAGAGTTGGACTTGGCATCATGTTCGGTACTGAGATTGTGGGCTGAAGGGCCTGTTCTATGTTCTCTGTAGCTCATTGAACATGTGGAGCCGTTGCTGTGCACTTTATTTGCATTTGTCAGAGAAACAAGATGGTTTCATTAAAAAAAAAATTAAACAACATTGCTTTTTCTCTTTTACTGTTTACAGCTTCCTATGATCCATCCAACTATATAAGAGAGAGGATATACATGACAGGAGATGACGCTGAAAAAGCCTCTAGTTCTTCAAGTCATGTGCTAATGGAGCATCAGAGTTTGATTTTCCATTCAGGTGAGTGGTACACCGGCAGCCACTGGGGGCTGAGTTTGGTTTGACTGTCCCGGATTAGGGAATGGGTATAATATTAGGATTTCAAGCTAGTGCGTCCCTGTTGGAAATGTTGCACATTAGGATGTCAGATGTGAATAGACTGTCCCACATCCAGTGCTACCTTCTGCTGGCACTGTGTTTGGTTTAGTTTAGAGATACAGCACTGAAACAAGTCCACGCCGACCAGTAATCCCTGCACACAAACGCTATTCTACACACACGAGGAACAATTTGCAATTATACCAAGCCAATTAATCTATAAACCTGTGCATGCCACCCCAAACAAGGATTAGCCAACTTTGCAAAGAAAAAAAATCAAGAATTGAATGTATACAGCATTATTGAATTATTGTTGTAGTATACGCAGTGTGTTAATGTATCAAATGCAGTAGTCGGCAAAAAGCTTCTCTGTCCAGGTGTAGTAAAATTCCAATGATGCGCTATCCAGTCATTCAGAAAGCCTGATAGTTCCATACCTGGCTCACCAGTTTATATTGGTCATTATTTTGCTCCCATCCAACGTGCCTGGACTTCAGTTCCTGCACTTCATTCCGACTCGTCTGGCCCCAGTTCCTGAATTCACTTCCATCTCTCCATTGAGCTGCCATTGCTTGCACTTCCTTTAAACCTCCCTGGTTCACTGTAAAATGTATTATAATTCTTATACAGGCAGCACAGTGATGTAGGAGTAGAGTTGCTGCCTTACAGCACCAGAGACCCGGATTCAATCCTGACTATGGGTGCTGTCTGTATGGAGTTTGTACGTTCTCCCTGTGACCCGTGTGGGTTTTCTCTGGGATCTCCTGCTTCCTCCCACACTCCAAAGACGTACAGGTTTGTAGGTTACTTGGCTTCAGTAAAAATTGAAAATCGTCCCTAGTGTGTCAGATACTGCACGGGGATCGCTGGTTGGTGCGGACTTGGTGGGCCACACGGCCTGTTTCCACGCCATATCTCCAAACTAAACTAACACTATATTGAAATAATTCATTGTCTAACTGTTCTGGAAAAGTTATGTAACTTGGGTCACGTTAATTGTTCACTTCTCTAATTTTGCAGACCAGTTGGAGACAAAACTCCTGTATTTTGGGGGGCTTTGGTAAAATTGTAACTTGTCCCTAATGTATGTTGGATAGTGTTAATGTGCAGGGATCGCTGGTCGGCGTGGACTTTGTGGGCCGCACTGTATCTCTAAACTAAACTAGACTATATCAGAATAGGTGGCTTGATTATTTGCTAATATGTCTCCACCCAAGATTCAGATAATCGGTGTTTAACTGCCATTTATTTTAGTGAAGTTGATTGAGTGGTAAACGTTCACTGGGATGTTAGGATAAACTCCTCACTGTTAATTAGAGGCCACACAGTGGCGCAGCGGTAGAGTTGCTGCCTTACGACAGCAGAGAACCTGGGTTCAATCCTGACTACGGGGGGGTATGCACCTTCTCCCCGTGACCGCATGGGTTTCCTCTGGGTGCTCTGGTTTCCTCCCACATTCCAAATGATGTCCAGGTTTGTAAGTTAATTGGCTTTGGTAAAGAAAATTGTAAATTGTCCCTAGCGTGTAGGGTAATGCTAGTGTAAGGGGTGATCGCTGGTCGTCGCGCTGGATCGGTCGGTAGGCCTCAGGGCCTGTTTCTGCATTCTCACTAAACTAAACTAGTGCCATGAGATCTCACAGATCCGCCTGAGAGAGCAGACAACATCCAAGATTACTGCCTTATCTGAGTTTGATACAATAGACAATAGGTGCAGGAGTAGGCCATTTGGCCCTTCGAGCCAGCACCGCCATTCAATGTGATAATGGCTGATCATCCCCAATCAGTACCCTCGTTCCTGCCTTCTCCCCATATCCCCTGACTCCGCTATTTTCGAGAGCCCTATCTAGCTCTCTCTTGAAAGCATCCAGAGAACCTGCCTCCACTACCCTCTGAGGCAGAGAATTCCACAGACTCACCACTCTCTGTGAGAAAAAGTGTTTCCTCGTCTCCGTTCTAAATGGCTTACTCCTTATTCTTAAACTGTGGCCCCTGGTTTTGGACTTCCCCCAACATCGGGAACATGTTTCCTGCCTCTAGCGTGTCCAAACCCTTAACAATCTTTGCCTGCAATAGTGTGGGATTCCTTCTGTACTTCACTAAAGCATTCGCCTGTTTTTTGTGCTTATGTCTCTTGACTTCTTGTGGATCGAATAAAAGCTTAAATGCTCCTGTTTTCATGATAATATCATTCCGGGATTGAATCAGAAGCATGGAGGATTTGATGTTTAGCACCTGGATGGGAATATACTGACGTGAATAACATGGTAATCTAGGAAAAGCAGCTGGCTACAAGGTTCTTTATAACATCATTAGTATTTCTTTGCTAACTTCCTGACCAAGTGCCTGGAGAATGGTGGAAAGCAGCTGCTCCGCATAAAAGTGATCAGTGGGATACTACTGCTGTGGACTAATGCGAAGTAGTCACTGACATGTGGTAAAGTTTCGGGAAAGGATTCCCAAATGGGACATGGGGGAGTTTGCCCATTGCAGCATAAACCCGCAGTTTCCTGGTGACCCAGAGAACACTTTGTGCTCCATGACCCAAGGGGGAAACAAAAGAAAAGCTATAAATTTACCATTGTGAGCCTCTGCCAGTTCAAAGAAACGTCCAGCTTTATGAGGAACCTTCACGGATTTACCACTCACAGCCCCAAAGTTGTGTGGCACAGTGACGCAGCTGCCTCACTGTGTCAGAGAGCCGTGTTTGACCCTGACCTCGGGTGCTAACTGTGTGGTGTTTGCACGTCCCCCTGTGACTGGGTGGGTTTCCTCCAGATCCTCTGGTTTCCTCCCACATCTAAAATATACGTGGGTGTGCATGTTAATTGGCCTCTGCAAATCGCCCCTAGTGCAGAGAGAAGGATGAGAAAGTAGAATAAGATAGAATGAGTGTGAATGGGTGATCGATGGTCAGCGTGGACTCAGCTGGCCTGTTTCCATGCTGTAACTCTAAACTAAACTAAAATCAAACTAAAAGGGGTGGCACGGCGGTTGTTGCTGTCTTGCAGCGCCAGAGACCAATCAAAGTAGATCCTGACCACATGTGCTGTCTGTACGGAGTTTGCACGTTCTACCTGTGACCGCGTGGGATTTCCCCGTGTGCTCCGGTTTCCTCCCACATTCCAAAAACATACAGGTTTGGACGTTAATTGGCTTCAGTAAAGACTGTAAATTGTCCCTAGTGTGTTCAGGGATTACTGGTCGGCTCAGACTCGATGGGCTGAAGGGCCTGTTTCCACTCTGTATCCCTAAACTAAATAAAATATAAAATATAAAATCAGGATCTGATTATGTTATTGGAGCTTGACCTGCAAATGTCATTGTTCAAGAAGGAACTGCAGATGCTGGAAAATCGAAGGTAGACAAAATTGCTGGAGAAACTCAGCGGGTGTGGCAGCATCTATGGAGCAAAGGAAATAGGCAACGTTTCGGGCTGAAGCCCTTCTTCAGAATTTCTATTTCCTTCGCTCCATAGATGCTGTCACACCCGCTGAGTTTCTCCAGCAATTTTGTCTACCTGCAAATTACATTGAAAGAAGTTCCTGACAGACAGAGCTGGTAACATTATCTCATGCAATGTAATGGTCAGAATGGTAAGAGGTGGTCTTTAGTCAGAGGGCGGTGAATCTGTGGAATTCTGTTCCACAGAAGACTGTGGAGACCAGGTCAATGGATATTTTTAAGGCAGAGATTGATAGGTTCTTGATTAGTACGGGTGTCAGGGGTTCTGGGAAGAAGGTAGGAGAATGAGGTTGAGAGGGAAAGATAGATCAGCCATGATTGAATGACGGAGTAGATTTGATTGGCCGAATGGCCTAATTCTGCTATTATCACTTATGAATTTAAGTATGTCCTTGGTTCCATTTTAATTGCTCATCGTCACCTCCTTCCCTGCAGCCTGGTTTCTGCCAGAGAGAAGAATTGAAATGAAGCCTGTTTACCTGTTTTTCCCTTTGTGCAGATCTGAACGACAAACAAGCAGACTTGTCTGTGCAGCAAGCAGCTACAAGCGGTCAGCATTCGTGGAGTTTGCAGTCACAACAGTCGGCACAGCAGTTGATGGAAGGGCCCTCGTTTGCCCCACAAGAAAGCAAAAATGGTCAAGAGGACTTGGCAGAGGAGGAAAACATATTCTACTTCTGAATCTCTTTCAACATCAGCACTTTTATGTGAAACTGGAACAACGGGACACCTTGACCTCTTGGTCGCATTTGGTTAAATGTTACAAGTACTGAAATCGAGCAGTAAATTCTTCACAAAGCCTCGTAGATCCAGAAATGCTTATAAACCTTGAAGTTTCATGAAATTTATTACACGTTTCACTTTAGTGATAAGATTGTGATACATGAAATAATATATCATCTGTTATGTCAGGCCAGCTGAAGCAGTTGTAAATCAAAAATGACTATATCTAACTTGCATACTACTAATTTCAAGGACAGGTTTTGCGATTTTTCTAAAGTTAAACACTACCTTGCTTCTTCAGTTTAAACTTAATTTGCCCGAGGCACAGTGCTGGTTCCATTTTATTTTATCAAGTCCCGTATTTATTGTCAAATGCACAAGTGTGGTGAGGTACAATGAAAACCTTGCTTGAAGCAGCATCACGGAAAGTCTGAGCGGAGGTTACTAATTTTGTTTGGTGTTTGTTGTACTTGGGCCCTCTCTAAAGTTTTGGTTTTCAATTACAATTTGATATTCCTCTTTGTGAATATTACAAATATATTCCTTTAGCCACTTTCCCTACTGAGGTGTTAACCCAATGTTTTGCACTGTCTTATCGCATGCTCGGAAGCTGGGAATGATCAGACCATTCTAATGTTGCAGTAGGTTTTCCACTAAAGCAAATATCACAGGCCATTGATATCCTCAGAAACTCCCTGTGAAATATAGTCATTCAATGCATCCCGGAATTGGCCAGCCCCTGTATATCCACTGATTTCCAGGTTAGTTTGATTCACATATTTGGCATCTTTCATGTACAGTATTACATTTTCCCGAAAGAGCCTGAGTTGATGATTGTTTTGTCCAATTTGTGCTCAGGTTAAATAGACCACTGGTTTGATGAAACAATCCGCATTTATAATGTTTGAAGAAAGGTCTTGACCCGAAACGTCACCTGTTCCATGTTCTCTAGAGATGCCGCCTGACCCACAGAGACTCCAGCACATTGTGTCTTTATGTGCATCTGTAAAGTGTTGTCCATGATCTCAAACTGCCCAAAATGCTTTACAATCAGAGAAGTAATAGGTTTCTGTTTATCCATTGATCTTTGATTCTAGACTCTTTCTATTAATGTCCTCCTCATTGTTAATATGCATGGTCCAAAGTTTGTTATATATTTCTTTAATGACCCACTGTCAATTATCCATTCTGTGCTAATGTAGTTTGAGATGCCTCCAGCACACTAAATAATTTTGCTGTAATCTTCTGTGAGTTCACTTTCTGAGACCGGTGCTTCATCTGTCAGGCTGAAGAGCCTGTATTTTTCTTGCCACAGATTATATTGCGGTTTCAGAAAATGTACCACAAATGCCACTGTAATCACCTTCTGTTTTAACCTACAGAAAATGCTGATTATGTTTTTATATATTCATCTCCTCAGCATGTCTCACCAATTTGTTCCTCTGAAGATAGACCCAAAATGCTGGAGTAACTCAGCGGGACAGGCAGCATCTCTGGAGAGAAGGAATGGGTGACGTTTCATGTCGAGACCATTCTTCAGACTGCATGTTCGATAGAATGTGCCACTTATTGGTTTCATTTTCCAATCTGAAAAGCTTACTTTTTGATTTTGCTCTGCTAATTGTTTGTCATTTCTGGTCTTGGCCTTTCCTTTTTTTTCACTCGCACAAGAAGATTTGATGCTATCAGCAAACCCTCTGTGTGCATTTCTAAATAATGCATGTTCGCACTGACCTGCGAGCATCCTGCCAGCCACCTCCTTCATGCTGATGCGGCTGCAGGCACAGTGACCCTTTGTGAGTTCAGAATCAACCAATTTCCAGTTCACTTCAGAAATTTGGCTGCCATTTAGAAGAATGTGCCCTTGGTTTTATTAACCTTTAAAACTGCCTGCAGTTGTGTTTGCAATTCCTTGTTGAACTGTTATTGATGGTAACCTCTGGTCCTGCTTATTCTAGTTTATTTTTGAATGTTGCTTTTTTTTTTGACTTTTAAAAAAAACCTCAATTATGTTCTTTGCATGAGTTTGGAATCATCATTGCATCCCATATCTCCCACTCCGCCTTCCGGTGGCCACATTAATACTGAAGCTTTTGGGTCACAGTATAAAGGCGCACACTGATGGCCTCGAACAGGGAACGCCAGGGCAGCATGGTGGCACAGCGGTGGAGTTGCTGCCTTGCAGCCAGGGTTGGATCCTGACTACGGGCGCTGTCTGTACGGAGTTGGTACATTCTCCCCATGACCGCATGGGTTTTCTCTAAGATCTTCGGTTTCCTCCCACACTCCAAAGACATTCAAGGTGTAGGTTAACACCATACAACCCGGTGGTGTTAATTATGATATCTCTAACTTCAAGTAACCCCTGCAATCCCCCTCTCTCCGTCCCTCCCCCACCCAAGATGCACCAGATAAAGTCACATAATACAAAGTCGTCCTGTTGAGTCTCATTGTCTGTATCCATTCTCACCTAACAAACAACTAACAATAGGATTGTGTTAAAGAAGGAACTGCAGAGTCTGAAGAAGGGTCTCGACCCGAAACGTTGCCTATCTCCTTCGCTCCTTAGATGCTGCTGCACCCGCTGAGTTTCTCCAGCTTTTTGTGTACCCTCAACTAACAATAGGAGGTAGACAGAAAATGCTGGAGTAACTCAGTGGAACAGACAGCATCTCTGGAGAGAAGGAATGGGTGCTTTTCGGGTCGAGACCCTTCTACAGACTTCGAACAGCTAACAATGGCCCGTTTCCTTTATCATCGTTACTTTTTTTCCATATCTTTCATTCATTTGTTCAATATCTCTTCACATCACCAGCTCTATCGTTTCTCTTTCCACTGACTCTCTGAAGAATGGTCTCGACCCGAAAAGTCACCTATTCCTTTTCTCCAGAGACGCTGCTTGACGTGCTGAGTTATTCCAGCTTCTTGCGCCTATCTTATGAAGTAACGTAATGTTGCCCCATCATGTTCAAGAAAATAAACAAAAATAACATTGGCACAATGTTAGCTTAGTGAAGAAATGTATAAATAAACTTTATTTGTTAAATGTGAGAAGAATCAGAACTCAGAATCTATTGTAATGTTTCAAAATAGAGACACAAGGAACTGCAGGTGGAATTGTGAGCAGATCCCAAAGTTCTGGAGTAACCCGGCAGTGGTGCAGTTGCTGCCAGAGACCTGGGTTCAATGCTGACTATGGATGTGGTCTATACAGAGTTCGCAGGTTCTCTCCTTGACCACGTGGGCTTTCCCCGGGTGCTCCGGTTTCCTCCCACACTCCAAAGAAGTACAGGTTTGTGGGGTACTTGGCTTCGGTAAAGATTGTAAATTGTCCCTAATGTGGGATAGTGCTAGTGTACAGGGATCGCTGGTCGGCACGGGCTGGGTGGGCTGAAGGGCCTGTTTCCGTGCTCTATTTCTAAACTAAACTCTGAACTAAAGTAAAGGCAGTTGGTCAGGCAGCATCACCGGAGGACGTGGATAGACATGTCCTCCAGAGACGTTGGTTGACCCGCTGAGTTACTCCAGCATTTTGTGTTTTGGCTAAGTCACAAACAATTTATTGATGTGTTTACCTCAATTCATATTTCTCAAGGAGATAGATAGGTCACCAATGCCATCTGCAAAACTCCCACAGCTCATCAATTCAAATTTACTCAACCGTGTACGTATTCTGAAGGAGTTTCAGCATCATGGTGTCACAGGGTGGAAATAAACACTTAAGCAATTGTTGCTTACTGATGGTGCATAAGTATTTTATAACTGGAAATTCAATTATGCTCAATCTCCAAAGCAAGCCTCAGTTAGAATATTATTTGAAGTGACAAATCTTCATACAAATCACACCTGTTCTACATTAGATTGCACATGTTAAGTGCACACCCTCAATGATTTCATGAACATTTAAAAAAATCTGCACGCATTTAACCAAACAAAGGCTATTTATACTGCTGTGTACCTAGAACTGTAAATACTGAACTGGATATATATGCATTAGCTTCTATTTCTTGCACTTTTTAATGTTTAGATTTACTGTTTTATCGAAGAAATGAAAATTGCAGAGCATTTATTTTAAGAAAAATAATCTGAAATGAAAATGTACATCAAAAGCCTCTTGCAAAAAAGGATTATGACAAATTTAATTGTTACTTCTGTAAAACGAATAAAGATACATTTTAATAGAATGCCCCAAATGAACCTTGGTAATCCGATAGGCATTTTAATAAAATCTGAATAGATGTTTTGGAGTGTCTTTGTGCATTGTTTCTAATTAATTCTGAGACTGCTAATGTCTGAATGTACCAAGTCTAATAGCATTAAGATCACTGATGGGAAGAGAGCCCAAGCTAATTTAATACACGGAGAGCGGAACAGATTCTTAAATGGAAAAGTGGAGTAAATTGTTGCAAAAGACACGCAACAAAATAAAAATAAAACGAGATCATCACTGGTGAAATTTGACCTTTAAATTTTTCTGGAATTGGTGTGAGATGTGGTGAACAGATTCATTATGATAGGACATAATTATGCCAATGAACTTCCTATCAGCAGGAAAGATAAACAAACTTAATTAGTTAAAAAGTAGGCCACCAGGGCCATCAGACATTGATCTCACCAAGTGGTAGATGTTATTTCTGTGTTCAGTGTTTGGTTTTAAATATAAATGCCACTGAACACATCATTTACCTTGTTCATTTACTTTGAATAAATTTAGTCGCTTTTTTATATATGTGTAAATATTTCTTTCAGTTAGGACAAGCGCAGTGGGAATCACAGCTCCAGTGATCCAGGTTCCATCCTGACTATGGGTGCTGCCTGTACGGAGTTTATGCGTTCTCCCCGTGACCTGTGTGGGTTTTCTCCTGGAGCTCCGGTTTCCTAAGACATACAGATTTGTAGGCTAATTGGCTTGGTAAACTTGTAAATTGTCCCTAGTGTGTGTAGGACAGTGTGAATGTGTGGGGATGGCTGTTCGGGGTGGGCAGAAGAGCCTGTTGCCGCGCTGTATCTCTAAACTAAACAACATGCAGTGCAAAATATTTCGTCTTTTTCTTTCATAGAAACATAGAAAATAGGTGCAGGAGTAGGCCATTCGGCCCTTCGAGCCTGCACCGCCATTCAATATGATCTTGGCTGATCAGGCAACTCAGTATCCTGTACCTGCCTTCTCTCCATCCCTTTAGCCACATCTAACTCCCTCTTAAATATAGCCAATGAACTGGCCTCAACTACCTTCTGTGGCAGAGAATTCCAGAGACTCACCACTCCCTGTGTGAAAAATGTTTTCCTCATCTCGGTCCTAAAGGAATTCCCCCTTATCCTTAGACTGTGACCCCTTGTTCTGGACCTTCCCAACATTGGGAACAATCTTCCTGCATCTAGCCTGTCCAACCACTTAAGAATTTTGTAAGTTTCTATAAGATCCCCCCCCTCAGCCTTCTAAATTCTAGCGAGTACAAGCCGATTTCTGATGATGTAGACTCGGGGGCATCTCATGCCTAGGTGCTTGATTGAGGAGTGCAGGTACATAGTTCCTTGAGAATTGCATCACAGTTAGATAGGGTGGTCAAAAAGTATTTCAGCACGTGGGCCTTCATTAGTCAGAGTATTGAGTCTCGTAGTTGGGAGTCATGTTACAGTTGTGGAAACGTTGGTGAGGTCACATTTACAGTATCGTGTTCAGTTTTGGTCCCCATGTTATAGGGCAGGTGTTGTCAAACTGGAAAAGGTGCTGAGAAGATTTACTTGGATGTTGCCAAGACTGGAGGGCCTGAGCTGTAGGGAGAGGCTGAACAAGCCAGGACTTAATTCCTTGCAGCACAGGAGGATGAGAGGTGATCATATAGAGGTGTATAAAATTATGTGAGGAATAGATTGGATAAATCCAGCCTTTTGCTCAGAATAGGGGAATTGAAAACCAGAGGACATAGGTTTTAGCTGAGGGGGGGGAAATATTTAATGCAAACCTGAGGCAATTGGACCAAACCTGGGCAAATAAGGCCAGCTTAGAAGGGGCATTTTGGTCAGCATGGACGAGTTGTGTTGAAAGAGAAGAAAGACACAAAATGCTGGAGTAACTCTGCGGGACCGGCAGCATCTCTGGAGAGAAGGAACCGGTGGCATTTCGAGTCGCGACTGAGTCAGGGGAAAGGGAGATACAAAGGCAAGGAAGTGTAAGGTGTGAAAACACAACAAAGGGAATGAAGACAAGGAATACATAGAATAGATTAATGTTAGCTGGAGAAGGTAACAACAAAGCAAACAGACTTAAAATGTAGTCGGAGACAGTCAGACTGGTCGGAGAATTGGGAGGGGGAGGGATGGAGAGAGAGAAGGAAAGCACGGGTTATCTGTTTCCAAGCTCTATGACTATGACCCAAGGCACATCCACCATCACATCTGCTGAGCTAAGACGTTGGTAGTATTATAGCTAAACCAAAACTATTCTCATCTGATGCCTGCAGACGTATTCATGGCAGGGCTCACTGGATAATATTTTAGCACAGGTTCCCCTGTTAATTGATCACCCTCACTCTGAGTATGGATCCCAAACACAAACACTTGAAACCCTCCCTCTTTTTGGTCAGTGGCAGCAAACTGATTTTATTGTTCCTGGTGTGTTTTACCTGTTAAATCATTTAGGGTAAATCTCAAAGAGGTCAATTGGTGCATTCATATTATTGGCAAAATAATACGGTTTGAAATGCCCGTGTCGCAGTCAGGTGTTACGTGGCAAGGTAGGAAGATCGGTACTGTCACCTCCGTGGTGATGTCTTTCAGACGGGATACGCACATTCATTCCACTTCTCATGAGATCCAATTATGCACTTTTTAACAAGCTAACTCTTTTCAGATGGCAGGAACCTTCTCATTCCTGTTTCACTTTTGAAGCTCTCACATTTTCTGCTTGGCCACCTGCACCAGTGATTTGTTCCATGCGTCGTGTGGCCTCGTAGTTGAAGTCAGAACATTGCCCTTTACCCTCTGGGACTTGGTTTTAAATCCACTCCCTCTCCCATATCCTCCCCCAGACATCCGCAGTGCACCTCTCAGACCTTGCCATATGAAATGACTTTTGCCAGACCTTGGTGTGCACAGAGCTTAGACACAGGCCCGCTCACAATTAAGGGCTGGCTCGGGGAGACAAAGCACAAAGAAAGCTGATGTGGAACATTGGAACTGCAGATGCTGGTTTAAACCAAAGATAGACACAAGCTGCATTGGAAATCCTGCTTGTGTTACAGTACCGAGAGAGCAACATGTGAATGACTAATTTTTCATGCCGTAATTATTATCTTCTGGTTGAATGAATCCTCCCAAAAAACTAAAACTCTGCATTTCTTTTTGGATGTCAAATTTTTAATACAGTTCATGATTTGTCCTCTTTGTTCATTAGGTCTGTGAACCTCAAAACAGTTAAAGTTTATTAAAGTAGTAATCAAATACATTGACAGGAGCAAAGCCACAGATGTTGGCCTTTATGGATGTCAGCAAGGCGTCTGATAAGAGTCCACATGTGGGATGCAGTGGAAGGTTAGATCTCATGGGATCCAGGGAGAGCAGACTGGCTGGATAGAGAATTGGCTTCATGGATGGAAGCAGAGGATGATGGCGGAAGGTTGTTCGGTGGACTGGAGGCCTGTGACTAGTAGTTTGCCAAAGGGATTGGTGTTGGGGCCCATTGAAATTTGCAGTTTATAGCAATGAATTGGGTGATGCTCAAGTGGGTGGTGTCATCGATAGTGAAGATGGCTATCGAAAATTATAGCTGGATCTTGATCAGATGGGCAAGTGGGCTGAGGATTGGATAAAGGAGTCAATGCAGATAAGAGCGAGGTGTTGTATTTTGGGAGGTTAAACCAGGGCAGGACTTTCACAGTGAATGGCAGGTCCCTGGGGCATGTTGTAGAGCAGAGAATCAGGGAAAACAGGGACATAGTTCCCTGAAAGTGGTGTCACAGGAGATACAGATCAAGTAGGCTTTCGGTACATTGGCCTTCATCAGTTAGGATCATGAGTATAGAGGTTGGGATGGACACAAAGTGCTGGAGTCATTTTGGACCCAAAACGTCATCCATCCTTTTTCTCAAGAGGTGCTGCCTGACCAAGTCGAGTTACTCTAGCACAGGGGTGGGGAACCTGCGGCCTTCTAGGCCATTAAGTGCGGCCTTTTGAATGATTCCAAATTTTGTAGAACAAATCCTTTTATTTTTATTTTATTAATATGTTTTTGTTCGTCTTTTATCATTCTTATTTTAATCTTAAAATGAACGTATTTAAAATACCAAAGAGTAAAAGAAGATTCAACGAAATAATCCTCCCCGACTGATGGCCACAATTAAAACATTAGAAAGTCATGAGGGCTATTTTAACACCTGTTATGCTCATGATTTAGTTCGAATGCGACTCTAAAATGTGCGTTAATCTCCCACAAAAAGCAGTCACAACAAAGTCATTAAAAGGTTAGTTAACTTTAGAATTGAAATTTTGTTTTCATTTTCTTGAAGTTAGTACATAGTAGTTAGATTTTTACGAAATAATGTACATTTTGAAGTATATCTAATTGATGTTTCTTGGATGCGGCCTTAGAAACATAGAAACGTAGAAAATAGGTGCAGGAGTAGGCCATTCGGCCCTTCGAGCCTGCACCGCCATTCAATATAATCATGGCTGATCATCCAACTCAGTATCCTGTACCTGCCTTCTCTCCATACCCCCTGATCCCTCTAGCCACAAGGGCCACATCTAGCTCCCTCTTAAATATAGCCAATGAATTACCTTCTGTGGCAGAGAATTCCAGAGACTCACCACTCCCTGTGTGAAAAATGATTTTCTCATCTCGGTCCTAAAAGATTTCCCCCTTATCCTTAAACTGTGACCCCTTGTCCTGGACTTCCCCAACATCGGGAACAATCTTCCTGCATCTAGCCTGTCCAACCCCTTAAGAATGTTGTAAATCTCTATAAGATCCAAGATTACAGCCTTATTAGATTACAGCTAACAATGCAGACTTCCAACATGAAAAGGTTCCCCACCCCTGCTCTAGCACTTTGTGTCTATCTTTGGTATAAATCAGCAGTTCTTTGTTTCTACATGGATGTTGGGATGTTAAGTTACTGGTGCACAACACACTGGGTGAGACCACATATGGAGTCAACCTGCAGTAGGGAGGATATCATTAAACTGGAAAGAAGGTTTACGAGGATGTGGCCACGAGCTGAACTAGAGGGAGAGGATTGGCAGGCTGGGACTCTATTCATTGTGTGGTGGAGGCTGCGGGGTGATCTTGTAGGTTTTTCAAGAGATTCAGAGGTGATGTGAGAAGGTCAATCCATTGCCCCTAATATCAGGCAGCATTCAATTCAGTGTCACAAAGGAGGCCTGATAAAATGAAATCAAGAAGATTGGCTGGTGAATCACACCTTATTTCAGGGCAGCACCATGGGGCAGTTAGTAGACTGCAGTTCACAGTGCCAGAGACTCAGGATCAATCCTGACCTCAGGCCTAGTCTGTGTGGAGTTTGTAGGGTCTCCCTGGGACTGAATGGGTTAGCATATGATGAGCATTTGACAGCACTGGACCTCCACTCACTGGAGTTTCGAAGATTGAAACTTACAGAATAATGAAAGGCATACATAGATGGAGCGGATGTGGAAAGGATGGTTCTACTGGTGGGAGAGTCTAGGACCAGAGGTCGTAGCCTCAGAATTAAAGGGCGCTCTTTTAGAGAGGAGGTGAGAAGGAACTTCTTTAGTCAGAGGGTAGTTAATCTGTGGATCTCATTGCCACAGGAGGCTGTGGAGGCGAAGTCAGTGGATGTTTTTAAGGCAGAGATCAAACAGGTGTTGAGGATTATGGGGAGAAGGCAGGAAAATGGGATTAGGAGGCAGAGATCAGCCTTGATTGAATGGCGGAGTAGACTCAATGGGCCGAATGGCCTAATGCTCCTCCTATAACTTGTGAACAGTCTGAAAAGGGGTCTCGACCTGAAACCTCACCCATCCCTTTTATGCAGAGATGCTGCCTATCCTGCTGAGTTACTCCAGCATGTTGTGTCTATCTAGGGAATAAGAAATGTTGGTGTAGGAGTAGGGATTTAAAAGACTGGAGTGATTGTAATGTATGGTTACATATCCACCTGTGACTATCACATAAAGAGTCGTCTGGGTTGGGCACCACCTTGGCAGCTAAACAAAGGGAGATTGTGGAGATAGTAATCACTTTGTTGCACAGATCTTCAGAGCTGCGTCTGGGCCAGGCCTCCGCTTTCACTTTTATTTAACAGTGACCTCGCCTCCGTCCTGAGGTGTGGAGCAGCGATCTTCACTGATAATATAGAGTAGTCACTTCCATTTACAACCCCTTGGCCAACAAACAGCCCTTGCCCGGCTACAGCAAACCATGCCAACTTTCGGGGAAGTAACTGGTTCGTGACAAGTAATGACCAATTCCACCAACGATATTGAAATTCCCGCAATGCGATTTGTCAAAAATTAGAAACATTGATTCCTCCATCTCTAAACATCTTGTGGGATCACCGGTAGACCATTGGTTTCTTTATTGTCACGTGTACCAGGTCACAGTGAAGAACATTTTTTGCATACAGCTTAGCAAGACTATCGCCAAACAGAAACATAACCGGATCAGTTACATATGTAGCAAAAACAAGTCTTTTTCAGAGACAGTAGTTGGTGACTCAGTTCCCGATTCATCAAACCCATCTGTTGCCCACAATGACCAAGGTAGGAGCAGATACTTGGAAAGAAATACCCGCCAACTCAACACCTTATCCATCAACCTCAGTCCACAAGCTTGGCTACGCACTCCTGCTTAAGGAACAAGGTACCATCTATAAACTGCACTGCGCATCTTGCCAAGGTTTCTTTGACTGCACCTTCTAAATTTGAGGGCCCTGCCAACGAAAAGAACCGGGGGCTGGGAACGCCACCATCATCAAGATGCATGCAGTACTGCATTGGGTATTGCATGGCATCATTGCCAAGGCAACATCTTGCAATCACAGATCTAACCGCGCTGTGGGAGCATGTTTATCACCCGGCTGGCAGCAATTCAAGCAGGTGGCTGTCATCTTCTCTACCGCATCTGAAGGTGAGCAATAAATGTTGGCTTTGCCGACGATGTCAATCGCATGAATTAATTAATATGTGTAGATCTCAGCTGCTGCCTGTGGTTTGGAAATATGCTGTTGACTTAGTTTTATTTGTTACTAGTTCAAACTAGTTCACCCTATCCAAAACACAAACTGCCGGAATAACTCAATGGGTCAGGCAGCATCTCTGGATGTCATGGATGGGTTACATTTTGGGTTTTGTTTGGTTTAGATGAACAGCATGGAAACAAGGCCTTTCAGTCCATGCCCGTCATCAATCACCAGCAGAGTTTAGTTTAGTTTAGAGATACAGTTTGGGAAACAGGCCCCTCGGCCCTCTGATTCCATGCGGGCCAGTGATCCCCGCACACTAACATTATCCTGCACGCACAAAGGGACTATTTCCAATTTTACTAAGGAAATTAGCCTGCAGCCTTTGGAGTGTGGGAGAAAACCGGAGAACCTGGAGAAAACCCAGGCTGTCACAGGGGGAACATGCAAACTCCACATTGACAGCACCTTGAGGTCAGCATCGAACTGGGGCTCTGGCGCTGTGAGGCAGCAGCTCCAGTGCTGTGCCACTGTGCCACCCTTTAGGGATCTTTCTTCAGACTCGTATCCCTGTTCAGTTCCTTCAGCTTTTATTGGGCAGTTTCTTTAACCTCCTGGGTAAAATCTTCTGATCGATCCACAGCAAACATGCTCCCTACCAACCAGGCTGTCGGCCTTAGCAATGAAAGAGACAGCGAGAGAATGAAAGGAATTGATGATTACAAAATCAATTGTCGGTGTTTTTTCTTTGACTCGTATTAATGGTTCTGTGCTGCCAACACATATTTGATATTATATGCTGATATTTATGTATGATTCCTGTCACAAGCCGGGCCAGGATGCTTGAGGGAAAGGCAGGAGCTGCAATTAAGAAAAACAAATCAGTTCCTACAGCCTAAAGGCTCCTCCTGGGTGAATGTTTTAGCTAACTTGTGGGCAAGCCTGACACACGAGGAATGAGGTTAAAAAAAAATACAAACTAATTGTAATTCATATTAAAAAAAATCAGAAGCTGTATTTAATCTTTGCAGTGTGATACTCTAGATAACATGTGTGGCACGTTAGAAACAAAGTTCACTTGTCCATTCTGTAACCACGAAAAGTCATGTCATGTTAAGATGCGCGAAATACGGGTATCATATCCTGCACCGTATGTTTAGAAGAATTCCGGACTACCAATAACATATTCGTCAGAGCCAGTGGATGTGTACAGTGATTGGATCGATGCCTGTGGCAGCAGACGATTAGTTTTGCCTCAAGTGCTGCGTGTTTTAAAAAACAATTATGATTGAAAGGATACGGACCAAGCGCAGGTAGGTGGGACTAGTGTAGCTGGGATATGTTGGCCGGTGTGGGAAAGTTGGGCCGACAGGCCTGTTTCACTCTATGACTCTTATGTTTAAATTCAAAATGGTTTAAATCATCTCAGCTTGGGAGATGTGACATTGCTGACTTCATTGGTTTGATGAAGAGTTCCGACCTGAACCGCCATCTATCCGTGATCTCCAGAGATGCTGTCTGACCCGTTGAGTTACTCCAGCACTTTTTGTTTTTTGGAAAGCAGCACCTGCAGTTCTCCATTGAAATCGCCTCAGCTGAATTAAAACTCACATTTTGGTACAGGAGCTTCACTGAAATCACCGTCTTTAGCTTTAAAGTAAAAAAAATGTAGACTTTTCCAAACTTTTTCAAAACAAATCAAAACTTTTAGGAGAATAGAATCCACATTTATATGTTATAACGAAACATGCTGCAAAATTCCCGAAGTTTGGGACCATTTAGCTCCTGTAAAACGTTCAGTGCCAATAGGCCAATGATGACCAGTGTGGGATTGGAATATTTGGACAAGACAAATATGTCGAAGACTGCATATAGTTTAGTTTAGTTTAGAGGTACAGCATGGAAACAGGCCCTTCAGCCCACTGAGTCCGTGCCGACCAGCGATCCCCACACGCTTACACTATCCTACACACACTGGGAACAATTTACAATTTTTACCGAAGCCAATTAAACTAAATCAGTGGAAAGGATAAATGCAATGGGGGACTTGCACAGATAAATGTGGAGATTAACCACCTTTGCAGTGGTCTTGGTCTTGTGCCTTCACTATGGTCCTCTACTTCTGAACCAGTCAGCACAGCCAGGCCTTCCGGATCCCCTCCCATCAAAGTTGTATGATTGAAATTTCTAAACTGTTTGAACGTCACATTTACAATTCCTAAGGACTAACTGCAAAAATAAAATGAATGCATCATATTTTTAAAAGTAAAAAATTGAACAAACGCACACATATACCCCGTACGTACACCATATACATGCATACACATGTACACCACACACACACACACACACACACACACACACACACACACACGCACACACACACACACACACACACACACACACACACACACACACACACACACACACACACACACACACACACACACACACACACACACACACACACACACACACGAGGAACACCAAACAAGCTCACACATGCACACCCTCCACCCTCTACCCACCTCTTTGCCCTGACAGTTAATTTCTCCCATTCATTGCACCAGGTTCCGCCCTGTTGCACTCTGTGAGGGCTCCACAGCTCAGCTCCTGTGACCTGGGGCATTTGCTGTATGGGAAAGGCAGCAGTCCCTGCTGGAGAATAGCCCGTTCACAGGATGATGACTTTTGCTCTACATACAGTGGATCAAGAGCCATCTTTCAATGTGCCATGATGATGTCTGGAATGCTCCTCCGACAGAAATACGCAGAGCTGCAATCTCCCCACTCTCCAGTTATGGCTATGGCTATAAAATTAATTAAATGGTCCTGCAGTCATTCACATAGCTGCAGAGTGATATTTAATTTCTTATCCTGTGAGCACAAGCACCAACAAGGTTGTGTTGAAATACAAGGTAGTGCATACGGGGGTCAGGGGTAATGGGGGGAGGCAGGAGAATGGGGTAGAGAGGGAAGGATGTGTCAGCCATGATTGAATAGTGAAGTAGACTTGATGGGCCGAATGGCCTAATTCTGCTCCTAGAACCTGTGAACTTATGTACCGAAGCAGTGTTTAGAATCAAACTTATGTTGACAGGGGATCTGGAGCTGCATTGAAGGCAAGGTGGCACAGTGCTACTGCTGCCAGAGCAGCTACATCTCAGCGCCAGAGACCCGAGTTCGATCCTGACCTCGGGTGCTGCCTATGTGGAGTTTGCTCATTCTCCCTGTGACCACGTGAATTTCCTCCGGGTGCTCCGATTTCCTCCCACATCCCAAAGATGTGCAGATTTGCAGAATTCATCGCCAATCAGTACCCCGTTCTTGCTTTCTCCCCATATCCCCTGACTCCGCTTGGGTTTGTAGGTTAACTGGTCTCTGTAAGATTTCTGAATGTGTACACGCAAATGCACATGCACACGCACATGCACATGCACATACGAACTTGTCCGAATGTTCTGCAAGGGATTCAAAGTAACATTAGCAAATTTGCAGATGACACAAAGCTGGGTGGCAGTGTGAACTGTGAGGAGGATGCTATGAGAATGCAGGGTGACTTGGACAGGTAGGGGGAGTGGGCAGATGCATGGCAGATGCAGTTTAATGCGGATAAATGTGAGATTATCCACTTTGGTAGCAAAAACAGGAAGGCAGATTATTATCTAAATGGTGTCAAGTTGGGAAAAGGGGAAGTACAACGGGATCTGGGGGTCCTTGTTCATCAGTCAATGAAAGTAAGCATGCAGGTACAGGAGGCAGTGAAGAAAGCGAATGGCATGTTGGCCTTTATAACAAGAGGAGTCGAGTATGGAAGCTAAGAGGTCCTTCTGCTGTTGTACAGGGCCCTAGTGAGACCACACCTGTGTATTGTTTTGGTCCACTAAGTTGAAGAAGGACATTCTTGCTATTGAGGGAGTACAGCGTAGGTTTACAAGGTTAATCCCCGGGATGGTGGGACTGTCATATGCCAAGAGAATGGAGCGGTTGATCTTGTGTACTCTGGATTTCAGAAGGATGAGAGGGGATCTAGTTGAAACATATAAGATTATTAAGGGTTTGGACACGCCAGAGGCAGGAAACATGTTCCCAATGTTGAGAGAATCCAGAACCAGGGACCACAGTTTAAGAATAAGGGGTAAGTCATTTAGAACGGAGACGAGGAAACACTTTCTCTCACAGAGAGTTGTGAGTCTGTGGAATTTTCTGCCTCAGAGGGTGGTGGAGGCCAGTTCTCTGGATACTTTTAAGAGAGAGCTAGATAGGGCTCTTAAAGATAGTGGAGTCAGGGGATATAGGGAGAAGGCAGGAACGGGGTACTGATTGGGGATGATCAGTCATGATCACATTGAATTGCGGTGCTGGCTCGAAGGGCCGAATGGCCTACTCCTGCACCTATTGTCTATTATCTATTGTCTATTGAATGTGTAGGATCTAGACGAGAAAGTTGGATAACTTAAAACTACTGTAAACTACTGTAAAGTCGGTGCAGACTTGGTGAGCTGTGTTTGTCAGCAATAGTAATAAGTGATAATTATATTCTCTCCAGGATGGGGTCCAGAACTCGGTGCAGCAGTAGAGTTGCTGCCTTCCAGCGCTTACAGCTTCAGAGACCCGGGTTCGATCCTGACCATTCATGCTGTCTATACGGAGTTTGTACGTTCTCCTCGTGACCCCTTGGGTTTTCTCCGAGATCTTCGGTTTCCTGCCACACTCCAAAGATGTACAGGTTTGCAGGTTAATGGTCTGGATATAAATGTAAATTGTCCCTGGTGCATGTTGGGCTGGTGTTAGTGTGCGGGGATCGCTGGTCGGTGCAGACGCGGTGGGCCGAAGGTCCTGTTTCTGCGTTGTATCTCTAAACTAAACTTGTTGTGCACTTGTGGAAGACAATCAGTGGAATAATTTCATACATGTTAGTTCAAAATCAAAACAGTTAACCTAATTCTTTTGAAAATACCTCAACTCCTGATAGAGTTTTCACCCAAAGCACTTCAGCGTAGATTTGTACTGGTCCTGCCCTTTGTGGTCAGTCAGCTGATGAGCCCTCAGTCGGCGCTTTGCCTCGTGGGTAACCCTCTCCCATGGCAATGCTAGCACGCTTCACGGCAGATATATAAAACTTGCCGCACAAAAGCACTTTTGTGGTGCCGCTGATTATCAGACTAGTCCAGTCCTGTCAGGGCAACCTCCCTTTCACACATCCCCTCCTCAGAACAACAGCTTCTCACCGCGCTGACTCTAAAGCCGCTCAGTAGGGTATATCCCCTGCAGCCAATCCCACTTGTTCTCAACATCCCGCCATGCACGAATCCCCCCGAGATTTACACTTTGGCCATTCCAGCCTCCAGCTTGTTTACATTTGTTAATGTCAAGCCTTGTTTTGATCAGTCATTGTCCTCCCCCTCTCCTTCTGTTCAACCTTAACTCGCCCATTCCTTCTCTCCAGAGATGCTGCCTGTCCCGCTGAGTTACTCCAGCATGTTGTGCCTAACTTCATAATAGTCTGGTCCCAGAGGAATTCCTCAGTCCCGTTCTCTCATCTGCGATAACTTAGACCATTTTTTTCTACAATACTCCACATGAACGATCTGTGCTTACTATACTTCCTTACTATTGAATTGTAACCCACTGAATTCAACAGCATTGCAGCGGCCACTGGTATGAGATTAGCTGATGCACAATCATACTGGCCTTTGGGGTACAAATTCCATCAAGGCAGCACCGGTAGTCAGGATTGAACCCGGGTGTTTGGCACCGAAAGGCAGCAAATCTACCGCTGCGCCACCGTGCCGCCCAAAAAAGTGCTATTGGACTGTTCCGTAGATTTTTTTACACACGTACAAAAGTAAGGATTAAGGAGCAGGAGTAGGCCACTTGGCCCTTTGAAGCTGCTCCCTTATTTGAAGTATAATATATAAGGGGTTGATTGCAACATCAACTCCATATGCTGGCTCACAAAACCATACCATCATCCCAAAGGTTGTAACCTCACCCCCTTGAAGCCGAGAGAGAAAAGGAGTCCGTCACTAAAAAAAAACAACTTTTCTTTTTGTTGGTAATGCATCCTGAGATTTTTAATAGACACATAGACATAGATTCTAAGTCACAGAGCCATTCAGCACAAAAGCAGGTCCTTCAACCCAACTTGTCCACGCGGACCAAGATGTCCCACGTACACTAGTCCCACCTGCCCGTGTTTTTGCCCATATCCCATTGAACCTCTTCTATCCATGTTGCTGTCCAAAAGACTTGTCATAGGTCTCAAGCTAGATCGAGCTCTCGGGGCGAGCGGAGTCAAGGGATATGGGGAGAAGGCAGGCACGGGTTACTGATTGTGGATGACCAGCCATGATCACAATGAATGGCGGTGCTAGCTCAAAGAGCCAAATTGCCCCCTCCTGCACCTATTTTCTATGTTTCTATGTCTCTATAAGTACATATAGTTAATGGAGACACGGGGAACTGCAGATGCTGGAATTTAGTTTAGTTTAGGGGTACACCCTTTGACCCACTGAGTCCATGCTGACCAGCGATCCCCGTACACGAGCCCCACAGGTTGGGGACAATTAACCATTTTTAACCGACGCAAAATTAACCCACAAACTGTACTTCTTTGGAGTGTGGGAGGAAACAGGAGCACCCGGGGAAAACCCACGCGGCCACGGGGAGAACGTACAAACTCCGTTCAGACAGCATCCATAGTCGGGCTTGAACCCGGGCCTCTGGGGCTGCACGACGGCAACTCTACCGCTGCACTACCGTGCGGCCCTAGCTTGAGCAAGATCCCTCGGCAGATGCTGCCTGCCCCGCTGAGTTCAATGGTTCAATAGTCCTTTATTGTCATGTATGCACGGCACAGCGAAATAATAATAGACTGCAATAATTCCACCGGGCCTCCAGTGGAATTATTGATAAATTAGCAGCTCGTGAAATCCAAAGCAATCATTAACCTATTATTTTCTGCAGCTTCTGACCTGTTGGCATAAAAAAGCAAAGCATTATTGCATTCAGAAGCATCAGCTGACCGATGGTTTGTGATGGGCATCAGTTGTTTAAGAAGAATGTAAGTTCAGCAATTGCTTGTGTTTGGCGGAGTCTTGGTTTTGGCAACTCTGAATAATGTTTCTGTGCACAGATCACTCACTGCCCATAGTTATCCCTCTGGACTGTCAGATGATCAGCTTATAGGCAATTTCCAACAAAAACAATTGACTGTCAGCAGCATTTAAATAAAATGATTAATTGCTGTTGCTATGGAGCCAGGAGCCACAGCATGTTATCTAGACACACACCAAACACAGTGGCACACACATGCAGTCCCTGATAAATTATTGAACCCTGAAGCAAACCACTGAATGATAGCAGCCATCCAAACAGTCACTGACAAAGAACCATAAGGTTTTAATTTGACACACCGGAGGCTGTGCCAAGAAATTTTGGCGATAACATGGCTTGCATCCTTTCACAGCGCAAATGATTCGGAGCATTAAATTGTCTCCCCGACTTTTTTTTTAAGCAAAGGTGTGAATTCTCAACATTCAGCGTGTTCGACCTAAAAGAATGGTAAAAATTGATTAAGTGCTAACTTTTTGCAAGGGATTGGATATCCTATTGAGAAAAAAAAAAAACGATTTGTGGAACTATGAGAAAATATTGGGACGAGACTCATTTCAAAAATGCATAAATATGTGGTTGAAGCAGGTCCGAAGAAACATCTCGACCCGAAACGTCATCTGAGTCTGAAGAAGGGTCTCGACCCGAGACATCACCTATCCATGTTCCGCAGAGATGCTGCCTGAGCCGCTGAGTTACTCCAGCACTTTGTGGCCATTTGTGTATTAACCAGCATCTGCAGTTCTTTGATTCTCCAAAAAAACAGGGCTGATTGTCTTTCTGACGTGCATCATTCTGTAATGTCTGGGCAGCCTACACTTAGATTGGCTTTGTTGTTCTATTGTGTGTGCAATTTATTTTCTACTAATATTTTTGAGACCGAACAAATAACAAATTTAATGCATACAAATTATTGCAAACATTTTCTCAGGAATTTCTTTTGAGACTGCACACTGGATGCGAAACGTACGGCGGTGCAGCGGTAGAGTTGCTGCTTTACATCGCCAGTGACCCAGGTTCAATCCCAACTGCGGGTGCTGTCTGTACCATTGTCCCCGTGACTGCGTGGGTTTTCTCCAGGAACCCTGATACACTCCCACACTCCAAAGACGTACAGGTTTGTAGGCTAATTGGCTTAGATAAGAATTGTAAATTGTCCCTAGTGTGTAGGTTAGTGCTGGTGTACGGGGATCGCTGGTCAGCACGGAATCGGTGGGCCGAAGGGCCTGTTTCTGTGTTGAATCTCTAAACTAAACTAAACTGAACTAAATGGCAATATGGATCAATGTTGCTGAACGGATATGGCAGTCCAATTTTTAATGGAAAATTCTGAACTGAGTCAAGAGGATGCGAGGAATGTGTGCTTTTGCTGTGGGCTAGGACTACTACGCCTGCCAAATTGTGGACAATAATGTTTCAGCTGGCTCAGCAGGCTCCAGCCGTCAGACACTGCGCACTCACATTGTTCTCCTGCCAACCACGTGAGATAGGAGAAGAAGGTTATTTTGCTCGTTTGGGCTCTGCGGGAAATGGCAGCATCACTGCAATCTTCACAGTCGGATCCCTGGCAACATTTCCCTGCCAGGGTCGCCACAGATGTCAGACAGAATCCAAGGTCCTTGTGCAAACTCGCCTATCAACACAAAACACCTTGTAATGACTTCTGACAGAGTGGTGATTTAGCCAGGAGACGGTTGCAGGTGTGAGTGGAAGCATCCCTTTGGACAAAGCTGGAGGAGATGCGCAGTGAAACACATCAGTCACATTCTCCCAGCTTGCCTGCTCCAGGAGTCTCGCTTGCCTTCACTTCTGGCCCACTGTGGAATCATTTCAAATAGCTCGCAGCCGCTTGCAGTGGTCCTGCCAATTGACAGGATTTGACATTCAATTTCTCACCCTTCCTGGCAGATCGAGCCATAGTCATACAGCATGGAACCAGGCCCTTTGTCCCACACCGACCAACGTGTCCCATCTACACTAGTCCCATCTGCCTGTGTTTGAGCTGCCAGAGGAGGTAGATGAGACACGGACTATCGCAACGTTTACGAAACATCTAGACATGGATAGGATAGGTTTAGAGGGATTCGGACCAAACGCAGGCAGGTGGGACTAGTGTAGATGGGACATGTTGACTGTCGTGAATAAGTTGGGCTGAAGGGCCTGTTTCCACACAGTATGACACTATGACTTAAAGATAGCGGAGGCAAGGGATATGGGGAGGAGGCAGGAATGGGGTACTGATTGTGGATGATCAGCCATGATCACATTGAATGGCGGTGCTGGCTCGAATGGCTGAATGGCCTACTCCTGCACCTATTGTCTATTGTCTATTGACTATTGTCTAATTAATTGGCCTTCAAGCATCTTAAGGCCAGGAAGGTACAATTAAGGCTGCCAAGGTCAGTTGAAGAAGATGTGGTGACGTTGGGCAGATGACAATAACCTCGAGTTGTCTTGACATCTTAATAGATTATTCTTAATAGATTATCTTCTATATTCGGTTGCAGGAGCGGAGGGTACGCTGGGGGAGGGAGCAAGGGAAGTAAGTAAGAAAGTTTATTGGCCAAGTATTCACATGCAAGGAATTTGCCTTGATGCTCCGCCCACAAGTAACAACATGACATACAGTGACAGTTACGGTTGACTGAGAAAACACTAAACATTAATAATAATAAAACATTAATGATAAAACACCATTGATCAAGCATGTGAACCAACAAATATACCAGATCAAAGGGAGGCTACAGATTTTTGGCTGTTGAGTAGAGCAACTACTCGTGGATAAAAACTGTTTTTATGTCTGGCTGTGGCAGCTTTGACAATCCGGAGTCGCGACAATCCGGAATACGATACAAATGTAAGACTGCAAGGTATAGGAGCAGGAGAATATCATCTGACCTTTCGCAGGCACAGGAGACTGCAGATGCTGGAAAAACTCAACAAATGGAGCGGGTTGTGGCCATGAATCGGGACTGGGAATGCGGAGGGGAGTTAGCCAATTGTATAAGAGCGAGAGGGATGGGTGAGAGAGGGGCTGGAAGGTGGTAAATGGAGGAAGGAATAATGGGTGGATGGAGCCAGGTTTGGGAACGGGAGGATTGAATGGTGATACAGAGACAGGTTGGTGATCGGTATAACTAAACATAGGCAGATGGAGCCTGATGGAGGGGAGAAAGAGGGGGAGGACATAGAGACGGAGGATGTGTCGGTGATAGGTGGAACCAGATAAGGGAGGGATGAGGGTGCCTATGGCACGAGGTGGGGGAGGGGATGGGAAAGGTGAAGAACAGAGAAGAAATCCGTAGGCAGGCATGTGGGCGATGGGCAGGGGGAACCTTTGAACACGCTCCGCCATTAATTGGGCAGTCACGGTGGTGCAGCGGTAGAGCTGTCGCCTTACAGCGAATGCAGCGCCGGAGAGCAGCGTTCAATCCTGACTAGGGGTCCTGTCTGTACGGAGTCTGTACGTTCTCCCCGTGACCTGCTTGGGTTTTCTCCGAGATCTTCGGGTTTCCTCCCACACTCCAAAGGCGTACAGGTTTGCAGGTTAATTGGCTTGGTAAAAGTAAACATTGTCCCGAGTGGATGTGGGATGGTGTTAATGTGCGGGGGTCGTTGGTCAGCGCAGACCCGGTGGGCCGAAGGGCCTGTTTTGGGCACTAAACTATATATATATATATATATATATATATATATATGTGTATGTGTGTGTGTGTGTGTGTGTATATATATATATATATATATTTGTATGTCTAAACTAAACTAAACCAAGCTAAATTAAATTAAACTAAACTAAACTAAACTAAACGGAACTAATTCAGATCCTGGCTGATCTTCTAGTTCAGCACCATTTCCAAAAGGCTCACCATATCCCTTAGTTCCCTCGTGCAGAAAGGAACTGCAGATGGTAGTTCACACCGAAGGTAGACACAAAGTGCTGGAGAAACTCAGCGGGTCAGGCTGCATCTCTGGAGAAAAAGGAAAGAGTCTGAAGGAGGGTCCTGACCCGAAACGTCACCCATCCTTTTTCTCCAGAGATTGTCTACCATCTTTTTTCCCTTGGATACCGTTCGATTCACCTCTACCCCATTCAGGACATCGGACTTAGTCTTAGGGACCAATGTGCTACAATGCTGAGAACTATATTCGATACAATAGATACGATATGGTAGAACGTTATTTATTCCAGGAGGGAAATTGGTCTGCCATCTGCTAGGAAAACACAAGATACATGAAACATCAAACTAAAGTGAAAGTAGAGTGGAAAGTCCAATTTAGGGATGTGCAAAGATTGGGCGGGGTGGGGGGGGGGGGGAGAGGGAAGGGAAGTCAGTCTACCCCACGACAGAGGGGGAGTAGTTGTACAGTTTGATAGCAACTGTACTCCGCACTCTATCTTCCCCTTCGCTCTATCGGTTACACTTGAGGTTGAACTGATGCATCTGTGTATGGTATATCTGAACAGTTTGGATAGCATGCAAAAACAAATTCTTTTCACTGTGACATTAATAAAGCTGGACCCTGAAGAAAGCCTGCTTCCGTGCCGAGTGACTCTGTGAGCGTACTCAACCTTTCTCAATCGGAAAACCTGTCAACCGTGAAACCAGTCTCGTGATTCCTCGTTGCATTCCAACTATGACGTTTTAGATAAGGAAACTAAAATTACATGCAATGCTCCAGGTGTGGACATACCACGGCCGGTAAATATAGCTCTTCATATTTCATTGTGGCATGTTGCCAAAGGAGCTGTAGTTGAAAGGCATTCCAAGCCTTCCAGCCCATCCTTAGCTTTCTATTCATTTATTCTCCTCCCTTTGCTGCCCCATGTGCAGGCAGTTGAGGGAATACAACCCTACCTCCTGCCATTGTGGCCGGGTTTCTACTGACAACGCACCTCCCGGAAGTCAGAGCCACACCTGGTGGCTGGACCTGTGGCGCATCTGCACTACCCGCTGCGCCACTGGATTGATTGAAAGATACAGCATGGAAACAGGCCCTTCGGCCCACCAAGTCCGCGCTGACCATCGATCACCCATTCACATCAGCTCGCCGTTGTCCCACGTTTTGCACGCACTCCTCACACACGAGAGACCAATTAACCAGCATGGAAGCAGGCCCTTTGGCCCACTCAGTCCACACTGACCAGCAATCGCCCGGCGCGCTAGTTCTATCCCACACACCAGGGACAATTTACAGAAGCCAATTATCCTACAGACACACGCGTCTGTGGGATGTAGGAGGAAACCGGAGGCAAACAGAGGAAATCTACGTGGCCACAGGGAGAATGTGCAGATAGGGAGAACTCCACACAGAGAGCACTCTGAGTCTCTAGCGCGGTGAGGCAGTGGCTCGACCAGCTGCACACCTGGGCCTCATTGCACCACAAGAAGCCTCCTCGCCATTGTCTTCCCGTGGGCAATTAGAGGTGAGCAATTGATGAGCTCTTTGCTCCCAGCTCCACCCCAGGAGTAAATGAGTAAATGAAAAAGAGTAGTACCGGACAGTAGACAGAAATGTGCTGGTCCTCCATCAATGCTCCAGTAAGTTGTGCATCAGTTTTCTTCCCTGCTGGAGGTACTGGATTACTCTGCACAGAGCCTCAGCATCATCTCTTGTCTACATAGAAAACATTGCCTACAAGGCACAACAGTGGTAGAGCTGCTGTCTCACAGTGCCAGGGACCTGGGCTCAGTCCTGACCATGGGTGCTGTCCTTGGGGAGTTTGCCCGTTCTCCCTCTGACTGTCTGCGTGAGTTTCCTACGCATGATCCGGTCGGTTTCCTCCCACGTACCTGCGATGTGCGGGTTTAAGAGGCTTTTGGATAGGCACATGGAATTGCAGAGAATGGAGGGATGTGGATCATGGGCAGGCAGATGAGATTAAATTAACTTGGCATCATGTTCAGCACACACATTGTGGGCCGAAGGGACTGTTCCTGTGCTATTCTACGTTATATGCTTGTGGGCTAATTGGCCACTGTTAATTGGCACCAGTGTGTAGTGTGGATGCGAAAGTTGGATAAGGTAGAACTAGTGAAAAGAGGGATGGACGGTCAATTGATGGGCCCAAGGGCCTGTTTCCTTGCTGGTATCTTACAATCAATACTGGTGTACCACCAGGTAAGTGCCCACTGTGGACCCTAATCATGGAGTGTTGGTGAAAGCAATGTGTACCATTGGTGGCATGAGTTCGCAGCTCGGTGGCACAGCAGTAGTGTTGATGCCTAATGCCCCCGTCCCACTTAGGAAACCTGAACGGAAACCTCTGGATGACTTTGCGCCCCACCCAAGGTTTCCGTGCGGTTCCTGGAGGTTCCCGGAGGTTTTTGTCAGTGGTCAAAAGTGGTTTCCGCTTCTTCTATGTTCCGGCGATTATTTCAAAAAATGCAAAATCCGGCCGCGACTAAAAATAGGTTGCCGTTTAAAAAAATCGGTCATTTTTTAGTCGAAGCCGGTTGCGTTGCTAGTTGAAGGTGGTTGCCGGAGGTTGCAGGTAGTGGAAGGTAAGACCTCCCTGGTGGGGTGAAACTGGGTGAAAAAAAGGTCTTACCTTCCACTACCATGGGGCGCAAAGTCTCCAGAGGTTTCCGTTCAGGTTTCCTAAGTGGGACAGGGGCATTACTGCGCCAGAGACCCATGTTCGATCCAGACTACGGGTGCTGTCTGTACGGAGTACGTACATTCTCCTCGTGACCTGCGTGGGTTTTCTCCGGGTTCTCCGGTTTCCCTCTACGCCCCAAAGATGCACAGGTTTGTAGGTTAATTCGCTTGGTATAATTGTAAATTGTAAATTGTCTCCAGCGTGTGTGGACTATTGTTAACGTTTCCACGCTGATCTCTAAACTAAACTAAACTAAACCTGCTTGCTGTGTGCCGTTGTACTCTCCTGTGCTTGTTACAGTTTCTAAGCCAGTGTTTTCATTGCTTAAGCCATTGGGGGAGCCCTGGATCATGTGTGTTGCCAGCTGAATCATCTCTTGCTAGCGAGGCGTGAAGCAATGAAGCTGAGTAAATAATTTAAATGTCTCTGGCTCCCTTCCAGAAGCCACCTGCCTGCAAAACAGGCACATTGTTGGGACTCATTTCATTACCCGAAAATAATTATATTGAATCTGTAGCTGCTGAATAACTGGTCACACCTGAGTATGCCAGATACAGCTTTGAAGTGGTTATGTGATGGATAGGGTGGATGCTTTGCATTGTATGTTCAAACGGAGTAGGATTACCTGAGTTAAAGGGAAGATTTTAAACCAGATCCCCATGTGCAAGGGACTCTTCATCCTCACTGTCAGTAAAATTGTTCGCAGACGTACACTTGCCACAAGCTGCGTTCCTGGACTTGCCATTTACTTTAGTTTTAGTTGAGGGACACAGCACGGAAACAGGCCCTTCGGCCCACCGAGCCCACACCGACCAGCGATCCCCGCACATTAACACCACTTTACACACACTAGAGACAATTTTACATTTATTCCAAGCCGATTAACCTACAAACCTGTACGTCTTCTGGAGCGTGGGAGGAAACCGAAGATCTCTGGGAAAACCCACGCAGGTCAAGGGGATAACGTGCGTACTCCATACAGACAGCACCTGTCATCAGGATCGAACCCGGGTCTCTGGCTCCGTAATGCCCCTGTCCCACTTAGGAAACCTGAACGGAAACCTCTGGAGACTTTGCGCCCCACCCAAGGTTTCCGTGCGGTTCCCGGAGGTTCCCGGAGGTTTTTGCCAGTCTCCCTAATGGTCGAAAGTGGTTTCCGTTTTAAAAATCGGTAATTTTTTAGTCAAAGCCGGTTGCGATGCTAGTTGAAGGTGGTTGCCGGTGGACAAAAAGCTCCGGGAACCTCCGGAAACCGCACGGAAACCTTTGGTGGGGCGCAAAGTCTCCAGAGGTTTCCGTTCAGGTTTCCTAAGTGGGACAGGGGCATAAGGCAGCAACTCTACCCCTGCGCCACTGTGCTGCCCCTTACTTCATCTCATCTCCTGAGTTTTTTTAATGAAGTAATCCTATTCTCTTCAGCGCTGTCAGCCCTCTGCCCTCAGTTAGAGATTATTTCCCAGAAAAACACGCACACAAATCAATTGTCCCGCTGAGTTACTCCGGCTTTTTGTGCCTATCTTTCTGTAGAATAATTTACAGGTTTGACGCTGCTGAATATCAATGCGTTGGCTGCTAAGGTTTGTGATTTATAAGAATGGGGAGGTATATTCAGTATTTAATGAATGGTGGCACTGATACAATTAAATTCTGTTCAACATAAATTGTGATGCTTGCTTATATGAGGAACCAAAGATTCATGGAAGTACAGGAACCACTCAATGTCTTTTTCATTATTATATGTTATCTGTGCGTGGCTGCATTAATGGGCCACTTAAGCTGCAGCAAGTAAGAATGTAATTGTTCTGTTTAGTTTAGGTTATTGTCAAGTGTACAGTGAAAAGCTTATGTTGCGTGCTATCCAGTCAGCAGAAAGCCAATACACGATTAGAAACGAGCCATTACAGTGTCTAGATACATGGTAAGGGAATAATTTTTTAACGTTTGCTGGTACATATGACAATTCAACATTCTCGACTCTCTTGACTCTCGGCTCTTGAAGGTATTCTGTCAGGTCTTGCTCAAGCATTTTGCTAGCAAAAACCAGTCAATTTTCCCAGTCCACATTTTTCGCCTTTTTCATTCCAGAACCATGATATCTCTTGACCAAGCATCTGTTTTTCAGCCCCGATGTTTATGGAACTGTCCCACTTAGGAAAGTAGACTTTGCAGCCCACCCAAGGTTTCCGTGAGGTTCCCGGAGGTTTTTGTCAGTCTCCCTAATGGTCGAAACTGACAAAAACCTCCGGGAACACCCACCAGCCTTTGTGTGAAAATGTTACCCCTGGGAATGTTACTCCGGGTACACCCACCAGCCTTTGTGTGAAAATGTTACCCCTCGGATTCCGATTAAATCTTTTCCCCTTCATCTTGAACCTATGTCCTCTGGTCCTTGATTCCCCCACTCTCGGCAAGAGACTCTGTGCATCTACCCGATCTATTCCTCTCATGATTTCGTACACCTCTATAAGATCCCCCCTCATCCACCTGCGCTCCATGGAATAGAGACCCAGCCTACTCAACCACTCAAACACTCATTACAGCTCACATCCTCTAATCCTCGCAACATCCTCGTAAATCTTTTCTGAACCCTTTCAAGCTTGACAATTTCTTTCCTATAACATTGTGCCCAGAACGGAACACAATACTCTAAATGCGGTCTCACCAACATCTTATACAACTGCAACATCGATGGAGCTGATGTGGAAAGTTCCTAGGACTCCACCTGTCAGATGACCTGACGTCCACGACCAACACCACAGCACTGGTCAAGAGAGCCCAGCAGCGACTACACCCTCTCCGTAGACTACGGAAAGCAGGTCTCCCCACTGCACACCTACGAACTTTTTATAGGGGGACAATCGAGAGCACATTAACCTACGGCAACACCTCCTGGTTCAGGAGCCGCAAGGCGTACGAACGGCACCAACTGGACAGGATTGTGAAGACCGCCAGCAGGATTATTGGTGCTCCACTCCCTTTATTGCTGGACATATACAGGAAGAGATGTATTAGCAGAGCCATCTCCATCATCAAAGACCCCTACCACACATCGCATCACATATTCTCCATCCTGCCATCTGGGAAGAGGGACAGGAGCATCAGCTGCAAAACCAGCAGGATGCTCCTCAGCTTCTTCCCGCAGGCTATAAGACTGATAAACGGACTTTGCCCCCTGCCAAAGTATCGCGCACCAACCACCAACCTGGACACACTGAAGCAGAGCCATTGTCGTGCCACTGCTGATCGGAACTCGTGATATATGTACTTTTATTCTTTATTTCTATTTATTTTTTACAGCACACTGAATGGACACTGGTTGAGAAATGTTTTTTCGTTTTCCTCTGGGTATGTAAGTACTCAGAAAAATGATAATAAAGATATACAATACAATACAATACAACATGACCACCCACCCTGCTTCCTGTAAGGACTTCATCCCCTATTCCCAATTCCTCCGTCTACGCCGCATCTGCTCCCAGGATGAGGTGTTCCACACCAGGTCATCACAAATGACCTAATTCTTCAGAGAACGGGGATTCCCCTCCCCCACTATAGATGAGGCTCACACCAGGGTCTCCTCCATACCCCGCAACACTGCCCTCTCTCCCCATTCCGCCATTTGCAAACAGGGCAGAGTCCCCCTGGTCCTCACCTTTCACCCCACCAGCCGGCAAATACAACACATAGTCCTCCGCCATTTTCGCCACCTCCAACGTGACCCCTCCACTCGCCACATCTTCCCATCTCCCCCCCTGTCTGCCTTCCGCAAAGACTGCTCCCTCCGCAACTCCCTTGTCAATTCTTCCCTTCCCCTCCTGCTATACCCCTTCCCCGGGCACTTTCCCTTGCAACCGCAAGAAATGCTACACTTGTCCCTTCACCTCCCCCCTCCACTCCTTTCAGGGACCCAAGCAGTCCTTCCAGGTCCAACAGAGGTTCACCTGCACCTCCTCCAACCTCATCTACTGCATCCGCTGCTCCAGATGCCAGATGATCTATATCGGTGAGACCAAGCGGAGGCTTGGCGATCGTTTCGCCGAACACCTCAGCTCGGTCCGCAATAACCAACCCGACCTCCCGGTGGCTCAGCACTTCAACTCCCCCTCCCATTCCGTATCCGACCTCTCGGTCCTGGGCCTCCTCCACGGCCAGAGTGAGCAACACCGCAAGTTGGAGCACCTCATATTCCGCTTGGGGAGTCTGCATCCTTTGGGCTTGAACATTGAATTTTCTCAATTCTGTTAACCCTTGCTGTCTCCTCCCCTTCCCACCTCTCCCTCAGCCCTCGGGCCCTGGCATTCCCTCTCTCTCTATCTCCCTCCCCCACCCCAGTCGCACCAGCTTCTCATTTTCACACCACAAACAGCTTACAATGGCTTGTTCCCTTTATCATCGATACTTTTTTGCATATCTTTCATTCATTGTTCTTTATCTCTCCACATCACCGTCTATATCTCTCGTTTCCCTGATCCCTGACCAGTCTGAAGAAGGGTCTCGACCCGAAACGTCGCCTATCTCCTTTGCTCCTTAGATGCTGCTGCACCCGCTGAGTTTCTCCAGCCTTTTGTGTACCTTCTATACTCAATACTCTGACTGTTGAAGGCATGGCAGGAAATCCTGGGGTGGGACACGTCCCTCCCATGTTTTGAGAGGTGGGGGGACAATCCCCCCCATGTTTTGTAATCCGGATTTAATCGGTGAAAAAAAATCTATTAAAATCTCCGCTTTCCATGAGACAGAAAGGGTGTCATTGGTAAACGGTAGTAACATGTATGTTTTAACATCGTATTAACACGATGTGTCACCAATTGTGTTTTGACCTTCAAGTATTACCAAAAGTATTCACGGAGAATTTCTTAAAGCTGTCTGATGCTGGTACAATTACCATTTGAACTAATTGGATGTATCGGTGGATGGGAAAGATTTAAACGGGTATCGGATATAAACAGGTCAACTCTATAGACTGAGTTGACGCGGATAAGCTTTTTCCATTGAGAGTAGGGAAGATTTAAACAAGAGGACATGATTTGAGAATTAAGGGACAAAGGTTTAGGGGTAACATGAGGTGGTAGCTGTATGGAATGAGCTTCCAGTGGAGGCAGGTTCGATTTTATCATTTAAAAATAAATTGGATAGGGATATGGACGGGAATGGAATGGAGGGTTATGGTCTGAGTGCAGGTAGATGGGACTATATGAGAGTAAGTGTTCGGCACAGACTAGAAGGGCTGAGATGGCCTGTTTCCATACTGTCATTGTTATATGGTTATATGGTTATAAAGGTCATTAAGGGCTCCGGTCGAACGGGTTTCCTGACTGGCTTGCAGGTAAGTCCCTCTTTCACGGTCACTCACGTTATTTAGTATGTTTTTCCCATCTCTCTCTCTCTCTCTCTCTCTCTCTCTCTCTCTCTCCCTCCTCCAATATTGGTTCTTCTGTTTGCCTTTATTTGCTTCAGTTTTACTTGTTTGTGTTGTTTATCACATTGTGATTCATTGCAGCTTTTTTCAAGATTCAAGTGGGTATCAGACGCTTTCTAAGGGCTGAATCGGCCCGTTCGCGGGGCCTTTCATCGCCCGGCGCCACTTAAAATCAATCTGCTACATCGAGGCGATCAAGGATGTTGAAGCCCCCGCTGGCCGATTTTAAGTTGCGCTGGGCGATGAAAGATCCCGTGAATGGGCCGATTCAAGCCCCATGGTTCGGGGCGGACGAAGCTGCTGTTGCTGGAGTTCGGAGCCGGTCACCAACCAGGTCAGCTCCCGATGTTACCGTCCACAGGGCCCACGGCCGAAGCCTCCAAAGCCTCGCGTGAGTGTGTGCGCGCGTGCGGCCACCAAGAAATTGTGTCCCCCCCATGTTTTTATAGCGATTTCCGCCGAAGTGCCAAAAGCCTTTTTGACCACCATATCTACCTGCGTCTCGACCTTCAAGGAACCATGCACCTGTACTCCCAGATCCCTCTGCTCTACAACACTCCCCAGAGGCCTACCATTTACTCTGTAGGTCCTGCCCTTGTTCGACGTCCCAAAATGCTTTATCTCACTGTTCTCTGTATTAAATTCCATCAATCATTCTTTCGCCCAACTGGCCAATCAATCCAGATTCTGCTGTGATCTTTCACAACCATCTTCACTGTCTGCAAAACCACCCACTTTTGTATCATCAACAAACTTGCTAATCTTGCCCTGTATGTTCTCATCCAAATCATTGATGCAGATGACAAACAGTGACGGGCCCAGCACCGAACCCACAGGCACACCACTAGACTGAGAAACAACTTTCCCCCGTCACCCTCTGTTTCCTTCCATGGAGTCAACTTGCTATCCTTTCAGCTATCTCTCCTTGGATCCCATGCGATCTAACCTTCCAGAGCAGTCTACCGTGCAGAACCTTATCGAATGCCTTAATGAAATCCATGTACATAACATCTACATCGCTGCCCTCATCAACCTTTTTGGTCACGTCTTCAAAATATTCAATCAGATTTGTGAGACATGACCTCCCACGTACAAAACCATGCTGACTATCCCTAATCAGACCTTGCCCATCCAAATGCCTGTATGTCCCATCCCTCAGAATACACTCTAGTAACTTTCCAACTGCAGATGTTAAGCTCACCGGCCTATAGTTCTCAGCATTTTCCATGCAGCCCTTCTTGAAGAGAGGCACAACATTTGCCAGCATCCAGTCCTCCAGCACCTCTCCTGGTATGTAAGGACGACTCGTAACTTGCAACGAGGGTTCCCGCAATTTCCTCTCTAGTTTCCTGCAATGTCCTCGGATATATCTGATCAGGCCCTGGAGATTTATCTACCTTCGTACACGAGAATACCTTCAGTACCTCTTCGACGGTAACACTGACTACTCTCGACAATTCCATTGAGTGCCTCAAGTTCCTCCGCTCTACTGTCTTGCTCCTCAGTAAATACAGAGGAGAAATACTCATTGAGGACGTTGCCATCTTCTGTGGCTCCACACAGAGGTGACCGCTTTGATTCCTGAGAGGTCCCACTCTCTCTCTAGTTACCCTTTTTTCCCTTATGTATTTATAAAATCTTTTGGGATTGTCCTTAATGCTACCCGCCAGAGCTATCTCCTGGCCCCTTTTTGCCCTTCTGATTTCCTTTTTTAGTTTACTCCTTAGTTCCCGAAACTCAAAGGGATGCACTTGATCCCAGCTGCCTATACCTGTTCTATGCATCCATCTTGTTTTTGACTAACGCCCTGTTTTTGACTAACGTTTGCCTGCTTTTCCCTTCACTCTGACGGGGACGTACATATCCTGAGCTTTTGTCAGCACACTTTTTAAAAACATCCCACTTGGCCGATGTTCCTTTCCCCTCAAATAACCTGCTCCAGTCAACTTGAGCGAGACCTTCTCTCATACCCTCAAATTTGGCCTTACCTCAGTTGAGCATTTTAACATGTGGACCCTCTCCGTCCAGATCTATAACTATCTTAAATCTGATCAAGCTGTGGTCTCTGGTCTCAAAAGGCTCATCCGCAAACACTTCATTAACTTGCCCTTCCCAATTCCCCAATGCTAGATCCAGCGTTGCCCTCTCACATATGGGGGCCTCTACATACTGCTTGAGAAAACTCTCCTGAACACTTTTGAGGAATTGCACCCCATTTAAACCCTTCACACTCTGATTTTCCCAGTCTATATTGGCAAAGTTAAAATCCCCTATGACAACAACCTGATTTGACCTGCAGTTGGCTGCAATCTCCTGGCATTTTTGTTCTTCTAATTCCCGTTGACTATTCGGGGGTCTGTAGTACACTCCCAACAAGGTGATCATCCCTTTTTTGTCCCTCTGCTCCACCCATATAGACTCACTGGACGAACCGTCCATAATGTCATCTCTGAGCACAGCCGTGACATCCTCTGTATCCAACAATGCAACCCCCTCTCCTCTTGTTCCCTCACCCCTGCCTCTCCTGAAGCTCCTGTACCCCAGAACATTGAGCTGCCAGTCCTGCCCCTCCCTTAATCAGGTTCCAATCATGGCTATAACATCCCAGTTGCTCGTGCCTATCCACGCCCTAAGCTCATCTGCCTTACCCGTCAGGCCCCTTGCATTAAAATACGTGCAGTTTAAACCAACCCTCCTTCCTTGCTCTCCGCCTTTCACCTGCCCATTCTCCCCACTAACCTTTCCCACATCGCCACCCATACCAACGTCTAGCTCTCACGTGCCTCTGTCCTGTACGAGATCCCACCCCCCCATTAATTTTGTTTAAAGAACACGTGTGAAAGAGGCCCTTCGGCCCACTGAGTCCACGCTGGCCATCGATCACCCATTCACACTAGTTCTATGTGATCCCACTTTCACATTCCCTCCCTACACACCAAGGGCAATTTACAGAGGCAAATTTACCTACAAACTGGTACGTCTGGGATGTGGGAGGAAGGCAGAGCACCTGAAGGTGTAGGAGAGAACTGGCAAACTCCACACAGAAAGCACCCGAGGTCAGGATCAAACCCAGGTCTATTGCGCTGAGAGGCTGCAGCTCCACCAGCTGCATCACTGTGCTGCCTACAAATAATAATGCATATACAATGGAAAATATTTCACCTTTTTGTCAATTTACTTTTTGACATGCCTGGATAATGTGGAATATTAACATTCTAATGAGGTAAACATTCTTTGAGACAGAATGCAACCAATTTAGATTGGAACAGTAAATATTCCAATGAACCTGGTATCACATAAATCATAGTGCAGCTTGACGAGTCTGGATTTAATTTATCCTGTATTAATTTTAGGCATTCACATTAGATACTTAAACTAATATGTTTATAGAATGGAGCAGTTGGGCTTGTATACTTAGGAATTTAGAAGGATGAGAGGATATATTATTGAAACATATGAGATTATTAAGTGTTTGGACAAGCTAGAGGCAGGAAACATGTTCCCGATGTTGGGGGAGTCCAGAACCTGGGGCCACAGTTTAAGAATAAGGGGTAAGCCATTTAGAACGGAGATGAGGAAAGACTTTGTCACACAGAGAGTTGTGAGTCTGTAGAATTCTCTGCCTCAAAGGGCGGTGGAGGCTAAAGGACTTGTCCCACTTACGTATCCTAGGCACGCAAATTACGCGACCTCGTCATCACGTTGAGGCGCATGGGCATCGTATGGTCGCGCGGGGCCGGTCCCACTGAGAAGCGCGGAGGGGTATGTAGTTGTGTGTGACATCGCACGGAGCTCCGAAACTTTTATAGCGAACAAAATCTTTGCGCGGCAACGGCCTGTCGCATAACTGACGGCCAAATTGGGACAGGCCCAAGACCCCGGCGCGATGCAACGTCTCACCTGCAACAGCAGCAGAAGCAGGCAAACAATCGCCGAACGCGGCCTGGAGCCCACAGCCGTACAGCCACATTCCTACTCCCAGAGCGGGGCCAAGAAAATTGAAGATAGACACAAAATGCTGGAGTAACTCAGCAGGACCGGCAGCATCTCTGGAGAGAAGCAATGGGTGACGTTTCGGGTCAAGACCCTGTTTTCAGACCAAAGAAGAGTCTCGACACGAAACATCACCCATTCCTTCTCTCCGGAGATGCTGCCGGTCCCGCTGTGTAACTTCGGCATTTTGTGTCCATCTTCAAATGACGTCACATGCTCCAGGCGGTTGTGCAGTCAAATGAAATCACGCACGACCTTCGTGGGACCATCGTGGCTCAACGCGACCATGAGGTCGCATAATTTGCGTGCCAAGGACACGTAAGTGGGACAGGCCCTTAACTCTCTGGATGCTTTCAAGAGAGAGCTAGACATCTATATATAACTAAAAGTTTCATCTTGACCACTTCCGGTCTGCGCTGTATATTGATTTTAGAAAAAAGCTAATCGATATCGCTACCCTATTTTTGGCCATCTTACTCACAGTCCTCCTCAGATGAGGCAGCCCCGTGGATTTTCCGATCGATGAAAAGTAAAAAAGTTAGGAATCTTTAAAAAGCTTGAGATCACCTGATTGGTCACCATGATGAGGGTAACCTCTCTTCCGGAGGTCAGGAATATAAAACCCCGGATGCCTGGACGTGAATCAGTCACTCTGGAAGATCGTAAGGGAGAGGCCAAAACTGTGATTATAAACTGTGAATCAACTGAACTGTGAGTCTATAATGTATTTGCAATAAATGATTTGTTAGCCCTTAATGAAAATGCAATGGGTTGTTTGGCCTGCCCTGTGGTTGAAACTGCAATGGAAATGGAGATGAAATGAAAATGCAATGAGTTGTTTGGCCTGCCCTGTGCTTGAAACTGCAATGGAAATGGAAATTGGCATTAAATTAAAATGCAATGAGCTGTTTGGCCTGCCCTGTGCTTGAAACTGCAATGGAAATGGAGATGGAAATGAAATGAAATTAAAATGAAATTAGTTGTTTGGCCTGCCCTGTGCTTGAAACTGCAATGGAAATGGAAATGAAATGAAATGAGCTGTTTGGCCTGCCCTGTGCTTGAAACTGCAATGGAAATGGAGATGAAATTAAAATGAAATTCGATGAAAAATGAAATGGAAATGAAATGAAATTAGTTGTTTGGCCTGCCCTGTGCTTGAAACAGCAATGGAAATGGAAATGAAATGAAAATGAAATGAGCTGTTTGGCCTGCCCTGTGGCCCTGCCCTGGGCTTGAAACTGCTTGGCCTGCCCTGTGCTTGAACCAGCAATGGAAATGGAAATGAAATGAAATGAAAATGAAATGAATTGTTTGGCCTGCCCTGTGATTAATAACTGCAATGGAAATGGAAATGAAATTAAAATGAAATTTGTTTTTTAGCCTGCCCTGTGCTTGAAACTGCAATGAAAATGGAAATGGAAATGAAATGAAAATTAAGTAAGTTGTTTGGCCTGCTCTGTGCTTGAAATTGAAATGGAAATGGAAATGAAATGAGTTGTTTGGCCTGCCCTGTGCTTGAAATTGAAATGGAAATGAAATGAAATTAGTTGTTTGGCCTGCCTGAAACCACTAATTTTGGCCCACAATGCCCATATTAATCCAGAAACCAGTCCCATTTGCCCAAAATGCCTGTATTTACCCAGGAGGAGCATTTTGGCCCAAAAGGCCGGTGCCAGGCCAGGAAAAGTCCAGAAAAAGTGCCTTTCACTGAGATTTCACTCAGATTATATTTTAAGTGCCTCTTCAGCCCATCAGGCCTGTACTAGTCCAGGAGGAGTGCCTTCGGCCCATCAGTAAGTAATCTCCCTGCAAGTATTAAACATCACCCCAGTATTTTTCTCCCTTCCTTCATTGGCTCCCCGTGAGATCCAGGCCAGGATGGACTTTCCTCCTTCATTGCTGTGATCTGCAGAAAAATATGAAAATTTTTTAAATTGATTCCCCATCCTCTTCCCCTTCTTTCTCACAGTCTATCACCTGTTTTGGGCAGAATATCTGACAATGAGTTTCTGAGCTGCCAGCCCACCAGGCCTGAGTGACTGAGCTGCCAGCCCACCAGGCCTGAGTGACTGAGCTGCCAGCCAACCAGGCCTGAGTGACTCGCATGTTTCCATGCTCACATTGAATGGCAGTGCTGGCTGGAAAGGCCAAAATTGCCTACTGCTGTACCTATTGTCTATTGTCTATAAAAGTACGATAATATAATTGTTTAGGAACCAAAATATTTCTCCCTGGCATTCCAGCCTCTTTAGCTGCTGTTCCCCCATCTCATAGAAACATAGAAAATAGGTGCAGGAGTAGGCCATTTGGCCCTTCGAGCCATTCAATATGATCTTGTCTGATCATCCAAAATCTGTACCCCGTTCCTGCGTTTTTGCCATATCCCTTGATTCCTTTAGCTCCAAGAGCTAAATCTAACTCCCTCTTGAAAACATCCATCTTTCTCCAATTGGAAATTTTAATGCAGTCCAAAGTAAACCTATTCAACTTGCTCAGGTCCCAGTGAGTAGGAGATAATTTTGTTTTAAAGTACTGATGGTGACAGTAAATTTAAACAAAAAACAGTTCTCTGCATCAGTTCATGTGCCATTGATCTATTCTGTCTCCTGTTTCCTCAGTCTGTTCATCAGCATTGCACCTTCCCTTATTTTAACATTTGGCAGAGTCAGATTGTAGAAATCCTCGAGAACAGATGTCTAATAAATTCGTAAGCTTGTTTCCATGAAGTGGAAAAAGTCTTGGTGAAATTGAACTAAGCTATCTCTCTTTGTTTTTTAGTTAAGATACAGCGCGGAAATAGGCCTTTTGGCCGACTGTGTCCGCACCGACCAGCGATCCCTGCACACTAACACTATCCTACACGCACTAGAGGCAATTTACAATTTCTTAACGAAGCCAATTAAACTACAAACCTGTATGTCTTTGGAGTGTGGGAGGAGGTCGGAGCACCCAGTGAAAACCCACACAGGTCACCGGGAGAACGTACAAACTCCATACAGACAGCACCCATAGTCAGGATCAAACCCGGGTCTCCAGTGCTGTAAGGCAGCAGCTCAACCTCTGCACCGCTATGCTGCCCATTTGATTCCCGTTCTTATTGTCTTATCTTTCACTGTCTCCCTGCATCCGTATCATTCGCAATCTATAGCACCAGCCTTACCTACCCCAGCCTGGAGAAATTAGAATCAGTAAATGCTTTACACGATGCAGTCTAATTTTATTACTCAATGAAGAGTAAAATCAGACATCTGTCTGAACTCACTGCTTCTCACATAAGTTAATGCGTTCTCATTAACTCATTGCAGTCTTCCTCAACACCTTTATTCTCCTGAGCATGTAATCACAGAAAGGTCTCCTCATCATTGCTCTTGCCAAATGCCCAAAATTAGCCATCTGTCCCGACATGATCCAATTTCCCGGCAGATGTGGTGGAGGTTAAATTCAATCAGTGACCCTCTGGCTTCATAGCAGCTGTTGTTGACACTAGTTGGTAATTTTCCATAGATTTAATGCAATTTAAATATATTTTTTAAATGCACAAGGAAGTTCTGAATGAAGGCTTTGATTCCATTTGGAGCAGAATGAAGACGAGACCCAGTGTCAATATTCCAAGGTGAGAACTCGGAAGGGCTGCCAGCACGGTGTAACCTACTGCATTGGCAACAATCCAATGGTACAGCAGAACTGAACAACAGGCCAGGCAGCAGCTGTCATCCTGCACAGACACAATCCTTTTCCAGGATGCGCTGTGTCACTTTGCTTCAGATTTGCTGAGGAGACCAGGGCATAGTTGGGATCTGATATGGTTTGGAGATAGAACATGGAAAAAAGGTGTGGCACGGTGGCGCAGCGGTAGAGTTGCTGCCTGACAGCAACAGAGACCCAGGTTTGATCCTGACTACGGTTGCTGTCTGTATGGAGTGTGTACGCTCTCCCTGTTTTCTCCGAGTGCTCCAGTTTCCTCCCATGCTCCAAAGACATGTGGGTTTGTAGGTTCATTGTCTTTAGTAAATTGTCCCTAGTGTGTAGGATAGGACTAGAGTGTACTGGTGATCGTTGGTCAGTGTGGTCTCAATGGGCCAAGGGGCCTGTTTCCATGCTATATCTTTTTTTTTGAAACCCATAAAAACATGGAACATAGAACAGTACATCACTGGAACGGATCCTTCGGCCCACAATGTTTGTGCAGAACATGGTGCCGAGTTAACTGATCTCATCTGCCTGCACTTGATCCATATCCCTCGATTCCTTGCACTTCCTTGTGCCTATCTAAAAGCTGGTTAAGCACCACTATCATATCTGCCACCACTACCGCTTACAATGTGTTCCAGGCCCCCGCCACACCTATTGTAAAACACTTGCCCCCCCCCCCCCCCCCCCCCCCCCCCCCCCCCCACTCCTAGTGTGAAACACTTTCCCTCCCCCCCCCCCCCCCCCCCCCCCACACATCTCCATTATATATTTCCCCTCACACCTGAAGGCTATGCCCTCTCATGTTGGACATTCCCACCCTGGGGAAAAAAGGCTCTGACTGTCTATCCTATCTAAGCCCCTCATAATTTGATATACTTCTATCAAGTCTCCCCTTAACCTCTGATATTCCAGAGAAAGTCTATCCAATCTCTCCCTGTGCCTAAATCCCTCTAATCCAGGCAGCATTCGGGCAAAATAGGTACATTAAAATATATTCACACATCAACCCTTGTGCCTGAGGTGTGACAGTTTATCTCCAAGTGACTTTAGTCATAGAGTGATACAGAGTGGAAGCAGGTTCAACTTGCCCACATTGGCCAACATACAGACAGGAAGTGACATAGCTGGCGGCCTTGTGCCATCGCAACAACCTGGAACTCAATGCTCTTAAGACAGCGGAATTGATTGTAGACTTTAGGAGAGCTCCCCCTCCCCTCGCCCCACTCACCATCAACAACACCACAGTCACATCTGTGGAGTATTTTAAGTTCCTGGGAACCTTCATCTCCAAGGACCTTAAATGGGGGGCGACCATCAACTCCACAGTCACAAAGGCACAACAGAGGATGTACTTCCTGCGGCAGCTGAGGAAGCACAATGTGCCACAGGCAATGATGGCCCAATTCTACACGGCCATCGTAGAGTCTGTCCTCACCCACTCCATCATGGTCTGGTTTGGCTCAGCCACCAAGCACGACACCCGGAGGCTGCAGCGAATCGTCCGATCAGCTGAGAAGGTTATTGGCTGCAACCTTCCCTCCATTGACGAACTGTACACTGCAAGGGCCAGGAAGCGAGCGGGTAAGATCATCTCTGACCACTCTCACCCTGGCCACAAACTCTTTGAATCACTTCCCTCTGGAAGGTGACTCCGGACTGTCAAAGCTGCCACAGCCAGACATAAAAACAGCTTTTTTTCCATGGGTAGTAGCTCTACTCAATAACCAAAAATCTATTGCCTCCTTTTGCTCTGGGATTTTATTTAATTCACATGTTTAATCAATAATGTTTTATTATTAATGTTTAATATTTCATATATCATTCCTAACTGTCACTGTATGTTGTTGTCACTTGCGGGCGGAGCGCCAAAGCAAATTCCTTGTATGTGAATACTTGGCCAATAAACTTGTTCATTCATTCATTCATTCATTCATTCATTAATTGATTCACATCCCAGCTACACTAGTCCCACCTGCCTGCGTTTGGTCCATATCCCCCCAAACCTGTCCTATGCATTATTTATATGTATCTCATTTTCAGCAAAATAGGCCGGGCAATGTTTAGATGGGATCGAGAGTTCCAGACTCGTAAAGAACAGAAATGGGCCCTTTGGCCAATCATGTCCGTGCTGACCAAGTAGACATCTGCACTAATTATATCTTCCATCATTTCTATGCTTCACGAAACACTGACCAGTCCAGCACAGGAACAGGTCCGCGATGTCTGCGCCCAACACGATGCCAAGGATAGGGTGGCATGGCAGTGCAGCGATAGAGTTGCTGCCTTTCAGCGCCAGAGACCAGGGATCAACCCTGACTACGGGTGCTGTCTGTGCGGAGTTTGTACGTTCTCTCCGTGACCTTGTGGGTTTTCTCTGAGATCTTCGGTTTCCCCCCACACTCCAAAGACGTACAGGTTTGTAGGTTAATTAGTTTGGTATAAATGTAAATTGTCCTGAGGATGTGTAGGATAACATTAGCGCGTGGGGATCGCTGGTCGGCGCAGACGAGAGAGGCCAAAGGTTCTGTTTCCACGCAGGGTTACAGTGGTAGAGTAGCTGCCTTACGATCCTGACTACGGGTGCTGTCTGTACGGAGTTTGTGTGCTCTCCCCGTGACCTGCGTGGGTTTTCTCTGGGTGCTACATTCCCACGCTCCAAACACGTGCAGGTTTGTAGGTTAATTGGCATCTGTAAATTGTCCCTAGTGTGTAGGATATAACTAGTGTACGGGTGATTGCTGGTCGGTGTGGACTCGGTGGGCCAAAAGGCTTGTTTCTACTCTGTGTCTCTAAGCTAAACTAAACTAAAATGACAGAGTGAAGCCTCACACTAGTAACAGTTAAATTATCCCAGGACTCAGTGTCTTCACGCTAAATGGAAGAGTAGCTGAAATGTAAGAGCTCAACACTGGAGCACATTCAGTGTCTCATCGTGAGGAAGTGCGGCTCTCATTTGCACATGGAAATTGCAATATAAACTGCAGATGCGCCACACTGTTTGTGAGCTGAATTTTGATGAGATCAGCAATGTCCATGAGGAGCAGCTAGGATGATGCTTCAGCTAAGCTGATCTTAATTTGACCGTATAGAGTGACAAACACAGCAGGACCTTCAGTAATGAGAGGCAGATAGAAAAGGCCCAAGGCAAGTTGGCTGCGGTTGACCAAGCTATAGTGCCACTGCCCCATCAACACAAATGCTCGTGGGAACCTTTCGTTAATTGCCTTCTTTTCAACCCTTCACTCCTTCCCAGTTGCTCCTGTGATATGCTATGAGATTGTCACCTGGGAAGTCTAACTGAGATGAATGGCAAAACCAAAGACTTTAGTGGTGAATGGGGAATGCATATTTATTTCAATTAAATTGCCTGTAATTTTTGAACTGTTTAGTTTAGTTTGAAGATAAAGCGCGGAAACAGGCCCCTTCTCCGCACCGACCAGCGGTCCCCGTGCACTAACACTATCCTACACACTAGGGACAATTTTACCAAGCCAATTAGTCTACAGACGTACACCTTTGTAGTGTGGGAGGAAACCGGAGATCCCAATGAAAACCCACGCAGGTCACGGGGAGAATGTACAAACTCCGTACAGACGGCACCCGTAGTCTGGATCGAACCCGCGTCTCTAGCGCTGTCAGGCAGCAACTCTACCGCAGCTCCACCATGCCGCCCGTCAAGGATGTTCCTTGTACTAAGTTTCAAAGGCTATTTCTATCTCAATTAGAAGATAGAATAGTACAGCACAGAAACTGGTCTTTTAGTCCACAATGTTGCTAGGATTCAATAGACAATAGACAATAGGTGCAGGAGTAGGCCATTCGGCCCTTCGAGCCAGCATCGCCATTCAATGTGATCATGGCTGATCATCCTGCCTTCTCCCCATATCCCCTGACTCCGCTATTTTTAAGAGCCCTCTCTAGCTCTCTCTTGAAAGCATCCAGAGAACCTGCCTCCACCGCCCTCTGAGGCAGAGAATTCCACAGATTCGAGGGCCTGATCTATAGCGAAAGGTTGAGCAGGCTTGGACACTATTCCTTGGAGTGCATGAGGATAAGTGGTGATCTTATAGAGGTGTATAAGATCATGGGAGGAAGCGATAGGGTAAATGCAGAGTCATATACCCAGAGTTGGGGAATCGAGAACCAAGGAACTTAGGTTTAAGGTGTGGGAGGAAAGATTTGATAGGAACCTGAGGGACAACCTTTTCACACAATGGATGGTGGGTGTATGGAAAATGCTGTTGGTGGAGGTAGTTGAGGCAGATTCCATTTAAAAACATTTGGACGGGTGCATGGATTGGATGGGCTTAGAGGTATATGGGCCAAACACAGGCAGGTGGGGCTAGTGTAGATGGGGCATGTTGGTTGGTGTATGGTGATTGGGCTGAAGGGCCTGTTTCCACGCTGTTTGACTAGGTGTGAATCTTTGCAAATGGTTATTTTACTTCGGAGTCACGTGAGTGACTACGTGAAGAAGCCCCGCCTGGCGCTGGAGCGGCATTACGTCGACGCTGACGGCAGAGCAAGAGCTGCAGAGGCAGCTCCTCGACAGCGGTAGGTACGGGCCCGCAGATAAGTGCAGGGGAAAAACACTTTCAGGGTCTAAAAAACTCCGTGGCTGGTATTGAATACCAGAATTTAAAACTAATTTAAAAGTAAAAAATAAGTTGAAAAACAACGGAGTTTTAAAAAAGAACGTCCAAAGGGGAGCGATCGGAACGGGAGATTACGGCGATTACGGCCGTCAAAATTACGTTAGAAAGATTTTTTAGTCGCTCCACAAACTTTTGGCACGGGGGGGGGGGGGGGGGGGGGGGGGGGGGGGGAATTTTATAAAGTCAGAAAGGCCATAATTAAAAAAATTCAATAAAAGGCCTTCAGACTAAAAAAGGTTATGGCTTGAAAAAATAATGGAAAAAAAAAAAAAGATTCCAAAAATAAAAATAAAGTAAATAAAGAATTCAAGCCAAAAAGGGTTAAAAGGCCCAAAAACATTCCCTAACCTACCCTAAAGGGGTTTCATATATTAATATATATGATGAAATATGGTGGGAATATCTACCTCAGATATTTGAAGGTAGTCTCCTTGAGGAAAAACAGGAGTAATAAGGGCAGTAAAAATAAAATGGAAAAATGACCCTAAAAATGCACTGATAGCGGTGGCTGGTCATGAAGTACCCACCACGGCACCAGAAAAAAAAAAAAAAAAAAAAAAAAATATATATATATATATATACAGGTGTAAGTACAACACCTGAATAAGAAGTGAGGCCATGGAAAATAACCATGGAAAACAAAAATTAATTGGTCTCTCACTAAGGCTGTTATGATTAAAACAGCAGAATAATAATAAAACTTTTTATGTTTTATTTAAATACACTTCAGCACAAAAATATATATAAGTGTACTAGGTTTGATACCTGAATGTATGAGTGAGACCATGAAAAATAAATATGAAAAAAAAATAAAAAATTTTGGCCTCACCAAAGCTGTTATAGTGAAACAGCAGAATATGATAAAACTTTTAAGTTATAAAGATATCAACGGTGAATCCGGTTATGATATCCATGTCTCAATTAGATGAGATATAAGGAAATATGATTTTAAAAGTATTTCAAACTGGTGCATGGCATTTCAATTCAATGGAAAACAAATAAAATATTGTGCAAAATAACCAATACATTTAAAGGAAAATTAATTGCCATCAGTTTGTGGAGCTCATTGGGAAGAAAATATATAATATTTAGGGACCAAATCTGCACTCTAGATTTGCAGATCAAATCAGGTTATGTTAAAATCCTGATTATGATGGAATAAAACCTGCCTTATGATTATTCAAAGTATTGATTACAAAAGAACAGACTATTGGTCTTTAAACTTTGGGGGGAAAAAATTATGATCCAATATAAAGATCTGATAATGGATCAAAACTAAGGCAGAAGTATGATAAATAAACATAATCAAACATAGCCTTATCCGAACCCATATAATTGGGAAAAGAAGGCCTGAAGTACGTGGAAGAGGTGCAAACAACTGTTACGAAATAAATTCATGAAATCTCTGATTGTGGGGGATTACAGGTGTATTATGATCATTAATTTAATATAACTAAGGACTACAAAAAATTATAGAAAGGATTGGTTCACCTGTATAAGAAAACGTAAAAATTTGATTTTAGGTTTGCACCCAAAAGTAACTCCAATAAACAAGGGGTACGTACATATATATATTATAAATTACCTCAGTGTACAGATGTGATGGTATAAACCATACAAAACATAATTTTATATACACTTTCACAGTGTAAGAACATTTTATTAAAATGGAACATCTTCAACATTGAAATACAGTTGTTATTAACAAAGTGTTAATCAAATATTACAGGTGCTTGAAATTAATTAAAATGGGTCAAGCAGTGCAAGTTAAAACATTGTCTAAAGGATTAAATCCAGTTTAAGGCTGTTAAACAGAATACTGGAAGAACAATTGCACTGATAAGATCAGCACTAAGATAATGAGGACATGGTCATGGTTTATCTTGATCACATTTAAATTAGAGTCAGCTGCAAATTAGTGCTGCAATTACAAGTCTGTTGAAAGGCAAAGACTTGACCCATCAAATAAAGCCTATGTTTTAGGCATTCATAAATATTCATAAATTACTATTTAGGAGTAATTCAGCACCATAAGAGGGGGAAAATTGTTCCATGATACAAATATGTCTTATGGTTTTGTTGACATTGACATTAGAGCTCCCTCCATTAGAAAAGGAGCCTAGGTAAGAGTAATAAAGCTCCAAAAGAAGAAATACAGAAGATTATAAGAATATGTATGCCTTTGTGAGAGGCTTATGCAAATACCAAATGATACATTATCATTATTAAAGTAATGGATTTAAAAAAAAAAAAAAAAAAAGGGTTCACAAGTTGCTTCAACTATAAGCTTAGCAGCTGTTGCAAGCTGAAGCAAGTTTAAACAGATGATGGACAGCTTCTGTGAATATTTGGGTAAGATAAAAATATTATCTATTCTTATAAAGATAATTGATACGTCTCTTTGTTGGGACTACGGACAATAATACCAGGTAAATGCAAATGAATTGTCCTAAGAAATTCTCCAAACATTTGTATTAATTATTGAATTATAATTATAGAATTATGGATTAAATATCGATTGTTCTATTATGGAAGTGTCCATGTCATATCAAGGTGTGCAATACCACGGATGTGGCGTATATTAAATCACATAAGATAAGTAAAATAATAATCATGTGATTATCTGAGTAAACAGATGTGGCATATTCTAAAATGTTTAGTCCAGCTGTTTATCTCTAAGAAAGAGACAATGTTATCACAGACAACACATTAAGGGGGGAAAATATATTGTCATTAATATGGATTACTTACGATTAATCTGGTTGTATACAGATTAAATAACCGATTTTTCAAATGTTCTCGTGGGCAAACCAAGAACAGGAAAGGTGGATGCTTTTCTCTCAATTACATGAGGAAAAATGTTCTTTTATGTTCCTCATTTTTGTCTGATAGGGCAGTGTCTGATGAAAATGTAGCAGGACACTGCCAGACGCATTTTGGTGGTCCAAAACGGATCCTTCATGGTTTTCATAAATATTAAGTGATGTTGAACCACTTGTGATGATTCATAGTTGCAGTAATTATTGTTGTACAAAGGCATCCATAATATGAAAATATGAATTGACTATCTGCAGGTTGATCAGACCATTACAATAGTTTAATGGTCAAAGAAGTCTATGAATGTTTAACTAATATAACAACATAACGATAAAATAATTATGTATAAAGAAGTGTTATACCTGCAATTTGCAGAAAAAAAAAAAAAAAAACAACAGTATTTTATAAGAAATTGGAAGTCTGTGTATACAGTAAAATTATTTGTCATATTAGATATATGTGAGTTCTTGTGGATTGCATTTTTTCTGAGTATCTAATTGATAGAGCCAATAATAGTGCTCAGAGTGTTTTCGTCCTATTTACAGACAATATACTAACCAAGAAGTTATCAGGTTCATTCGTAAAATCCCGATATGAAAGGGATATATATGTAGATATAAATGTAAGTATATATATATATTCTGTCCAAAATTGCAATACATAAGTCTGGAGATCAATATAGTCCTGAATTGCCTTAGGCAATGGACTCCAGTTCTATCAATCATTCAAAAAAGTTAACATTGAAAGTAATAATGCTGATGACTTTAGTATCAAGATAAGAGTGCACATATTGTAAATATTACGTTATAATTGTATGTGGATACAGATTACATTATCATATATGTTTATGAATTTACCAAACAAAGCAGACCAAGAAGAGGTCTGGACTGGAAGGGCCGAGAGGGCCTGTTTCCGTGCTGTAATTGTTATATGGTTATAAGAGCTGGAACCAAGGTAAACCTATAAGCATATCCTGTCGGCCTTAAATTGTGTGTGTGTGTGAACGTTGATGAAATATGTTAAAGTAACTAAGAGTCTCTGTGGTAATGAGACAGCACTATTTATTACACACAAAAAACCACATTAGGTTCAGTAAAACTGATGGTTCTAGAGAAATGTATTCTAGATGGTTAAACATTGAATAACACTCAGTGGAACTAGACACTGAAATGTGGAAAATTACTCTGTTAAGGAGGTAGATACATTCACAGGAATGGCACAGGATGAGCCACTCGAGCAAAGATGCAAGGCCACAGGAGGGTGTAAAATAAATATTAAATTAAATGAAATCATTCATTGTGTCACGATTGGACATGGAGTGTTGGGTTCTCTATAATTGTTGCTTTGTTCATACCATCAAATTATATATATCAATTGATATTTTGTGATAAACTTGCCTTTCAATAGAAAGGGCATTACTTTTATTCTTTTATAATGTGAAATAATTTATCACATAACTTGAGGCAATGTTTGGGGGGAAAAAAATGTGTTATTTTGCTCATTACTGTGTTGTGTGAGCCAGAGTGTCGTATGGAAGGAGTCTACGACATGAAAAACACAGAAAGCTTCAAAATCTTCACGTAGTCACTCACGTGACTCCGAAGTAAAATAGTAAGATTAAACGAGAACTTACCAGTTCGAAGTTTGATCGTTATTTTATGAGGAGTAACGATGAGGGATTACGTGCCCTCCACTCCCGACCCTCATAAAATAAATGATCATCTGGTGGTTCTAAATCTATGTTGAGCCTTACTATCTTACTCCGGCTATTATTTTCTGTGTTTTTCATGCCGCTGCTTTGAAGTATGCCGTTCCAGCGCCAGGCGGGGCTTCTTCACGTAATCCCTCATCGTTACTCCTCATAAAATAACGATCAAACTTCGAACTGGTAAGTTCTCGTTTAATCTTACTATTTTTCATCCTCAGCATCCCGATCTGCATTTATATTAGAAATGTAAAGATTTCTTGTAGAAAAAAAGATACACTAAAGGACACAACGTGCCGGAGTAACTCAGCGGGTCAGGCAGCATCACTGGAGAACATGGATAGGTGATGTTTCGGGTTGAGACCCTTCTTCAGGCTGACTATAAATTCACTGCAGTCTTTCCTCCACTACTGAATCATATGAGATGATGTTAACTCCCATGGAACACGGCACAAAATTGGTTATAAAGGTCATAATGAAATACTTTCACAAGGGAAATGGAATTACATGTTCAGTAGACGTGACATGATTAATGGTGATGTACGGGGCAAACAATTTAACATGTGTGGCTGTGCATGGGTTCAGTAACTCCTTCCTCAATGTTATGGAAGGATGGTTTCTTGAAGACATTTCAATCACCCTGTCTCAGGCGGAATTTAAATAGTTGCATCGGTATTGTACACATACGCGGGGCTCCCAGTGTCTCCTGGTGTGAATTTCCCATCTTAATGCCGGGAGGCAAGTTGCCTGATATGTCAGCTCGTGTTTTTGTCATTTTTCAGCAGCCCATCCAGTGGTGGGGCGTATGTTGACTCTGGAGGTGTCACGATGCTAATGCCTCTTATGCTGCCGCTGTCATTTTCCATGGGCTGATGGGTGTTGCCACTGAACAAGCAAGCGGCTGAGAGAGAGCAAAATAGCAACGTCTTCATTTTTGCCTTGCGCCCTGTTCCTGCTGAAAGTGCGGTCGCCGTTGATTCGCTGATCGTTGCTTAAAGTACCATAAATAACTGTGTAACACTGAGGACATATTCGCAGCATTACAACGAACGCAGTAAAGGCATGGAATTCAATCTTGGTCAAGGGAGTGAACGTGGACGGATCAGCTATTTCAAAGTATTGCCTGCGTGGTAAACCAAACCAGCATTAACGGACAGCTTTAATTGCCCTTATAAAATATTAATAAACCTTCTCCATCTGCTGTGATCCTCGTTGTGGAGGTTCTCTCCCAATGCTGTCAGGAAGGGAGTTTCAGAATTTTGCATTGTCAAGGGTTGCCACGGTGGCACAGCAGGGGAGTTGCTGCTTTACACCACCTGCAGCCCCAGAGATCTGGGTTCGATCCCGACTACGGGTGCTGTCTGTACGGTGTTTGTACTTTCTCCCCGTGACCGCGTGGGCTTTCACCGGGTGCTTCAGCTTCCTTCCAATTGGCTTGGTATTAGTGTAAATTGGCCCCAGTGTGTGTAGGATAGTGTTAGTGTGCGGGCATCGCTGGTCGGTGCGGACTCGGTGGGCCGAAGGGCCTGTTTCATCGTTGTATTTCTAAAAGTAAATAAACTAAACAATGAGAACCAAATCAGGTCAGTGGGTGACAAGGAAGTGCTAGAATCATAGAGTGATGCAGTGTGGAAACAGGCCCTTCAGCCCATCATGCTAGCGCCGACTAACATGCCCCATCTACACTAGTCCCGCCTGCTTGCCTTTGACCCCTATCGCTCTAAAGCTGTCCTATCCATGTGCCTGTCTAACTGTTTCTTAAATGTTACGATTGTACCTGCCTCAACTACCTCCATTGTTCCATACACCCACCATGAAAAATTTACCCCTCAGGTTCCGATTAATTCCACAGATTCCAAAGAAGGGTCTCGACCCGAAAAGTCACCCGTTCCTTCTCTCCAGAGACGCTGCCTGTCTCGCTGAGTTACTTCAGCATTTTGTGTCTATCTTCGATTTAAACCAGCATCTGCAGCTCTTTAGGTAGACACAAAATGCTGGAGTAACTCAGCGGGTGAGGCAGCATCTCTGGAGAGAAGGAATGGGTGACATTTCGGGTCGAGTCCTTTCTTCAGACCGTTCACACCCAGTCTGAAGAAGGGTCTCAACCCGAAACGTCACCCATTCCTTCTCTCCGGAGATGCTGCCTCATCCGCTGAGTTACTCCAGCATTTTGTGTCTACCTTCGATTTAAACCAGCATCTGCAGTTCTTTCTTACACTTCTGCAGTTTTTTCCTACATGCAAATGAGAACACTACAGTTGAAACCAAGTATTTAGGTTGAACCTACACAGAATAACTCTGTAACTCGTGTGTAGGAAGGAACTGCAGATGCTGGTTTAAACTGAAGATAGACACAAAAAGCTGGAGTAACTGCTAGTCAGGCAGCGTCTCTGGAGAGAAGGAATTGGTGACGTTTCGGGTCGAGACCCTTCTTCAGACTGTTTGTTCAGTTCAGAGCTCACTTCATAACTCCATGACTGAATAACTCATTGAAAATCTTTGGCTGTGCGAGAAATATTGCAGAAAGTAGAATAAATTGTCAATCTCGCTTTCAAAGGGCTCTTGGGGAAAAGTGACCATGATGTTAGGGGCAGCGCGGTGGCTAAGTGGTAGAGTTGCTGCCTTACAGTGCCAGAGACCAGGGTCTGTATGTATGGTTTAGGTCAAATATTGCCATGTGTACCGAGGTACATTGAAAGGTTTGTACGGTGTTTGTACGTACTCCCCGTGACCTGCGTGGGTTCTCTCCACTTGCTCTGATTTCCTCCCACACTCCAGAGACTTACAGGTTTCTGGGGTTTAATTGGCTTTGGTAAAATTATAAATTGTCGCTAGTGCGTAGGGTAGTGTTAGTGTACGGAGTGATCTCTGGTTCTCCCACCTTCCAAATCTCCTTCCACCTTCGAAAGGCATGCACGTATGTATGAAGATTGGTTTCTGTAAATTGTCTCTAGTGTGTGTGGGATAGAACTTAGTGTATGGGAGATCGATGATCAGGGCAGGCTTAGAACGCTGCAGGGCCTGTTTCCACGCTGTATCTCTAAACTAAACTAAACGTATTATAGAACGTGACATTGAGTTTGAAAATAATATAGTTGAATGCAAAACCTGGGTTGTAAATCTAAACAAGGCAAACTATAAAGTCACAAGGGAACTGTGGGCTGCGGTTGCATGCGGGAATGTATTGTAAGTTATGGTGACAGTAGACAGGCAATAATTCACATTTAAAGAAATAACGCATATGTTGAAATAAAAATCCTGTAAGGCATAAAAACCCAACGTAAATAATGTTTTAATATTTCATCCATGGCCTACGAGAGAAATTAAAGATGGTATTAAATCTAAGGTAGAGGCTTATCAAATTGCAGCAGGGCCGGTGGTTGGGAGTGTTTTAAAACTCGGCAAAGAGGATGAAAAAATTGATAAAGCAAGGCAAAAACTCATGAGAGGGATAGATCGGGTAAATGCAGAGTCTCCTGCCCAGAGTAGGGGAATTGAGAACCAGGGGACATATGTTTAAAGTGAAGGGAAAAGATTTGGTAGGAATCTGAGGGATAACTTTTCCCACACAAAAGCAGCTGATCAGGGGTAGTCAACATGGTTTTGTAAATGGGAGATCGTGTCTTATTAATCTGATTGAGTTTTTTCAATACAGAGAAGTGCAAGGTTGAACTTTGGGATGTCACACGAGAGCAAGGCCTTCACAGTAAATGGCAGGGCCCTGGGGAGTGCTGTAAGGCAGAGGGATCTAGGAGTACATGTACATAGTTCCCTGAAAGTGGCATCACGGATAGATAGGGTGGTCAAGAAGGCTTTCGGTATATTGGGCTTCAGCAAGGGTGCTGCGTACAGACGTTGGGACGTTACATTACAGTTGTGCGCAGCATTGGTGAGAGCGCGTTTGGAGTATTGTGTCCAGTTTAGGTCACCCTGCTGTAGGAAGGATGCGGTTAAGCTGGAAAGAGCGCAGAGAAGATTTACGAGGATGTTGTCAGGTTTTGAGGGCCTGAGCTGTAGGGAGAGGTTGAGCAGGCTAGGACTTTATTCCTTGGAGCGCAGGGGACTGAGGGGGTGATCTTATTGAAGTATTCAAACATGAGGGGAATAGACAGGATGAATGCACAGTGCCTTACTCAGAGCAGGGGAATCAAGAATCATAGGACATAGGCTTAAGGTGAGAGGGCAAAGATGGATTAGAGGGTGGTGGGTATATGGAACGAGCTGCCAAAGAAGGCAGCTGAGGCAGGTACTATAACAACATTCAAAAGAAATTTGGGCACATACTCAGATAGGAAAGGATTAGAAGGATATGGGCCAAATGTGGGCAGACCCCTTCAGGAAATTAGATTGATCTGAATCTGCTTTCATTCTTGTCAACAATTATCATAATCACAATGATGGTGTTCTGACGCACACAGACAAATAGTCCACTGCATTCCACACCCTGCCTCAATGGTTTACATAGAGAGGTGTTCCAGAGCATGCTCTGTGCCAACACCACAATTCTTTAACAAAGAGTCATAGAGTGATACAGTATGGAAATAGGCCCTTCGGCCCAACTTGCCCACACCGGCCACCATGTCCCAGCTACACTAGTCCCACTCGCCCGCGTTTGGTCCATATCCCTCCAAACTTGTCCTATCCATGTACCTGTCCAAATATTGCTTAAACGTTGCAATAGTCCCTGCCTCAACTACTTCCTCTGGCAGCTTGATCAATGCACCCACCACCCTTTGTGTGAAAAAGTTACCCCTCAGATTCCTATTGAATCGTTTCCCCTTCAACTTCAACCTATGTCCTCTGGTCCTCGATTCCCCCACTCTGGGCAAGAGACTCTGTGCCTCTACCCAATGTATTCCTCTCAATATTTTATATTTCCTCTCATGATTTTATACATGTTAAAAAGGTTTTTCAGGAATGAAGAAAGAAATGAGTAAACAGTTAAAATCCAGGCGAGAGTGAGGTTCTGAAACATGGTAATTGAATTTTGGTATACTGAGAGGAGAAGAGTTTTTGCATAATATTTGGTAAAGATCTATGCAGACCTTTGTGAAATATTCTGATGGCATTGTCAGTTGTCAAGGAGGTTTTAAAATGATGCTGTTTCATCTCAAACTTGCATTGAGACCAAATCCAGGTGGAAGGGAAATCATTTTTCTGTCTGACGTTTCAGTTATAACTGCTAAGGATTTGATATTTTATTTCCTGGCTCAGCTGAAGACGGATCAAGATCACAACCTGATTATTCATGAAGCTTGAATATTTTCTGTTTAAATTTTGCTTCAATTTGGAGATTTTCTTTGTTTTGGGGGCGAAAAATTAGATTTCTTCAGTTAGTAATGAGTCTCAGTAATGAGTTAGTAATAATACAAAATCATGAGAGGACTAGATCGGGTAAACGCACAGAATCTTTTGCCCGGGGTAGGGGAATTGAGGACCAGAGGACATGGGTTTAATGTCAGGGAGGGAAAATTTATTAGGAACCTGAGAGGTAGCTTTTTTTGCACAAAGAGTGGTGGGTGTATGGAACGAGCTGCCGGAGGAGGAAGTTGAGGCAGGGACTATTGCAACATTTAAGAAACTATTAGACATGTATATGGATGGGATAGGTTAGAGGGATATGGGCCAAACACAGGCAGATAGGGTATATTGGTCAAAGTGGGCTAGTTGGGTCCAAGGGGCTGTTTCTGCGCTGTATGACTATTAAACCTTTTGAGCCAAAAGTCACCATGTATCACCTTTCAGTCTGTACGCAGTGTAGCCATAAAAGTTGGTAAGATTCAATCCAGTCATATTAATTTATTAAAAAATAACAACTGCCTGCTTAATTGCTACCATCACACCATGAATCAGTGCATACTGCAAACAAATGGGTAGCCCGGTGATCCATGACAATTCGATACACATGGAGCAATCTTAAAGCAAAATGAATGATACTTATTTAATGGAGTTGTGAAAAAAAAGATTGTTATTTTTCCAAGCCTGCCTTTATGGGCGCAACTTCGTGTTTTTATAAAGGCAGGAACAGCAAAATTAGCGGCACACATCTGGAAAGTGCATTTTTCCACAACTGGCTCAGGCAATCCTCATGTAGAATTTCAAATCACTTCCTGTCATTTCCACTAAATAAAATCCCAAGTCTAAGACAGCACATTCCCCAATTACAGCAGCCATCTTTCCATATAAATCCACTGAATATTGCTAAACATTGCAACTGCCTTCAACTAGACTAGGTGGTATTTTCAGATTTCATTTTCCCAAACATTCCAGACAGAACGTTTTTTTGCCCCAGGGCGAAAATGTCAACGACCAGAGTCATAGAGTGATACAGTGTGGAAACAGGCCCTTTCGGCCCAACTTGCCCAGGGCACAGCTTTACAGTGAGAGGGGCAGAGTTTAACAGAGATGTGTTCATAAGGTCAAAAGTGATAGGAGCAGAATTAGGCCATTCGGCCCATCACGTCTACTCTGCCATTCAATCATGACTGATCTAATTCTCCCTCCAACCCCATTCTCCTGCCTTTTCTCCATAACCCTTGACCTGTACTGATCAATAATCGATCTATCTCTGCCTTAAAAATATACATTGACTTGGCCTCCAAAGCCTTCTGTGGCAATGAAATCCACAGATTCACCACCCTCGGACTATAGAATTACCTCCTCATCTTCCTAAAGGAATGTCTTTTAATTCTGAGAGGTCCTAGACTCTCCCACTAGTGGAAACATCCTCTCCACATCCACTCTATCCAAACCTTTCACTATTCTGTGCGGGGCAAGTTCTATAGACAGAGCGTGGTGGTTGACTGGAATGTGTTACCAGGGGTGGTTAAGGAAGTCGATATGATTGTGGAATTTAAGAGGCTGTTTGATAGGCACGTGGATATGCAGGGAACAGAGGGATATAGTTGACGTGCAGTGAGGAGGGGAAGAGTTTAACTTGGCATTGCGCTTGACGCAAATATAATGGACCGAAGGGCCTGTTTCTGCGCTGCACTGTTCTATGTTCTATGAATTCCCCCCCCGAAGACATTTTTAGCAACGCATTCAAATATATAGCCCTCCATTCAGCCGCTAGCTATTACTATCTAATATTCTGACTCGCTTTAACTAACAAAGAGCAATTTTAACTGGAAGATAAATCTGGGTACTTTCTAGAAATTGCGGAAGAATTATTACATTTTATAAATGTTTGTGGTTGGTGTCTCAAATACTGAAATGCACATTGGGTAAGAGTGGGTCTGCTTTTCATGGCATTCCATTCGATCATGATATTCCATTCATTCATCTTAATGGTCTGGAATTCAGGCAAAATGTATCTGCAGTTTTCCAAGTGCACTCATAGTAGACAAATTTCCATTTCTGCAAAATACATTGTAGAATTTACTTCATGACGCCATGAAATGTAGATCGATATTTGGCCCGACAAAGCTCCCTCCTATCCAAGGTAGACACAAAATGCCGGAGTAACTCAACGGGCGGGCAGCATCTCCGGGGAGAAGGAATAGGTGATTTTTTTTGGGTTGAGATCCTTCTTCAGACCCTTCTATTCTCTCCTATAGATAAAGCATTTCTCTCTGAGATTCAATCCCCAGAATATTTGAAGGGTCCCGAACCGAAACGTCACCCATCCATGTTCTCCAGAGATGCTGTCCATCCCACTGGGTTACTCCAACATTGTGTGTCTTTTGTCCAGAATATGCAACCAATCTTAATTTGTGTATTCTTCACCACTTGCCTGAGATAAGATTTGTGTCGTTCGGTATCTCTGCGATAATTAGGTTTCTCTAAAAGGATTCAGTTCCTACTCTCTGTACTTTTCTTCCCACGGTGGCACATTGAACCAACTCATCTTAACTGGAACAGAGAAATCATAGAATGATCACACAATATATGAAAGCCATTGAATAGTGGAGATAGCAGAGGCAGAGGATTATGGTGAGAAGGCAGAAACAGGATATTGAATGTGGATGATCAGCCATGATCACAGTGAATGGCAGCGCTGGCTCAATGGGCCGAATGGCTGAATGGCCTACTTCTGCACCTATTGTCTATAATCCATGCCAGGTCTTCGTAGAAAATTTCTCTTTACCCATTGACTGCAGGTTATTTCCCCTTAAGTGCCTATCCAATTCTAGTTGGAAAGTTCTGATTGATTATGTTCTCCCCCGCTTTATAGGCAATGGAGGAGCCATTTATGCTTAAGTTCGTATATTATAGCCAGTGTCTAGATATTGCTAGTTTTATCTTTTTTGGTATGCTTGTGGGTGGGATTTGATACATCGCAGGGTGTGTCTATGTCTGAGGAGGCTGGCGTGGCCACGGGGATGGGGATTCAGTTTAGCCTCGAGGGATGGTGGAGACAACAGTTTTTTGTCACTCCCACACAAAAAGACACACAACGACCACAAGATTCGACACGATGCGGATAAAACAGTTAGAAAGAACGAAAAGTTGTATGAATTATTTCTTTGTTTTGTACTACTTCAATAAAATACCAATTAATCAAGGAACAACGACTGGAAGATTTGTTCTTACTATCGGCTGGTGAGTAAGCTATATCGCTTCCAAATCCCTGAGTAGTAATGGCACTTAAAAGTTGGACATTGGAAAGTTAAGGTGTTGCCATTACAGGCAATGTTCCAGGTCATAACATAATTTTTCCCTCTATTCTCCCTGTATCTTTTGCTCATCTCTATACGTCCGTGTCTTGTGCTCCTCAAACTATCTGCTAACAAGAAGAACTTCACTCCGTTCATTCGATTTAACCCTTATATGTTCCTATACCTATACATAGAAACATAGAAACATAGAAACATAGAAACATAGAAATTAGGTGCAGGAGTAGGCCATTCAGCCCTTCGAGCCTGCACCGCCATTCAATATGATCATGGCTGATCATCCAACTCAGTATCCGTACCTGCCTTCTCTCCATACCCTCTGATCCCCTTAGCCACAAGGGCCACATCCAACTCACTCTTAAATATAGCCAATGAACTGGCCTCAACTACCCTCTGTGGCAGAGAGTTCCAGAGACTCACCACTCTCTGTGTGAAAAAAGTATTTCTCATCTCGGTCTTAAAGGATTTCCCCCTTATCCTTAAGCTGTGACCCTTGTCCTGGACTTCCCCAACATCGGGAACAATCTTCCTGCATCTAGCCTGTCCAAACCCTTAAGAAATTTGTAAGTTTTCTATAAGATCCCCTCTCAATCTCCTAAATTCCAGAGAGTATAAACCGAGTCTATCCAGTCTTTCTTCATAAGACAGTCCTGACATCCCAGGAATCAGTCTGGTGAACCTTCTCTGCACTCCCTCTATGGCAATAATGTCCTTCCTCAGATTTGGAGACCAAAACTGTACGCAATACTCAGATTTGGAGACCAAAACTGTACGCAATATACCTAGCAGATAACGTCAACATTATTTTCACCAAAGAGAATAACCCTGGTCTCCCCAGTCTAATGTTGTAGCTGAAACTCATTATTCCTAGAATCATGGAACTAAGCATGATCAAACATAACTATAGGTACAAGGTGAGGTGACTCTAGCCTATGCTGCCATTGGGCTACCAGCTGCTCTGTAACATAACCCACATCACTTTTCCCACTTCTTTTCAAACACTAGTTTCAAAGGTTTACAGGGACATACTGTATATAGGCCAAACGGGCAAATGGGACTAGCTTAGATGGAGCATCTTGGTCGTCCTGGACCAGTTGGGCCGAAGAGCCTGCAGGCTTCCATGCTGCATATCTCTATAACTACTCAAAAAAGATAGGGACAACAGGTTTCCGAACAGCAGGCAGTGAAGAAAGCTAATGGAATGTTGGTCTTCATAACAAGAGGATTTCAGTATAGGAGTAAAGAGATTCTTCTGCAGTTGTATAGGGCTCTGGTAAGACCACATCTGGAGTATTGTGTACAGTTTTGGTCTCCTAATTTGAGGAAGGACATCCTTGTGATTGAGGCAGTGCAGCGTAGGTTCACGAGATTGATCCCTGGGATGGCGGGACTGTCATATAAGGAAAGATTGAAAAGGCTAGGCTTGTATTCACTGGAGCTTGTAAGCACCAGGGATCTTATAGAAACATGTAAAATTATAAAAGGACTGGACAAGCTAGATGCAGGAAAAAGGTTCCCAATGTTGGGCGAGTCCAGAACCAGGGGCCACAGTCTTAGAATAAAGGGGATGCCATTTAAGACTGAGGTGAGAAAACACGTTTTCACCCGGAGAGTTGTGAATTTGTGGAATTCCCTGCCACAGAGGGCAGTGGAGGCCAAATCACTGGATGGATTTAAGAGAGAGTTAGATAGAGCTCTAGGGGCTAGTGGAATCGAGTGATATGGGGAGAAGGCAGGCACAGGTTATTGATTGGGGACGATCATCCATGATCACAATGAATGGTGGTGCTGGCTCGAGGGGCCGAATGGCTTCCTCCTGCCTCCTATTTTCTATGTTTCTATGAACAAGTGTAGGAAGGAGCAGCAGATGCCGGTTTACATCGAAGGTAGACACAAAAAGCTGCAGTAACTCGGTGGGTCAGGCAGCATCTCTGGAGAAAAGGATAGGTGACGTTTCGGGTCGAGACCCTTCTTCAGACTGAGAGTCAGGGGATAGGGAACAGGTGACGATTTTAGGTGGCAATGAATTCCACAGACTCGCCACCCTCTGACTAAAGAAATTCCTCCTCATCTGCTTTCGAAAGGTACGGCCTTTTATTCTGAGGCAGTGGCCTCTGGTCCTAGACTCTCACCTTGATCCATGTGCCACAATAACCTGCGGTTAGATCACGTCAAAATGTTCTAAACGTAAGTTGTGATAAAGAGCCCTATGGAGAACATGATGCAAGCCACATCTCAGCAGGACCAGCCTCTGCCCTGTTTGTGCAGTCAGTGTGTTGCCATGGCTAATCTTTTGCTCATCAATCAACAAAGCGTTGAAGTAAATCAAAAACAATGTTCCATTAAGATAATTATTAGGTTGGTTACCTTCTTTTGCTTTTGATTTTGCACGGAGCTTCTCTCAATTAAGGAGAAAAGGCCTTATGGCCATGCCGTGAATGCACTCTGTCTCGTCTGCCTATTCAAAACATATATTACAATGAAACTCCATGAACTGTGCACCTAATGATTTGCGTCAGAACCACAGGGTCCGCCCCAAGAGACCTGGTTTAAGAACTTCTGCAAAATCTCAGACGTTACCTTTTCCGGCGTCAGGTCCAACAATGCTTCAATCCATGGATTTTTTATCAACAAAATTCTAAGTAGTGTACCAGATGGTGAATAAACATTCGGAGACGTTGCCAGCGTCGTTTGTTTATACAATCTGAAGCAATGTGATTTTTAAATATTAGATAGAAATCAAATTTAAACTGTTTTTGCACTACTTAAAGACAAACCTAAATCTCAAGTGTAGATATCAGGTGTCGACAGTTATAGGGAGAAGGCAGGAGAATGGGGTTCGGAAGGAGAGGTAGATCAGCCATGATTGAATGGCGGAGTAGACCTGATGGGCCGAATGGCCCCCATTCTGCTCCTATCACTTATGAACTTATATCATTGCATTTTGCACCTCGGCATAACTAATTACAAGTCCAGGTACAAATCCAGGTGTGTAGGAAGGAACTGTAGATGTTGGTTTAAACCGAAGATAGAGACAAAGTGCTGGAATAAGACAGCGGGCCTGGCAACATCATTGGAGAGAAGGTACAGGTGACATTTCGGGTCCGAGGAAGGGTTCTGACCCCAAACATCACCCATTCCATTTCTCCGGAGATGCTGCCTGACCCACTGAGTTATTGAAGCACTTAGTGTCGAAAAATTCAGGTGTGTTTAGGGGCCTAAGACAAAAACACAGGTCAGAGAGATGAATTAAGGGCGTCAAATGTAATAAGTTAGGGCAATTAAACACAGTAATCACTTTAATTATCCTCTCAAATGATGCAATAATCTATTAGCATTGTAATGTTGTGAGCACCAGAGACCAGTATTTGATCCTGGCCTCAGGTGCTGTCTGTTTGGAGTTTGCATGTTCTCACTGTGACCATGTGAGTTTCCTCCCACAACACAATGGCGTGTGGGCTTATAGGCCACTGTAAACTGCACTTAGTGTGCAAGAGGTGGATGAGAAAATGGGATAACCTCGAATGGTGGGCGGCACGGTGGCGCAGCGGTAGAGGTGCTGCTTTACAGCACCAGACACCCGCGTTCGATCCTGACCACGGGTGCTGTCTGTATGGAGTTTGAACGTTTCCCCCGTGGCCTGCATTGGTTTGCTCCGGGCTCTCCGGTTTCCTCCCATACTCCGAAGACGTACAGGTTTGTAGGCTAGTTGGTTTGGTAAAATTATATATTGTCCCTAGTGTGTAGCGTAGTGTTAGTAGTGTGCGGGGAACGCAGGCCGGCGCGAACTCGTTGGGCCAAAGGCCTGTTTTTGCGCTGTATCTCTAAACTAAACTAAACTAAACTAAACTGGTGAGAGCGGATGGTCGACATGGATTTGGTGGTCCGAAGGACTGTTTCTATCCTGTATCTCCAAAATTAAACCTCGGGAAAATTAGATCTTTAATTTTCTGTTTAGATTGTAGTTAGATTTGTTAAAGATACCTAATCCATTGTAAGTCCTATGAGGCATTCTAACCCCATGATCAGTGCAAATTCCTTCTTTCCCTTCTCACCAAAGGCATGAGTGTTTAACAACTGAGCTAAGGCAACGTACGGATCAGAGGCATCGGATTCAAACTCGGTAAGACTTGCTCAGAATTAATTATGCAAAGTAAAATGTTAACTGCCTTTCAATTTACTGTAATTAGAGGTATTTAGGTATTGTATTCAAAATGTCAACAGACTTTTCATTTAAGCCTTCTAATAAAATTGCCGGCATTGACAACAACAGCCCTGTCATTACACATTACACTTCAAAGTGAGCTGTGCACAACAATGTGGCTAGTGATGAAAACCTAGTCAGGCAACCTTGCATCTTTTGAAGAGAATGCTGAAGGACAATTGCGTTTAAAATGCAGGTTTGACCCCCAACCCTTACCCTTGTCATGTCTTCACCCCCCCCCCCACGGACCTCCCCCTTTCCGATATGGAACGGTTTGTCCTCCACAGAGGCCTCACATTCGTTTCCCTCCGCCCCCACCTCATCGAGCTTTTCTTCCGTCGCCATTGCCTCCGTGCCTATTCCTATGGGAAGGAGTCCTCACCACCCAGTGATGACCCCCTTCTCCCGTCTCCACCGGTCCTCCCCCTCTTAAACGTATATTTAAGGAAGAAGGGTTCTCGACCCATTCTTTCTCTCCAGAGAAGCTGCCTGCCCCGCTGAGTAACTCCAGCTTTTTGTGTCTATCTTCATTTTAGATGTTCGCTCTGTAGGGCGACAGATACTATTCAAGATAATAAACAGTAATCAATTATGTTTAAAGGCTCGTGTCACAATTTACTATTTGACAAACCAGCATTCGCTTATTTGTTATCGTTATTAAGTTATGTTTAGATATATGTGCCAAGATATGTGCAGTCGTTATAGTTCAGTTTAGAGATGCAGCGTGGAAATAGGCCCTTCGACCCACTGAGTCCATTCCAACCAGCGATCACTTGTACATGAGCACTATCCTACACACTAGGGACAATTTACTATTTACCAAAGCCAATTAACCTACAAACCCCTACATCTTTGGAAACCAGAGCATCCAGAGAAATCCCACGTGGTCATCGGGAGAACGTACAAACTCTTTACAGACAGCACCCATAGTCAGGGTCTAACCTGGGTCTCTGGCGCTGTAAGGCAGCAACTCTACCGCTGCACAAAATACATATTTTGAATAATAGAATTAAACTCAACAGCACATCGATTTGATACGCAGCTGCTTGCTGGATTGTTCTGAATAATGATTCTTTGCATCCGATCATAAAACTTCAAACGGAATTCTTGAAGTTAGATCATGATCAATCTTAAATTGAATGACTAATTCCCGGAAGGGAGCATAAGCATGAGGTGCCAGAGGGTTGTGTTTAGGCGGAGGGATGCTGAGCTCAGAGATCAGCTGGATACACTCCCCAGCAGCCAGGAGGAGGAAAGGCTTTTGAAACAGGTCCCAGAAGGCAGTCACGCTGTAGATTTAGTGGACTAAAATGGCAGGATAATAAAATGGTGATGACAGAGTGTGAGTGTGCACATCGGTTTAACTGAGAAATTCCCATTGCAGGATGCTCGGAGAGCCTCAGCTTGTTAGCTTTGTAATGAGAAGCTGATGGTCAGGATATAGGTGACGCATAGAGGTCGGGTGGCACAGCGGTAGAGTTGCTGCCTTACAGCGCCAGGGACCCGGGTTCGATCCCGACTACAGGTGCTGTCTGTCCAGACGTACTCTGTACGGTCTCCACATGACCTGCGTGGGTTTTCTCAGAGATCTTCGGTTCCCTCCCACACTCCAAAGACGTACATGATTGTAGGTTAATGGGCTTGGTATATAAATGTATAAATGGGCTTGGTATAAATGTATAAATGTAAAATGGTCCCTAGTGTGCGTAGGGTAGTGTTAATGTGTGGGGGTTGCTGGCTGGTGCCGTCTCGATGGGCCGAAGGGCCTGTTTCTGCGTTGCATCTCTAAACTAAAGTGAACTGAAGAGACCGCTGTCCGGTGTAACTGGATCCTTGACTTCCTGATTGGCAGACCTTAGTCAGTATGAACTGGAATTCCACCTCAATGATCATCATCAGCACAGGAGCATCACAAGGCCTCAAGGCAAGTCCCCTGCTCTGCTCTCTCCGTACCCATGACTGTGTAGCCAGACACAACTCCAACTCCATCTTATGACCAGTATTGTGAGCAAATTTGGCCCCCATATCTGAGGAAGGATGTGCTGGCTCTGGAGAGGGTCCAGAGGAGGTTTACAAGAATGATCGCAAAAATGAGTGGGTTAACTTATGATGAGCGTTTGTCGGCACTGGGCCTGCACTCGCTGGAGTTTCGCAGAATGAGGGGGGGGCCTCATTGAAATGGACAGAATAGTGAACGGCTTGTATAGAGTGGCTGTGGAGAGGATGTTTCCACTAGTGGGAGAGTCTGGAACTAGAGGTCATGGCCTCAGAATTAAAGGACGTTCCGTTAGGATGGAGATGAGGAGGAATTTATTTCACCAGAGGTTGGTGAACCTGTGGAATTCTTTGCCACAGAAGCTGTGGAGGTCAAGTCAATGGATTTTTAAAGGCAGAGATAGATAGATAGATTCTTGATTAGTACGGTTGTCAGGGGATATGGGGTGAAGGCAGGAGAATGGGGTTAGGAGGAAGGGATAGATCAGCCATGATTGAATGGCAGAGTAGACTAGATGGGCTGAATGGCCTAATTCTGCTCCTATCACGTTTTGACCTTTAAATTCACCGGTGATACCTCCCTGTCATTGGATGAATAACTTGAGATGATGAGTCAGAGTGAACTCATTAATCTGGTGCAAGAACAACAGTCTAGTTCTCCATCTTAGCAAGACCAAGGAGATGATTGTTGTCTTCTGGATGAGATAAACTGAGGAATATACGTGAACCTGTCTTCATCGATAGGATAGCAGTTTATTCCAGAGGTAGATATTTTAGTTTAGAGATACAGCATGGAAAGAGGTTCTTCGACCGACTGAGCCCACACCAACCTTTATCACCCATTCGCTACTTACCCCACTGCACACTAGGGGAAATTTACTGAGGCCGATTAACCTGCAAACCCGCAGGTCTTTGGAATGTGGGAAGAGACCGGTGGAAAACCACGCAGTCACGGTGAACATGCAAACTCCACGCAGACAGCACCCAAGGTCAGGAACGTGCTCGGGTCTCTGGCGCTGTGAGGCAGCAGCTCTACCATTGCACCACTGTGCTGGCAAATATTGATAATCAAGGGGTTCGTTCGCTTGTGTGTCAGATGACGTTCTGCCATCGCTTTGTCCACTGCCAGTGTCACATCTTTGCCATGCCCCTCCGCCGCAAGTCAGTAGGTGGGCCATTGGCTGTGCCTCTCCACAGTTGCACTTGTCGGAGTCCGAGAGGCCCCACTTCTTCAGGTTGAGTCCGCAACGTCCCACTCCAGTGCGCAGGTGGTTTAGGGCTTTCCGGGTAGTAAAAGGCAGGTGGTGTCCTGGTGCCATCTGTTGTCTGGTTTTGTTGCGTGGCACGGTTGGCTCTAGTTTCATGACGTTGATCCGACTCTTCAAGCGTTTCTTGGCTTGTTGGTGATTGTGCAAAGGGTGACGGGGGTCTGTGTCCACATTGAAGCAAGCGTTCTACTGCAGCTGCCCGATCACGTCTTCGAGACCCAAGGGGTGAAAGGTTACTATGAAAAGACAAGAATGTAGATTTGAAATCACAAGTAAACCTGTGGTGATCTTATAAAATGGTGGGGCAGGTTTATGGGGCTTAGTCGCTTCTAATAAATTCATAAGTTCATGTGATAGGAGTAGAATTAGGCCATTTAGCCCATCAAGTCTACTCTGCCATTCAATTATGGCTGATCTATCTCTCCTTCCGAACCTCATTCTACAGCCATCTTCCCATAACCCCAGACACCCATATTAATCAAGAATCTATCTATCTCTGCCTTAAAAATATTCATTGACTTGGCCTACCATCGCACCACTGTGCCACCAAATATGGATAACCAAGAGGTGAAAATTCCACAGATTCACCACCCTCTGACTAAAGAGATTCCTTCTCATCTCCTTCCAAAGGAACAACCTTTAATTCTGAGGCTACGACCTCTGGTCCTAGACTCTTCCACGAGTGGAAACATCCTCTACACATCCACTCTATCCAAGCCTTTCACTATTCGGTACATTTCAATAAGGACCCCCCCCCTCATTTTCTAAACTCCAGTGAGTACAGGCCCAGTGCCGTCAAACGCTCATCATAAGTTAACCCACTCATTCATGGGATCATTCTTGTAACCTCTAGACCATCTCCAGAACCAGCATATCCTTCCTGAGATATGGTGCTCAAAATTGCTCACAATACTTCAAACACAGCCTCACCAGAGCCTTACCGAGCCTCAACATTACATCCCTGTTTTTGTATTCTACCCCTCTTGAAATAAATGCATTGCGTTCGCCTTCGCTACCACTGATGTCATGAATAGTTCTCATCAAGTATCTCAGATCATTATCCTTGCGATTCGTTTGGCAATGACTTTATTTGTATAAAATTGAGTGCTGTCTGGACTCGGAGGCCACGATGAAGTGAACAATTGGAAGTGACAGCTAAAAGAAAGGCTGGTATCCTTCAAAGGGCTTCTATCAGATCTCAGTGTCTACTGTGCCAATTAAAATGCAAAGTCTGGAATGTTTAATAAAGGAGACTTGTAAATGCAATTTCATTAAATAAAGTACGTGAGCATAATCTACAATTAAAAATTTTGCCATATATATATATATATATATATATGTGCGCCTGCATCTCAAAATTATTTTCTATGCTCTGATTTGAGAGTATTTCTAATTTGTCTGGAGAAGGGTCTCGACCCGAAATGTACCACCCACTCCTTCTCTCCAGGGATGCTGCCTGACCCGCTGAGTTACTCCAGCATTTTGGGTCTATCTTCTATTTTTAATTTGCTATATTGGTTCGGGAAGTCCTCGGTTTTGTGCTGGCAAGAAAGTCAGAGAATTTAATTAAACTAATAATTGGTGACAGTGAAGAGGCGAGAGCGAAGAAACGATCGCATCCCTGAAATCATCTTTCTCCTAATGAACGTCTTTGAAGAAAGAAAATTAAAAAAAAAAAAAAATCCAAATCATCTTTTCCAGTTAGCCTGGCTATATTAGTGGATGGCGGAAATGAAACGTGGCATCTGACCAGCTAAACGCAGGATAAAAGCTTGCAATCCGAAGCCACCATTATTTCCCATCGGCAATAATGACATTCCACAGTATTCCGTGTTTGTAAACAGCCTCATACTCTCAATGCCCTTTCCCAGTGTTAAAGATGTTCAGTTGTTAATGTCGCCACATTAAGGCATGCTGCGTGATTCTAAACAACTCTCTGATTCAGCTTGATAATGCTCAGTTAGAAATAGTCTGACGCACGGTATGAGCGGTCATTTAGCTCACGGTTCTTCCACTGCTGGCCATGTGATCTCTCCCACTGTATGGGATTAGCAGTCCAAATGATCAACAAGGGGATTTCCAATTTTCCGCCGTCTCTGACCTAGTATTGGGTTACGGGAATTTTATACACTGTACATCAGCTACCAGGTTGAAATTGTATCGGGTCATTTAATAAAGGGGCTCTCCAAAGAGCAATGAGGAGGATATAACAGTCATCAGATTCAATCCCCAACATGGGCTCACTTCAATAATCTCCACTGCAAATTAGAATGAGAAACAAAAAAAGTTTTAAAAAAAACACTGCAGGGTTCCTGCTGTTTATTATCTTGTGAGCTCCATTGCAAATGTCCAATTCTATGCCTTAGGAGTAAGTTCAAGCCAAAAAGGCTAGAAGTTCGACACAAAATGCTGGAGTAACTCCGCGGGACAGGCAGCATCTCTAGAGAGAAAGAATGGGTGATGTTTTGGATCGACCCCCTTCTTCAGATCTCAACCCAAAACGTCACCCATTCCTTCTCTCCAGGGATTCTGCCTGTCCCGCTGAGTGACTCCAGCATTTTGTGTCTATCTTCGATGTAAACAACATCTGTAGTTCCTCCCTACACAGGACTGGAAGTTCATTTGCACAGGGAAATGCACGCTGATGCTGTTCTGTTTGGGGAATCTACATGGGTCTGGTGTGTGGTCATTTGTGTGTTGTGGTTTCATCCAAGTCAAAGAGTGATAGAGCGTGGAAACAGCCCCTTCATCCCAACTTGCCCACGTCGACCAACATGTCCCATATACACCTGTCTCACCTGCCTGCATTTTGCTCCATATCCTTCTAAACCTGTCCTATCCATGTACCTGTCCAAATGTTTCTTAAACATTGCGATAGTACCTGCCTCAACTACCTCCTCCGGCAGCTTGTTCCATATACCCACGACACCCTTTGTGTGAAAAAGTTGTCCCTGGGTTCCTATTACATTTTTCCCTCCGCACCTTGAACCTGGTTCTTGATTCCCCTACTCTGGGCATCCACCCGATCTATTCCTCTCATGATTTTATACACCTCTAAGTTCGCCCCTCATACTCCTGCGCTCCAAGGAATAGAGTCCCAGCCTGCAAGTCAAGGCCTTCAGAGTTGGAACACCAACATCTTCCTGCTCTCATCAGGCAAGAGGTACAGAAGTGTAAAAACACACACCTCCAGATTAAGGCACAGTTTCTTCCCAGCTGTCATCAGGATTTACTTTCGAGACACAACGGACTTGGTGGTCTGAAGAGCGGAAACACCCTTGTATCATCTTTAATCGGACTCAACTGGACTTTACCTTGCACTGAACGTTAATCCCATTATCCTGTATCAGTTCACTGTGGATGGCATGATTGTAATCATGTACAGTCTTTCAGCTGACTGGATAGCACTCAACAAAAATGCTTTTCACTGTACCTCGGTACATGTGACACTAAACTAAGCTGAACTCAACCTGTGAAATGACCATTGGTAGAACTCAAGGTATGAGGTTTATTGCCTGGTCTTTCACACACTGGAAATGGTGGATGGCTCAGAATGGGAATTATTCTACTACTAAACAATCTGAGGGGTGGTAGTGCATGGAACATGCCACGTCTGATGGTAGATAGCAGCGCATGGTTTGGGTGGAGCTGAGTACTGCCCTTAGTTGGTGCCTGTGAGGGCATGCAGTGAATCGGGTCAGATAAAATAGCCAACTCAGGAGCCCAAAGAGAATGTTTGACCTCATGCTGCACTGTATCATTTTAAGGTCATACGGTCATGTGATAGGAACGGAATTAGGCCATTTGGCCCACTTCACCCTTCTGCCCTACTTCACCATTCCATCATGGCTGATCAATCTCTCCCTCCTAACGCCATTCACCTGCCTTCTCCCCATAACCCCATTAAGATCTTATCATTTCCCATTACAACATAGCACCAACTCAATATTGTCTGCCAGTATATCATAACTCTTTGCCAGGTATTAATTATGATGAGTGCAGCAATTTTTTTCCAATGGCAGTTTGCAAGAAAACAAGTAATATACTTGGAGTGTGATGATGCATGGACACTGTGGGCCGAAGGGCCTGTTCCTGTACTGTACTTTTCTATGTTCTATATTCTGTAATCTAGTTTAATGGGGCAAATGATCCAAACTCTGACACTACCAAGCTGTCAGGACAGTAACGTTTCTCTCAATGTCAGCGAGCTGATTATTGACTTCTGGAAGCTGTCTCAATGTATGTCTCAATCAGCATCAATGGTGATGGTGGAAATGGTTGGGAGCATCAAGTTCGTCGGCATTCATATTTATATTACCGATGATCTGTCGTGAGCCAGCCACATAGATGCGACAGTCAAGCAGGCACACAGCCTCTACTTCCTTAGGAGAGTGAGAAAATTCAGCATGTCTCCAATGACCACAACTAGAGAGCAGTCCTCAACTGCTATCTATCTACCTCATTGGTGACCCTCGGACCATCTTTGATCGGACTTTACTGGCTTTACTTTGAACTAAACGTTACTAGAAACATAGAAACATAGAAAATAGGTGCAGGAGGAGGTCATTCGGCCCTTCGAGCCAGCACCGCCATTCATTGTGATCATGGCTGATCTTCCCCTATCAATAACCCGTGCCTGCCTTCTCCCCATATCCCTTGACTCCACTAGCCCCTGGAGCTCTATCTAACTCTCTCTTAAATCCATCCAGTGACTTGGCCTCCACTGTCCTCTGTGGCAAGGAATTCCACAAATTCACAACTCTCTGGGTGAAAACGTTTTTTTTCTCACCTCAGTCTTAAATGACCTCCCCTTTATTCCCTTACCATGTATCTATACACTGTAAATAGCTCGATTGTAATCATGTATTGTCTTTCCACTGACTGGTTAGCACGCAATGAAAGCTCTTCACTGAATCTCGGTGCATGTGACAATAAACTAGACCAAAATTAACTCTTGCAAACCTCTACAGATGTACGATGGGCAGCACACTGTCAGGTTGTATCTCAGCTTAGTCCAGCTCTGCGCAGGACCGTAAGAAATAGGAGGGAGTTGTAGAAGTAGCCCATTCATCTCACAAACCAGACTTCCTACAATTGACTCCATCAATACTTCACACTGTGTCGGGAATGTCGCCAACATAATCAAAAGCTCGTCCTACTTCAGTCATTCCTCCTTCTCCCTGCTCCCGTCAGGCAAAAGGTACAGAAGTTTGAAAGCGTACACCACCAAACTCAGGAGCTGCTTTTTGCCCTCGATTATCAGGCTTCTAAACTGTCCTTCCTAAACGAAATACTGTCCGATTCACCTCTGCCCCACTGTGGACATCGAACTTTGTCTAGCGGATGCACTACATTCTTCTTCTTCTTGCGTGTGGCGTGCACAGCCTAAAGTTGTTGGACAACTTGTTCTATTTGATCTTATTTGATTGTGCACGCCGGGTTGATTGCATTCGTCGAAACAGGGCGGACCACGTGAAGGTTGCAATCTTCCACCCCCACTACATTCTGAGAACTATATTCTGCACTCTGTATCATTGCCTTTGTTCTAATATTAAACTTGAGTTAGGTTTGATTGTATTTATGTATAGTGTTATCAGATCTGATTGGATAGCATGCAAAACAAACCTTTTCTCCATAAATTGATACACGTGACAATAATAAACATAAGTTCATAAGTTTACAAGTGATAGGAGCAAAATTGGACCATTTAGGACATCGTCTACTCCACATTGAATCACGGCTGATCTATCTTTCACCCCCAACCCCATTCTCCTGCCTTCTCCCCATAACCTCTGACACCCGTACAAATCAAGAATCTATCTATCTCTGGCTTAAAAATATCCATTTACTTGGCCTCCACAGCCGTCTGTGGCAATGAATTCCACAGATTCACCACCCTCTGACTAAACAAATTCCTCCTCATCTCCTTCCGAAAGGAACATCCTTTTATACTGAGGAATAACCTAAACCTAAACCTGTTTGTAACATCTTTATTTTGAAAATGGAGTTCATAGTCATGAATCTGCTCATATCAACGTCATGACATAGCTTTAAAAACAATTTTACTTCGGAGTCACGTGAGTGACTACGTGAAGAACCCGCCTGGCGCTGGCAAACGGCATTACGTTGACGCTGACGGCAGAAGCAGGAGCTGCACAGACAGCTCCTCGACAGCGGTAGGTTCGGACCGGCAGGTAAGTGCAGTGAAAAAATAGGTGCAGTAGGACGGGGAAAAACTCCGTGCCTGGTGGAAACCAGGGTTTTAAAGGTTTAAATAACAAAATAAAGTTTAAATTGAATTGAAATACTCTGTTTAAACAACGGAGTTTTGAATAGAACGTCCCGGGGAAAGAATACCCAGTGATTGGGACGAGAGATTAATTACGGGGCCGGTTCCGATACTGGTACCGTTTAAAATACGGTAGAAAGGTTTAAATGCTCCACAATTTTGGCAGGATATTTTAAAAGTCAGAAAGACTGTATTTTTAAAAAAGTTAATAAAATTTCGCGATATGGAGAAAGTACTCCATAATATAAAAAGAGACTAGGGTCACAGTACCCAAACAGTTCCCCAAAAAAGACCCTGAGGGGCTTGAATATACAAAATATGGCTATGTGCCAAATTGAGAATATAAAAACTCTGACCCTGGATAGGGTGGAGGAAGTCTCTTTGGATATAATTCCAAGTGGATCAGGGCTGCAAAAGACAGACCCTGCAAGTGGTGATGTGAATTATGAATGCACACCACAAATAAAATAAAAATAAAAGTGAGGCCAGGTGTGCCTGAGATAGCAAAAGATTTTGCTATATCTAAAGGAAGTGGTGAGGCTATGGAAAAAACCTAGCTGCCTACATTAATTATATGGTATCTCACCAACTTCAAGAATACGATAAAACTTTATGTTTTTATTTAAATATCAATGGTTAATCCATTTATAAATATCCATGTCTCAAATATATGAGATATAAGAAATACAATTTCAAAGTTTCAAAATGGTGCAAATATGTAATACTTTCAATATAAAATAAATTGCCATTAGTTGTGGAGCTTAATAGGAAGAAATATATATAATTTACAGAATCTGCATCATAGGGTTGCAGATTAATACAAATCAGGATATATTAAACTCCTGATTATTATAGAATACCTGCCTTATGATAAATCAAAGATATTAATTACAAAAGAACAGACCACTGATCTTTAAACTTTGGGAAGGAAAACTATGATCCAATAAAAATGTTGATTATGGATCAAAACAAAGACAAAGATCTTTTATCTTACGGTGAAAAAACTATGATCCCATGAAAAATTTGATGATGGACTCAAAAAAATTTAACGTACATGTATATTATAAAATTACCTTAGTGTAAAGGATCATTATTTACTTTCCAAACATAGCATGGAAAACTGTTGTATCAAAGTGTTAATTATTACCTTATTAATTAAATCAAGCTGTGCAAGTTAAAACTTGGCAAGTTTGTTAAACTGACTGAAGGAACAATATACTGATAAAAGATCAGCACTTGCACTAATGAGGTACATGGTATGGGTTATCTCGATTACATTTAAATTAGAAGAGATAAAGAGCAGCTGCAAATTAGTGCCTGCCATTACAAACCTGGTGGAAGGTAGGACTTGACCCATTACATAAAGCATATGCTCAGGCATTAATAAAATATTTTTAAATTACTATTCTGAATTCAGAAGTAATTTAAGCACCATAAGAGTGGGGAAAAATTGTTCCATGATACAAATATGTATTATTGTTGTTGACATACTTTGTTCCTCCATTAGGTTAGGGGAAAATATAAATAAAGTTCCAAAAGAAGGAATACAGAAGCTTATAGAATATGTATGCCTTGTGAAGAGGCTTATGCAAAATATCAAATGATACATTATCATTATTAGTAATGTAAAAAAGGTTCATAAGCTGCTTCAACTATAAAATTACAACTGAAGCAAGTGTTACAGATGATGTACAGCTTCTGTGAATGTTTGGGTAAAGATAAGAATGTTATCTATTCTTATAACAATAATTGATATGTTTTTTGTTAAGCGGACTGCAGACAATTATACCAGGCAAACATAAATGGTTTGTCCTAAGAATTTTCCAAACATTCGTATTAAATGTTGAAGTATAAGGAGTTATGGATTAAAAAAGATCGATTGTTTTATTATGGAACTGTCCATGTCGTATCAAGATGAACAATACCACGGCTGTGGCATATGTTAACTATGGTCAAATTTGGGAGGAAAATATATATTGTCATTATTTTGCATACTTACGATTAATCTGGTTGTATACAGATTAAATCACTGATTTTAAATATTTCTTGTGGGTCACAAGATAAGTCAAACAACAATTATGGGATTATCTAAGTAAACAGATGTGGTATGTTTTAAAGTTTAGTCCACCTGTTTATCTCTAAGGAAGAGACAATGGTATCGGAAGATAACAAATTTGGGAAGAAAAACATATTGTCATTAATATGGATTACTTACGATTAATCTGATTGCAGATTAAATCACCGATCTTTCGAATATTCTTGTGGGTAATCTAAGAACAGTGAAGGTGGATGCTTTTTCTCCCAATTACATGAGGAATAGATTCTTTGTGTTCCTCATTTTTGTTTAATAGGGCAGTGTCTGATGAATATGTAGCAGGACACTGCCAGAGGCATTTTGGTGGCCCAATATGGGTCCTTTATGGTTCATTTATATTGTGTGATTTTGAACTGTTAGTGATGATTCATAATGGCAGCAATTTATTGAAGTCAAAAAAGGGGTCTCGACCTAGGTCGTTGCCTGTCTCCCTTTGTTTCTTTGGATGCTGCTGCACCCACTGGGATCTCCAGGTTGAGAAACCCTGCAGTAATTTATTGTTGTACAAAAACCTCCATAAGTGAAAATATGAATTTGACTATCTACAGGTTGACTAGACCATCTCAACAGCTGATGGTCAAAGAAGTCTATGAATGTAAACCAATATCACGATATGTCAATAAAATAATTATGTATAAAGAAGTGTTATACCTGCAATTTGCGGAAATAAGTCTAAATAACTATATTTTGTTATAAGAAATTGGAGGTCTGTATATACAGTAAAGTTATTTTGTCATTTAGATATATGTGAATTCCTTGTGGATTGCATTTTCTAAGTATCTAATTGATAGAGCCAATTATAGGGCTCAGAGTGTTACCGTCTTATAAACGGACAATATATTAACCAAGAAGTTATCAGATGCATTCATAATATCCCAATATGGAAAGGGATATATATGTAAATGTTAATAAAATATATATATGTGTGTGTGTATATATATATATATATATATATATAGATATAGATATAGATATAGATATAGATATGTGTATATGTATATATAATCTGTCCAAAATTGTAAAAAATATAAAGGCAGGAGATAAAAAATCTTGAAATGCCTTAAGAAATGGACTTTAACTCTATCTATGATTCAAAAAACTTAAACATTGAAAATAATAATTCTGATAACTTTAGTATCAATATAAGAGTGCAAACATTGCAAATGTTACGTTATAATGGCATGTGGATACAAATTGCATTATCATGTATGTTTATGAATCTACCAAACAAAGCACGCCAAGAAGACCTGAAAAACGAAACCAAGGTAAACCTATAAGCACATCCTGCTGGCTTTAAGTTGTGTGTGTGTGTGTGTGTGAACATTGATGAAAATGTTGCAGTAGGTAAGAGTCTGTGGCAATGAGACTGCTTATTACACACAAAAACCACATTGGGTTCAGTAAAACTGATGGTTATAGAGGAATGTATTTCTAGATGGTTAATAATTGGATACATTCAGTAGGAAACTAGACACTGAAAGGTGGAAAATCACTCTGTTAATGAGGAAAATACATTCACAAGAATGGCACAGGATGAGCCACTCGAGCAAAGATGCAAGGCCGCAGGAGGCTGTAGATTACTGTTAAAATAAAGGAACCAGTCATGGTGTCAGATTTAGACACGCAATGTTCGGTTCGCTATAATTGTTGCTTTGTCATGCCATAAAAAAATATATATCAATTGGTATTTGTGATAAATTTGCTCTTCAATAGAAAGGGCATTATTTTCATTTTTTATAATGTGAAAATTATCACATAACTTGAGGCAATGTTTGGGGAAAATGTGTTATTCGCTCGTTATTGTGTTAATGAGCCGTACTGTCGTATGGAATAAATTCTACGACACGAAAAACACAGAAAGCTTTAAACTCTTCACGTAGTCACTCACGTGACTCCGAAGTAAAATAGTAAGATTAAACGAGAACTTACCAGTTCGAAGTTTGATCGTTATTTTATGAGGAGTTACGATGAGGGATTACGTGCCCTCCACTCCCCACCCTCATAAAATAAATGATCATCTGGTAGTTCTAAGTCTATTATGAGCCTTACTATGTTACTTCGGCTATTTTGTGTTCTGTGTTTTTCATGCCGCTGCTTTGAAGTATGCCGTTTGCCAGCGCCAGGCGGGTTCTTCACGTAATCCCTCATCGTAACTCCTCATAAAATAACGATCAAACTTCGAACTGGTAAGTTCTCGTTTAATCTTACTATTAAACATTTCTTTCATCAGTAACTCATCTATGTGATGAATAAATAAATGTTAGGAATGTTCTCCATTTGCTTCTGACAGTGAGAGTGATGGTTTGAAAATACAAACCCCGAGGGCTGAATAAAATGTCCAAAATATATTCTGAAGACAATACATGTGGATAGCACTGGAGTGTGTCTCTTGGCTCATGAACACTTACAAAGGGTGGTAGGTGTACAGAACAAGCTGTCAGATGAGGTAGTTGAGGCTGGGACTATTGCAGTGTTTAAGAAATAATAAGACGGGTACATGGTTAGAACTTTAGAGGGATATGGGCCAAACGCAGACAGGTGGGACTAGTGTAGATGGGACTTGTTGGTCGGTGTGGGCAAGTTGGGCCGAAGGGCCTGTTTCCACATTGTATGACTCCATGAATGATTATTACCAAATAACTCTACGGCCCTTCATCTCGGAGTGGGTGCTATATACCTTCCCTTTGACTATCGCTGGATTATGATGCATAGTTTAGAGATACAGTGCGGAAACAGGCCCTTCAGCCCATCGAGTCTGTGCCGGCCAGCGATCCCCGCACATTAACACTATCCTACACTAGGGGCAATTTTTACATATATACCAAGTCTATTAACCTACACACCAGTACTTCTTTGGAGTGTGGGAGGAAACCGAAGATCTCGTAGAAAACCCATGCAGTCCACGGGGAGAATGTACAAACTACGAACCGGCAAGCACCTGTGGCCAGGATCGAACCCGGGTCTCTGGCCCTGTAAGCGCTGTAAGCAACTCTACCGCTGCGCCACCCTGCCGCTTGACCGCGTGTTGTTTTTAATACGAGCATCTTGAGAGACTGGCCAATCAAGAAGCTGTGAAAACTGAAAAAAAGATGTCAGAAAATATTTTTTTCTCTGCATATACAATGAGTACGTGGTCTGCTGATTTAACATAATTTCCTCAAAAAGCCAGTCATGCAATGATGATGATCTTCGATCTTAGATCAGGTCTTCAGGACTAATAACACCAGGGTTCGTCTGTGAAGGCCTTGTGTGGCCGAGTCATTGTATTATGTAGAAACGTAATCAGATATCTTTCATTTTTTTCATATTAAATTTAAGCAGCAGCAGGAAAACAATTATTTCTTCACGCAGCCGTGTATGAGCGCCAGTAGCAAAACTGACATTTATGGTTTCCTGAGCCACTGCAGCAGTAAAACAAGCAACTCAAATGCCTTTATGGGTTTGTAGCTTATAGTCATCATGGTGGAATTGGACTGGGTTGTCTCATACGATATGAATGCCCCTGGCATGGACAGTAAATATTATAGAGAGGAAATATTATAGAGAAATATTATAGAGGGAGTTAGATACAGCTCTTAAAGATAACGGAGTCAAGGGATATGGGGAGAAGGCAGGAACGGGTTACTGATTGGGGATGATCAACCATGATCACAGTGAATGGCGGTGCTGGCTCGAGGGGCCGAATGGCCTACTCCTGCACCTATTCTCTATTGTCTATTTGCTCCATTGGCTGCAGGATCACAATGGTGTATCTATGACTTCCTGCCTCCCTGCCTCAGTTTGGTCCTAGGTGGTAACTGTGTAGGCAGCAACTGCAGATGCAGGTTTACATCGAAGGTAGACACAAAATGCTGGGGTAACTCAGTGGGACAGGCAGGATCTCTGGAGAGAAGGAATGGGTGACATTTCGGGTTGAGACCCGTTTTTAGACTGAGAGTCAGGAGAGAGGGAAACTAGAGGTTTGAAGAAATACAGAACAAATCAGAGCTGCCACTGATGGCCAAGGAGCCCATTGGTGGTCCATTGTTGGCTGTGGAAGAGGTGACACAAACAGTGAAACTAGGATGACTAGGGTGGTGGGGAGGGGGGGGGGGGGGGGGGGGGGGGGGGGGGGGGAGGGACAGAGAGAGTGAGGGAATGCAAGTCTGTTGGGTCGAGACCCTTCTTCACACTGAGTCGAGGTAACTGTACCTAATTGACACTTTGTTTCTAGATATAGTGTCCCACATTGCCCAGAGAACCGGGAGATCTCCTGGTTGCCAAACACTTCAACTCCCCTTCCCATTCTCTCACTGACCTTTCTGTCCTGGGCCTCATCCACTTTCAGAGCGAGGCCACCCGCAAAATTGGAGGAAGAGCATCTCATATTTTGCTTGGGCAGATTACACCCTACTGGTATGAATATTGATTCCTTTAATTTCAAAGTAACCCTTGCATTCCCTCTCTCTGTCCCTCCCCCACCCTAGTCATCCTGTTAGTTTCACTGTTTACATCCCTTCATTATCACCCCCTCCACAGCCAACAATGGAACATTGTGGGCTCCCTGGCCATCGGTGCTGGCTCTGATTGGCTCTGCATCTTATCACACCTCCAGTCACGGTGGCGCAGCCATAGAGTTGCTGCTTTACAGCAAATGCAGCGCCGGACACCCGGGTTCGATCCCGACTTCGGGTGCTGTCTTCACGGAGTTTGTATGCTCTCCCCGTGGTCCGCGTGGGTTTTCTCCGAGATCTTCGGTTTCCTCCCATGGACGTACAGGCTTGTAGGTTAATTGGCTTGGTAAATGTAAAAGTTGTCCCTAGTGGGTGTAGGATAGTGTTAATGTGCGGGGATCGCTGGTCGGCTCGGACCCGGTGGGCCAAAGGGCCTGTTTCCGTGCTGTATCTCTAAACTGAACTGTACTGTAAAAGTTTCCCTCTCCCCTGACTCTCTGTCTGAAGAAGCATCTCAACCTGAAACATTTCTCCAGAAATGCTGCCTGACCCGCTGAGTTGTCTATCTCCGGTGTAAACCAGCATCTGCAGTGCCTTCCTACTCATACAAGGCACCCTTGGTTTTGCTTTGACATGTTTTGTGCCAATATTGTTGTTGGGTGATTTTATTCTTATTGTTTGGCATCCTATCACCCTAATCCACACAGCAGTTCAGAGTCAACCGCATTCCTGTGGTTCTGGAGTCTCATTAAGGTCAGAGGGGCTCATGTAGTCGACCTTCCCGTGGTGAGCCCCGGCAACTGACCTCAGTCAGGCCAACGACAACAAACAGAGACGGCAGCAGCGCCGCAGCTTGGCGCCAACCCGGAGCGTGCGGCCTTTTTAGGGCGGGCACCTACGGATGTCGAACCGCATGGCATCAGCCTGCTGCAGACGTCTGCTGCCTCAAACGCAAGAAGAAGAAGATTAAGGTCAGACTTCCAATCCTGTGGTATTAATTATGTTCAGTGTGAACCAGTGCTTCCTGCCATTAGTCCTGAACTTCATTTGGTCCAGTGTGCCCTGCTGTTGTTGCATAACATGGTTGTGTGTTCTGGGTTAACCACATCGATACCAGTCGTCCCACTGCTGAAACTTCCTACGTTTTAAATCCCATTTGTTACTTCCAGGCTGTGCATTAGGAAAACCAAAGTGGAGCATGAAAGGCACAAATGACAAAAACTCAGCACTGCCTCAGTGACAGACTAGCACTTTAGACCAGTTTAGTTTAGAGGCACAGCGCGAAACAGGCCCTTCGGCCCACCGAGTCCGTGCCGGCCCGCGATCCCCGCACACTAACACTATCCTACACACTTTAGGGAAGATTTGCAATTTTACCAAAGCCAATTAACCTACAAACCTCTCTTTGGAGTGTGGGAGGAAACTGGATAAAACCTACACACATCATGGGGAGAATGTACAAAGTGAATACAGACAGCACTAGTAGTCAGGATCAAACCCGGGTCTCTGACGCTGTAAGGCACCCTGCCACCCCCTTTAACTTGACAACCCAGAGTTCTACTTGATGATCTGGTTGCTGCTTGGGATTAATATAACTTGTTGAAGATTTAGAGTCACAGAGAGTCAAACAGATGGCAACAGACCCTGTGGCCCAAGTTGTCCATGCCAACAAAGATGCCCCATCTAAGCTAGTAACATTTTCCCACGTCTCATATCCCTCTGGACATCAGTGTATCCATCAAAATGTATTTTAGATGTTGTTATTGTACCTGCCTTAAATACTTCCTGTGACAGCTTCTTCCAAATAACCTCCGCCCTTTGTGTGAAAAATATGCCTCTCAGGTTCCTATTATCTCTTTGAGGTCTAGCAATGATGTTACTCACAATGGCAAAACACAAATCGATCCCCTTGGATGCAATTTAATGGCAATATAAAAATTAGCTCAGGGTCAACTGTTCTGAACTAGTTTTATGCCATGTGTGAAAAAGCTACCTCTCAGGTTCCTATTAAATCTTTCCCACCCTCACCTTAAACCTATGTCCTCTGGTTCTTGATTCACCTACATTGGGCAAGAGACTGCGTCTGCCTGATCTATTCCTCTCATGATTTTGCACACCTCCATAAGATCACCCCTCATTCTCCTGCTTTACAAGATATAGTCCTCGCCTCCCCAACCTCACGCTATAACTCAGGCCCTCGAGTAATGGCAACGTCCTCATAAACCTTCTTGCACCCTTTCCAGCTGAGCAACATCTTTCCTATAACATGGTGCCCAAAACAGAACACAATGACCTCGCAACCTCCATACTCAGGTGGGTACACAAAAGGTTGGAGAAACTCAGCGGGTGCAGCAGCATCTAAGGAGCGAAGGAGATAGGCGACGTTTCGGGTCGAGACCCTTCTTCACTTTCATTAAAGGTAGAGGTCGGGGATGGGGCCCTGGTACGCCGAGAACAAGGATTGTTCGACGTACCCGACAAAGAGGCAAGCGTAGCTGGGGCCCATGCGTGTGCCCATAGCTACGCCTTGTGTTCGCTCCTTTGATGCTGCTGCACCCGCTGAGTTTCTCCAGCCTTTTGTGTACCCTCGATTCTCCAGCATCTGCAGTTCCTTCTTTAACTCTGTACTCAGGTGATTAGGTTTATCTATTTATTATCCTTTACACTCTTTGGTAGCAACAACTAGTAATTCAACGAGTGGTTGTGAGTGATTCTCGCCCGCAAAGTCATCTTCATTCAAATCATGGCTGTGAAACAGTGTATGTTACCCTGGGGTTTAAACATCTCACCCTTGACTCATTCCTGCAAATCAAATAGCTCCATCTTCTCATCTTCAGTATGGCATCCTCATACTGAATATTTATTTTCTTGACAAGTTGGCTTCTGCAAATAAAGCTGGTAATTCCAATCCGAAGGGGTGGATGACATTCATGAGAGTAGGTGGCCCAAGCAATCAGGATCTTCAGTTGACAATTAAAGTTGGACTATTAAATCCGCTTATTGAACCAATGAGAGAGATCGCAGAACACATTGAGAATGTATTAGTGGTGTTTCAGTAAAAACAGGAAGCATAAAGGGAGCAAAACACTGGAGTCACTCATCGGGTCAGGCAGCAGCTCAAAGGAGTGGGCAGGCACCATTTCTGGTTAGGAGCCTTGGGAATGAAGAAGGGTTCCAATGCGAAATGTCGCCTATCCATTCCCCCCCTCAGATGCTGCCCGAACTGCTGAGTTCCTCAGGCACTTTGTGTTTTGCTCAAGGATTACCACGAATTTTGTAATGTAGATTTCTGATGTAGAACATTTCAATTGGGTGATGCACCATCTGATTTGTTTTGTTGCATTCACCTGTAGCTTACTGGATAAGAATACTGTATGATGTACTTTAGTTTGGTTTAGTTTAGTTTAGTTTAGTTTAGTTTAGTTTAGTTTAAAGATACAGAGGGGAAAAAGCCCCTTTGTCCCACCAAGTCCATGCCAATCAGCGATCCCAACACACTAGGGACAATTTACCATTTTGCCAAGCCAATTAACCTTCAAACCTGTACGTCTTTGGAGTGTGAGTGGAAACCGGAGGTCCTGGAGAAAACCCGCGCAGGTCACAAGGAGAACGTACAAACTCTGTACAGACAGCACCTGTAGTCAGGATCGAACCCAGGTCCCTTGTGCAACTCTACCGCTGCGCCACCATGCCGACACGTCTAAGCCACTTTGTAGGGTCGGTTGCAAATGTCACTGCAGAGTTCTGCGGAACAGCCAAGTTTGCATGTGGGCGATTCAATCAGCTCATGTGTCTGAGGGACCAGTGACCCTAAATTACCATGGAGGGAGCAATCAGTTGATGCCTCCTGTACTATTCACTATTTATCTTCCAATTGAAGGAGGTGCATGTGCCTGACAAGAATACCATTAAGGTCTGGTGTGATTCTTTAACTGACTGGGATTGCATGTGAAGAAAGGTTGATTGGATGAGGTATTGGTGGCCTCTTCAGAGGTGAACTACTTACTGAACGACAGTGAAATAAAAACAGAATTTGCTGGAAACACTCATTAGGTCGGGCAACATTTGTGAATAGTCTGCAGAAGGGTCTCAACCCGAAGTGTCACCCATTCCTTCTCTCCAGAGATGCTGCCTGTCCCGCTGAGTTACTCCAGCTTTTCGTATCTATCGTTGGTTTAAACCAGCATCTGCAGTTCCCTACACATCTGTGGATATTGATCGGGTTAACATTTCAGGTTATCAAGTATATTCTGACGAATAATCTTGCTCAGAAGAAACATTAGCTCTGCCTGTCATTCACAGATGCCGTCTGATCTGCTGCGTGCAGACACAAGGAACTGCAGATGCTGGAATCTTGCGTAGAACACAAAGTGCTGGAGTAATTGAGTGGGTCAAAGTGGTGCCAGCGTTTTCCTGATTTTATTTCGGATTTCCAGCAACTGCAATGTGATTCCCTTTCTCTATATATCTTCACTGAAATCTTTATTTTCACAAAAGATGCCTAGGTTTATTGTGAACTGCTTCATGACTTTACATAAAAAGATCCCACAGCTAAATCCATGTCCCAGCAATATTAAAAATAGGCACAAAGTGCTGGAGTTACTCAGCGGGTCAGGCAACATCTCTGGAGAAAAGGAATAGGTGGTGTTTCGGAAACCATCTTCAGACCCGAAACGCCACCTATTCCTTCTCCCTAGAGATGCTGTCTGTCCCACTGAGTTACTCCAGCACATTGTGCCTACCTTCGGTATAAACCTGCATCTGCATTTCCTTCCGACACATTTTCCCAGCAGTATTAAATTGTATTTTGACCCAGTTTTCCTGAGAGAGTGTTAAAGGATCTGTGGTATTCACGTGCCACCTGTGAACAAAAACAGTTTTGCTGAGCTTCTGCCTAAGAGGTAACAATTCTGAATGATAATAGTCTTTAACCTCAAAAGAAGGGAAGGAATTTTGGAATTAACTATAAGTACTCGGGGAGCCTGGACAGAATAGAGTGTCATATTTTAGAAAGCTATGAGATAAAGACAAGTTAAATGTTAAGAGCTCTGTTGGAATCAAGGACTGCAAGCTTAATTAGCACCTGGGTGCCATCATTTCCTGTGCCTACTCATTCATTAAGCAAACAAAAGATGGACCATTGCTACAAAATTATGCAGACAATCACTTATCTTTATGTAGCAAGACATGTTTAAGTTCCTGTAGGCACATTACCCCCTAACTTGCCAACTTAAAATAGAAGATCATGTATAATTGTGGATCTGAGAGGCAAAGGTTACTGGGGTCAAGATGTGGGTTAGTGAGCTGAAAGCTGGAGGTTCATGAATTAAAGTCCAAAAAGGAGGCAGAAGTGCAAATAGCAGATTTCTTTATTTAGAAAGGTTAAACTTTCGGCTTTAAGGTCCTGTCTCACTTGGCCGCCATTTGCGCGTCAAGCAGAAGTCGCGCAAAAGATTTTTTCACATCACAAAACCTGCAACGCCATGCGGCCACGCGGCCGCGCGTCACTGCCTATATCATCACGCACGATGCGCGCGTAATGCGCACCATGCCGCATCACGCGTAAATGATGTTGCGTAAATTACGCGCAAATGACGGCTATGTGGGATAGGTCCTTCAGTTTAGTTTATTTTAGTTTAGAGATACAGTGCGGAAACAGGCCGATCGGCCCGCCAAGTTCGCGCCAACCAGCGATCTCCGCACATTCACACCATCCGACACACACTAGGGACAATTTTACATTTACACCAAGCCAATTAACCTACAAACCTGTACGTCTTTGGAGTGTGGGAGGAAACCGAAGATCTTGGAGAAAACCCACGCAGGTTACGGGGAGAAGGTACAAAACTCCACATTGACAGCGCCCGTAGTCAGGATCGAACCCGGGTCTCCGGTGCTGTAAGGCAGCAGCTCTACCTCTGTGCCACTGTGCAGCCCTTCAAAGAACGCCCTTCAAAGGTCCTTCAAAGGAAACGATAGAACAGGAGGAACGCTGGCACCACTTTGACCCGCTCATTTACTCCAGCACTTTGAGTTCTACACAAAGATTCCATATTTTGTATTGTAAACAACCGTTTAGTGGGTACTGGTATTTGCTGGAGCAATTATGCTAAATTTCTGCAAAATAAATTGGTGGTTCGGGTGCAGGATGTGGAAGCAAAACATAAATGAATTCCACACTGATAGCTGTCAGAGCGGGAAGGCTGAGACCATTAATAAATGTCACGCACTACATTCGTTTCATAAATACTGCTTGTCAGCATGTTGAAATGTTTCATTAGAATAGATTAAAAGGTCTAAATAATGTAACTTGATATTTGTTATTGAACGCCGGGGCTTTTTCAATGAATCATATATAACATCTCAGAGTGGAACATTGAAGCACTATATGCCGCACCCTCTCATCGGAGAACATGAGGGAGGCACGGTGGCGCAGCGGTAGAGCTGCCGTCTTACAGCGCCCGTGACCCGGGTTCGATCCTGGCTACAGGAGCTTGTCTGTACGGAGTTTGTACATTCTCCCCGTGACCTCCGTGGGTTTTCACTGAGATCTTTCGTTTCCTCCCACACACCAAAGAAGTGCAGGTTTGTGGAGTAATCAGCTTGGTATCAGTGGAAACATTGTCCCGTGTGTAGGACAGTCGTAACGGCATGAGACATGAAACATCAGTCTGAAGAAGGGTTTCGGCCTGAAATGTTGCCTATTTCCATCGCCCACAGATGCTGCCTCACCCGTTGAGTTTCTCCAGCATTTTCTCCAGTCGACGTTCGATTTTCCAGCATCTGCAGTACCTTCTTGAACATAACATCATGAGCGATAGGAGCAGAATTAGGCCATTCGGCCCATCAAGTCTACTCCGCCATTCAATCATGGCTGATCCATCTCTCCCTCCTAACTCCGTTCCCCTGCCTTCCCCCCATAACCTCTGACAGCCGTGCTAATCAAGAATCTATCTATCTCTGCCTTAAACCGATCCAATGACTTGGCCTCCACTTCCTTCTGTGGCAAAGAATTCCACAGATTCACCACCCTCTGACTAAAGAAATTCCTTCTCATATCCTTCCTAAAGGAATGTCCTTTAATTCTGAGGCTAATGACCTCTAGTCTTAGGATCTCCCACGAGTAAAATCATCCTTCTCACGTCCACTCTATCCAAGCCTTTCATTATTCGGTACGTTTCAATGATGTCCCCCTCATTCTTCTAAACTCCAGCGAGTACAGGCCCAGTGTCGTCAAACGATCATCATAAGTTAACCAACTCATTTCTGGGATCATTCTTGTAAACCTCTTCTGGACCCTCTCCAGGAACAGCACATCCTTCCTCAAATATGGATAGTATTAATGTGCGTGGATTGCTGGTTGTTGCGGACTCAGTGGGCCTGTTTCCGAGCTGTATCTCTAAGCTAAACTAAGCAAAACTAAAGATGTCTTAACTGATTTCTTGCAAGAGAAATACTTTCCACACTGAAAATTCACATTGTACTCATATTCTGCATGCACCATTAGCCATGTGCGGAGGAAGGGACGGCAAATGCTGGTTTAAACCAAAGATAGACACAAACATCTGGAATAACTCAGTGGACCAGTCAGCATCTCTGGAGAAAAGGAATAGGTGACGTTTCGGGTCGAAACCCTTCTTCAGACCTCAACCCAAAACGTCTCCTACAGGTATTCCTATAAAAGGTATAGGAATATACAGGTATTCCTATAAAACCCCGGATGCCTGGACGTGACTCTGCAAGATCACAAGTGAGAGGCCATGACGCTCATTCTCAGCTGTGAATTAACTAAACTGTGAGTCTGCAATGTACCTGCAATAAATGATATGTTAGCCCTTAATGACAATGCCAATGAGTTGTTTGGTCGGCTTCCCTGCCAGTGCTTGAAACTGCAATGCTTTATTAGGTCCGACTGTGTTTGGAAGGAATAAATGCTTTATTAGGTCCGACTGTGTTTGGTTCAAAAGTCCCACTCATTTTGTGACTTCCACTTAGTGGGCAGGTCGTAGTGATTGCGTAATTTAAGGTGAGTGCAGAGGTTGCGCTGATTGCGTAATTTAAGGTGCAGAGGTCACGCTGATTGCGGAAGTCCCAAAGTGGAGAGGCCGCGCTCAGCCGTGTGAGTATTCAAGAAAGTTTACTGCCATATATATGGTGTGTTAGTCAGTGAGTGTGTGTGTATGTGTTTGTGAGTGTATGTGTGAGTGTGTGTGTGTGTGAGTGTCTCTGTGTGTGTGTGAGTGCGTGAGTGTCTCTGTGTGTGTGTGTGCGTGTGTGAGTGCTGTCTGAGTGTGTGTGTGTGTGTGTGGCTGTGTGTGTGTGTGTGTGTGTGTGTGTGTGTGTGTATGTGTTTGTGAGGGTGTGTGTGTGTGTTTGTGGGTGTATGTGTGTGTGTGAGCATATGTGTGCGTGAGTGTGTGTGTGTGAGCTTATGTGTGCGTGAGTGTGTGTGTGTGTGTGAGCTTATGTGTGTGTGAGTGTGTGTGTGTTTGTGAGTGTGAGTGAGAGTGAGTGTATGTGTGTGCGAGTGAGTGAGTGAGTGAGTGTGTGTGTGGTCTCAGTGACTGAGCCGCCAGCCCAAAAACCTATTCAGCCCACAATGTCCATACTAGTCCTCTGTAAACCAGTCCCTTCAGCCCACAACACCATGCTAGCACTCCAGAAAGCACCCCCCCCCCCCCCCTACTGACCAGCAATATTGGAATTGGTGGAGAGGTGGAATATCGCGTTGGGTACCAGCCCTCCTGTGTGAAACTGGGACCCAACGAGTCCCACTTAGTCTAGCTGACTTTTAAAGATCTTCAGATTGGCTTTAAGTTCAGACATCATCAAACTATTTGCAGCTCTGTTGAGGTTTGGTGGTGTTGGCAATGGTACTGGTACGGGGCTGCTGTACAGACTGTGACTGCGCAGATTAACGTTATGCTCAGACAGCACTGAACTATTTGCGGCTCTCTCTTTATGCAAGTGAATGCCTTGGGTAAAATCTGAATGAATGTTCCTTTAGTTTAGTTTAGTTTAGTTTAGTTTAGTTTAGAGATGCAGCCGACCAGTGACCCCCGTACCCTAAAGGGCCTGTCCCACCTTCCCGAGTTACTCACGAATTCTCCCGAGTTTTCCCCTTGATTCAAACTCGGAGAACGTCCGTAGGAATCCGTAGATATGTCGTAGCGGCTCGTAATGCCAGCCGTAGCTACTCGGGGCATCAGGTAAGTCGGGACGTTTTTTCAGCATGTTGAAAAATGTCCACGGGTAAAAAATAAATAGCCCCGAGTACCTACGGCTGGCTATTACCGTAATTCTCAGAGTTTGAATCAAGGGGAAAACTCGGGCGAATTTGTGAGTAACTCGGGCAGTGGGACAGGGCCTTAACTCTATCCTACACACTAGGGACAATTAACCTACAAAACTGAACATCTTCAACATCTGAACATCTGACCATCTCAAAAGCCGTACAGGTTTGTGGGTTAATTGGCTTGGTAAATGTAAAAATTGTCACTCGTGTGTGTATGATAATGTTAATATGCGGGGATCGCTGGTCGGCGCAGACCCGGTGGGCCGAAGGGCCTGTTTCCATGCTGTATCTCTAAACCAAACGAAACTAAACCAATCTTTGGAATGTGGGAGGAAACCGACGCACCCAGAGAAAACCCACGTGGTCGTGGGGAGAATGTTTTATCTCCGGACTGACAGCACCTGTGGTCAGGATTGAACCTGGGTTTCAGATTACTGGGTTTGTTTCAGATTTCAGATGAAAAAATCAAGCCAATGAGCCGAGAAGCCTGTACGTCTTTGGAGTGTGGGAGGAAACCAGAGCGCCCAAAGAAAACCCACGTGGTCACAAGCGCAAACATACAAACTCCATACAGGCAGCACCTATAGTCAGGATCAAACTCGGGTCTCTGGAGCTACAAGGCAGCAACTACTGCTGCACCACCATGCCAACCAATCTGCCTGCACATAATCCATATCCTCCATTCCCTGCACTTCATGGATTGTAAGGGACCTCCCAGAAATGGCAGTAAATCAGGCATTGCAAGTGAGAACAAAATCAGGAAAATTACAATCTGATTGTTATTGAGCTGGTTGTTGAAGCAGTCGCCAGACAAGTCTTTATGTCATCTTCACTTCATCCCAATTTTATAAAAGAAATAGCTGGTGAAAGATTTAGACAGGAACATGGATTGGATGGATTTAGAGAGATGTGGGCCAAACGTAGGCAAGTGGGACTGGTGTAGATGGGGCATGTTGGTCGACACGGGCAAAATGGGCCGAAGGGCCTGTTTCCACAATGTATGGCTATAGCTCTGTGAGGGAAAACAGAAAAATGCTAGGCTAGCCAGCTCAACACCAATCATAGGAAATATGCCGGCTGCCATTGTGGAAGGCATAATGACAAGGCATGACTAACACTCAAGACAACTCAACAAAGGGAACAACGTTTTCTCAAAGTAAATCTAGGATCTGCTGCTGGATGGCTCTGTGTCTCTACGTGTGAAATATAAGAAATAAACTAGATGGAAAATTACCATGGGCCATTCATTTGAAGCCTCCAGAATTGAATCTCAGCAAATCTACCTGAGTACTTGATCCATATCCACCACGTGTTTTAGGCCCGACATCTGAGGAAGACGTGCTGGGGCTAGGGGAACTAGAGGAGGTTTATGAGAATAATCCTGGGTATGAATGGGTTAATGTGTGAGGACTGTTTGATGGCTCTGGGCCTATCCTCGCTGGAGTTTAGAAGGATGAGTGGGAGCTCATTGAAACCTACTGAATAATGAAATGCCTAGATGAGTGTAACTGGAGAGGATATTTCCGCTAGTGGGAGAATTTAGGACCAGAGGTCATAGCCTCAGAATAAAAGGACGTTCCTTTGGGAAGGAGATGAGGAAGAATTTCTTTAGTGATGAATCTGTGGAATTCTTTGCCACAGAAGGCTGTGGAGGCCAAGTCAGTGGATATTTTAAGGCAGACAGATAGATTCTTCAATAGTACGGGTGTCAGGGGTTAGGGGTAGAAGTCAGGAGAATGGAGTTGAGAGGGGGAGATAGATCACCCAGGATTGATTGGTGGAGTAACCTTGATGGGCCAAATGGCCTCATTCTGCCACTATCGCTTATGAACATGAACATGAAGTGTGAACATTGATTTCTCCAATTTTAGGTAACTAACTGACAACTCCTCCCCCTCTTCCCCAGATCCAGTTGGCCATTTTGGACCGAGCGCCTGTGTTCGACATAATGTTTGCCGAGTCTACGCTTGGTGTCGCCGATACACAGGAGGCCACCTCATGAACACCAGTTGCAGTAGATGAGGCTGGAGGAGGTGCACATAAACCTCTGGAAGGACTGATGGATGTGAGGGGGCACATTTTCTCCACAGACGCTGCTTGACCCGCTGAGTTACTCCATCTTTTTCAGTTTCAGTTTAGTTTATTGTCACGTGTACTGAGGTACAATGAAAAGCTTTTGTTGCGTGCTAAGCGGTCAGTGGAAAGACAATCCTGGTTTACAATTGCGCTGTTCACAGCGTACAGATACATGATAAGGGGAATAACGTTCTGTGCAAAGTACAATCAGTAAAGCCTGATAAAAAATAGTCCGAGGGTCACCAGTTTTGTCCATCGCCATTTTGTGTCTATCTTGGAAGAAACAACTTTTAGGTAGGAGTATTTCAAAAACTTACCTTTAAAGCAAATAGTTCTGGAATCTATCTAAAAATACTGACTTGTTAATAGACCGTTGAACATTTGAGGATGATAATTTTTATTGAAGAATTTAACAAAGTCATAAATTGTGGGCCACCTCATTTTACCCTCACCTTGTTAGCCTAACAATTCAAGTGCCTTTATTATTTCAAGTGGATATTCCGAATGCAGCAATAAAGTGAAACGACTTCAAAGGAAAGTTTGAGGACCGGTACAGGCAGCACAGCGGGACTTTAAAGATTTTTTAACAGGTTTTAACAAATGTTTTATACATTTGGCCCAGTTCAAAACTGCGAGAGAATTTATATTTGATAACTTACGCAGTGTTGAAAGTTCCACTTCCTTGCAATAATTCAATTTTGTTGGTGGTAATGAGGAAAATAGCAGTATCGCGCGTTATGTGTATTGCTTGCCGAAAAGTTATAACCTTTTAATTATCTCCATCTGGTTAATGCACAGATGGAAGGAGTTATACGTCTCCCATCACCACCAAACAGACATGTCCCTTTCCACCCTTCCCTCTCTCCCAGGTCCAGAGCAAAGTTAGTAATAACACAGCAGAAGTTTGAAGTGAAAAGTATTAAATTGTGAAAAACGCAATATATATGGATAGGGACATAGACTGCTTTAAGCTTTAAGAAGTGTGCTGGAAAATCGAAGGTAGACAAAAATGGTGGAGAAACTCGGCGGGTGAGGCAGACAGCGAAGGAAATAGGCAACGTTTCGGGTCGAAAGAAGGGTTTCCACCCGAAACGTTGACTATTTCCTTCGCTCCACAGATGCTGCCTCACCCGCTGAGTTTCTCCAGCATTTTTTCAGGGTTTCTAAGTTAGTTGGCTTCTATACATTGTCCCTAGTGTGTAGGATAGTACTAGTGTACGGGGCGGTCGCTTGTCGGTGTGGGCTGAGTGGGCCATAGGCCCGGTTTCCACACTGTATTTCTGAAACTAAAACTAAATGAGTTTGGCAGGATATTTGCTAATCATAAACTAATATCACAAGTGACACCCCAAAATCATCTTCAGGTAGAATGGAATCGGAAAGCTACTGCAACCTGTTTTCCCATGCTAAATAAATATCTGAAAGGGGTTCGCCTGTGAAGAGACCTTGAAGGGTAGATTTATTTTCCATTGTGTCGATAGGTAGAATAAAAACTTCCTCTTGAACCCTTCGGCAGGAATGTTTAGATCTTACCTGGCCTCGGAATCCCGGAATGACCCATTTTCTCCAGTGGGATACTTCCAAATTCCTCGCCCATCAATTAAACGTAACAGGTTTGGTGCTCTAAGTTACTGCTTTTGTAGGGATAAGTCATTTGGTGAAAAGAAATGTTCTGCAAAAAGAGTTGCTAAAAAAAGGAAGTAGATTTCTGTTTTAACTCAAGGGAAACGTAACTTGGGGCCACGGGCAAAAATCATTAAATTTTGAAATCTTTTGCCTTACAGCACTTACAACGCCAGAGACTTGGATCCGATCCCAAGTAAGGGTGCCCTCTGTATGGAGTTTGTACGTTCTCCCCGTAACCTGTGTGGGTTTTGTTCGTGATCTTCAGTTTCCTCTCACACTCTATAGAAGTACAGGTTTGTAGGTAAGTTGGCGTGGAATTGTAGGAATTGTCCCTAGTGTGCGTGGGATAGTGTTAAGTTTAAGTTCAAGGTCAAGTTCAAATGTATTTGTCACATTCACCATAAGGTGCAGTGAAATGCAATTTACCATGCAGCGTCACAATTCAAAAAGGACACAATACACAACATAATTCAACACAGACATCTACCACAGCGTTCTTCAATGTGATGGAAGGCAACACAGTTCAGACAGTCCTCCTCCCTTGTTCACCTGTGGTCGGGGCCCTGACCCTCCGTAGTTGCCGCTACGGCCGGCCCGATGTTCAAGCCCTCTGGTCGGGATGGTCGGAACGCCGACGTCGGGACAGGCCGAGCGCACTCCCAAAGCGCCCACCACCTTACCGGAGACTGCGGCTTGCAGATGTTGTAGGCTGCAGGCCGGCGGTCGGAGCTCTTCTCCGGCGATCCCCGGTGACGGACCGCCCGCTCCACAGTGAAAGGTCCGCTCCACGCGTGTCGCCAGAAGCTCCGCAGACCGAGGCTCCAAGATGTCGCAGGCCGCAGGCCAGCGGTCGGAGCGCTTCTCCCGCGACCCCCGGCATGGGGGTCCACGATGTCAAAGTCCCTGCTGCGCCGCCGCGCGGGGGGGGGGGGGGGACTTTAATTTATGGGGATCACTGGTCGGTGCGGACTTGGTAGGCCGATGGGTCTGTTTCTGTACTGTATTTCTAAACCAAACAAAACCAAAAATAAGGAGACTGCTGATACATCCATTAAACGTTGAGGAAAAAAATGTTTATTTGGTGATGATTGTTCAGCCGAATGATGAAAATGCTGCTTTGACAATCCAGGAACTAGCAACATTGATGCCAAAATCCCATGCAATCACATGTTACTTTTGGCTCAGTTTGTTTTTGGTCATCCTGCTCTGTGTAAAGACCATGATGATTATCCATTGGCGAATAAATCCTCAGTGGTGGATTCTGTTGAAAGTGGTAAATGGTGATTAAGATAAGTGTAGGAAGGAACTGCAGATGCTGGTTTAAATCGAAGATAGACACAAAAAGCTGGAGTAACTCAGAGGGTCCGACACCATCACCAGCACCATCGGTGGCGCTGCGGTCGAGTTGCTGCCATATAGTGCCAGAGACCTGGGATTGATCCTCACTATGGGGGCTGTCTGCATGGAGTTTGCACGTTCTCCCCGTGACCTCGTGGGGCTCTGGTATCCTCCCACATTCCAAAGGTGTGTGGGTCTGTAGATTAATTGGCTTCTGTAAATTGTTGCTAGTGTGTAAAATAGAACAAGTGTGAACTAGTGTCAGCGCGCACGCAGTGGGTTGAAGGGCCTGTTTCCATGTTGTATCTCTGAAACTAAATGTGGTTGGCATGATACTTGCTAATCGCATTTTAATATCACAAATTACACCCCAGAATCACCTTAAGATGGAAAGGAGTCAGAAAGCTGCTGCAACCTGTTTTCCCATGCTAAATAAATATCTGAAAGAGGTTCGCCTGTGGAGAGACCTTGAAGGATAGATATATTTTCCATTTTGTCGACAGGTAGAGTAAAAACTTCCTCTTGAACCCTTCGGCAGGAATGTTTAGATCTTTCCTGGCCTCGGAGTCCCGGAATGACCCATTTTTTCCAGTGGGATCTCCGGCCCGTCAATTAAACGCAAAGGTTTATTGCTCTAAGTTACTGCTTTTGTAGGGATAAGTCATTTGGTTAAAAAGTAATGTTCTGCAAAAGTAATTGTTAAAAAAAGGAAGTCGATTTTTGAAAAACTCAAGGGAAACGCAACTTTGAAATCTTTTGACCCTGCCCTACAGCGCTTGCAGCGGCAGAAACCTGGGTTTGATCTCGACTACGGGTGCTGTCTTAGGGTAGTTTGTACGTTCCCCCGGTGACCTGCGTGGGTTTTCCTCTGGTATTTGGGTTTCCTCCCCCGGTGACCTGCGTGGGTTTTCCTCTGGTATTTGGGTTTCCTCCCACACTCCAAAGACGTAAAGGTTTGTAGGTTCATTGGCTGGGTAAAATTATAAATTGTCCCTAGTGGGTGCAGAATAACGTTACTGTGTCGGGTTCACTGGTTCGCAAGTACATGGTGGGCTGAATGGCACTGTATCACTAAACTAAACTAAACTAAAATAGGTGACATGTGGTGTCTGAAGAAGGGTATCGACCCGAAACGTCACCTATTCCATTTCTCCAGAAATGCCGCCTGACTCACTGAATTAATCCAGCTTTTTGTGTCTTTCTTCCGTGATTAAGAAAGGTCTGGTAAAGCAGAATTTAAAAAAAATCTAAATAACTTTATTCAGGATAAAAAATATGTACAAAACAAGAACAAAATTCCTCAGACATTCTTCGTGGCTATAAAGACATTTAAATAGAGCGTTATATTTGATAGTGTTCCCAAAAACCATAAATATGCCGGGCACCCTTGCCACTCACGTGGCCCCCTTGGGTGATAATCCCTTCCCTTGTTTGAGGGGCGTCTCCACAACACCCTGCCCACCAATGTGCAGCAGCGGAAGGACAGTAGACTGTGGTCTTCCCCCGCAGGGCCTTGGTGTTGGTTACACCAAGCCTCAGTGCGTTCTTCAGCATCCTTGCCCTAATCAGAAGGAATGGAATTTCATAAGTGATAGGAGCAGAATGAGGCCATTCGCCCCATCTATTCCGCCATTCAATCATGGTTGATAAGCCGTTCCCCTCTCAACCCCATTCTCCTGCCTTCTCCCCATAACATCGGACACCTGTACTAATCATGAATCTGTTTATCTCTCCCTTAAACATTGTCTTGGCCTCGCCAGCCTTCTGTGGCAATGAATTCCATACATTCACCGCCCTCTGACTAACAAAATTGCTCATCATCTCCTTCCTAAAGGAACGTCTTTACATTCTGAGGCTGTGACCTCTGGTCCTAGACTCTCCCACTAGTGGAAAACTCACATCCAGGCCTTTCACTATTCGGTAAGTTTCAATGAGGCTAGTCTGGTGCTTGAGACTGATGTGAAACAGTGCTGAGGGTTTATAACAGTAGGCAGCAGTGATGCTGGCAGAGGAGAAATTACTTTTTTTTATGGGATCATTCTTCCTGTGGGAGTTGTTAATAACCAGCAGCAGTCAATTTGGAACTCATTCAAAGGAACCTTTCTTCACTTGACACAAGGAGTGATGTGTCAAATAGCAGCTGGAACCCGGAGTGTCACAGGAAGAGCTCTCTACGACACACAAACTAGAGGCTGTAATCCCCCTTTCACTTCAAATGAATGGAAATCTCCTTACTCGCGCCTGGAAGTTGTGCAACTTAATCAGGCAAAAGGTCACTTATCAGTTGTCAAATGTCAGAGTGCAATAACAACCTTGTTTGAAAGAAATGAGATTATCCCGACAGAGTAAAATTGCATTTCTATACGCAGTTAATCAAGGCAATAAATCCTCATCATCTTTTATTTTGTTCGAAGACTTGCTCCCTGAACCAAGTATATTTCATGACGTCCCTCAGTGGAACACAAGGGTCTCACAAAAGTAGTTCCTTTGATTATACTCGCAGCAGGGTAGAAGTTAATTGGTGCAGAAGGATCTCAGCCATGAGGTAAGGGCTGCCTTGAAAGGGAGTAGCATTTTATGGCTTTTTAAATATTTTATAATATTTGTTGAACCTTATCAGAAAATTGCAGATGCGTATATGTGCATTAGCGATATACCCTTCATGAGCCCAAACTGGGTTTCCAAATGCTTTGAATAGCTGACGAAGACCTGTTCTTGTCTGCGGCAGTAATGTAAACTGAACTGAATCCGAAATGAGGAATGCAAGTTGAAACTCCGCAGATCCAGTCAGTGTTATTTGCGACATAGACACGATGATGAATGTGAGGGGAAGCGATCGAGGAAGCAATTATTGGTTTCCTGCATAATCCTCACACTTCAGTTTCACTTGAAATTGGCAACCGGTTACCAGTAAAAGTCAACGTGCTGGGATGGATTTGACATCACGTAGAGACAAACTGGACTTGAAATCGCAGTGGATTTCATGCGTCCAATTCCCTCTCCAGTTTTAGCAGCCCTGCCTCTCAGTTAGATGGATGTGGCTCAATCTCTATTCTAGTGATTGAGCGCACATGGTTTACACTTTAGGCTTTAGAGATACAGCGTGGGAACAGGCCCTTCGGCCCACCGAGTCCACCCCGACCAGCGATCACCCCGTACACTCGCACTATCCTACACACAAGGGATCATTTACAATTTACAGAAGCTAATTAACCTGTACATCTTTGGAGTGTGTGCGGAAGCCGGTGCACCCGGAGAAAACCCACGAGGTTACAGGAAGAATGTACAAACTCCGTACAGAAAGCACCCGCAGTCAGGATTGGACCCTAGTCTCTGGCGCTGTGAGGCAGCAACTCTACTGCTGCACCAAGGGGCTCCACATAGACTCCACATGTCTGCCTCCACATCGACACTCAGAACCTCCATCTATCAATGAGGAAAAATATGAGAAAATATGAAAACATATAAGTTGTAATGTAAAGAGCAATCTAATGATTATCTGTAATTAACAGAAGTAGAACTATAAATATTAAGGAAGTGAAATGCAAAAATTGGAATGCTGATTGTGTTAAATTATTGAAGCTGCTGAGTTCAGAATGCTGCAATTCATAGGATTCTGCACCCAATAGTAAGGAACATGCCCAATCTTTTCAAATACAGGCAAAAATGCAATATTTAAAGATTCACAAAATGTGTAATCCCCATTTCAATAACCGAGTATTGGTTTGGTACCGGTCTATTAGTTCAGTTTAACTTATTGTCACGTGTACCGAGATACAGTGAAAACCTTATGTTGCGTGCTAACCAGTCAGCAGAAAGACAATACATGATCACAATCAAACCATTCACAGTGTACAGATACATGATAAGGGAATAACATTTGGTGCAAGATAAAGCCAGCAAAGTCCGATCAAAAATAATCCAAGCTTCTCCAATGAGGTAGATAGTAGTTCAGGACTGTTCTTCAGTTGTGGTAGGATGGTTCAGTTGCCTGATAACAGCTGGGAATAAACTGCCCCTGAATCTGGTGGTGTGTGTTTTCACACTTCTATACCTTTTGCCCGATAGGAGAGGGGAGAAGTGTGAGTGGCCAGGGCGCGACTCGACCTTGATTATGCTGCTGGCCTTGCCGAGGCAGCGTGAGGTAGAAATGGCATCGCTGGAAGGGAGGTTGGTCTGTGTGATGGTCTGGGCTGCGTCCACAATTCACTGCAATATCTTGCGGTCTTGGATTATAGCCTCGTCTACTGAGGTACAGCAAACAAGCTATGTTTGCATGTTACCTAATTAAATCAGGTAATATTATACATGAATAGTACCAAGTCAAACAGAAATGCAACAGGATGAACAAAGAGGACAGCACCAAAGTGTAGAGTATAATTTTCACATTGTGGCATTGCAGTTCCAGCGAAAAAGTCCATTGTCTGCAGTGAGGTAGGTTGGAGGATTTGGACTACACCCTTTTTTATGGGAGAACTGTTCACATGACTGATACCAGAGGGGAAGCAGCTACCCCTGATGGTACGTGCTTTGGAGTAACATGACACCGAGAGCAGTCATTGCTTCCACTCTGGTTCTGTATGTACTTTCCCATCCATGTACTCGTCTAAGTGTCTTTTAAATGTTGTAATTGTACCTGTATCTACCACTTCCTTTGGTGGGCCATTCCACGCATGCACCTCCCCCTGCGTATAAAAGCTGCCCCCCTCTGGTCCATTTTAAATCGGTCCATTCTCACTTTAAACCTGTGCCTTCCATGTTTGGACTTCTCTACACCGGTGAAAGACTGTGGCTATTCACCTTGTCATCCTAACCACTTGCAAAATTCTTCATAACTTACAACATTTAAAGTAATGCACCAGCTCGTCTTACTCAGCGCGCCATCTGATGAAGGGTCTCGACCCAAAGCGTCACCTATTCCTTCTCTCCAGTGATGCTGCCTGACCCGCTGAGTTGCTCCCGCATTTTGTGTCTATCTTCTTGTGTAAACCAACATCTGCAGTTCCTTTCTGCACAATCCCGTCTGAAATATGTATTTGGCTCATCCCACCTTCTCCACCTTCGGTGTGGAAACAAAGAACTGCAGATGCTGGTTTACAAAAACCAAACAAAGTGCTGGAGTAACTCAGCGGGTCAGGCAGCATTGCTGGAGAACACAGGTGGGTGACATCCCAGATCTGAAGAACGGTCCCGACCCGAAACATCACCTCTTCATTCATGGTTTCCAGAGATGCTGCCTGACCCGTCGAATTACTCCAGCACTTTGTGTCTCTTTTCTCCTCTCTCAACATCTCTGCTTACTAAAACACATGCTTGTGATGTTTAATTGGCGACTGACCTGTACTTTTGAGGTCATTACTCGAATGCTTCCCAGGAGGAAACGTTTGAAAGACCAATGAAGGCCAATTAGAGGGTAATTATAGCTGTCTCTCAGCAGTTGTATCTGCTTAGCTTTTTCTCCTTGCCATATTAGCGAGCTCTCCAGATTGTTTCAAGGTGGGGGAAAACACGCCAAGTAATTGAATTCCTTACTTCTTGCCGCATTTTGTTAAGACTGTTCGGTTAATATTTGCTGCTTTATAGAATATAACATCAGGAAGGAGAGGTCGAAAACGGTAGTGTGCACACTCATTAAATTAGCCATTCACTTATTGGCAAATCCCTTCTCTACGGTGTTTATTTGTAATATTGAGTGCAGCTTAGTGCGTTTGCAAGAAGCGGTTCAGTATTTGCTCAGCATTTTGTATTGAGTTGCCTGTGCAATATGATTTTCGCTGCTGAATGCATGTTGAATGCTCACTGTGTCAGCTTCAGTTACACCTCTGATCACGGTGACCAGCTTGGTGTCAACTGCGGGCCTGTGTGTGACCCCAACTGTATCCCCCTCCCACCCACCCCCAGTCTCAGAACGGGATTAAAAAGTAAATTTGACTCAATGTTTTCTTTCAGCATGTAGAAACAAGGAATTGCAGACGGTGAATTATCAATGTCTGAAGGATCCCGACCCTAAACTTCACTTATCCACGGTCATAAGCTCATAAGTGATAGGAGAAGATTTAGACCATTCAGCCCAAAAGTTTACTCCACTATTCAATCATGGCTGATCTATCTTTCCCTCTAAATCCCATTCTCCTGCCTTCTCTCCATTACCCCTGACACCTGTACAAATCAACATTCAACCGTATTTCTCACACACATGCTGCCTGACTCTCTGGGTTACTCCAGCAATTTGTGTCTAGTTTAGGTGTTTTCTTTTAACTTACCTAATACTAATTTGTAGCATTTAAACCTGTTTCAAGTAGATTTATTGTTTTTTCCATTATTTCAAATGCTGGGATGGTATGGTGGCGCAGCGGTAGAGTTGCTGCCTTACATCGCAAGAGATCCGGGTTCAATCCTGACTATGGGTGCTGTCTGTGCCGAGTTTGTACGTTCCCCCTGTGACCGCGTGGGTTTGTACGTTCCCTCTGTGACCGCGTGGGTTTTCCCTGGGAACCCCGGTTTCCTCCCACACTCCAAAGTACGTTAATGTGTACGTTAATGTGGCTTCGATAAAAATTGTAAATTCTCCCTGGTGTGTAGGATCGTGTTGGTGTGCGGGGATCGCTGGCTGCCACCGACTCGGTAGGCCGAAGGTCGTGTTTCCGTGCTGTATCTCTGAACTAAATCGTTTTTAAGTAACTCTGATTACTAGTTTCACTTAAATAATTAGGGAATGGAGGGATATGGATCACTGCAGATAGACACAAAATGCTGGAGTAACTCAGCGGGACCGGCAGCATCTCTGGAGAGAAGGAATGGGTGACGTTTCGGGTCGAGACCCTTCTCATTTGATTAGCAACAGTGCAAATTGAATGATAACAACCCCAGGCTTCCCCACCCCCCTTTCCCACCTCCCACTGTCTGCACCTTTCTCCCACCAACCCCACAACCTTGTTCCTTGCTCCTCCTTCTACCATTCGTCCCCCAAAGCTCCCCACTCAGAGCCACCATTTTTCTTTTTTCTCCTCTTTCCCTTTTCCCCGTTCCACTTCCACTTTTATCTCTCGCCGCGGCTTTGCATTTTACTCCTCCTTTTCTCTCCTCATCTGACACACTTTTGTCTCCTTTACACCTCTAGCCACACCTCTATCTCCACTCTTTTACCTATCAACAGCCCCCATTTTAGCTGGTATCCACCTATCACTTGTGTAGGAAGGAACTGCAGATGCTGGTTTTGGGTGGAGAACCTTGTTCAGATATGGATCACTTACAGGCAAATGAGATTAGTTTATCTCGACATCATGTTCAGCATGGACACTGTGGGCCAAAGAGCCCGTGTCTGTGCTGTATTTTTCTATGCTCCATGTTGCGATTGTTACGCGCTTTGAGGGCAACGAGATGACCAGATGCTTTGGGGCAGAAGGGCAGAGGATTTGTCCGCTGAGGCCTTGTCATTGCTTGAGGCCCACTCCGCCGTGCAGAAAGACTGCGCCGGCAAGGACCGCAAGATGTTTGCATCACAGAAGTGAAGGACAGCAGTAGCAATTGCAGCTGTGAGAGTGATGCGGGGGCGAACGCAGATCACTTCTTCCTCTTCTTGCGAATGAAACGTAAACCAAAGGAATAGTTAGATCTCAAGCCGGGTGTTGAGCAGCCAGGTTGTTGTCTCTGCGTCCGTGCCTGCCAGGCCCTGCGCTCCATTTGGTGGGAGGTAGAGCGGGCCCCCAGAGATGACATGGTTGGCTGTCTGTTGCTCTGCTCCGCATTCACAGGCTGGCATTGAAACGCCCAACTCCAGTACAAAGTCTGTTGCACTTCACCCATTCTCCTCTGGGAAGGCCTTTGTCTCAGTTGGCTGGATGGATGCTAGGAGTTGTTTTCCACGTGGAGCAAAGGGGTGACGGGACTTCAGTCGGGGTGGCCTCTGTTCTCTACCGATAAGTAGATATGATGTGTAGGAAGCAACTGCAGATGCTGATTTAAACCGAAGATAGACACACAATGCTGGAGCAACTCAGCGGGACAGGCGGCATCTTTGGAGAGAAGGAATGGTTGACATTTCGGGTCGAGACCCTTCTTCAGGCTGAGAGATATGATGAATTTGTATCAAGCCCAGTGACAGGAGTTGAAGTTCATGATGTGTTTAAACTGAGTAGTGGAGTCTTTAGACTTTAGAGACACAGCATGGAAACAGGCCCTTCTGCCCACCAAGTCTGTGCCGACATACACTAGCAGTATCCTAAACACTAGGGACAATTTACAATATAGACCATTTTAGTTAATCGAGACAAAAGTTGTTTCTTCTTCCCTGTCGCAGCATGTTGAACCCATTCTAGTTGAATTATAAATTTCAAAGTTCAAACTTCCCTAATATAGACACAAGATTTAATACACAATGCTTTGGAGTTGCAGTCATGAAGATTGTTCACTCCTTACATTAATTGATTGGATTTTATCACTTTTCCACTTGTGTTAATAAAACCAAATTTAGACCTTAAACTTTAGTTTAGTTTAGTGATTCAGCGCAGAAAAAGGCCCTTCAGCCTACTGAGTCTGTGCTGCCCAGCGATCCCCATACACTAGCACTATTCTACACGCTAGGGGCAATTTACAATTCTTTTTACCAAAGCCAATTAACCTATGAATCTGTATGTCTTTGGCGTGTGGGAGGATACCGGAGCACGTGGGGAAAACTCATGCGGTCACGGGGAGAGCGTACAAACTCCGTACAGACTGCACCCGTAGTCAGGATCGAACCCAGGTCTCTGGCGCTGTAAGGCAGCAACCTCGACCGCAGCGCCACCGTGCCACACAAGAGTCATACAGATCAGAAACAGACCCCTCAGCCCAGCTTGTTCATGCCGACCAAGATGCCCCAACTAATCTAGTCCCATTTGCCCGCTTTTGGCCTACATCCCTCTAAAATGTTCCTGTCCTTGAACCCGTCCAAATGTCTTTTAAATGCTGTTATAGACCCTGCCTCAACTACCTCTTCTGGCAGCTCGTTCCATATACCCACTACCCTCTGGGTGAAAAAGGTGCTCCACAGAGTTCTCCTTCTACTCCTTTCGGATAAACAGAAGGAATTGACACCACCCGTATTTGCCGGAGAATCCAATGTCCACTGGCGGATGAAATATCAGCCCAGAAGCAGCCTGATGGCGTGGTATAAAGTGATGGCAAGTGTTGATCTCACCAACTAGCATGCACTGGGAAGCCTCCTCAACTGATGTTGATGATAGCATAAGCTAGCACACTGAGTAAAGTCACAAAGCAAAGATAAATGACTGGCTACAACAGCAATTTCTGAACTTGTGTATTTTTTAAATGCAATTCCCCACAGGCTAAAGTAGTGAATTGCATGTTTAAAGGGCCACAGGGGCTACTTAATCAAGATCGCAAATCGTTCTCTGGATGGGAGCTTGCATTCGGAAAGGGAAGTGTACGTCAGACTGTTTGACAAACTCGTCATCGGGCCAAGGTATAAGATCCAAGCAAAACAAGAGACAAAGTGCTGGAGTAACTGCGCACCAGGCAGCACCTCTGGAGAACATGGATAGGCGATGTATGCTGAAGAAGGGTCCCGACACGAAACATCACCCATCCGTGTTCTCCAGAGATGCTGCCTGACCCGCTGAGTTGCTCCAGCGTTTTGGTGTCTTTTTGTTGCAAACCAGCATCTGTAGTTCCTTGTGTCCAACATGAGATAAGCAAGTTTGAAACAGGCTGCAGAAGCCAGAGGCCTTCAAATATTCCAGTCGCTTTGTCAAATAGACTGGTCATTTTTAAAATACTCGTCAAAGCAAGCGGAATGATTGGTTGATGTTAAGGAGAGAATGTCGCTTTTCTGTTGGCTCAAATGTGTTTTATTATCATATGTTAGCTCCGTTTAGTTCAGTTCAGTTTAGTTTATTGTCATGTGCACTGAGGTGCAGTGAAAAGCTTTTGTTGCGTGCGAAACCGATCAGCGGAAAGACAATACATGATTACAATTGAGCCATTCACAGTGGACAGGTATCTGATAAGGGAATAAATGCTAGGTAAAGCCAGTCAAGGATAGTCCAAGGGTCCCCGATGAGATAGATAGTAGTTCAGCACTGCTCACTGGTTGCACTAGAAAGGCTCAGTTGCCTAATAACAGCTGTGAAGAAACTGTGGGTTACACAAAAAGCTGGAGAAACTCAGCGGGTGCAGCAGCATCTAAGGAGCGAAGGAGATAGGCGACGTTTTGGGTCGAGACCCTTCTTCAGACACTGTCCCTGAATCCGGAACAATGAAATTCTTACGTGTAGCATTCTTACACTCTTACTGTGGATGGCTCGATTGTAATCACGTATTGTCTTTCCGCTGACTGGTTAGCACGCAACAAATGCTTTTCACTCTACCTCAGTACACATGACAATAAACTAAACTAAACTGACCAGATTAAATGAAAGCAACACAACAGATAAGTAAACTTATTACTTTGTATATTAAACAACAACAAAAAGTTCACAATTACAGTGCAAACACAAAAATAATGCCCCCAAGTCTGTATATTTCGGAGCCTATTTGAAGGTTGCGGTGTTTAATAGCCTGATGGCTGCAGGGCAGAAGCTGCTCCTGAACCTACACGGTAGCACACTGGCGCAACTGCCTTACAGCGCCAGAGATCCGGGTTCGACTCTGACTACAGGTGCTGTCTGTGCGGAGTTTGTACGTTCTCCCCGTGACCTGCATGTGTTTCTCCAAGATCTTCAGCTTCCTCCCACACTCCAAAGTTGTACAGGTATGTAGGTTAATCGGTTTGCTTGTAAAATGTTAAATTGTCCCTGGTGTTAATGTGCGGGGGTCGCTGGCCGGCGTGGACCCGGTGGGCCGAACGCCCTGTTTCTGCGCTGTATCTCAAAACCAAACAAAACTAAATTAAACACAGTTCTCTAGGCGGGGTCTCACACTGTGGTAAACAAGTTACAGGCTTCCCGTGTGGAGGAGGTGCAAAGGATCCTTGTGACCTACGGAATAACCTGACCATAAAGTACGGGTTTGCGCGGTGGAAAATCCGTGTACTTTTATGGAATTGCAGCCCTCGTAATAAATCAAACAAGTCGGGCAGCACAAGACCTGAGATTCACTGACTCGCGACTTCCTCAAAGGCTAGAGAACTGGGTTAATTAATGCTGCTAGTGAGCTAGGTGGAGCACCATTCCCCTTTTGAAGTTCTGCACTGGCAGATAAATGATTTACGATTTTAATTCTGCAAACACCTCATCTCTCTGACAGAATAATTATGTCAGATGAAGATCTCTGTTTTCTGTTTCATCATACTGGTTAAATGGAAACAAGTCCTAAATCTGCCCTGACAAACTGTCTGACCAGGTAGATAATCTATATTACATTAAGCACTCCAGTTCAAAGAGCTGCTATGAAAGGCAAATCTGAATATTCATAGAATTTTTGTTCAGGCTTCCACTTCCACTGTTAGTACAGGCCAGAAATGTGTTAAAGGGGTGGTCAGCAGTAGAAATCAGAGGTAGGGAAATCAGTTTTCCAAAGATAGACACAAAAAGCTGGAGTAACTCAGCGGGGGTCAGGCAGCATCTCTGGAGAGAAGGAATTGGTGACGTTTCGGGTCGAGACCCTTCTTCAAACTGAGAGTCAGGGGAAAGGGAAACGAGAGATATCGACGGTGATATAGAGAGACATAGAACAAATGAATTAAAGATATGCAAAAAGCAACAACGATCAAGGAAAGGTGGAGCCCACAAGTGTCCATTGTTGTCTGTGGGTAGGCTATACAGACAGTAAAACTCAACAGGATGACAGTGAAACTAGTATGATGATTAGGGTGGGGGAGGGACCGAGAATGCACTGGGTCTCACTCTGACAGTGGAGGACAGAAAGGTCAGTGTGGGAATGGGAGGAGAGTTAAAGTGATCTCTAATTTTCCACGTTTCAACCCAGGAGTCAATTTTCCAAGTCAGTTGCCATTGTTACCACTTTCTCAATCATTAACTTTTTTTTCTGTACTCCAGTGCCCACCAGAAACCTCAGATAGCAATAAAGTCACATTAGCTCTATGCCTAATGGAAATGATTCCAGAGGCAGAATGCAGTGAATTATTGCAGCCATATAAGGCAATTGAACATGAATTAATTTCTATGCCCAAGTCTTACCCGAACAGTTAAAATGTATTTTTGTCTTAATTAAAATTGGTCACTAACTTAAGACGAGGCTGGAGTGTCAAACGGTGATAACTTAATAGGAATGGCTGCTTTCCCTTAAGATAAGTTCTTCCTTTCTCCTAATATCCTCTTTGATGGTTCATACATTGCCCTCATCACCAATTCCATGCCCATAATCATACTTACCCCATTCCATAGAGTGATACAGTGTGGAAACAGGCCCTTCAGCCCAACTTGCCCACACCGGCCAACATGTCCCAGCGACACTAGTCCCACCTGCCTGCGCTTTGGCCATATCCCTCCAAACCTGTCCTATCCAATGTACCTGTCCAACTGTTTCTTAAACGTTGGACCTCTCTCTCTCCTCCAGCCCCCCCCCCCCCCCCCATCTCTTCTCACCTTAGTTCCCATGCTTTGCTTTCCTTTCTCTTTGACATCCTGATGTCTCGAGCCTCCCTTGTGCTTGCTCCCTGCTCCCCGATAATCTACATCCATCTGTCTTTTGTCCAGCCCCACCCCCAGCCCTTGCGGAAATCCCACTCATCAGATCACCCATCCATACATTCTTCTCCCACTCGCCCATTTCTTACATGATCCTTTCCTTCCACAATTCCGGGGTTCATAGATGGAACCATGCAGCACAGGAACTTGTCCTTCAGCCCATGCTGCCAAATTCCAGAAATGCTGCCTGACTCGTTGACTTACCCCAGCCTATGTGTCCTTTTGTGTAAACCAGCATCCTTTTTAAAGAAGTTCCTTGTTTCACCAAGTCTGTTCGTCCTCTCCTTATAGCTAACACCCTCTAATCCAGGGGGCATTTTGGCAGGCCTCTTGCTTGAGACAACTAGAAATGGAAATAATACTTCAAATCTGGCCCAAACAAATTGTTATGATTATTCCAGCTTTTTGTGTTTAAATTGTTATAAAGGTATAGCAGAATTCCTTTTTGGACTTATTGCCATGACATGCTTTACCAATCTATGTACAAGTTCATAAGTCCATAAGTGATAGGAGCAGAATTAGGCTATTCGGCCCATCAAGTCTGCCATTCAATTATGACTGATCGATCTCTCCTTCCAAACGCCATTCTCCTGCCTTCTCCCCATAACTGCTGACACCCGTACTAATCAAGAATCTATCCATTTCTGCCTTAAAAATATCCATTGACTTTCCCTCCATGGCCTTCTGTGGCAAAGAATTCTACAGATTCACCACCCTTGCTACATTCAGGGAGCTGTAGACTTAGATCAGGATCAGGCTATAGCTTGACCTCCTACAATGCGACATCTCAAATCTATCCGGAGTAAACTCCATTTGCTAATTCAATTTATTGAAGCCAATTAATCCCACAAACCCACATATCTTTGGAATGTTGTTTACAATTCGAGCCAACACCGCCATTCAATGTGATCATGGCTGATCATCCCCAATCAGTACCCCGTTCCTGCCTTCTCCCCATAGCCCCTGACTCCGCTATTTTTAAGAGCTCTATCTAGCTCTCTCTTGAAAGTATCCAGAGAACTGGCCTCCACTGGCCTCTGAGCAGAGAATTCCACAAACTCACAACTCTCTGTGAGAAAAAGTGTTTCCTCATCTCTGTTCTAAATGGCTTACCCCTTATTCTTAAACCGTGGCCCCTGTTTCTGGAGTCCCCCAACATCGGGAACATGTTTCCTGCCTCTAACCCTTAATAATCTTATATGTTTCAATAAGATATCCTCTCATCCTTCTAAACTCCAGAGTGTACAAGCCCTGCCGCTCCATTCTCTCAGCATATGACAGTCCCGCCAACCCGGGAATTAACCTTGTAAACCTATGCTGCACTCCCTCAATAGCAAGAATGTCCTTCCTCAAATTAGGGAGTATTGCACACAATACTCCAGGTGTGGTTTCACTAGGACCCTATACAGCTGCATAAGGACCTCTTTGTTCCTATACTCAACTACTCTTGTTATGAAGGCCAACATGCCATTCGCTTTTTCCACTGCCTGCTGTACCTGCATGCTTACTTTCATTGACTGATGAACAAGGACCCCCCAGATCTGTTGTACTTCCCCTTTTCCCAACTTCAAGCCAGTTGGATAGTAATCTGCCTTCCTGTTTTTCTGCCAAAGTGGATAACCTCATATTTATCGACATTAAACTACATCTGCCATGCATCTGTCCACTCACCCAACTTGTCCAAGTCACCCTGCATTCTCATAGTATCCTCCTCACAGTTCACACTGCCACCCAGCTTTGTGTCATCTGCAAATTTGCTAATGTTACTTTGAATCCCTTCATCTAAATCATTGATGTATATTGTAAATAGCTGCGGTCCCAGCACCGAGCCTTGCGGTACCCCACTAGTCACTGCCTGCCATTCTGAAAGGGACCCGTTAATCCCTACTCTTTGTTTCGTGTCTGCCAACCAATTTTCTATCCATGTCAGCACTCTACCCGCCAATACCATGTGCCCTAATTTTGCCCACTCATTTCCTATGTGGGACCTTATCAAATGCTTTCTGAAAGTCCAGGTACACTACATCCACTGGATCTCCCTTGTCCATTTTCCTAGTTACATCCTCAAAAAATTCCAGAAGATTAGTCAAGCATGATTTCCCCTTCATAAATCTATGCTGACTCGGACCGATCCCATTACTGCTATCCAAATGTGCCGCTATTTCATCTTTTATAATTGACTCCAGCATCTTCCCTGCCACCGATGTCAGGCTAACTGGTCTATAATTCCCTGTTTTCGCTCTCCCGCCTTTCTTAAAAAGTGGGATAACATTAGCTGCCCTCCAATCCAGAGGAACTGATCCTGAATCTATAGAACATTGGAAAATTATCACCAATGCAGCCACGATTTCCAGAGCCATTTCCTTAAGTACCCTGGGATGCAGACCATCAGGCCCTGGGGATTTACCAGCCTTCAATCCCTTCAGTCTACCCAACACCATTTCCTGCCTAATGCGCATTTACTTCAGTTCCTCCATCACCACAGATCCTAGTATATCAGGAAGAATTTTTGTGTCCACCTTAGTGAAGACTGATCCAAAGTACCTGTTCAACTCATCTGCCATTTCCTTGTTCCCCATAATAAATTTACCATTTTCAGTCTTCAAGGGACCAACTTTGGTCTTAACAAACTTTTCTCTCTTCACATACCTAAAGAAGCTTTTACTATCCTCCTTTATATTCTTGACGAGCTTACCTTCGTACCTCATCTTTTCTCCCTCTATTACCTTTTCAGTTATCTTCTGTTGCTCTTTAAATATTACCCATACCTAAAGAAGCTTTTACTATCCTCCTTTATATTCTTGCTAGCTTACCTTCGTATCATCTTTTCTCCCTTATTACCTTTTCAGTTATCTTCTGTTGCTCTTTAAATATTACCCATACCTAAAGAAGCTTTTACTATCCTCCTTTATATTCTTGGCTAGCTTACCTTCGTACCTCATCTTTTCTCCCCGTATTGCCTTTTTAGTTATCTTCTGTTGCTCTTTAAACATTACCCATTCCTCTTGCTTCCCGCTCATCTTTGCTACGTTGTACACTCTTCTCTTTTATTTTTATACTGTCCCTGACGTCCCTTACTCCCCTTGGCTGTTCGCACAGAGGGTGGTGGGTGCCTGGAACAGAGGTGGTCGAGGCCGATACAATATTTGAATAAGTGGCATTTGAAAGCTTTTTGGATAGGCGCATGGATATGCGAGCTTTGGGGGGTTTGGGATCACACGTAGGCAGGTGAGATGAATATATCTTGCCATCATGTTCGGTTCAGACATTGTGGGCTGAATGGCTTGGTGCCGTGTTGCACTTTTCTATCTTCTATGTCATGCAAAATTCAGCATAATACCCCAATGGGTTAATTGTATCTAACCAGCTGCACAGAAGGGTTCGGTTAAATCACAAATGTTATTTCATCTGATATTATGTTAATTGTGTCAATTCAAGTTATCAAATGTTCAGTTTAGTTTATTGTCATATAGACCGGCATTAATATAGCAATGAAATTCCTAGTCCAAATGATATTCACAGAGTAAACAGTACACATGCAGTAATCATAAATATAGAGTAGACAATATGCACATCATATAATTTTTTAACAGTATATGGTCATGTTTCCTCTCGGATGAAATTTCTCACTTAAAAAGACACATTACTTAATGACAGCATTACTTAAAATGGGACGCAATTATAAATGTCAAATGAAATAAAAAACACTGAAACTACCCAACAGGTTAGGCAGCATCTATGTAACAAGAACCATAGTTAAAGTTCCAGCTCAATGGTTGTGTTTAATGCTGAATTGTTAATACTGTGGAGTATTTCCAACCCTTAATAGTGTTATAGAGCCTTACAGTGTGGAAACAGACCCTTTGGCCCAACTTGCCCACACCGATCAACATGTCCATATCTTCTACACTAGTCCCACCTGCCTGTGTTTTGTCCATATCCCTCTAAACCTATCCTATCCATGTACCTGCCCAAATGTTTTTTTTTAAATGTTGCGATAGTCCCTGTCACATCTACCTCCTCCGGCAGCTCGTTCCACACACCCACCACCCTTTGTGTGAAAAAGTTACCCCTCAGATTGCTGTTAAATGTGTCCCCCCCTCACCTTAAATCGTTCTCCTTCAGTTCTCGATTCCCCTACTCTGCACAAGGGACTTTGAAGGTGACTTTTCATGTGGGTCATTCATCTGAAAGATTAGCACTGATGCTTCTTTCCAGCGAATTCTAATTTTATTTCAAATGTGCTGCACGCACGATATTTTGCTTTGTACAAAGGCTATCAATCAGTAGCCAAATAAACAAATGATTCTCCTGAACAATGGAGCTGGATTAGTGAGAGGGCTCGTGAGTAGCAGGCAATACTTATTATCACGCTGTGTTATGCATTATGAATGTGGCACAAACTGAACTAGAAAAACAAAATAAATTGGGATAACCAGCGAACAAAACAAACATTTGATCTGCGGAGAATTGCATAAGGTTAAGAGGAATTGATGCAATCATGCGCTCTGTAGTTATGTATATTCATCACAACTGCCTTTATAGCCACAAGCTTTCACAATACTATTTCGATTGTAATCATGTATTGTCTTTCTGCCGACTGGTTAGCACGCAACAACATATTTTCACAGTACCTCGGTACATGTGACAATAAAATAAAATAAACTAAAGTATTCTGCTGACTGGTTAGCGGCAAGAACAAGGAGGCAGATTATTATCTCAATGCTGTCAGATTAGGGAAAAAGGGAAGTGCAACGAGACCTGGGTGTCCTTGTAGTTATTCACTGAAAGTAAGCGTGCAGGTACAGCAGGCAGTGAAGAAAGCTAATGGCATGTTCGCCTTCATAGAAACATAGAAACATAGAAAATAGGTACAGGAGGAGGCCATTCGGCCCTTCGAGCCAGGAAAGACAATACAAGATTACAATCAAAATAGTATTGTGAAAGCTTGTGGCTATAAAGGCAGTTGTGATGAATATACATAACTACATGAATGGCGGTGCAGGTTCGAAGGGCCAAATGGCCTCCTCCTGCACCCATTTTCTATGTTTCTATGTTAAACCAAAGTAAACTACCAACAATTCTCAAACTGCAGAGCTCATTTGAAAAACATAATTATTTCACCAGGTAAAACCCACCTATAGAATTAGGAAGTAGAAACTAGGAACTGCAGATGGCGGTTTACAAAAAAAAGACAAAAATTGCTGGAGTAACTCAGCCGGTCAGACAGCATCTCTGGAGAACATGGGTGGGTGACGTTTCAGGTCAGGTCGGAAGAAGGTCCCGACCCAAAATGTTTATCTTGGCATTATGTTTGGTACGGATATTGTGGGCTGAAGGGCCTGTTCCAGTGCTGTGCTGTTCTATGTTTTAAGAGTCATTGAAAATGAACAAGAGGGGCTGAGTCAGGGATGGAAGGCAATGATTATAGTACGGACTTGCCCTCAATTTGGACAGGCACACTGTAAAGGCATGAAAGGGTTGGACATTGATTTCCACATGCATTACTGGTCCCCAGTTGCCTCTGAGAATCATTGGTATCACAGCCCCTTGAATGAATGTACTCCCAAAAAGGATGTTGACCAAGCACTGCCAAAATAATGCCCTGCCCTAATGCAAAAGTAACGTTATGGAGCTTCACAGGAATGCCGTCCAGCAAAACATTGAAACTAAAACACTTGATCCAAGAGTTGGCTTTTAAGGAGAACCCTACACAGTGCAGAAAGGTGGATAGAGTGAGAGAAAGAATTCCGGTGCTTAGGGTTAAGGTTAGAGTCATAGTCACAGAGACATACAGTGTGGAAACAGGCCCTTCAGCCCAAGCTGCCCATGCAAACCAAATGCCCCAAATACACTAGCCCCACCTGCCTGTGTTTGGACTATATACTTCTTAACCAATCCTATCCATTCATCTTTGCAAATGTATCTTAAAAGTTATGGAAGTGCCTACCTCAACTACCGCCACTGGCAGCTCATTCCATATATGCACCACCCACTATGTGAAAATATTGCGGCTCAGGTTCCTATTAAATCTTTCCCCCCTCACCTTAAACCTACGTCCTCTGGTTTTTATTTCCCTTACTCTGGGTAAAAGACTGTGCATCAACCCTATCTATTCCCCTATTATCTTATACATCTCTACGAGATCACCCCTCATTCTCCTGTGCTCCAAGGAATAAAGTCCTAGCCTGTTCAACTTCTCCCTACAGCTCAGGCCCTCGAATCCTGGCAACATTCTCGTAAATTTTCTCTGAGCCTTTTCCAGCATGACAACATCTTTCCTATAGCAGGGTGACCAACACTGAACACAATACTCTACTGAGAAGGTCTTGCCCTGGTTTGGGTTGCCAAAATGGCTTGTCACACTTTGCACTTATCTGTATTAAACTCCATTAATTATTCCTCAGCCCACCTGTCCTACTGATCAATCGCCCACCAAGAGCTCCTCTGGTAGTGCTTTTCTGGCATTCACCACCCTCTATGTAAAAACATTTTCCCCTCACATCTCTAAAAGTCTTTGTCTTGTTTGTGCCCACAATGTGGTCTCTGTGTGTGTCAATCTGGTTAATTCCTATCTTCTTCCCAACGCTAGGCCACAGCCTTCCCATTTTCACACATCCTACTCACATTTTTCCCTTGGTGGCAATAAACATTTTCCCGTCACATTTCCACCTATATTTCCAAAAGTTGTTAATCATGGGAATGTTAAAAAAACAACCCGATTTCTTCAAACTCACCCATTTTGGGAAAAAAAAATCGAGTGATGTCACAATGCACTCGCAAGGCAGGACGGGCCACTCCGGGAGGGAGGGGCACTCCAGCGTTCCAACAACCCTCCCCACCCCCCGACTGCCCCCCACCCCCTCTCACCCCCACCACCCTTCCAGTGCACAATCACAATGGGCTCTCAAGCTGCCGAGTGACACACGCCCTACCCCCTCCATCCACCCCCCCCCCCCCACCCCCACCTCCCCGGCTTATTCATGACTAAAGTTTCAAAACAGGTTGCGTTGGAGGAACAGGTGAGTGCTGGAATATTGCATTGGGGATCTGCACTTGGTCTAGTCTCCTTCAAATTTTGCCCCTCTCAAAGTTCTGAGGTTAAACAGAGGTTATGGAGTCAAAGCACACTTCAGAGTTCTTAGTACAAAGTTCCTGACTGACCTATCACTGCTATTCAGAAGGAGCGTTGCAAATTAATTGGTATGGTCCTTCAGATGAGACGTTAAACAAAGTTTGCCTGCTCTCTTGAGCGGCAATACATTGAAAGGAACGTGATGATATTGTCTAAGAAGGAACTGCAGATGCTGGTTTAAACCGAAGATAGACACAAAAAGCTGGAGTAACTCAGCGGGACAGGCAGCATCTCTGGAGAGATGGAATGGGTGACGTTTTGGGTCGAGACCCTTCTTTAGACCTGATTAATGATATTGTGGTGGTCCTTGGGGATTAGGCCACTCCTTGGGTCATTCCCCTCGGCTCTTGAGGGACAGAGACGATTGTCTGCCCACGGGGTTTCCCGGTAGCTACCAAAGGGCGTTCTGCGCTTTGTGTGGATTCATTAAACGACTTCTGAACCTGCCTGGCATCTGTTTTCCCTGACCTCGTCCAGAATAAGTAAGTAAGTTTATTGGCCAAGTATTCACATACAAGGAGTTTGCTTTGGTGCTGCGCCCACAAGTAACAACATGACATACAGTGACAGTTACGAATGACTCAGGAAACACTGAACATTAATAATAATAAAACATTAGCGATAAAACACCATTGATCAAACATATTGTTCATGTTTTAACCAATTTTGCCATAGAACATTGAACATAGAACAGCACAGCCCAGGAATAAGTCCAGAATTCAGTCCAGAATAACTGTGCCAGACACGGTGTCAAGATAAATGAATCTCACCTAGCTGGAGGTGATACTTCAACTACCATTGCCAAGCAGATTATGTGTTCATTGACACGTTGCTATTTGTGTGAGGTTGCTCCAGCCAATTAACTGATTAATTTTCTGCAGTGCAACTTTGGTTAAATTTCAGAAAAGGGTGTTTCCGTAAATACAGCACTCAGTAGTGAAACTGAAGATCTCCAAACCACCAGGTTATTTTCCTGTGTTTTTTATGTAATTTCCCCATTGTTTCCTATCCTGTATTTTAAGTAGTATAGATCATGGTGTATAGTCAAAATAATGAGATGAAGCAAAACTAAATAAATCAGTTTTTACAAAGAAAAATATCAGATATGTCCCTAGTGTTTTCTTGCCTTTTTTTGGGTGACATTTTTCAAGCAGGATTCCATCAAATCTTTAGGCTAATTTATACCAAAAAGATTACATGGATTTTTCAATGAAATAACTCTATATTAAGTCAAATTCTGATTATGCTTAGGATTTTTATAATTTATTACCCGATAAGATGTTTTTTTGATACTCCAAGTTTTTGCAGCAGAACGTGTTCATTCGGCTATGTGCGAATGTGTGAATAAAAAGCAGAGTGAGTGTTTTTATATTTATTGTCTCTTTTTTTATTGTTTATATGTTGTGTTTAAGCTCTCCATTGAAATACTTAATAATGAATGGAACTTCGTCTTCTTCTTGTCGTGTCCCACACACAAGATGCTGAACACACTTCTCGGCATCTGCACGCAAAGGTGTCTGTCTTGCGCCTCTTGTGCGTAGCGGGGAAGAATTAGTGGAAACAGGGCCGCGACGTGAATGCTCTTTCCTTGACCCCATGAATAGAACTTAAAATCATGAAATAAAAATCTAGTTTTGCTCACCTATGTTAGCGATATCTCATTCTCTAGTCCTACCGTTGAGTAACGTTGCCAATGCTATAACGGGGTTTTTCTGCACTCATCACGATTTTAATTACTTTTAATTCTGAAGAAGGGTCTCGACCCGAAACGTCGCCTATCTCCTTCGCTCCTTAGATGCTGCTGCACCCGCTGAGTTTCTCCAGCTTTTTGTGTAACCACGATTTTAATTACCCTGGCCACGTGGTGGGTTCGGTGCCGACATTTTGGAAGGGAGCTTAGAAATCTGTAAGTGTCCCATATGTCTTATATGCCTTATAAATAAATAAAAATTCTCATGGGTTTTTTTGTTCAGATTTTGATATTTTTTAATTTTGGTCAAATTTTGGTCAATTTTGATCACAAATTAGCTCAGAAGAATCCTAGGTATGCATATTTTTAATGCTGTGATATTTCATTATGATTTAACAACTTTCAAGTTTGGCCACACATGTCACAGGTTGGTACCCTTATTTAGGGAAACACACAAAAGCCCCTAACTTTTCAAGAGAGAGTTAGATTTAGCTCTTGGGGCTAAGGGAATCAAAGGATATGGAGAAAAAGCCAGAACGGGGCACTGATTTTGGATGATCAGCCATGATCATATTGAATGATCTTTTGAAAACACTTTTTCACCCAGAGAGTTGTGAATTTGGGGAATTCGCTACCACAGAAAGCAGTAGAGGCCAAATCACTGGATGAATTTAAAAGAGAGTTAGATAGAGCTGTAGGGGCCAGAGGAATCAAGGGATATGGGGAGAGAGCAGGCACGGGTTACTGATTGTGGATGATCAGCCATGATCACATTGAATGGCAGTGCTGGCTCTCAGGGCTAAATGGCCTACTCCTGCACCTATTTTCTATGTTTCTATGTTTCTACAAATGCATTTATTTTCCATGTTTCTAAAAGCTTCTATATAAAATCATTTTCGTTCTTTTAAACTATGTTGGTTGCAATGATACCTCCCAGAGAAATGAAAGGACATTAAACACTGCAGTCTAAACATGATCGCTGGGTATAGTTCAAAGGCTGTACCTGTGAACTCAACATCTGAAATACTGATATTATATAATGGGATTGCTACATTTTCCAATTATGAATATGATTCCATGGAAACAATATTGCATTGAGAGAAATGGTTATGAATCAAGATCACTTATCAGTAATTAGCAGAAATACAAAATTGGTGATGTCATTATAGACAATAGACAATGGACAATGGACAATAGGTGCAGGAGTAGGCCATTTGGTCCTTTGAGCCAGCACCGCCATTCAATGTGATTATGTCTTCAAGAACTCCAATCACAGAAAGAAAGTTAATAACATTGTCCAATTTGTCACAGAACATGGAACATAGAGGCGTCATGGTGGCGCAGTGGTAGAGTTGCTGCCGCCAGAGACCCGTGTTCAATGCTGACTATGGGAGCTGTCTGTATGGAGTTTGTACGTTCCCCTGACCTTTTCTCCAAGTGCTCCGGTTTCCTCCGACACTCCGCGAGCGGGTTTTGTAGGTTAATTGGCTTTGGTGAAAAATCGTAAATTGTCCCTCGGGTGTAGGAAGGGCCTATTTACGCGCTGTATCTCCAAACAAAAACCAAACTAAAGTTAGCGGACATCACTTATCTGCACAGGATAAAGCAGCTAGCGTCGATCTCTTTATAATAGAGAAGATTAATGAGAAGCATAATGCAGACGTTGAAAATTAAAAAGGGTTTTGAAAGAATGCACAGGCAGAATTTTTTTCTTCACCAGCCCGAGGCTTGGCAAACAGAAAGCACAGATTTAAGGTCATTGGGGAAATAAACATGAGAGAAGGAGGAAGATTTTTTTATGATCCGTGATTTGCTGTCTGAAAGCAGATTCAATAATACTTTATGGGAATTCAAAGGGGAATTGGATACATATTTAAAGAGGGGAAAAAAATGACAGGTCTTTGGAGAAAGTGTGATTAATTCCTTGAAAGAACAAGGACAGGCATAAGTGGTTTGTGCTTTATAATTCAAGATTGCGGGAGAATGAAGTTCGGAAAACGTTACAAGCAATTGCATTGAGTAAAAGCTTGCTTCATTAGCCTTTTACGCAATGCTGAGTTTGTGGCTGGTTGCATTCTTTATGCACTAGCCCAGGAAGTAATGTCTAAATGACTCAATGTGTGTTGGCATGTTTTCATCTCCGGAGGAAGTCCAGATGCTGCCATCAAATGTTCTTTGTAAAGAGCATTGCATCTGCTGCTGCTTCTTGCTATCGCCGTTCAGGGTGGTGCGCTGGGGCCTTCAGCTGCTGATTACTGTTTAGAAGCAACAAAGTCATGTCCAGGTGTTTTGTGGCATTTCCACTGCAGACATGAAAGATGGAGCGGAGCGGTAATCTTATTTAATTACATCCTTTTACAGTATATCGGGTTAATGTAGCTGTCCTGCACAAGTTATAGGTTTAGAAATTGGTTCAATCTCCACACCGGAACCAAGAAGCCCAACATTCTCATCAGACTGGTGAGACATGCCCAGGCAACAACTGGTGAGTCCCATAGAGTCATAGAGTTGTACAGTGTGGAGACAGGCCCCACGGCCCAACTTGCCCACGCGGGCCATCATGTCCCAGCTGCACTAATCCCACCTGCCCTCAAAGGTGCTCAGAGTACCATCTGAGCACAAATACTAAAGCAAAGGGGCGGCATGGTGGCGCAGCGTCAGAGACCCAGGTTCGATACTGACTGCAGCTGCTGTCTGGATGGAGTTCGGACGTTTTCCCTGTGACCTGCGCGGGTTTTCTCGAAGATCTCCCACACTCCAAACACCTACAGGTTTGTAGGTTAATTACCTTGGTATAAATGTAAATTGTCCCTAGTGTGTGTATAAGATAGTATTAATATGCAGGGATTGCTGGTCAGTGCCGACTCAGTGGCCCGAAGTGCTTGTTTCAACAATGTATCTCTAAACAAAAAACTAAACTAAACTAAACCAAATGTTGAACATCGAGGAAATCTGAAAGCCTCTCACCTTAAAGCTAATCCTGCTTAGATGTTACTTGACCCGCTGACTATTTGCACTATTTCCAATTTTTATTTCACTTTGAAAGCCATCTCAAATTCATAGTTCATACGTTATAGCAGCAGAATGAGGCCATTCAGCCCATCAAGCCTGTGCCGCTATTCAATCATGGCTGATACATCTTTCCCTCTCAGCCCCATTCTCCTGTCTTCTCCCCATAACCCCTGCCACCCCGTACTAATCAATAATCTGTCAATCTCTGCCTTAAAAATGTCCATTGATGGCCTGCTTATCCTTCTGTGGCAATGAAATCCACAGATTCATAACCCTCTGACTGAAGAAATTCCTAGTTTATACGCTCTAATGCAGGCATCATTTTGATAAACGTATGTACCATTTCCAAAGCCTCCACATCCTTCCTGTAATCAGGTGACCAGAACTGCACGCAATACTCCAAATGCAACCTGATCAAAATAATTTTACTTCCTGACTCTTATATTCAAAGTCCCGACCAATGAAGGCAAACGTAACATTATCTCTGTACATCTCCGTGGATTGACAATAAACTAAATTAAACTAAACTGTGAACTTAGACTCCAAGATCCGTCTGTACATCAGTGACGTTAAGGGTGCCATTAACTGTGTGCTTTTTGCTTACATTCAATCTCCCAGGTCAGGTCGGGAGGAGTTCCCCCCGCCACGGGTACCATGTAATCCCGTGCTGCCTGCTCCATGGTCGGATAGTTGGCGACTAAACCGTCTCCCCCACCTGGTTTGCCAGGTGAGGAGGGGGCTGTGGACCCCCAGCAGGACCGAAAACAAGACCTGTCAAAGGGCGGATGAGCTTCTAGCGAGCCAACGGCCATCCACACTTCAGTAGAAGTTGTGATCACTGTCGTCCATAGCATCGTAAGGCACCGCGCCCGTTGATGTTTTCAGCAATGATGATGATGATGATGATGATGATCTCCCAAGTGCAACACCTCACACTTGCTCAGTTTAAAGTCCATCTGCAATTTCTCCGCAACTCCATTTCTGCAACTAAAGGATTTGAAATGGACCCCCAAAATGCAGGCCAGTCAGTGGGTGGAAAACTGTTGAAAAGGTTTGTCAGGGATAAAATAGTAAGATTAAACGAGAACTTACCAAGTTTGAAGTTTGATCTGGATTTTACGAGGAGTCGCGGTGAGGGATTTCGTGAAGACCCCGCCAGCACGCTTGCGCAGCATCCTTCAAAGCAGCGGTGTGGAATCACAGAACCAACCATGACTGAAAATAGTAAGATGAAAACCGTAGAACTACCTGTTTGACCTGATGATAGAGGGTGGGAGCGGTGGGCACGAAATCCCTCACCGCGACTCCTCGTAAAATACAGATCAAACTTCAAACTTGGTAAGTTCTCGTTTAATCTTACTATTTTACTTCGGAGTCACGTGAGTGACTTCGTGAAGATTTCAAAGCTCTGTGATTTCACGCCCTGAACAACGTCCATGCTTATCACACTGCCGCCATTCTGATGGAGTAAGACTGTTAATGGAGTTCAGTTGACAGCGGCTGAAAAATCAACACAATTTATTAATCAACTAAACAACAACCCCTAATTCGGGGCCAGACATTTACTGAGCGGTACCCAGGATAGCTTCTGCGAATGTCGCAGGAACGGCCAGAGACTTGTTATAGAACCGTTGAAAGGTTTTTTCCCCCACTGGCCCAGCCCGCAGTGGCGAAAATGTGGTCCATGGGCACCTTCATGGCTCTCGCTGCAGCCCTGGTGGAATAAGACTTAGTAGCAAACTCCTGTTTTAATAACTCTTTACCAAAGAATTTTATTTGACCAGGGTTGGCCACCATGGTGTCCAGTCGCAATTTTTGTAACATCTGGGCTCATTGGGCTGTCGCCAGTGCCATGAGCATCACCACCTTAAGGGTGAGCTGTTTCAAATGGTAGCTCATCTATTGGAGCCCAGCTCCTCAGTAGGGTCAGCATGATCCCCACATCCCACGTTACTGTATATCTGGGTCGTGGAGGGATTGGTATTGAATACTCCCCTCATTAGTTTAGACACCAGGTGGTGGGAGCTGATACTTATATCCAGGTATGAATACAGCGTACTCCTGTCGCTGTTGATGGCACTGTAGCTGAGGCCTGCATCAAAATGGAGGCCTGCTAGAACTCCAACACATCCAGTATTGTTGCCGAGTTGGAGGACTTGTTGTTCCGGGCACAGAAACCTCCCACTTTCTGATTTGAGTGAGATATTGTTTGCGGGTGGATTCCCGATACGATGCTGCAATAAGGTTCATGGCTCTTGACGAGATGCCTGCCCGGTTGAGCGGTCTTTTCAGAAACCTGCAAGCCAACAAGTTTAATGACCATGGCAAGGATGACTGACCCCCCTGTAATGGAGTGAGTAATCAATTTGGGATATTTCCCAATCGCCATCCATGGTTGTTGTACATTTCTACAACCATCGGGTACCATGGTTGTGTAGGCCAGTCGGGAATGATCAATATGTCAGTTGCAGAGTCTAGTTTAATTTTCTGCAATACCCGACTGGTGAGGCAGCATGGGGGAAACGCGTAGAAACCCATTTCCCCCAATGGATAAAAATGCATCCAATGCTATTACCCCAGGGTCTGGTTCCCACAACACATACGTTGGTATTCGATGGTTCAGCCTGGACGCAAATATGTCAATATCTGGTGTCCCCAATTTGAGCTATAATATCTCCAAAATCTGGAGTTCAAACATCCACTCAATGTTGTCATTGAAGACACGTGACCTGGTGTCCGCCACTGAATTAGCTTCCCAGGCAAATAGGTCGCAGTAATCCAAATATTTCTTTCAAAGCACCAGTGCCAAATTGTATTAGCCAATTCATTGCAAACTAGCGACCTAATACTACCCATATGATTGATGTAAACCATTATTGTAGCATTATCTATTCGAAAGCGGACATGTAATCCCATGAATTAGTACAGAAGCCCGCAGTCCATGAAATACCCCCAGCATTTCTATATAGTTTATCCCATGTGACTCCAGGAATGTAGACTCATGAGAGTTCCATCTGCCACCACAACTGGACATCGTACCAGTTGCTCCCCCAGCCTGGTGCACTTGCGTCAGTTAGTAGCACAACATCAGGGTTGCTCCATATAATAGGTCAATGACATTCTTTAATATTATCTACCCACCATTATAGCTTGTTTCTAGCTTCCGGTGGTAACCAAAGTGGCCAATCAAAGCAGCCAGCATTTGTTTTTTAAATGCTGTGATTTGTGACCTTTGTGAATTTCGGTAGTGTAGCGGTCCGAATCGTGCAGCTGGGAATGTAGTTACCAATTTAGAGTTACCAATACCAATAACTTTCGCTGTTTGCCACATGGTCGATACCCTGGCGCAAGCAAGATTGTGGCACTCTTCTGATATAGCAGTAGCTTTATTAGTGGGGATGATAAACCTCATTAAATTAGTGTCTAAGGTGAACACCAAATCCATAACCCGTAGCGGGTGCAGTTTTTGATTTGTCTGGATGGATTACAATCCCAGCTTCTCAAGCAGAGCCTTGGTTGCAGCCACTCCTTGAATTGCCAATTGGAGGGTCTGCCCACTATAAGGATTTCATCCAAACATGCCATCACTATAATCTTGTTGTCGGGAGAAGAGCCAATACAGGTAAATACCAACTTGGTAAACAGCCTAAGCTGTGATGGTTCCATTAGGCAATGCACCCTTCCAGACAACTTCAGAATTCCCTGTGAGCCTCAGCAATGGGCACCGTTATAGCATGCTTCTTTCAAATGATACATGCCATAAAGTACCCTGAGTAAAGCATCCACCTAGCTGTTCCAAAAAGCATCCATTTTGACATGGGTATATTGTACAAAAGTGTTCAACACAGATAAATCGATTATAACTCAATATGTCCATGCTTGGTTTATGCCAATTACCACTTTTCCCTGCTCGCCATATAATTTCAGCATGCCCTGCCTCCACCTCTTTTCGGGGATAGAGTAAATTCCTACGAGGCGAATGCTGGGTATGGGAATCTATACCTCCCACGATTTATATACCCTTGAACACTTTGTAAAATAAACTCATCTGTGGTTACAGTTTTCCCCATATGTCCAAGGCCGCCCGCAATTGCCCACCTATTCGTACAGGAGGGATACTACGGCGTGAGAGGAGCCAGACCCCCTTACCTCCATAGTGAACGGCGGTTCCATACATACGGTGCTTCGGGTGGACGTTATGGAGGTCGGTAGAATCTTTGTGCCCTATCCGGCAGCCTTGGTTCACTGGTTGTATTAGGCTGTTGCCGGGTGATATGGGTGAACTCTGACCGATGGAGTTTCATGAGGCCCACTGTTTTGGCCTCCTTGTCCAGTCCCTTCACCTGTTTTGTACAGGTCTCCAAGCAACTGATGCGGCGGTGGAGCGGTAATGGTCGGCACAACCCCGCGAATTTGGGGTTTAGTGTGGGCTATATGGAGCTCTTACGCAGGCAATATATCTCATACTGGGCGTTGCATAGAGAGTGTCAGTGCATCATGCTATTTACTGGACACATTATCCCCGATCAGGGTTTTCCAGAACGCCGTTATGCCCGTGGAGAACCTTTCTCCAAGGTATTATTGAGAATCTGACTCCAGAGTTGGTGCATTACGTAGGCAATCAATGGTGCCCGCCAATTCGTGGTGCAGGGTTCACCTGTCTGGGTAGAAACGGCAAACTTCACTCACCACATCCAGCATCCTCCTCATGCTCTGGTTCAGCGGTCACTGGCTGTCCCTGGTCGTCGTCAAACTCAGCAGCTGGGCAATCATTAATGCTTCTGGCTGGAGACGATGAGGAGCTGAGCGGAGTCCTTGCACGGCTAGTGGATGCCGTTCTTCTCGTTCTTGGTCCGCTGGAGATGTTGGACCATTTAAGAGCTCCCAACCGCTCAATGCGACCGTCCCTGCGAGATGCAGCGGACAAGCCGACTTCCCCAGGCCCTGCGAATTCACTGGGGCTTCCACATCGGGCCTCACCCCTTAGGGTCTATGGTCCAATGGCAGGTCGTCGTGACCTACAGCCCAAGTAGGGTCATACGACTCCCGCACGGACTCTCCGCTAGTCTGTCTTCTCCCAGACTGTGGCGGCCCACCTGGCAGATAAGAAGGCAGGTGAGTTGCCTCGGCGCCGGCCCCCGGAACCTGGCTCCCGGAGTCCGTGCAAGCTTACCTCCACACTTACACCATTACTTGGCGTGGAGGCGCATGGTCTGCCCCTCGCAGCGCTGAGCTGACCGACCGCTTCCTGCTGCCACCTCGCCCTTGACCGCAGCCTGACGGGGTGTGTTGTCGGCTGGTATCTGCTCCAGCAGGTACACGACGCAGCAGTGTTATGCCCGGGCTGCACGATGGCAGATATCCTGGCTGCGGTACGCAATGCACTTTGCAGGGCTCCCCTGTCGTGCGGCTGTCCCCGGCCCAGCCCCCTCGGGTCTACTGGAGCTCGGGGAGAGGTTGCCTGTAAAAGAAAAACAAGACCCTTGCCACGTACCTGTATCCCCCCTTATTCTCTTGGGGGACGGGGGGCTCGGAGTCTGGACCTGTTGCTTGCAGCTCCATAGCGGTAACCCATTCGGGGTGAGTCGGCCCCTGTATTAGCGGGAGCGCCCGACTCTGCATTCCAGCCCCCACCGTTGCGTTAAAGCTGCCGGCGTTCCGCGCAGCTCCTGGGGACAAGGGCCGTCGGCTGGCCGCAGCTCAGCTCCGCGCCCGACTTCCTCATTCCTGCCCCCACCGTTGCGGTAAAGCTGCCGGCGTTCCGTGCAGCTCCGGGGACAAGGGCCGTCGGCTGGCCGCAGCTCAGCTCCGCTCCCCGACTTCCACATTGTGTTAAAGCTGCCGGCGTTCCGTGCAGCTCCGGGGACAAGGGCCGTCGGCTGGCCGCACCTCAGCTCCGCGCCCGACTTCCGCATTCCGGAAGCTGCCGGCGTTCCGTGCAGCTCCGGGGACAAGGGCCGTCGGCTGGCCGCAGCACAAACTCAGCTCCCCGACAGCGTCGTCCTGCGGCCCCTGTCCATGCTGTAAAGGAAGGTAATACTTACCTGCCGGTCTTGTGAAGGAGGCCGGTGGGGAGAGCGCACTCCCCCCCCCAGCTGCCGCTGCAAATGCGCGCGACGATATGCTGCGCAAGCGTGCTGGCGGGTTCTTCACGAAGTCACTCACGTGACTCCGAAGTAAAATCATCATTCACTTGCGAAGGCAAGGGTTAATCAGAAAAAAAACCCAGCATAGGTTTGGTGAAGGCAAATCACGAATGACTAATGGCCCTGTCTCACGGTGCAAGTCATCCCACGAGTGACCCCAAGTGAAAGAAAAAAAACAGACTCGTGGTTATGTACGAGATTTCAAGTTTATGATCAAGTGTTGAACCGAGTTCCCACGGGTATGTCATTGCTGCGATGTTCCAAGTTCCTCTCCCGATTTACCAAGTTCCTCTCCTGTTACTCTTGAGCCAATCGTGAATGAAGGTAAGTGTGTGAGGGTGTGAGAAGTCCATGCCGGGTGCCGGCCGCAGCCGCTGTTCTTTCACATCAGTTGCACATCAGATTGTTGGGAGACGGACCTCAGGGGTCGCCTTCTGAGCTGCTTTGGTGCCCAGGCGTAAGTTGAGGTGGAGGGTGGTTGGGGGTGGGGGGTGACAGACAAGGCTCTTGGGTGCTGGGATCATTCTCTGCGGGATGGTTAGCGCGGGAGACATGTGTAGGAGAGGAGTGCTGACTGCAGGCAGACACTTTGGTAGTGATTGCCCACCAGTCTCAAAAGCCGCTGTGTCTCCCTGTCCCTATGATAGCAGGGGGCAATCAAGCAGCACAATAGCCCCCTCCCCCTTCACGCCAACACAAAGGGCAACGATCCCAAGGCTTTAGGGGCAGAAACAGCGGGCAGGCGACAATCACCCGCCATAAACGTGAGAGAGATCATGCGCTATTGTAGGTCTCCTTTGCACGTCGGTGTTTCTGTATTTCTCCATCTCATTGTTGGCCCTGACTGTCACCAACCCCACCCCCACCCCTCTGCTTCCCGGCCATGTGTGTGACCCCTTCCCTCCCCTCTCCAGCTCCCCGTCCATTGCACCGGGCGCAGGGGCTTCGCACGTCTTCATGTTGGCGACGATCCCAAGGCTTTGGACGGAAGGCAGACGCAACAAGCTGGAGTAACAACGCGGGCCAGGTAACATCTCCGGAGAAGGTGACATTTTGGATAAGGGCTCGTCTTCTGAAGAAGGATCTCAACCCGAAAAATCACCTATTCCTTCTCTCCAGAGTTGCTGCCTGACCCTCTGAGTTACTCCAGCTTTTTCGTTGAATGGGTGACGTTTCGGGTCGAGGACCCCTTCTTCGGACTGAAAATGAAACTTGCCTCGCTTGAAGCAGCTTGTAAATTAAAACATAAAATCAAGAAATATTAAAGGTCGACTCATTTATGTGCTGCTATTCATTCACCTGGCCTATTGCTGTCCTCCCTCGTCCACCGTGAGCGCTGGACAACTCACCAGGTGCAAACCTCCGCTGCATCCCGGGCGGAGGGCGATGATCACTGGACTGACCAGCAAGTAGAGGCGGCGGGTCGGCCAAGCCCGGCTCCCCACCACCGGGATAGACACCAACTACTGGAGTAAACTCAGCGGGATCTCTGGAGAAGTCTGAAGTTGGGTCTCGACCCGAAATCTCACCCATCCCATCTCTCCAGAGATGCTGCCTGTCCCTCGGAGTTACTCCAGCATTGTGTGTGTCTATCTCCGGTGTAAACCAGCATCTGCAGTTCCTTCCCAATCCCACACTCTCGGCCCCGGGGGGTGGATGGAGCATCACACGTGGACACATCCCACCCACCACCCCAGACTTGCCCCTTCGGCAGGTCTTTAACCGCGTCCTCATGAGACAGAGTGACAAATACAAAGCCACGGGCAGGCGCCTCAGTAATAAAGGACAAGTGGCAGATCATCGCAGAAAGGCCGAAGATAGACACAAAATGCTGGAGTAACTCGGCGGGACAGGCTGCATCTCTGGAGAGAAGGAATGGGTGGCATTTCGGGTAAGTCTGAAGAAGGGTCTCGACTCCATTCCTTCTCTCCAGAGATGCTGCCTGGTCCGCTGAGTTACTCCAGCATTTTGTGTCTATCTTTGGTTCAGTCTTTACTCAAGCAAAAGAACAGATTATTAAAGTTCCCACGGTAGACTCACGAGACACTAAGATAAACGCACGGGCCGCTACGTTATTACAACAAGTTTAAATGTTTCCATTTTTAACTTGAACAGTTAATTTGACTCGTGGAAAAAATCAAACATGTTTGATTTTTTTCATGAGTTAACAAGTTACCCGAGTACCTGCCGTTAGCGCCACGAGTCGATAAGTTGCTCGTGCGAGTTCCGACGTTCCCGCTACGTGATCACCACGAGTGAAAACTCGGGGTCACTCGTGGGCCAACTCGCACAGTGAGACAGGGGTTTAACTGGATTGGATTCTTTGAAGAGAAGGTTGCTCAGTTATTGTATATAGAGACCGTATATATGACTGGAGGGAGAGTCACCGGTGGCTCTCTTGAGAGAAAAATATATAAATGTTATAAAAGATATAAATCATAAAAGATGATGACCCTAGTGGAGTTTGGCCTCAGTCCAATTTCCATGTTGATCGATGAACAATAGAACTGTAAAGGTGATTGGGGAGGTTCTGATATTGTACAAAGCCCTCTGAGGCATGAAAGTTCAGCAGAACTGCGATAGATGGAATGGAATGAATATTTATTGTCACAATTAAACATTAAAGAGTGAAAATCCTTTTGCATCTAATCACTGCGCCGCCATGTTTGGCACAATTTCATAAAGTCCAAAGCCCGGATTCCCGCCTGTTCGTTCTACCAGAGCAGGAGAGACAGATAGATGGAAGATGGAATAGCAACGTGGTCAACTGCCTGGCAGCCTGAGGTTCCATAGGGTTTGAAATACAACTTCAGTTGTGTGAACTGAATGAGAAGCATTGTCATCTTGACCTCTGCGGGACCAAATTATAGATGGGGAACACATTGCTCAGCCGCTGGGAGATTACAGGCTCAGAGCGAGTGACCCGACACTGATCTCCATTCCAGCTCTTCCGATACGATTAGTATCCAGAAGAAACTGTGATGATTCAGTTGAATAATCTTAAGCGAAAGAAAACTTAATGATAGCTAATGTGGAAGAATTTCCTTGCTTGCGTTTCAATAGAGGCCACCATAAGTGATTGTGAAAAGATTTTTAAAATAGTCCTACTTTGAAAATTGCATCTCTTCACTGCGCGCTGCTTTGCTAGACAGCTGTTGCTATTGGTAACAGCTCAAACTCTTCTAAATTGTCCTCATTATTACATTCTTCTGTATCTACAGTGACAGGATGCAAGCCTGATTGATTTCTTGATATTTATGGAAGGAGAATAGATAAGACTGAAATGGAAATCTCAATGGGGGCTGTGTTTCAGTGATGGCCTGACAGTCTTAACGGAGATAATACAGATGGGAAAATAATTTATTCATTGAAATTGCGATAGAAACTATTTGACATTATGTGCACCCCCCCCTCCCCCAGTCACCTTTCCTACAGTACTCTGAAGAATCAAGATGCGCAGTCAGCACAGTACATGGGTGAGATTACCCATCTACAGTCCCCCGCATGGAACATGCCAGAAGGCATTAACTTGTGCGACTGTACCGTCTGCCCGCGTGCAGCAATTGGCAGTGTGCTTGACACCTCTGAGAGTCATAGAATGTCAGAGAGCCGAAGGAGGCCATTTGGCCCATCTTGCTTGTGCCAGAACTGTAGAAACAAAGAACTGCAGATGCTGGTTTATACCAAAGATGGGCACAAAGTGCTGGAGTAACTCAGCGGGTCCGGCGACATCACTGGAGAAAAGGGACAGGTGACCTTCCGGGTTGGGACTTTGCACCTGCCCTATTCTTCACAATCCTGCAAACAGATAACGGGCAAGGCACAAAATTGCTGGAGCAACTCAGTGGGTCAGACAGCATCTCTGGAGAAAAGGAATAGGTAACATTTCCAGTCGAGCCCCTTCCTCAGATGGATACGTCACCTGTTCCTTTTCTCCAGAGATGCTGCCTGACCCGCTAAGTTACTCCACCATTTTGTGTCTATCCTTGGTGTAAACCCGCATCTGCCATTCCTTCCTACACAGATAACGGGTAGGTTTTACTGGCGTGGGCAAGTTGGGCCGAAAGGCCTATTTCCAGGCTGTTTGATTCTTTACGGACTCGGCTCAGCTTTATCTTAAGGTTAGGAGACATTTAAGGGCCTGTCCCACCTGGCGATTTTTTGGCGACTGCCTTTTGAAAGTACTCATGACGTGTGATTACACCATCATCCCAGTTAGAATCTTTCACATCTTGATAAACAAGAAAAGTTCTCCCAATTTGTCATTGAATTTAATCTTTCAATCTGTCACTTTTGATCACCAATTCACTTTTCCAAAGCTATTTTTTCCAGTTTGTTGAATGAAAATGTTCTACTTTCTTTGTTTCAAAAATCACAATCCTACCAACATTATGGTATGAAATATAATATTTTTCAGTATCTATTATCTACCTGCATGAAAATACTAATGTTTATGTGAATGTAATATTCCATGACAATCCCTGGTACTCGACTTCAAAAATCACTCAGGCAATGTTTTTTTTCGGAGTTATCCTTCTGAATGTGAGAAGCGATGTTTGAATGAAGTTGATGGTGAATGAAGTTACTTTCCTTATCTGTGTTTCACTTTGCATTTTGTCTTTCCCAACTTCCGACTTTTGGCCTTCGCTCTGCAGGGTAGACTTCTAACTTCACTGCCCGGTCAGGGGTCTTGCAGAGTCTGTCCTTTGCAGAACACGTTTTAATGGAAGATAGGCACAAAGCTGGAGTAACTCAGAGGGACAGGTAGCATCTTTGGAGAGAAGGAATGGGTGACGTTTTGGGTCGAGACCATTCTTCAGACGAGTCTCGACCTGAAACGTCGCCCATTCCTTCTCTCCAGAGATATTATGCCTGTCCCGCCGAGTTGATTCAGCTTTTTGTGTCTATATTTGGTTTGAACCAGTTCCTTCCTACACACGTTTGGATGGAGTGACTATTAGACATGTAGAAGAATGTCCGAGATTGTTAAAGCAGTGGCGGGTGGCCAGATTTAAATGTACCTCTGTCTTACTCCATTTTCAAAGTCAGATGGTTTTATCTGTTTGCTTCTCCCATCCACTGACACATCTGCTCCCCAGACTTCCTGGGCACATAGAAACATAGAAACATAGACTTTCACAGCACCAGAACTTTTGGAAACATCAGAACATAGCACTAAACTTTCGGAAACATCTCTGGTGCTCACCACACCGTAGGGATAATAGGATTCTTGAACACCAGGCTCTTCCCCAAGGTTGTTTTCTTGACCTTTGTTTAGAGATACTATTATGCGAGACCCTTCTTCAGACTGGGAAATATTCATGGCACTGCATATTTTGCATTGATATCGCTGGATCAAATGGGAAAAAAGTCCATGGCAAATCTAGTTCCTACATTTATCTTCACCACATGGGGTTAATCTGGTGAAGTGTATTTATTAATTTTTCCCCTTTGTCTCTAGTTCTAGTTAGGAGTCTTTATCCAGAATTCTAGGAGACCAATCAATACCTGAAACCACAATGACCTATGGGTCATGTTTTATCAGTTTTCTATGATAAGGCTCAATTCAAAGGCTTTACATGAGGAGGTTTCCAATGGAAACTAGGTTTTGGCCTTGGACTGAGCTTACAAAGCATCGATTAAAATCATGGCATCATTGCAGTAGGAAATTGCACACACTTTTAATTATATGTATTTAGTTTGCTTCAGTCTAGTTTAAAGGTAGAGCTTGGAAACAGGCCGTTTGGTCCAACAAATCCACACCAACCTATTGATTTCCCATTCACACTAGTTGCCCCACTTTCTCGTCCAATCCTTACATATCTGGTGCAGTGTTACAGAGGCCAGTTAATCTGCAAACCTGGCTACTGGGTAGAAATCAGAGCACCCAGAGGAGTCAAGGAAATAGAGTCTTTAATTGTGACAATGATTGTCTTACTTGTAGCAGCATAACAGATCAATAAACGCAGAACTTATAGAACTTATAGAATTTAAACTCTAGATATTAGTGCAAAAAAGCCGAAAGTTCTTAGTGCAACCAAGACAGTTCGTAGTTCACAGTTTAGTTGCTGTTTGCAGTGTTCACGAGCATGAAGGATATTTGGAAGAGGCTATTCTTGAACCCGGAGTTCACAGTTTTCAGACTCCGAAACCACACAGCGGTAGAGTTGCTGCCTTACAGCGCCAGAGACCCGGGTTTAATCCTGACTACTGGTACTTATCAGTATGGAGTTTGTACGTTCTCCCGGGGTTTTCTCCGGGTTTCCTCCCACACTCCAAAGACATACAGGTTTGTAACCTAATGTACATCTGGAGTATTGTGTACAGTTTTGGTCTCCTAATTTCAGGAAGGACATCCTTGTGATTGAGGCAGTGCAGCGCAGGTTCACAAGATTGATCCCTGGGATGGCGGGGCTGTCATATGAGGAAAGATTGAAAAGACTGGGCTTGTATTCACTGGAGTTTAGGGGAGATCTTATAGAAACATATAACATTATAAAGGGACTGGACAAGCTAGATGCAGGAAAAATGTTCCCAATGTTGGGCGAGTCCAGAACCAGGGGCCATAGACTTAGAATAAAGAGGAGGCCGTTTAAGACTGAGGTGAGAAAAAAAACTTTTTCACCCAGAGAGTTGTGAATTTGTGGAATTCCCTGCCACAGAGGGCAGTTGAGGCCAAATCACTGGATCGATTTTAGAGAGAGTTAGATAGAGCTCTAGGGGCTAATGGAATCAAGGGATATGGGGAGAAGGCAGGCACGGGTTATTTATTGGGGATGATCAGCCATGATCACAATGAATGGCGGTGCTGGCTCAAAGGGCCAAATGGCCTCCTCCTTCACCTATTTTCTATGTTTCTATGTTTCTAATTGGCTTGGTATCAATGTAAATTGTCCATAGTTTGAGTAGGATAGTATATGGGGATCACTGGTCGGCACGGACTCAGTGGGCTGAAGGGCCTGTTTCTGCGCTCTATCCCTAAACTAAACTAAACTAAACCTTCTTCCCAATGGCAGGGGTGAAATGCAAAGCTCCACAGTTAGAGGGAGAACGTGCAAACTCCACCCAGACAGCTCCCGAGGTCAGGATCGATCCTGTGTCTCTGTCACTGCAAGGAGCAGTTCGACCACCTCCACAGCAGAGCCTGGTTTTACAACAAACGTATCAACAACTGAACCACAAACAGAGCTGGTCACAGACTTGCCCTTGTCGAGAGAGGTTGGTTCTGTTTTGCTAAACAATGTGACATGAAGTTGAAAGGCCAGGGGCTTTAATGTGGGAGAGCATTAAGGTTGAAAAAGGGTTGAAAAGAAAATGAAATAAATCAATTAGCAGTGATAGGTGATGAGCGGCTTGGGGGTTCGACGCTCATAGATTGCATGAGGAAAGGAAAGAGTTCAAATTACACAGTTTGAAGTCCGAGAAAGATCGACCATCCTTTGCCCTCGCATTTCCTTGCAGTCACTTCTTACATCCTATCTAACCAAACACTCAGGGGATGGCACCTCGGTGTGAATTTCAACCTGTTTATGCTATATGCTGTTGTCACCTTTAGCATTGCAGTTGCCTCTGATCAGCTTTGCCTTTCCCACAGCACCAATTCCACTCTTATTTTTGTTTGGACTCCTGGCGACAGGAACTATAGATGACCGCCTCTACAGATGAAAGCATTTTTTGATCCCTTTAAAGCATCTGAAGTTGCACAGGACTCGCCATTGATACTGTTTACTGTGTCTCCTTGTAGGTCTGCCTCATTTTATCTTGCAGAAAGAACGAGCTACTGTGTGCACTCTGTTCCCTTTTGATGTAAACTTCCTGATGTATTCCTTAAGCAAATCCAACTGAATCCAGCATTCGGTTCCAGAAAGTGCGTCCAAATGAATTGAGTGAAATTGGAAAGACAATAAAGCTCATTTGTTGGATCGGATGAGAGATGGAAAAAATACTGTGGCCTGTGTGTTACTTAAATGCAAAAGAGCAGAGTGCTGGGATCAGCTTGGAATAATAGACACAAAATGCTGGAGTAACACAGCGGGACAGGCAGCTGGGGTTGAGAGAAAAAGATAAATCAGCCATGATTGAATGGCGGAGTAGACTTGATGGGCCGAATGGCCTATTTCTGCTCCTATGATTCATGAAATGAATCTCTGGGGAGAAGGAATGGATGACGTTTCAGGTCGAGAAACTTCTTCGGGTCTTAACACGAAACGTCACCCATCCTTCTCTCCAGCGATGCTGCCTGTCCCGTTGAGTTACTCCAGCATCTTGTGCTTATCTTCAGTTTAAACCAGCGTCTGCAGTTCCTTCCGACACACCTTGGAATAATAATTTGATGACAGTAGTCTTTCCAATGCAACTGGTGAAGAGCCAGTTTTTTTCATCCTACAATCCCAACATTGGCCAGAGCTAAATTACAGTTACAGCTGCCTCTACACCAATGTTGGTTTAAATTGTTGGAAATTTTACTTGGGCAGTTTACAGCACAGCAGTATGAATATTGATTTCTCTAATTTCAAGTAACCCTTGCATTCATTCCCTCTCTCTCCGTCCCTCCCATATCCTAGTCATCCTGTTGGTTTCACTGTTCGTATCCCTTCATTATCACCTCTCCCACAGCCAACAATGGACCACTGTGGGCTCCACATTTCCTCAGCCAATGGTGCAGGCTCTAGTTTTATTCTGTACCTTTTCATGCCTCCAGTTTCCCTCTCCTCTGACTCTCAGTCTGAAGAAGGGTCTCGACCCAAAACATCACCTATTTCATTTTTCCAGAGATGCTGCCTGTCCCACTGAGTTACTAGTGGCATCACAGCCTAATTTGGCAACTCAAACACCCAGGGATGAAGAAGGTTGTGAAAGGTTGTAACCGCTGCCCAGTCCGTCACGGGATCTGACCTCCCCACCATCACAGGGAACTACAAGTGGTCACTGCCCCCAAAAGGCAGCCAGCACCATCAGAGACCCACACCATGCTGGCCAAACACTCATTTCACACCTGCCTTCAGGAAGAAGACACAGGAGCCTGATACCTCCAAATAAGCTCAAACTACAGATATGTTTCTGTCTTTGCACTATTATTGTTTGTTCATATATATACACGCACATAAAAAATTTCAGTGTGTAATAAATTTATATTTATGTATATAATGTATATATATATAAGTGTGTGTGTGTGTGTGTGTGTGTGTGTGTGTGTGTGTGTGTGTGTGTGTGTCCAAGTGGGACCTGTTGGGTCCCTGTCACGCGGGAGACCTGGTCCCCCAATGAAACCCGTTCCCCAATGCAATATTCCACCACACACCCATTCCCCCAATGCAACCCGTTCCCCCAACGAATTATTCCACCACTCAACCATAGCCCGCAACTGTGCAGGGGTGGCTCATTTCCCCTTATTCACCCTCCCTCATTTAAACTTCCTTTTAAAATGCAATTGAACTTGCAAGGGCTGCCAGGACTCGGTGTCCTGGGATAGCAACATTGTAGCGGGCAGGACTACAATTTCAATGTGACATCATAACTGTAACTGCCAGTGCAGATGGAAGAAATTTTTCTCAAAGTTGGATTTTGTAAAGTTAAAAATGTGAATAAATGTGAAAGAAGACGAGTTTAACAGAAAATGGTAAAAATGGATTAGGTATAGAAATAAAGACATCAACACTCTATAATTTTATTGACAATAATGTAAGTTATTGGAAAATGTTTTAATAAGAAAATAGTTATGTATACTGCATCATTAATTGTAAACTGAACCCCCCGCTACACTGTTGTATGTTTCACTGTATCGTTGTATGTTTCGTTGTTATATTTGTGCTTTATTTGTGTATACATAAAAGCAATAAAAACTAAAGTTAAAAAAAATTAAAAATGTGAATAACTTGTAAAATATAACATGAATCTGAACAAAACGATACACTACACCACAGGACAATGGTGAATAAGGTGGTCCAAAAATTGTAGCGCTATTGTATACCATTTTGGCGCAAGTCAGGTCATGATGGACATGCACGCACGCAGACAGGATGAGGGTTTTAATTATTTATAGATATATATATACTAAATATACTTTTTTTTGTTGTTGTTTATTATAGTGTCTACAGAGTGCTATGTTTACATATCGGTTGTGTTTCTGCAAGTAAGAATTTAATTATTCCGTTCCAGAACACATGACAATGAAATACTTTTAACTTGACCTGTTGTAATCAAACACCCACAGAAGATACTTGGCCCGTTAACTAGATGAAGGGGCTCCATTTAATGGCTTGAGGGAAAAGAGAATTTCACTCCCCGCACAAGCACAACTCGCACTTCTGGCTTCCCCTTGAAAACGTCACTGATCGGTTTTGGGCTAGTTGGAGAGGCAGTGAGATGGAACCGTGCGTTTTCATTCTGCCGTTGATTGTTACTGTCAACAGAATCTGAGTGCTGTTGGCGGTGCACTGTTCTCAACTTTCATAGTGACAGGTAGAAGCACAATGCTGGAGTAACTCAGCAGGGCAGGCAGCATCTCTGGAGAGAAGCAACGGGTGACATTTCGGGTCGGGACAGTCATAGTGACAGTGTGTCTTTGATGGTGACTGTAAAAGCTGGAGAAACTCAGCGGGTGCAGCAGCATCTAAGGAGCGAAGGAGATAGGCGACGTTTCGGGCCGAGAGACCCTTCTTCAGACTTCTTTGATGGTGACTGTATTGCACATCTGTTGCTGACAGCACGCAAATGAAATTCAAGTGTTTTCTGCTTCAGTGCAACACCTAATTCTGAACTTATCTGTTAACCTATTAGGAAAATGTTTGATATATATTTTAATGGAGTTATTTTCTTGCAAATATAATGGTTATAATTGCTCTTTAGTTTTCATTTAGTTTGCTTTAGAGATACAGCAGGGAAACAGGCCTGTCGGCCCACTGAGACCGTGCCGACCAGCGATCCCCGCACATTAACACCATCCTACACACGCTAGGGACAATTTAACATATATACCAAGCCAATGAACCTACAAACCTGGAGTGTGGGAGGAAACCGAAGATCTCAGAGAAAACCCACGCAGGTCACGGAGAGAATGTACAAACTCTGTACAGACAGCACCCGTAGTCAGGATCAAACCCGGTCTCTAGGCAATAGCTCTACCGCTGGGCCTTGTAACATATTATTGCAGAAAATGCAGAATATCTTAGCTTCTTAGATGGTCCCTTAGATGTGAGGGTTGTTTGCCCCCTCTAAAGTTAGTAGGTTTTGAGGGGGCTGATGAGGCCAGCTTGGCTCTGAGATGACACAACCACAGATATGGCACGAGTTGCCTGGAGAAGTGAGAAGCGGGCACCCCACCTTTGGTAAATTTTTTGTGCTGGGTATATGACAATTGACACCAGACAATAGGTGCAGGAGTAGGCCATTCGGCCCTTCAAGCCAACACCACCATTCAACGTGATCATGGCTGATCACCCCCAATCAGTACCCCGTTCCTGCCTTCTCCCCATATCCCCTGACTCCGCTATCTTCAAGAGTGAGCTGCCAGAGGAAGAATCTATAACAACATTTAACAGACATTTGGATAGGTACATGGATAGGATAGGTGTAGTGGGATAGGGCCAAACTCAGGCAGGTGGGACTAGTGTGGATAAGGGACTTTGGTCAGCATGGGCAGGTTGGGCAGAAGGGCTGTGTGACTCCATGACTCAAGTACAGATGTTTAAGACACTGACTACCTCACTAAATGTTTCTTTTCCATTTAAATGGCTCATGGACTGAAGAGTCCCATGCTTGAGTCAGGATGCTACAATTATCAAGGAGATGGCATTTTCGCTGTCCTCCAAGTGACTGTATTGTGTGTGTGATATTGGGCTTGCATGCGATGTGGTGGACTTACTGGTGCTGGCTATTCTTGATCATATCCTCAACACTAGGGGTGTTGGCTTGGCGGAGGATGAGGGGCGACCTCTTTGAAACTTACCGAATAGTGAAAGGCCTGGATAGAGTGGATGTGGAGAGGATGTCTCCACCAGTGGAAGAGTCTGGGACCAGAGGGCATAGCCTCAGAGTGAAAGAACGTTACTTTAGAAAGGAGATGAGGAGGAATTTCTTTAGTCAGCGGGTGGTGAATCTGTGGAATTAATTGCTGCAGGCGGCTGTGAAGGCCAAGTCAATGGGTATTTTAAAGCAGAGGCTGATTAGTATGGGGTTATGGGGAGAAAGCAGGAGAATGGGGTTGAGAGGGAAAGATAGATCAGCCATGGTTGAACGGCAGAGTAAATTAATTCTGCTCCTATAACATTAATTTATGAACCATTGGCTTTTGTAGAGGCAGCATTGGCAATATGATTCCCATTCTTTGAGTTGCCTGCTGCCAGTAATCCATGTCTCTGGAGCACAGATGGTGTGGCTCACTGTATGCACAATGGGATTTATGCTGCATTTGAGCATTTGTTCCTAGGATGCTATTCTACAGGTGAGCAAAAGCTGTGAGAGTACACTACAAGTGGCGAATTTCACTACTCGTGCCGTAGATTCATACAGTGTGGATACAGGCCCTTTGGCCCAACCTACCCGTGCCCTGTCTGAAGAAGGGTCTCGACCCGAAATGTCGCCCATTCCTTCTCTCCAGAGATGCTGCCTGTCCTGCTGAGTTACTCCTGCTTTTTGTATCTATCCATAATCTACACTAGCCCCACCTGCCTGTGTTTGGCCCATATCCCTCTAAACCTCTCCTATCTATATCCATTCATGTCTTTCTTAAATGAGTGGAAGTCCTATGAGCTGGAAAGTGATTCAGATTTTCCAGGGGGGTTGTGCTGCAGCAGGTTGGTACAGATGCTTGTTCTACGGATGATTACATTTAAACCATTTCAGCTCATGCTTCGGTTCGTTAGCCAACGATGATTTTCGACTTGGCTCAGATTCTGCACACATCGCCAGCTACTGCGTCTTGATTTCAATTTTTTAGTTTAGTTTAGAGATACAGCGCGGAAACAGGCCCTTCGGCCCACCGAGTCCCCGCCGGCCAGCGATCCCCACGCGCTAACTCTATCCTATACACACGAGGGACACTTTATAATTTTACCAAGCCAATTAACCTGCAAACCTGTGCGCCTTTGGAGTGCGGGAGGAGACCGGAGCACTCGGGGGAAACCCACGCAGGTCACGGGAGAATGTACAAACTCCGTACAGCCAAGCGCCCGTAGTCAGGATCGAACCCGGGTCTCTGGCGCTGCAAGGCAGCAACTCTACCGCTGTGCCACCGTGCTGATCCGTCAATGAATGATGTTGGAATGACTGAGATAGAATATAGAAGCAATGGAGGTTCAAAATGTCCCCATTTTTTCTGCACATGAACTGAACCCCTGAGCAGGTTATTGCAGTGAGATACAGTATTGCAGTGAGAAAGCTTGTGAAGGAAGTTGGAACAATGATATAGCCAAGCTTGGTATAATTCTGCCCCGGGATTTGGTCTACTTTAGTTTAGTTTAAAGATACAGTGCGGAATCAGGCCCTTCGGCCCACTGAGCCTATGCCGACCACAGTCTTTGTCCACTTGACCGCCAAAAGCATGCATTGTCCCGGAAACGGGCTATTTGTTTAAACCAGCATCTGCAGTTCCTTCCGACGCAGACTATTTGCCTTTGAAGTTTTGGCAATTTCTGGAATGATATCGACCTTTTGAAGAGAGTTGAACAATTAATAAGGGACGCGCACGATGGAACGAATGTTCCATTTAATTCTCCAGTCAGTCTATGCCCTGAGGAATAGCAGCCAATGTCCCAGCCTTTGGGTGACACTATATAAATTAGACCACAGTAGCACACTGAATGTAAAAGCTGAGATTCTACTCATGTGGATCAATTTAATCTACGCAGAGTCAAAATAAAGCAGTTGAGTGCTGTGATGTTATCGCTTCTGTGGAATTTAGTAACGTTATGTACATTTTGAGCCAGTGATGGACTGGGCATCATATTTATATACACACACATGTACCTTGTGTGTTATGACTGTTGGCAGACCTATTTCCCTCCGGGGATGAATAACGTTCTGTTGTATCATATCGTATCGCATCGTAGATATGTACACATAAAAAACAAACAATGATGCCCCCAGGTCTTTGTACTTCTGAGCTTATTTGGAGGTTGCAGTGTTTAATAGCCTGATGGCTGTTACAGCCTGGACGTTACAGCTTTCAGGCTCCTGTACCTTCTTCCCCATGGCAGGGGTGAAATGAGTGTGTGGCCAGGGTGGTGCGGGTCTCTGATGATGCTGGCTGCCTTTTTGAGGTAAATCCCTTTGATGGCGGGGAGGTCAGAGCCGGTGATGGACTGGGCAGTGTGCACAAGTTTTTGCAGCCTTCTTTTCACTCCTGGGCGCGCAAGTTGCCGAACCAGGCCGTGATACAACCAGTCAACATGCTCTCCATTGTACACCTGTAGAAGTGCAAGAGAGTCCTCTCAAGCAATAACGCAGTCAAAATGTGTAGGAAGGAACTGCAGGCGCTGGTTTACACTGCAGATGGAGACAAATTGTTGGAGTAGGCCTAAACATCCATCGGGCGAGAATGAAATGCTCGGAGAAGGAGAAAGAGGTGCAGTGCACAGGCCTTGGACCTGGTGAGACGCAGGAGGAGCCCGGCTAGGACTCACCCCACAGACCCCAGTCCCTCCACACACTGGAGCCTTCCAACCCCTGCAGAGTAGTTATTAAGAGGGCTGATCCATGGGCGGTTGCTGCTGGGACCCAAGTCGGGGCCTGATCAACCCCGGCTGGGTCGCCTGGGCGAGGGTGTCTGATGTTGTGAGACCCGGAACACCCGATGACCCCAGGTCACATCACTGAGGATGCGTCCCAGCTCATCTAGAAGATGTTTTTTTCACGCTCAGCGGGATAGGCAGCACCTCTGGAGAGAAAGCAATAGGTGACTTTTTTGAGTCGAGTCCCTTCATCAGCCTGAGAGTCAGGAGAGATGAAACTAGAGCTGGATAAGCTGGAATGCCACTAGGGGGCGCCGCACGATGGCAGCCTCGCCAACAGTCTGTCTGTCTTTTCATCTTTTTTTGGTTATTTTTAGTATGTTTTAAATGTTTCTGCTAATGTTCTCTGGTTTGTTTTATGTTGGGGGTGGTCGGGGGTGACATTTTTTCAATCTATTAGCTTGCCGGAGATGCGATTGTTTTCCGGATCATATTGAAACCAAAGATAGAAACAAAATGCTGGAGTAACTCAGTGGGACAGGCAGAGCATCTCTGGAGAGGAGGAATGGGTGACGTTTCGGGTCGAGACCCTTCTTCAGACTGAGCGAGAGATACAGAAATAAGGAAGTATAAGGTGTGAAAATTAGACAAGGGGGATGTGGAGCAAGGAACCCAATCCTTCTCTCCGGAGATGCTGCCTGTCCGGCTGAGTTACTCCAGCGTTTTCTGCCGATCGAAGCGAAATATAAAGCAAGGTGGTGGAAAACAGGGAGTGCTGGAAACATCAAGTCCGTTGGCAAATGTGAAGCTGAAGCAATAATTATTTTGAGCTGATGACCTTTCTCTTGAAACATTAACTCTGCTTTAGTCTCCACAGATGCCCGGCATGTTGAGTATTTTGAGCATCCTCTATTTTCATGTAAGGATTTCACCACCTGCGATATTTTACACCTGCAATGCAAATGAGTACTTCAGATTTAACTTTAACTTGCTCATTAAACTTAAATACTTTCTTTATTCTCTGACTTTAAAGCACTATAACTTCTCTTAGATCCTTGTACTTTGTATAAAATGCTGGAAAATTCTCTAATTTTCTTTAATCATAGGCTTTGTGTGCTAGCCTTGGTTTCTGGTTGCTCCGTTTATCTTCCAGAGCAGATCTTACCCCAACTCTGGTCCTCTCGTGGAACATAGAACAATGCAGGTAGACAAAAATGCTGGAGAAACTCAGCGGGTGAGGCAGCATCTATGAAGCGAAGGAAATAGGAAACCCTTTTTGGCCCGAATCATTGCCTATTTCATGTAAGATTATTAAGGGCTTGGACACACTAGAGGCAAGAAACATGTTCCCGATGTTGAGGGAGTCCAGAACCAGAGGCCACAGTTTAAGAATAAGGAGTAAGCCATTTAGAACGGAGACTAGGAAACACTTTTTCTCACAGAGAGTGGTGAGTCTGTGGAATTCTCTGCCTCAGAGGGCGGTGGAGGCAGGTTCTCTGGATGCTTTCAAGAGAAAGCTAGATGGGGCTCTTAAAAATAGCGGAGTCAGGGGATATGGGGAGAAGGCAGGAACGGGGTACTATTGTCTATTTCCTTCGCTCCATAGATGCTGCCTCACCCGCTGAGTTTCTCCAGCATTTTTGTCTACCTTCGATTTTCCAGCATCTGCAGTTCCTTCTTAAACATAGACCCGTGGGCCCACAATATATGTGATAAATGCGACACCAGGTTAGACCAATCTGCCTGCACGTGATCCATATACTTCCATTCCCTGCATTTCCATGTGCCTATCCATAAACTTCTTAAATGATACTACGTACGTGCCTTCACCACCACCATCACTGGCAGCATACTTCAGGCACCCACCACTCTCCGTGAAAAATATCTTGCCCCACACATCTCCTTTAAACTTTGCTCCTCTCACCCGAAAGCTATTTCTTCTGGTTGTTGACATTTCCATCTTGGGGAAAAGGTTCTGACCAAAATAAATTGTTCGCAACCCCACTTGGTGGCCGCAGGCGGAAGGTGGCGAGGGATAATAGTCAGGAGAACACATCCTCGTGTCTCTTTGCCCTCCAAATGGGAGTGAGCTTATCTTCCCAAGTGGCCTTAATGTGAGGGGGGCTCCAGAAAGTGGTGGACTCAGCCCAGTCTATCGCCGGCATTCCCCTTGAAAGCATCTCCATCAAAAAGGCAGCACCTATCATCAAGGATCCTCACCATCTGGGCCAAGCCCTCTTCCCACTGCAACTATGAGTTACAACAATTTGAAGTCCCACTCCACCATGTTCAGGAACAGCTACTCTCCTACAACTATCAAGTTTGTGAATTAAGCTGCATGACTACAGTATATTTCTATTTCAACCATGAAATACTTGTCCACTTCTTGTAGCACTATGGACTTGTTTTTATATGTTTTAGCACTGACGGGTTTTTTACAGCATAGTTCAGTCCAGATCAGTTCCGTTTAGTTTATTGTCACGTGTACCGAGGTACAGTGAAAAGCTTCTGTTGCGTGCTAACCAGTCAGCAGAAAGACAAAACATGATTACAATCGAGCCACTCAGTGTACATATGTGAGTATATGTATACATACACACACTGAACTTCTTATTTCTCTCTCTCGTTTCTCATATTATTTACAGTGTACTGTGTTTACATGTTCTGTTGTGCTGCAGCAAGTAAGAATTTCATTGTTCTATCTGGGACATTGGACAATAAAACACTCTTTACTCTTGACTCTTGGTAGGATGATTCAGTTGCCTGGTCTTATTTCATTTCAAAATTGTATAATTTATGTATTGTTTGTTTTTTATGTCATTCGCCTGAGTCTATGTGCCTCCAACACTGCCGCAAGCAAAATTGGTTCATTGTAGCTGTAGCTCACCGTACTTGTGCTGTTATGAAAATAACCTCGACTCGAGTTCTCGCCAAAGTCTTTACAGATATAACATGGCGTACCTTCTCTTGTCCTCGGTGGTAGACAAAAATGCTGGAGTAACTCAGTAGGACAGGCAGCATCTCTGAAGAGAAGGAATGAGTGACGTTTCGGGTCGAGACCCTTCTTCAGACTGATGTCAGGGGAGTGGGCGGGTCAGAGATAGAATGTAGTCGGAGACCGTAAGACTGGTGGGAGAACTTGGAAAGGGGAGGGGATGGAGAGAGAGGGAAAGCAAGGGCTATTTGAAGTTAGAGAAGTCAATGTTCACACCGCTGGGGTGTAAGGTACCCAAGCGCAATATGAGGTTCTGTTCCTCCAATTTGCGCTGGCCCTCACTCTGATAGTGGAGGAGGCCCAGGACAGAAAGGTCAGATTGGGAATGGGAGGGGTCGTGACCCTTCTTCAGTCTCGGTGCCCCTGACTGATGACGGCGGGCATGCCATCGCCTTCTTCACTTCCTGTCTAACTGCGTCAGCACTTTCATGAAACTATATACTTATTCTGCAACATTCCCCAGGGCACTGTGCACTTCCTGCATGGGTAACCTCCCAAACATGCATCACTTCACACTTGTCTGAAGTTAAATTCCATCTGCCATTTCTTGGCCCGCTTTCCTCGTCGATCTACATCCCGTTGCCATCTGAGACAACCGTCCTTGCTGTTCACTCCCCCGCTACTTCTGGTGTCATCCGCAAATGTACTAATCAGGAAACTTACATTCTTATACAAATCCTTAGTATATGTGACAGATAATCAGCACTGATCCCTGGGGCACAGCACTCGTCACAGAGCTCCAATCTGAAGAACACCCCTCGTACCACCCTCGACTCCTACCCACCAACCACATTTGGTATCCAATTGACCAGCTTATTCTAGATCCCATGTGATCTAGCTTTACCGCATTGGACCTTGTCAATGGCCTTGCTAAAGTCCATGCAGACCCTGCCCTCATCATTCCTCTTGGCCCCCTTTCCCATGATTTCCAACTTTCCTCTCTGATCATCTTCCAATGGAGTGAACAGGCCACTGTTTCTGGTCTTTTTGTTGCCAAACAGTGAGGATGTACTGTTGCCACAGTATATCTTGCATGACAACCCGTGCCTTGGACCTCCTGCCATTGCTCACAAAAGAAAGCAAAGAACAAACTGCTGGAGGAACACAGCGGGCCATGTAGCATCTGTGAACGAATAAACAGGATGTTTTGGGTCAAGACCCTTCTTCTGACTGAAGGAGGAGGAGCGAGAAAGCTGGGCAAGAGAGTGGGGATAGGGCAAAGCCTGGCAAGCGATAGGTGGAGACAGGTGAAGGTGAGTGATGCGTGGAGGAAGTGACAAAGACTAGAGGTGAAAAGGGGATGAAAGGGTGGCAGATAAGGAGAGAAGAGGATGTGTAAAATGTATCTTTTCCCCATCTTCTCTGCAATGTACTTTTCTTTCTCGCTTTCCCAAGTTTTTCATGGTCTTCATCCTGAAACGTTAACTGCTTCTCTTTCCACAGATGCTGCACGACTTGCTGAATGTTTCTGGCAGTTTCTGGTTTTGTCACGCATTTCCAGCACCTGCACTGCTATTTGCTTTCAGTACCTGCGTGATGGGTATATGGAAAGAGCTGCTAAAGGAGATAGTTAACGCAGGTACTATAACAACATTTAAAAGACATTTGCTCTGGTATTTTGTTTAATTCACATGTTTAATCGATAATGTTTTATTATTAATGTTTAATGTGTCATTCCTAACTGTCACTGTATCTCATGTTGTCACTTGCGGGCGGAGCACCAAGGCAAATTCCTTGTATGTGAATACTTGGCCAATAAACTTATTCATTCATTCATTCATTCGTTCATTGGTACATGCATTGGATAGATTTGAAGGATATAGCCAAACACAGCTCAGTTCAGTTCAGTTTAGTTTATAGTCATGTGTACCAAAGCTTTTGTTGCTTGCTAACCAGTCAGCCGATAGACAATAAATGAATACAATCGAGGCTGGAAATGGTGTTGGATAGACTGATGGGATTGAAGGCTGATAAATCCCAGGGCATGATGGTCTGCATCCCAGGGTACCCAAGAAAGTTGCTCTAAAATCGTGGATGCATTGGTGATAATTTTTCAATGCGCTTTAGACTCAGGATCAGTTCCTGTGGATTGGAGGGTAGCAAATGTTATCCCACCTTTGAAGATGTAACTAGGAAAATGGACAAGGGAGAGCCAGTGGGTGTAGTGTACCTGGACTTTCAGAAAGCATTTGATAAGGCCCCACATAGGAGATTAGTGGGCAAAATTAGGGAACATGGTATTGTTGACATGGATAGAGAATTGGTTGGCAGGCAGGAAACAAAGAGTAGGGATTAACGGGTCCCTTTCAGAATGGCAGGCAGTGACTAGTGGGGTACTGCAAGGGTCGGTGCTGGGACCGCAGCTATTTACAATATACATTAATAATATCGATGAAGGGATTCAAAGAAACATCAGCAAATTTGCAGATGACACAAAGCTGGGTGGCAGTGTGAACTGTGAGGATGATGCTATGAGAATGCAGGGTGACTTGGACAGGTTGGGGGAGTGGGCAGATGCATGGCAGATGAAGTTTAATGCAGATAAATGTGAGGTTATCCACTTTGGTAGCAAAAACAGGAAGGCAGATTACTATCTAAATGGCATCAAGTTGGGAAAAGGGGAAGTACAACGGGATCTGGGGGTCCTTGTTCAACAGTCTATGAAAGTAAGCTGCAGGTACAGCAGGCAGTGAAGAATGCAAATGGCATGTTGGTCTTTATAACAAGAGGAATCAACTATAGAAGCAAAGAGGTCCTTCTGCAGTCCAGGTGTGAGACCACACCTGGAGTATTGTGTGCAGTTTTGGTCCCCTAATTTGAGGAAGGACATTCTTGCTATTGAGGGAGTGCAGCATAGGTTTACAAGGTTAATTCCCGGGATGGTGGGACTGTCATATGCTGAGAGAATGGAGTAGCTGGGCTTGTACACTCTGGAGTTTAGAAGGATGAGAGGGGATCTCATTGAAACATATAAGATTGTTAAGGGTTTGGACACGCCAGAGGCAGGAAACATGTTCCCGATGTTGGGGGAGTCCAGAACCAGGGGCCACAGTTGAAAAATAAGGAGTAAGCCATTTAGAACGGAGATGAGGAAACACTTTTTCTCACAGAGAGTGGTGAGTCTGTGGAATTCTCTACCTCAGAGGGCGGTGGAGGCAGGTTCTCTGGATGCTTTCAAGAGAGAGCTAGGTAGGGCTCTTAAAAATAGCAGAGTCAGGAGATATGGGGAGAAGGCAGGAACGGGGTACTGATTGGGGATGATCAGTCTTGATCATATTGAATGGCGGTGCTGGCTCCTGCACATATTGTCTATTGCCTATTGAGCCATTTACAGTGCATAATAATAGAATAAGATTTAGTGCAAGGTAAAACCAGCAAATCGATCAAGGGTAGCCCGAGGATCAGCCAAGAGGTAGATAGTAGTTCAGGACTGCTCTCTGGTAGTGGTAGGATGGTTCAGTTGCCTGATAGCAGCTGGGAAGAAACTGTTCCTGAATCTGGAGGTGTGCGTTTTCACACTTCTACACCTTTTGCCTAATGGGAGAGGGGAGAAAAGAGAGTGGCCAGGGTGCGACTCGTCCTTGATTATGCTGCTGGCCTTGCCGAGGCAGCCTGAGGTGTAAATGGAGTCAATAGAAGGGAGGTTGATTTGTGTCATGGCCTGGGCTGCGTCCACAATTCGCTGCAATTTTTCGTATGGTGGGTGGCGCGACAGGCAGGTGGGACTGGTATCGGTGAGGCATGTTGATCGGTGTGGGCAGGTTGTGCCGAGGGGCCTGTTTCTACGCTGTACGCTCTATGGCGTTAGCATCGTGATGTGAGCACAGGTAACCATTTTGTTGTCACTCTGCCGTAAAAATCCACCCGTGCTCTGAAGCTCCTGGTAACCCCTGGAGGTTATGCTAGAAGATACTATGTCTGGCTTCCAGATCCCCTGTAAGTACACTACAATTGAGTCTGTGACTGCATGACTGGGATCAGCGAGTTCAATACTGCTGCATAATGGAGCCGGCACGTGAATGCCAGCCCAAAATCAAACCTGAATGAGAGCCAGTGCCAGTGTGACCTAGAAGTGCCTTATGCCTGATTGCAAATACAATCAGCCACTCATGCTTTATTCAGATCATGTCAAATTAGCTGAAACTACTGCTGTTTGGCCGCTGAATTTAACATGAAGCCAATTCCCAGGAGATGTTTCAGTGTCAGGTTTCACGGAATAAACACAAAAAAGACTGATGCTCTTAGAAACCGAGATTGAGTTACAGTCTCAAGGCTCAGGTGGTCTCCATCTATTCTCCAACTCGAGAAAGTTGCATTATTTATATTCAAACAAAATCCCTTCCGATGTGACCAATTTATAAATTCTCCACCCTGACTTCAAGGGCGGCTCGCTGGCTCAGTGGTAGAGTTGCGGCCTCACAGCGCCAGAGACCCGGGTTCGATCCTGACCACAGGTGCTGTCTGTACGGAGGGTGTACGTTCTCCCCGTGACCGTGTGGGTTTTCTCCAGGTGCTCCGGTTTCCTCCCACACTCCAAAGACGTATAGATTGGTTGGCTTCGGTAAAAATGGTAAATTGTCCCGCGTGTGTGTCGGACAGCGTTAGTGTGTGGCGATCGCTGGTCGGTGCGGACGCAATGGGCCAGTTTCCATGCTCTATCTGTAAACTAAACTAGACTGGTAGCAAAGAGCGGAAATCCTACCTTCAATACACAAAGCTGCTGTTGTGTTTGTCATGCCTTTGGAGCGTTTGAAAGCGTTCCGTTTACATTGCAGATTAGCTATTATAAAGTAGTGGAAACTTATATTCTACATTCAGAACATCAGTAGTTTAGGTCAAGGAATGGCAGGTAGGTTGCTAAAAATAACTTGAGTAAAAAATTGCAGGATCCGATCAAGGTGATTGGTAACCCAGAGGCAAACTTAGCTTGATATGCTGGGAGGTGGGGAGGAATGGGGCAGGGATGGCCAAACACATGGTCTTAACTTTGGGACATCTGGCAAATGGAAGCCAGTGGCCCTGAAGTTTTGAGTTCGAAATTTGTCATCGTAAATGATTCAGAAATGGATTTTCTCGAACAATGATAACACAAAACCAAATTAATCAATGAATCAATTGACCAATTAATGAATGAATTAATTAATTGCTTGATTAATTAATGTTTGAATGAATGAATGAAACTTTATTATCACCATGTGACATGTCACAGTGAAATTCTTTGCCTTGCATCTTGTACACAAAGTATGCAAAGAGTCGCCACGTTTAGGGCGCCCACAGTTACAAAGTGTTCAATTTAATCTCCAATTGTCCCTCTTCATTCTCAGCCACCCCCCCCCCCCCTCCCTCCATGCCAGGTCCCCCTTTGTTCTCTCGGCGACGCATCCCCGACCTACCTCCGGCACCCACTGCAGGTCCATCTGATCTTTCAAGTCGGGACCCTTCATAGATGAAAAAGCATTGACCTGCAATGCTAATGGTTTCTCTTGGCCAGATACTCCCTGATTAGTTTAGTTTAGGAATACAGCGCGGAAACAGGCCCTTCGGCCCACCGTGTCCGAGCCGACCAGCGATCCACACATATTAACACTGTCCTACACACACTAGGGACAATTTAATGTATACCAAGCCAATTCACCTACACACCTGCACGTCCTTGGAGTGTAAGAGGAAACTGAAAATCTCGGAGAAAACCCATGCGGTCACAGGGAGAAGGTGCAAACTCCACACATACAGCATCCGTAGTTGGGATCGAACCCGGGTCCCTGGCACTGCAAGGCGGCAACTCCACCGCTGCACCAGTGTGCTTGATCTACTAAGTATCTCCAGCAAATACTGCTCTAATGCTAAATGAAATGCTTGATCTCTGTGGCTGCCTCGCCAGCAGTCTGTCCGTCTACTTCTCTGTTTTTACGTATGTTTTGAATGTCTGTTTTAATGCTTCTTAGTATGTTTTATGTGGGGGTGGGGGGGGGTGGGAAACTTTTTTCAGACACTCGCCTTGACTGAGTTGTGATTTTTCTCTGTGTCGCATCTCCGCCCCCCCCCCCCCCCCCTGCGGCCTAACATCGTGGAGCGTTGCGGCCTTTCCTGGAGTCCGGAGATCGAGCCGCGGGGGGGCGGCGCCGAGCATCACCGGCGAAGGTGCTCCGACCGCGCGGCCAGTGGACTTTGAAGCAGAGGTCTTCGGTAAGAAGGGGCCGACTCGGGGGTTCCATGCCGCGGAGTGTTCCGAACCGTCCCGGGGGCGTCGGAGTTTCGATCATCCCGACGAGAGGGCTTGAACAGCGGACAGTTGAACTTAGTATGGCTGTAAGTTACCTCAAATATCACTGCACGCAAACTTCAACTTGAACTCGGAAATATGTTGTTAAGCTGGAAAGGGTGCAGAAAATATTTATGAGGATGTTGCCAGTGCTTGATGGTCTGAACAGCAGGAGAGGTTGGGCAGTCTACAATGAAAAGCATGGGAGAGAACTGCAGGTGCTGGTTCACACCAAACCTTGTTTTTGCAGGCTATCCGAACATATACATTGGAGACTATATTATACATATATTTATATACGCAGTCAAGTCAAACTCATGTATAACAAATAGAGCAAAGGGGGAGAGTCAGAGTGCAGAATATAGTTCTCAGCGCTGTAGTGGATTGTCGCATGTAAGTTCCATTGACAAAGCCCAATGTCCACATTGGGGGGTAGAGGTGAATCGGACAGTAATCCAGCTAATGGAAGTACCATTCAGAAGCATGAGAACAGAGGAGAGAAGTGTTGTGGTGAGCCAAAGCCGCAACAATCTGTCTACAGGGAAACACATGAGAACATTTGAAATGGTTCACTAAATAATCTTCCTCTCCCTTTCCCTGACCAAGATCTCAACCACCAGACCTTCACAGTGGAGTATTGTGTTCAGTCCTGGGCACCATCTTGCATGAAAGATGTCAAGCTGGAAAGCGTGCGGAGAAGATTTATGAAGATGTTGCCAGGATTCAGGGGGTCTAAGCCGTAGGGGGAGGTTGATCTGGCTAGGACTCTATTCCCTGGAGCGCAGGAGGATGAGGAGTGATCTGGCAGAGGTGTAAAAAATCATGAGAGGAATAGATCGTGTAGATGCATAGGGTGTCTTGTCCACAGTAGGGGAATTGAGAGCCAGAGAACATGGTGAGGGGGGAGAACTATTTGGTAACTTTTTCACGTAAAAGGTGGCGGGTGTATGGCACGAGCTGCCAGAGGAGGTAGCTGAGGCACGTACAATTGCAATGTTTAAGAAACATTTAGACAGGCACATGAAAAGGACGGGTTTAGAGGGGTATGGACCAAATGCAGGCAGGTGGGATGTGTAGCTGGGACATGTTGGTCAGTGTGGGCATGTTTCCATGCTGTATGACTGACAAAAAAAAATCTGTAGCCTCCCTTTGATCTGGTATTTTGTTGGTTCACATGCTTGATCAATGGTGTTTTATCATTAATGTTTTATTTATTATTAATGTTTTGTGTTTTCGGAGTCAATCGTAACTGTCACTGTATGTCATGTTGTTACTTGTGGGTGGAGCACCAAGGCAAATTCCTTGTATGTGAATACTTGGCCAATAAACTTACTTACTTACTCTAAACATGGCTCAATGTGGTTTTTTGGTCAAAGGTAATACTCTATAAGCAGTGTGTTCTTTTGATTTAACCAGTTGGCAAGAATTTTTAAGTCAAGTTACTGTTAAAAATAAAATCACAACATCTTGGAAAATGTATTTGAAAACCCACAAACAGGTTTATGCTTGTTTAACAAAATTCACAGCTGCATTTTCAACTGAGTGGCATTTGCCTGAAGGTATCTGCCTTCTGTTGAGCTAAAGCCAATTGACTAGTACAATCATTAATATGTTCCCAAAGTTTATTTAGTATTAAATGGTCAAGATTAACATCTGGATGTTATGATGATAATTCAGATCTTGTAATTTTTCTTTCCCCCTTTTAGGACTCCCGTGAGGGGGAATACGTTCTTCAGACAAAGCAGGAATGCAAAGGTAAGGAAAACTGAGGAATGCCAGGGTTAGGAAAGGCCACTCCAAGAACAAACCTGGGCCTTTCATGTTCTGTCAGGATATCTCACCACATCACAGCACATAAATACTTTAGAAATGTAATCATCCTTGCCTTGTGAGGAAATTGCAAACACCAAGAATAATTTTTATGAAATCCACACTGCAGCCTGCAATTTAACTGCCCCATTTCCTATTTATTCAACATTTCTGGGCTACGGTTTGAATTTTACAGACACAGGGCATTCGGCCCACTGGATCTGCGTCGACCCGTGCACTAGTTCTATCCTACGCTCCAGGGACAATTTACAGAAGCAAATTAACCTTCAAGCCTGCATGTCCTTGGTGGAAATTGGAGCACCCGGAGAAATTGGAGCACCCGGACAAAAACCCACGCAGGTCACGGGGAGAACGTACAAACACTGTACAGACTGCACCCGTAGTCGGGATCGAACCCGAATCTCTGGAGCTGTAAGGCTGCAGCTTTACCGCTGCGCAACTGCGCCGCCCACATATCTAACCTCTACAGGTGCACAGTAGAGAGCTTGCTGACCGGCTGCATCGTGGCTTGGTTCGGCAACTTGAGCGCCCTGGAGAGGAGAAGACTACAAAAAGTAGTAAACACTGCCCAGTCCATTATCGGCTCTGACCTTCCTTCCATCGAGGGGATCTACCACAGTCGCTGCCTCAAAAAGGCTGGCAGTATCATCAAGGACCCACACCACCCTGGCCACACACTCATCTCCCTGCTACCTTCAGGTAGAAGATACAGGAGCCTGAAGACTGCAACGACCCGGTTCAGGAATAGCTACTTCCCCACAACCATCAGGCTATTAAACTTGGCTCGGACAAAACTCTGAACATTAATACCCCTCCACCTGTTATTTGCACATTATTCATTTATTAATTAATGTGTGTATTTACGTATATAATTGTAGTCAATGCCTACTACGTTCTGTTGTGCTATGCAAAGAAAGAATTTTGTTGTCCTGTCAGATGACACATGACGATAAACTCTTTTGACTTTTGACTTTGATTCAACATTTCTGGCTGTAGCTTTTAGTTTTAGAGATACAGCATGGAAACAGGCCCTTCGGCCCATGCTGGCCAGTGATCCCTGCACACTAACACTATCCTACACACACCGGTGGCAATTTACAATTATTTTACGAAAGCTAGTGAGCCTACAAACCTGTAAATCTCTGGAGTGTGGGAGGAAACCGGAGCCCCCGGAGGAAACCCATGCGGTCACAGGGAGAACATACAAACTCTGTGCAGTCAGCATCCGTGGTCAGGATCGAACCCAGGTCCCTGGCGATGTAAGGCAGCAGCTCTACCACTGCGCCACCGTGCCACCCTGCGATATCTGAAGTTCCTGCTCTTCAAGCAGTGTGGCAACTTCGAATTAGCGAAGGTGTTCTGCAAATAGAAACTGCCTCAAGATGGCAAAATAGAACTAGGCATGAGGATAATTATGCTGTCGGAACCATACACATTTATTTAAACATGTTCAATGATCAGTAAGGATAGGAACTGAACTCAACTGAAATTAGCTCCTGGAACCCCATTCAACCTCCAAAAGCACCATTGCTAATATGAAGAAGGGATGTAAAGTCTGAAGAAGGGTCCCGACCCAAAACATTGTGTCCGAAGCAGAATCCCGTCCCAAAACATTACCTATCCATGTTACTCCAGAGATGCTGCCTGACCTGCTGATTTACTCCAGCAGTTTCTGGCGTTTGGTGTAAACCAGCATCTGCAGTTCCTTGATTCGACTTGCTAAATATAGAGTTCTTTATATTGTATCTTGTTTTTGGAATTCATTTATTGGCTTTAAATTTGATGTTCTTTAGGACACTATAACAAAAGGGAAGGCTTTTTAAAGAAGAAGTGGACAATGGCTCACAAATCTTGGAGTCGAAAGTGGTTCTGTAACATTCTTGCTGGGATTGTGAAGTGGAGTAAGCTGAGAATAATTAGACGTTTGGCTGCGTTACCTGGATGGAAATGAGTTCAACTGTTCTGCGATGGCTTGGTGAGTTTAATCAGTGAGTAGAATGTGCCATTCGATCCCTGGATTCAATCTCCTGCTGAGTTGATTGTTCTCAACCATATACCTTTCACCTAGTTCACTGCTGGAACTTACAGCTTGACTGTGGAAGGCTGAGGACCCCGGGGCTCCACGTACTGTATCTAGGCTAACACCTAGATGATCACCTAGTGGCCACCTAAAATTGGGCACTTCACAGTATTCATGTACAATAGTTATGTGCGGATTCTACAGTTATTTATTTTTTTAAACAGGATGGCAGGATAGAGCTGCGGTAGAGTTGCTGCCTTACAGCGCCAGAGACCTGGGTTCGATTCTGACTACAGGTGCTGTGTGTACGGAGTTTGTTCTGGTGGGCGACGCGACTCTCGTCGCAGCGGCCTCTGCAGTCCGTCTGTCTTTTTTTATTTTTTGTCTCGTTTGAGTGTAGTTAATGTTTTTTTTTAGCTGGATATCTGTGGGGGGTGGGGGGTGGGGGGTGGGGTGGGGGAAACTTTTAAAATCTTTTCCCTGTCGGGTCTCCATTGCCGTTGGGGCCTAGCACCGTGAAGCGGCCTCCAACCGGACCTGGGGCTCCAGTCGCAGAGCCTGCGGACTACTCACCATCGTGGAGCTGGCCGAGTTAGGAACGGGAGGAGCTGTGGTGGCGCGCTGCTGCTGCCCGACCCCGGAGATTCGGAGGCTCCAGCTGCAGGCCGGTGGACGGTAACACCGGGAGCTCGCGGGCCCCTGGTGGGAGACCGCTTTTCGGAGCTCCCGCGGCGGCAACTTCTCCCGCCCGAGTTGCGGGGTTGAAAATGACCTGGAGCGGGGCCTTACATCGACCGGCGCGGCTTTAACGGCCGCGGGACTTGCTAGCGCCCGCCGGGGGCTCCAACATTACGACCCGGAGCGCGGCCTTGCATCGCCCGGCGCGGCCTCAATGGCCGCTGGACCTATTTACCATCGCCCGCCGGGGACTTTGACTCTGACATCGGGAGGAGAATGGGGAGTGCAGGGGAGAGATAAGACTTTGCCTTCCATCACAGTGAGGAGGAGATTCACGGTGATGGATGTTTGTGTTGTGTCTTGGTTCTTTTCTTGTTTGTATAACTGCAGAAACTATATGAGGTTCAAATGACAATGAGGTTCAAATGACAATAAACAGTATTGTATTGTATTGTATTGTATTGTATTGGACGTTCTCCCCATGACATTGTGTGGGGTTTTCCGGATGCTTTGGTTTCCTCCCACACTCCAAAGACGTGCAGGTTTGTAGGTTAATTGGCTTGGTAAAATTGTAAATTGTCCCTAGTGTGTGTGTGTAGGATAGTGCTACTGTGTGGGGATCGCTGGTTGCCGCTAATTCGGAGGACCGAAAGTCCTGTATCCATGCTGTATCTCTGAACTAAACTAAACCTCATGCAGGGAAAAAACACAAACTGCTGTATGAACTTAGGGGGTCAAGCAGCATCTGTGGAGGGAATTAACAGTCTGAAGTAGGGTCTCGACCCAAAATGTCCTCGGTCCATTTATTCCGCAGATGTTGCCTGACCCATTCAGTTCCTCCAACTCTTTGTGTTTTGCTTAAGATTCCAACATCTGCAGTGGCTTCATTTGGAGGAGTTGAAGGAACAAAAAAGATCTTGAGTGTGTAGGGAGGAACTGCAGATGCGGATTTAAACCAAAGACAGACACAAAATGCTGGAGTAACTCAGAAGGTAAGGCAGCATCTCTGGAGAAAAGGAATAGATGTTTCAGGTCGAGACCCTTCTTCAGACTGAGAGTCAGGGGAAAGGGGAACGACGGAACTTCGGACAAATGAATGGAAGATATGCAAAAAGCAACATTAATCAGCGAAAGGTGAAGCCCACAATGGTCCATGATGACTTATACAGACAGTGAAACTCAACAGGACGACAGTAAAACTAGTGCGCCGATTAGGGTGTGGGAGGGACGGAGAGAGAGAGGATCCTCAACCTCTCCCTGTAGCTCAGACACTTGAGTCCTGGCAACATCCTCGTAAAGGATATGTGCCATGTTTGGATACAGCTTCAGTTGGATGCACAATACATGTTAGGTTTAGTTAGTGATGCCCACTTCCATGAAGGAATTAAAAAGGAAAGTTTAAAAGAGAAAGCTATTTTTACACTCCGAGCTTTCAAAGTACAAAACAATTACAACCTGAACAAATTGTATGAAATGGTTAATTTTCAGAGTTAAAAGGGTTACATTTAGAGATGATAGTTACAAAAAGCTGGAGTAACTTAGCGGGACCTTCTTCTTGTATATGGCGTGCACAGCCTAAAGTTGTAGGACAACTTGTTCTATTTGATCTTATTTGATTGTGCACGCCAGGTTGATTGCATTCGTCGAAACGCCTACCAGCAGGTCTGGAGCGGCCAGAACCACCGCTTCGGCGGCGACACAGCGCTAGAACGCTATCGCGGAACGGAGCGGCCGATGCCTTGCCCGGGTTACCGCGCTGGAGCTCCGGTGTGCTGGGACCACCGACAAAAACATCGCGGAGCTGCGGGACTGTGGAGCGGCCAGCGCGGACCTTAAACATCGCGGAGTCTGGGATCTCTCGGCGAGATCCGTCCAGCACGGCCTGTCAGCTTGGAAGCCGCAGTCTCCGGTAAGGGGGCGGCCGTTCCTGGCACCCCAAGCCGTTGAGAGGATTCTCCCGACGCCGGAGTCCCATCACCCGGCGAGAACGGCCTGGAACACCGGGCCTCCGTAGCGGCGACTGCGAAGGCCTCAATAGGCCCGACTGTGGGTGGACAAGGGGATGGGGACTGGACTTTGTGCCTTCCTCACAGTGGGAACCATTGTGGGGGATGTTTTTATGTTTATTGTTACATTTTTAATGTTGTGTCTTATCTTTACCTGTGTGCTGCATGCCAAGTCAAATTTCACTACACCAATTGGTGTATGTGATAATAAATGTCCTTTGTAAATGTCCTTTGAAACAGGGCGGACCACGTGAAGGTTGCAATCTCCCACCCCAACTTAGCGGGTCAGGCAGCATCTCTGGAGAGAAGAAATGGGTGACTTTTTCAGGTCGAGACCTTTCTTCAGACTGAGTCAGGGGAGAGGTGGGGACACAGAGAAACGGGTAAGGTGTGAAAATGACAGATCAAATTACTTTCCAGAGGTATAAGAATGAGAAAGGGCTGTGATGACGGTTATGTTTTAGTTTATTGACACAGCATTATTCGCATTGTACATAGAATTTGGATAATTGTTTATAAACCGTATGTATGGTTTGCGTGCGTACATATGCATGTATATATGTATGTATGTGGCTTATGTATGTATGTATGTATGTTATGTATGTATGTATATATATATATATATATATAATATATATATAATATATTTGTAGATGAGATAAAGTTTGTGGAGTAATTGATGAGTAGTGGGGAAGGGGTAGGAATAAATAAGTGTATAATTCCTCCTATTCCTTTTCAAACATGTAAGATTTAATTTGTGACGTTTATGAGAATTTCTTTAATGAGTTTATTGTTCATTTCAATTTATTGTTATTTGTCTTTGTTTTTAACTTTTTTTGTTTTACATGTTCAAAATAAAATATATACTATACTATACTAAGGGGGACAAAGGTCAAGGAAAATATAAAACAGATCATTGTTAGCTGGAGGAAGGTGACAACCAGGCGTACAAAGGTAAAATATAATAAGGAGGGCAGTCAGACTGGTCGGAGAGCGAGGATGGAGGAGGGATGGAGGAAGAGGGAAGGCAAGGGTTACTTGAAGTTAGAGAAGTTAAAGTTGTTTCGCAACCGGGAGAAGCAATTTAGTTATTTTCTGCTGTGCGACGCAGCATCTTCAGGGCATTCAATGCATTTTGTTGGCGAGGCTGAATAGCAAAATCCATTTTTGTGGAGGTAATTGTAGAGCAGTAAAAGTTGGACCGCTGTAACGTTTGAATTTAATCACATATCTTTCCCTTGCCTCAAGCTGCAATACCGCATCCACACAGATAACAGGATAGCCATTATCCTCACCATTATTCCAGAGAAGAAAACGATTCAGAGAGACCCTGCAAATAAACCATGGTAAAATCTGTCAAAAGTTGTAGTGAACATTACATTTTAAGAGCAAGTTTTAACCCAAATGGTTATAACCAGTTCATTCAAGGCAGGGTTTCCCAACCTTTTGCGTCCCGTTTACCCCTGGCAACTTTAATAGCACATAACAATATTATTTCACTTATTTATGAACAACTAATGATGAACAGATCCAAACCAGAACCAAACACAACCGGTCAATGAGAAAAAATATGTACAGAATCAAATACACAGGACTAGATGTTAAGAAGTCCCTTGTGCCAGTAGGTGGGGAGCATTTCACGACATTCATTGATTGCTGAGAGTGGTGACGCTCAACATCGGGGGGGGGGGGGGGGGGGGGGGGGGGGGGGGGGGGGGGGCGGGGGGGGGGGGGTACGTATACGTATATCTTGGCCTGGGTAACCTTCAGGACAGCTGGGCACAGACACATCATCAGTAGTGTACCCTTGCATCACTGGGTGTTTCGGCCTTTTATCACTATACACCCTCCACAAGGGCGGCCCGCTGCAGGATGATCAGCCCTCAGCGTGTGTCCCGTGTCAAACTGCCTCAAAGATTCACCATGACGCATTTGGGGCCCAGCATGGATCTTTCCGCTTGAGCCAAATCCAACAAATCCAGAATCAACAAATTTACACTCTGGGTAGGCGAAATATACCCCCTGGGGGTAAATTTGCCCCAGGTTGGGAAACCTTGATTTAAGGTAACAAAGGTTTTCAGTTTAAACACTTACTCTCAACACTTACTCTCAAAAGCCAGATATGGTATATAGTATAATTAGTCTGATTTCTTTTTCATAGATAGTAACTATAATAGTGTATGAAAGGACGTAATCCATCTTTTAAGAAAAGCACCCAGCTTGCTCTATGACACAGCAAGTAGCATGAATGGAATTTAATGTGTTTTCCACTTATAAGTAGTTCTATATTGCACTAGATGCAATGAAACAGCTCTATTTTTCACTGCAGGTGTTCTGCAGTAAAAGTCACATCAACCAGAATAGAAAGAGCTTTGTACTGGACTGAATCTGCTGCTTAAGAAGAAACAAACCAGGGTATATTAAAAGCTATTAAATGATGCATAATTACAACCTTCTGAACTCCTTGAAAGAGGCCTTTTGCGTGACAAAATGACCTGTTCTATGACCTCAACACCTGTACAATGATTTTCCTCAGATATTGGTTTTCTGGCAGCTTTCACTTGAGGTCCGTTATTGAGAGAATTTCTTATTGCAAATGTCAGCAATCTGTGAAGCTCATAATGAGCTAAATGTGTCTCTGACATTGCATTTGACTTCCTACTGAGGTGGGCAATGAATAAAATTGACCTTCATCCACTTCATCACATCTTGATAATGATGGGAGTCAATCCTATTTACTGATGCTGTGCACCACCAAGATGTTAATCTATAGTACATTCAACCTGTTTCAACCTTCTTAGGTTAGTTTAGTTTAGTTTAGTGTAGTTTAGTTTAGTTTAGTTTGGAAACAGGCCCTTTGGTCCACTGAGTCCACACCGACCATTGATCACCCGTTCACACTGGTTCTGTGTTATCCCACTTCCTCATCTACGTCCTATACTGTTAGGGGTAATTTTTACCGAAGGCCAATTAACCTACAAATCCATGGATCTTTAGGATGAGAAAGGAAACAGGACCACCCGGACTAAACCCATGCGGCCACAGGGAGAACATGCTACACAGACAGCAAACCCAGGTCTCGCGCTTTGTGGGTCAGCACGTCTGAAGAAGGGTCTCGACCTGAAACATAGAAATTAGTGCACAGGCCATTCGGCCTTCTCTTCAATATGATCATGGCTGATCTCCAACCAGTAATCCCGCTGTGTTACTCAAGCATTTCAACCCCCTACCAGCTTCAAAAGCCATAGAATAAAAAACATCCGGACAATTTTATTAAATATGGAAAATGGTCAACATATAGGAGAGAATTAACAGGATTGGGCACAATCATTAATGATATTGAAAAAAATAATAACATGGGCGGCATCGGTGCAGAGGTAGAGTTAGCCTGCCTAACAGCACCAAAGGCCATTTGGTTCAACCCTCAACTACTGATACTGCTTGTATGGAGTTTTTTTACGTTTCTCCGTGACTGTTGGTCAGATGCTCTGGATTCCTCCAAACTCCAAAGATGTTACTGGTTTGTCTTAATTGGCTTCCAAAAATTATAAATTGTCCCCTAGTGTAGGATAGTGCTATGCACTGGTCGGCGTAGGCTCAGTGGGCCGATACATAGGGCTTTTTATTTTGCTGTATCTCTCTAAAATCTATAAGGTGTCTCTACCACAACTTAGTGAGATGAGAAACTTTTTTACATGGAGAGCTGATCCACTTCGAGCAGGATGATCGAGTATGACTCTAGCATTTATCTTCAGAATTTTATGAGGGAAATGAAAATCTAAAAAAAGAGTAAACTGTTTCCAGAGCCAGACATTTACAGATAATTGCTATAAAAGATCTGGAGGTGAGATGAGAATTATTCGGACATTGATTCAATGAAATTGGCAATGCATCTAGGACAACATTGTAGTATATACAGAAAGTTTTTTTCCAAAAACATAATTGAAGGAATACTTAAATGGAGGAAAATTCCAAGATCCGAGAATAGTTTAGTTTGGGTGGGGGAATGGCAGCTGAAGGTTCTGTGATTAAACGTGTGTACACTCACCGTTGTGAGTAAATTGTACAACTGGAAGAAGCTGCATGAGCGTTTGGACTAACGAAATAGGAAAAGCTATTCCACATTTAGACACAGAACTGACGATCAAACCAGCACAAAGACACAATGTTAATGAGCACACCACGAGAGCAAACCGCAAAGCAGGGAGGCCACAGGAAGCTCGCACACACGCACCACAAAGTAGAAGCACTAAATATTTGCTTCGACCACGCTCACACTGCAGAGGCTGGTTTAAACTGCAGATGGACACAAAAAGCTGGAGTACACTCACGGGTCACACACATCTCTGGAGAAAAGGAATTGGTGATGTTTTTCGAGACCCTTCTTAGAGCAGTGTTCAATTCAGGTTACACATGTTATAAAACAATATTAAAATGCTAAAAGACATAAAAAATGTCCATGGAAGTGAGATGCCAATCACAAACCTAGATTTGGTTCCTTAGGGAATACACATATGTTTATGAACTAAAACACAAAGTTTAGAGATACAACAATCGCAAAACAGGCCCTCTCCACACCGACCACAATTAAACAATTACCCACTGACATTTTTTCTTTATGCACTTAACCTACAAACCTGGTACATCTTTGAGTGTGAAACCGAAGATCTCCAAGCCCACGCATTCACGGAGAAACGTACAAACTCCGTACAGACAGCACCCTAGTCGGGATCGAACCTGGATTTACTCTGCATTTCACAGCACCCAGTGCGTCCTTTGGCATAAGGTGTCAGTGGGTCAGGCACACCTGGGAACAGAGAATGGGCAGGTGGTAAGGGGGATAGATGGGCACACGACCCTTTCTGCAGGCTCAGAACAAGAAAATGGTTCACTGAGTTTAAAAATCAAGATTTTACTGAAATGGGCAAATACAGTCGACTGACTTTCTAAAAAGTCATGAAGGATTTTTACTAAATTGCCAAATTTAATTTTGGCAAGGCTGAAAGGGGTTAAACTGACAGAGAAGTTAGAATAGCCGTAACACTAAAAGAGGCCTTTTCAGACCCATGCCCACCAAATGTAAGTTAGAATTTGCTCTAATTGGCCGCATATTTTCTCCAAACCATTCCTATGCATGGATCCATGCAAAACTTATTTTTAATGTTATAGTACCTGCCTCTCGACTAACCCCCCTTGGCACATTTCAATAGTAACAAATCCTTCATGAGTAAGAAAAGGTCCCACAATGGGTTGCCATATTAAATCTTTTTTCTCCCTTGAAACCATTTTCTGTTTGAGCCTGAGTAAAGGTCTGTGCCCATCACCAATCTATTCCTGCCTCATGATCTTATTCACCCTATTTAGGTGCCTGACCCATCCTCCTGTTCTCCAAGGAATAATGTCTCACGGCCTGCGCGCAACATTGCCTTACAGCGAATCAGAGTACAATCCAGGTTCAAACCCCTGACTACAGCTGTGCTGTCTGTATGGAGTTTGCACTCCCTTCTCCCCTGTGACCACGTGGGCTTTCTCTCCGAGTTTTCAGGTTTCAAAGATGTACAGGTTGCGTAGGTTAAGTGGCATTCTGTAAATTGTCCCCAGTGTCTTGGATAGAACTAATGTGCAGGAATTGTGGTCGGTGCGGACTCAGAGGGCCTTAGATTTTGCGATTGTTGGTATCTCTAAACTAAACTAAAAAAAGTCTGCATGGAATGATGAATGAAGAGGAACCAGCAATTGTGGGATCTTAGGAGCATAGCAATTGCATTTTTGGGCATATGGGTTGTTTTTGTGCTATCTATCACCTCTATATAATACTAAACCTCTTCCATCGTGTGTGTGTGAGTGTGTGTGTGTCCATCTGTGTGTGTGTGTGTGTGTGTGTGTGTGTGTGTGTGTGTGCTTGTGCGTGTGTGCGTGTGTGCTATGTGTGCTGTGTCGTGTGTGTGTGTGTGTCTGGGTGTGTGTTTGTGTGTGTGTTTTTGTGTTGTGCGTCCTGGTTAATCTTCCCTTTTCCTATTTTCTTCCAAACTTAGGCCACTGCCTTCCCATTTTCACACACTATCACATCGATGACAGGCGAAAAACATCTTCCCCATTCCCACCCCCCTCTATATTTCATGAAAACATAAAGTATTAAAAAACACTCGAAAATTCACCTATTTCGGAAAAAAAACTTGGAATTTTTCCTATATTAAAAGGACAAGTATTGTTCAGATTGCCAGCATTTTTTTGGAAATTTCTGTTGCATACTTCTCCTGATAGCTTGCATTTCAAAATGAGCCAGCTCCTGGCTGCGGTGGTTACCAATTCCATATGACACAGATCTTTATTTCTTAGAACAATGGCGGAGTAAAGGTCTCCGCGGGGTCAGGCAGCATCTCTGGAGAAAAAATAGGTTTCAGGTCGAGACCCTTCCTCTGAGAGTCAGGGGAAGGAAAAGAATATCTGATATAGCTGGATAAATGCCTCCCATAAGATCATGCAAAAAGTCAATCAGGTGCTCAGTGGATACATTCTTCCATAGAGCAATTATAGACAGTGAAATAGCAGGGATGTACAGATGAAGGTTCACCATAAAACAAGACTAGAGTTCCGGGATGGCACGACATAGAAGAAAGCAAATGGGATAACTTAGGAGGCTGTGCCCAAGCCAAAATTCGCTAGAATTTAGAAGATTGAGGGGGATCTATAGAAGACTTACAAAATTTTAAGGGTTGGGCAGGCTAGATGCAGAAGATTGTTCCCGATGTTGGGAAAATCTAGGACAAGGGGTCACAGTTTAAGGATAAGGGGGAAGTCTTTTAGGACCGAGATGAGAAAAACAATTTTCACACAGAGTGGTGAATTTCTGGAATTCTCTGCCACAGAAGATAGTTGAGGCCAGTTAATTGGCTATATTTAAGAGGGAGTTAGATGTGGCCCTTGTGGCTAAGGGGATCAGGGGGTATGGAGAGAAGGCAGATACAGGATACTGAGTTGGATGATCAGCCATGATCATATTTAATGGTGGTGCAGGCTCCAAGGGCCGAATGGCCTACTCCTGCACCTATTTTCTATGTTTCTATGTTTCTATGTTTCTATGTTTCTATGAGGTGCTGTTGCGAAGTTTGGAGGCCCAAAGTCACGGCAATTGGGCCAATTGCAGTCTCTATGTAAGAAAGGCCCAGGAGCCGTTGGTGAGGGAGGAGCGACGTCCGAACGGTGAGTGTAAAAACCCAGCGCGGGGCTTTGTTATTACAGAGGCCCAGGAGCCATTAGTGAGGGAGGAGCGACCAAAATCTGTAACGTTCTAAATCTGTAACGTTCCATTCAATTAACTTCAATTAAAAGGAAGCTGCTAATTGGTGGACTAGAGTACGCAGCTGATTGGCAGTCAGATTCCAGCAGTTTGTAGTGTACTGTACTTTGTATTTTGTATTGTATTTTTGTATTGTATATTGTATTTTGTGTTGTATCCAGGGTAAGGGAAGTATGAGTGCCAGGGCAGCTTACTGTTCTGGATGTCAGATGTGGGAGGTCATGGAGTCGGGTAGCCCTCCAGACGTCCACATCTGCGCCAGGTGTGTCGAGATGGGGCTCCTAAAGGACTGTGTTAGGAACCTGGAGCAGCAGCTCGATGACCTCCGTCTGGTCAGGGAGAGTGAGGAGGTCATAGAGAGGAGTTACAGGGAGGTAGTCACTCCAAAACAGGAGACAGACACGTGGGTCACGGTTAGGAGAGGCAAGGGGCAGAGGCAGGGACTAGAGAGTACCCCGGTGGCTGTACACCTTGAAAATAAGTACTCCTGTTTGAATGCTGTTGGGGGGGACAGCCTACCTGGGGGTAGCAACAGCGACCTGGCCTGCGGTACAGAGACCGGCCCCGTTGCTCAGAAGAGTAAGGAAAAGAAGGGGAGGGCATTAGTAATAGGGGACTCTATAGTTAGGGGGTCAGATTGGCGATTCTGTGGAGACCCGGATGGTAGTTTGCCTCCCTGAAATTCAGAGATCAGCAGAGGAGGACAAAGGGCTTAATTAGGAAAGGGAAAATAGATTATGACAGAAAACTGGCAGGGAACATAAAAACTGACTGCAAAGGTTTTTATTGATATGTGAAGAGAAAAAGATTAGTTAAAACAAATATAGGTCCCTTGCAGTCAGAAACAGGTGAATTGATCATGGGAGCAAGGACATGGCAGACCAAGTGAATAACTACTTTGGTTCTGTCTTCACTAAGGAAGACATAAATAATCTGCTGGAAATAGCAGGGGACCGGGGGTCAAATAAGATGGAGGAACTCAGTGAAATCCAGGTTAGCCAGGAAGTGGTGTTGGGTAAATTGAATGGATTAAAGGCCGATAAATCCCCAGGGCCAGATAGTCTGCATCCCAGAGTACTCAAGGAAATAGCCACAGAAATAGTGGATGCATTAGTGATAATTTTTCAAAACTCCTTAGATTTTGGAGTAGTTCCTGAGGATTGGAGGGTAGCTAATGTAACCCCACTAATTAAAAAAGGAGGGAGAGAGAAAACGGGGATTTACAGACCAGTTAGTCTAACATCGGTAGTGGGGAAACTGCTAGAGTCAGTTATTAAAGATGGGATAGCAGCACATTTGGAAAGTGGTGAAATCATTGGACAAAGTCAGCATGGATTTACGAAAGGTAAATCATGTCTGACGAATCTTATAGAATTTTTCGAGGATGTAACTAATAGAGTGGATAAGGGAGAACCAGTGGATGTGTTATGTCTAGACTTTCAGAAGGCTTTCGACAAGGTCCCACATAAGAGATTAGTATACAAACTTAAAGCACATGGTATTGGGGGTTCAGTATTGATGTGGATAGAGAACTGGCTGGCAGACAGAAAGCAAAAGGTAGGAGTAAACGGGTCCTTTAGAATGGCAGGCAGTGACTAGTGGGGTACCGCAAGGCTCAGTGTTGGGACCCCAGCCATTTACAATATATATTAATGATTTGGATGAGGGAATTGAATGCAACATCTCCAAGTTTGCAGATGACACTAAGCTGGGGGGTAGTGTTAGGTGTGAGGAGGATGCTAGGAGGCTGCAAGGTGACTTGGATAGGCTGGGTGAGTGGGCAAATGCATAGCAGATGCAGTATAATGTGGATAAATGTGAGGTTATCCACTTTGGTGGCAAAAACAGGAGGGTAGACTATTATCTGAATTGTGGCAGATTAGGAAAAGGGGAGATGCAACGAAACCTGGGTGTCATGGTACACCAATCATTGAAAGTAGGCATGCAGGTGCAGCAGACAGTGAAGAAAGCAAATGGTATGTTAGCATGCATAGTGAAAGAATTTGAGTATAGGAGCAGGGAGGTTCTACTGCAGTTGTACAGGGTTTTGTTGAGACCACACCTGGAGTATTGCGTACAGTTTTGGTCTCCAAATCTGAGGAAAGACATTCTTGCCATAGAGGGGGTACAGAGAAAGTTCACCAGACCGATTCCTAGGAAGTCAGGACTTTCATATGAGGAAAGACTGGATAGACTCGGCTTGTACTCGCTAGAATTTAGAAGACTGAGGGGGGATCTTATAGAAACTTCCAAAATTCTTAAGGGGTTGGACTGCCTAGATGCAGGAAGATTGTTCCCGATGTTGGGGAGGTCCAGAACAAGATGTCACAGTCTAAGGATAAGGGGGAATTCCTTTAGGACCGAGATGAGGAAAACAATTTTCAGAGAGTGGTGAGTCTCTGGAATTCTCTGCCACAGCAGGTAGTTGAGGCCAGTTCATTGGCTATATTTAAGAGGGAGTTGGATGTGGCCCTTGTGGCTGAAGGGATCAGGGGGTATGGAGAGAAGGCAGGTACAGGATACTGAGTTGGATGATCAACCATGATCATATTGAATGGCTGTGCAGGCATGAAGGGCCGAATAGCCTACTCCTGCACCTATTTTCCATGTTTCTATGTTTCTAAATACTCAAGCCTCAGAGAGGCAGAAAAGAGTAACTAAAGTAGCCACAGTGCATCAGATAGTTTAGTTAGTAGATACAGCAAGGAAACAGGCCCTGCCCACTCACTCTACACCTCCATCAACCACCAGGAAGGTCTTGAAGCCCTCCGTTTCTTCCTCGACTGCAGAACAAGCCTAAATTCCTTCCACTACACCCTCCTCCGCCTTGCAGAGCTGGTCCTTGCCCTCACCAACATCTCCTTCGACTCCTCCCACTTCCCCCAAATCCAAGGCATGGCTATGGGCACCTGAATGGGCCCTAGCTATGCCTGCCTCTTTGTAGGGTACGTCGAATCATCACTGCTCCAGGCGTACACTGGCCCTATCCCCAAACTCTACCTCCGCTGCATTGACGACTGCATCAGTGCTGCCTCCTGCACCCATGCAGAACTCACTGACTTCATCAACTTCACCACTAATTTCCATCCTGCACTCAAATTCACCTGGGCCATCTCCGACATCACCCTACCGGTTTTAGGTCTCACCGTCTCCATCACAGGAGACAAACTATTGTCCGATATCTATTACAAAACCACTGGCTCCCATAGCTAGCTTGACTACACCTCTTCCCACCCTACCTCCTATAAAGACTCTATCCCCTGCTCCCAATTCCTCCGTCTATGCCACATCTGTGCCCAGGATGAGGTTTTCCATACCAGGTAATTGGAGATGTCCTCTTTCTTTAGGAAACGGGAGTTCCTCTTCCATTATAGATGAGGCTCTCACTAGGGTCTCCTAGATATCCCGCAGCTCCACTCTTGCCTCCCCTCCCCCCATTCGTAACAAGGACAGAGTCCACTTTTTCCTCACCTTCCGCCCCATCAGTTGTTGCATACAGTATAATCCTCCAACATTTTTGCCACCTCCAGTGGGATTCCACTACTGGACAGCAACACCTGTCCATTTACCTTCCCCCTCGACTCCATCCAAGGACCCCACCAGTCTTTCCAGGTGAGGCAGAGGTTCACTTGCACCTCCTCCAACCTCATCTACTGTATCCGCTGTTCCAGGTGTCAACTCCTGTCCATCGGCGAGACCAAGCGTAGGCTGAGCGATTGTTTCGCTGAACACCTCCGCTCAGTCTGCCTTAACCTACCTGATATCGCGGATGCTTACCACTTTAACTCCCCCTCCCATTCCCAATCTGACCTTCCTGGCCTGGGCCTCCTCCATTGTCAGAGTGAGGCCCAGCGCAAATTGGAGGAACAGCACCTTATATTACTCTTGGGTAGCTTACACCCCAGCGATATGAACATTGACTTCTCTAACCTCAAATTGCTCTTGCTTTCCCTCTCTCTGCAGCCCCTCCCCCTTCCCAGTTCTCCCACCAGTCTTACTGTCTCCAACTACATTCTATCTCTGTCCCGCCCCCTCCCCTGACATCAGTCGGAAGAAGGGCCTCGACCCGAAATATCACCCATTCCTTCTCTCCAGAGATGCTGCGTGTCCGGCTGAGATAGTCCAGCATTTTTGTCTACTTTCCTACACATGGAAACAGGCCCATTGGCCAACCGAGTCCATGCCAATCATCAACTATCCGTTCAGACTACGATACGATACGATACGATACGATAAAACGTTATTCATCTCCGGAGGGAAATTGGTCTGCCAACAGTCACATCACACAAGGTGCACAAAAACTTGCAATTAAAAGTGAAAACAAAAGAAAAAGACAAGCGACTGTTGGCTGGCTGCCGTGTGCCTTCACCGCAACAAATAAACACAGACTTATCCCTGGATAGAGGATTCTAAACTAGAGTCCCCCCCCCCCCCACCCACATTGGGTCCCCTTTGTTCTCCCACCGTCCCTCAATATAGTCCCCGCACGCCAGGTCCCCATTGTCTTCCATTCCCCCCTCACGCTCATCGACCGCGAGCCCCACCGCCACCGAGGCTCCCATTGCCGCCGAGGCTTCCGCTCCCGCCGAGTCCGCCGCTGCCGCTGCCAAGGCTCCCATCGCCGCCACCGCTGAGGCTCCTTCAGCCCAGACAGGCCTCACCGTACAGCTTCACCGCAGTCTTCTGCAAAGTCTTTCATTGCAGTCTTCTATGTTATCCTACTAGTTCTATGTTGTGTTACTGTCTCCTACTCTCCCTACACACGAGGTCCAATTTGACAGAGGCCAATTAACCTACAAACCCGCAAGTCTTTGGGATGTGGGAGGAAACCGGAGCTCCCGGGGGAAACCTACACGGTCACAGGGAGCACGTGCAAACTCCTCACGAACAGCACCCGAGGGTGGGATCGTTCCCGGGTTTTATTTTAATTAATTTTATTGGAAACAGGCCCACCGCACCTACCAGCGTTCCCCGCACACTAACACTACTCACTAGGCGCAATTATAAAATTATACCAAGCCAATTAACCTACTAAACCGTGTACGTTTCTGGAGTGTGGGAAGAAACCAAAGAAAACCCACGCAGGTCACAGGGAGAACGTACAAACTCAGTTCAGACAGCACCTGTAGTCAGGATCGAACTTGGGTCTCTGGCGCTGTGAGGCAGCAGCTCTACCGCTGCTCCTCAGCGCTGCCCCATGTGGCTCACCTCTGAGTGAGAAGGTGGTGGATTTACAATGCAATCCAGGGCATTGAGCAAAAGTCTAGGCTAACTCTCCACTGTAGTATGAAGAGAATGCAGTGTTATTGGAGGAGCTGCCTTCTGTAAATTCCTTTGTTTAAGACTTTAAACAATAACCTGTCCTCAAGATCTCCTGTAAAAAATCCCATGGTACTATTTGAAAGAAGACTGAGAAGGCTATCTCCGATATCCTGTCCAATATTTATCCATTTAGACTGTGGTGGAGAGGGAATTTATATTAAGGAAGAATGTATGAAATACAAGAATAAACTTGTGGAAGTTTGCAATGAAAGAATTAGTCTCAACATAGATAAGTGTGCGGAGGTGCTTTTTGGCAGAATGAATAAGGAAACCACCCACTGTTCGGAAAATAAATGCTTAAATGGAGTTGAGGAACAAAGGAATTTACAGAAATGGTTACACTAGTCACAATAGCGTAAAAATGTTCCACTAACATTGACCCACTTATAGAGGTAAAGAAGTGAAATCTACTCCCTGGCCCACTAAATCACTCAAGTACCATGAATCTTATTTTTGTAAACCAGCATTTGCAGTTCCTTGTGTCTACGAGATAGTGTTTGGTTTGTATAATATCATGCTTAGGCTGGACTGGAAATCCAGTGCAGTTTTAGTATTTTAGTTTAGTTTAGTTTAGAGATATTGAGCGGCCCACCGAGTCTGCACCGACCAGCGATCCCCGCACTTTAACACTATCCTACACACACTAGGGACAATTTTACACATACACCAAGCCAATTAACCTACATACCTGTACGTCTTTGGAGTGTGGGAAGAAGACGAAGATCTCTGAGAAAGATTATGCGGTCACAGGGAGAACATGCAAACTCCGTACAGACAGGGCCCGTAATCGGGATCAAACCTGGGCCTCCGGCGCTGCAAGCGCTGTAAGGCAGAAACTCCAGCGCTGCGCCTCCGTGGCCGCATTAATGTTAGGATATTGAGGCAGTGGTTGAGATGCAAGAGGCATCTGCATGGACGATACCAGAGCTTACTGTAGATTGTCAGACCCATCATCTTTGATCCTGGAACGTCCCACAATAGGCAACTGGAGAATTTAACCTCCAATAATTAATTTATTCCGAATGTTCAGAAAAATCCGGTCTCACATCCAGAGCACATTTGAATCAGGAGTGAAGAGTAAAGTCAAGAGCATCTCATTGTCATGTGTACCACCAATGTAACAATGGAACAATGAAATTCTTACTTGAGTTTGAGTGTACTTTATTGTCACAAGTACCGTGTAGCAAGATACAATGAAAAGCTTTTTGTTGCATGCTAACCCGTCGGTGGAAAGACAATACATGATTACAATCGAGCCATTTACAGTGTGCAGATACGTGATAAAGGGAATAACGTGAATAACGTTTAGTGCAAGATTAAGCCGGTAAAGACCGATCAAAAAGCAGTTTGAGACATTACTTTAGACTTTAGAGTTACAGTGTGGAAAAAGGCCCTTTGGCCCTCTGGGTCTGTGCTGACCAGCAATAACACTATCCTACACAAACGGGACAATTAACGATTTACAGAAGCCAATTAATCTATAAACCTGTATGCCTTTGGAGTGTTTTGGAGGAAAACGGAGCACCAGGAGAAAACCCATGCGGTCACAGGGAGAGCGTACAAACTCCAAGCAGACAGCACCCGCAGACAGGATTGAACTTGCGTCGCTGGCGCTGCAAGGCAGCAACTCTACCGCTGCGCCACTGCGCTTTATCGGCAATAACACATAAATCAAAATGTTATATTCTATAATGTAATAAATTAATGATAAATAACACTGTGTAACCAGACCATAATAGTGTAAAACCAAACTTTGTTGTGCACCAAAACCAAGTTCAGAATAGATCATACTTGCTGAGCTCGGGGTGTGGTCTGTGTTGCGCAGTGTTCAAGAGCCTGATTATTGCTGGGAAGAAGCTGTTCTTGAATCTGGACATCATGGTTTTCAGGCTCCTGTACCTTTTACCTGATAGTAGCAATGATCCCTGCATATGCATGTGCCTATCCCACAGGCTATTAATTTTTTTTTTAATGAATGAAAAAAATATTAAAATTTAAATTAAAAAAAATATATATTTTTTAAATAATTAAAAAAAACAAGCTCTTAAGAAATGTTGGAGTATTAGGAAATCCTTTGTGCTAAAGAGGTGTCATTGGGAACCAGTGCCTGTATTATGGTTGTTGTTACCTTTTCCTAGCTACCTTCTCCTCGAGCCGCATCCCCTTTGTCTCGTTTTCACACCTTACACTTCCTTATCTCTGTATCTCCGTCTCCCCTGACTATCAGTCTGAAGAAGATCCGAAACGTCACCAATTCCTTCTCTCCGGAGATGCTGCCTGTCCCGCTGAGTTACTCCAGCATGCTGTGTCTATCCTGTATTGTTGTTCGCAGATGGATCATTTTCCAGGTTGAGAGGGGAGGTTTGCTACTCTGTCCATTGCTGGAGAGCTCCCTGGCAGAATGAAAAAGGAAGCTGCGCCTTTTAGCTCTACATTCTGCTCGGCAGCGCAATGAGATCTCCCATTCATTCTTTTAAGAATGACAGCGGTATTTCAGGATGAAATTAAAAAAAGGTACAAAAGAATGCAAAATGTGGCTCCAACCCTTGAAATGTAATCAATAGGGCAAAGAACCGCGAACAATGTAAAAGGTGAATAAAAGACAAACTGAAAGGAGAGAAATGAAGAAAGTAATAAAGGAAAGATAATTAAAAGAGATTGCTGAATAAAAAGAAAGATTTATATTTTTTGGCTGCGTTAAAATTGTATGTGATCCAAACAGCTAACACAGTAAAGGGCGGAAGACATTCTTTGGATCATGAGTTAGTCCTTTGTCACCTATACGCAGTTTCATTGTGGAAGAAATACTCCTTTAGAATTTCACTTGTAAGGAGTGAAATCATTATCTAGCTCCAACAATGAATAGTTGGGAGGATTCTCATTCTGCTAAATCCTCCCTCTTTCTAGTTGTATGTGCCTGATACATGCCTGCTACAACCTGATAGACGGAGAAAGCACTTAATTGTCAGTTTAAACCTTGGCACATTTTTTAAATTCCTTCTGAGTTTCATCTGCGCTCAAATGCCTCATTTATCAACCATCATTTTAAACAGCTTAGAAAATCCATTTCGACTACCCGCTCAAATCCGCTGCACACTAATAGTAATCAATGCTCTGTAAATAAACTGCGAACGCAAAATGCTGGCGGAATAAAACACATTTCAAATAAAGCACCGAGTAAATTTAAAAGTAATGATCCCTGGATTATCTTTTGAAAATCTTTTGAAAATGAATGAATCAATTTGTAACAGAAACTGTTATTGAATGCAATGCTCTATGATGTGGTATATAATCAGCCAGTGTTTTGAAGACTGCATCAAACAGTGTTGTTCTTTCTCATTCCTATCTGCGGCAAGGCCACATCTTGAACCCTGTTCCATTTTTCAGCTAGTCACGTCTTGTCACACGGAAGATGAAAATCTCAGCCTCTGTTGCTTTCTTGTTGAAGAAGGTGAATGCATATTAATGTGCAATGTACTTTGATCAAACCGGGACTTATGTCAGGAATCATTTGCCGCTTATTGAATCGAAAGCAGTCGCTTAAAATAAATCCAATGGCCCATTTGTGCAAAGCAAATATTGCACTGCATAGCAGGATTAGTTATACTAATCAAAGGCATCGTTAACACCGGGCGAAATTGCTGAGCCTGGGTCCAACTGCTGAATTAAAGACAATTTAGTTGAGCATTATTGTTGGTGGGATGAAGGATCGCCCCTCAGGTCGATGGCACGAGGTCACCCTTGTTAGGAGGGGTTAAGAGGGAGAAATAGATCAGCCATGATTGAATGGCTGAGTAGACTTGATGGGCCAAATGGCCTAATTTTATTCCTATCACCTGTAACCTTATGACCATTATGACCTTGGGCACAAAGGTGGACAGGTGAGGGGAGGGATGTCAGTTCGCTGGATGATCCAGATGTCCAAGGAAGGTGACAGGTGGAGGCCCTGCAGCAGCCTGGGACTCGCCTGTTCAGGCACTGCTCATACAACCTAGAGGGCAGACTGGACCTTGAAAATGGCTCCTCTGGCATGCGGTCTCAGTGGATTATTTCTGTACACTTTGCTAATTGGGGATCGTGACTAAGTATAGCTATACTCAATTGAACTGTATGCAAGAGAAGAATTTCACTGTCCGTGACAAAAAAGCACCATTGAACTGTGCAGGAGTCTGATGGTTGTTGGCAAGAAGCTGTGCTTGAACCTGGAGGTTATGGATTTAAGACTCCTATGCCTTCTTCCTGATGGCTGGAGTGAAGTGAGAGCGTGGCCAGGATGGTTCGGGTCCTTCATGATACTGGCTGCCTTTTTGAAGCAAAACCTCAGATAAATCGCTTTGATGGTGGAGAGATCAATAATGACATCCTTACTCTGCAAAAATGCTCTCTCGTTCCAGATACCCCCATTCAGAAAACATTCTTTCAACATCCACCATCTTATTTCCTCTCCGAATCTTAATTTTTTTTTTTTTTTTTTAAATATATCTTTATTTATTAGAGGTAGCATAAGTTACATCAGTGTACATCCCTTATATAGTATTACAATCATTGTACCCCTTATTTTTTTTTAAGGCTTTAAAAAAGTGAGAAAAGAGAGAGAAATAACAGCAAAGAAAGTAGAAGAGTGAAAAAGAGATGTGAAAGTGAAATAGCGTGACGGAGGGAAAGGAAACCCTTGAAGAGTTAGAAACGGGAATTAAGAGATAGACCCTGGAGAGGAAAAAAAGAAAAAGGGAAAGAAAGAGAAGGAAAGAAGAAAAGCCAGCTACTTTATTATAAACATCTCGCAAAAGGAATCTACCAACTCGGCAGTTTTTCTTCCCCCTTTACCAAGACCCGACACCGGTACTTTTTGAGGTATTCTTGCACCTTATCCTTGTAATAGATTTATAAATGCAGACCACGTCTTATAGAAACAGTCTGATTTTCCTGTTGGTCGGAGTCTCATAGCTTCCAAGTGTCGTGTTACGAACACAGTTTAAATCCACATATTAACTGCTGTTGGTATAGGAGTATTTTTCCAGAATTTTAAGATTAGCTTTTTTCCAGTTATTAAGCCATATTCAAATAGAGTCTTTTGAAACACAAATAAATTCTGGGCACTCTTCCGATATCCCGAAGATAATCCAGTCTGCTTTTAGAGTCAGTTTTATTTTAAATACTTTTGTGAAAATTTCAAAAATTTCAGTCCAAAATGTTTGAATTTTTGTACAAAAGACAAATGAGTGCGCTATATTAGCTTCTTGACATTGACATTTATCACATATAGGTGAGATGTTGGGAAAAAGTTTACTTATTTTAGTTTTTGAATAGTATAATCTGTGTAAGATTTTAAATTGTATTAAGGTGTGTCTTACATTAATTGAACATTTATGCACATTTAATAAATATTCTTCCCAACTTTCTTTGGGAATTGTTATACTTAATTCTTTTTCCCAGTCTCTCCTGATACCTTCTGTTGTTGGTATTTCTGCGTTTAGAATAATATTATATATATATGATATTAGGTTTGCTGATTCTGCCTTTGTATTCATTACTTCTTCCAGTAAGTCTGGAGACATATTGTGATAGTCTTGTGCGTATTTTTTCAGATAGTCACAGATTTGGAAATATTTAAAATACTTATTGTTTCCCAAATTGTATTCCCAAATCAGAATCTTATATGGTTCAATAATGCCGGGTGGGCGCCAGCAAGTGGCTGCCTCGCCAACAGTCTGTCTGTCCTTCCTTTTCTTTTTGTTATTTTAAGTACGTGTTAAAGTGTATGTTTTAGTGTTAATTGGTTTGTATTATGTGGCGGGGGGGGGGTGTTGGGGAAACTTTTTTCAATTCTCTTTTTTCTGTATCGTTTCTTTCTTCTTTCTTTCTCTTTTTTCTGTATCGTTTCTCCGTCCCCACTGCGGCCTAACATCGTGGAGTGGCGCGGCCTTTCCTGGAGACCGATCCGGTGCTTCAACAGCGGGCGGGCGCGGTGCGGACTTACCATCGTGGAGCTTGCGATCCCTTTGCCGGGAATCGATTGTGGAGAGCACCAACCGCAGGCCTGTGGACTTTAACATCTTGGAGCCTGATTAGAGACCGATTTGGGAGCTCCAAGCCGCGGAGAGTTTCAACCGTCCCGACGAGGGAGTTTCGATCACCCCGACGCGAGGGCTTCGGATCGCCGGCTGCGGCAGCTTTGATGGCCCCGACTGCAGATAGTTCGACAGCCCCGACTGCGGGAGAATAAAAAGGGAGAAGATTGGACTTTATTACCTTCCATCACAACGGGAAGCTGCTGTGGTGGATGTTTATGTTAAATTGAATTGTATGTGGCTGTGTGTCTTGTTGTTTTTCACTTATTATGGCTATCCGGTAACTCAAATTTCACTGTGCCTTAATTGGTACATGTGACAATAAACTAACCTTGAAACCTTGAAACCTTGAAAGCTTGAAGATCATCTCCCATTCTATTGTATTGCAACAAGTATAGGCTCAACCTGCCTACATATGTTGACCGTTTCATCCCATGGAGCATCTTAGTGAATCTTCCCTGCACTGTGCAGAAACAAATGGCTGGAGGAACTCAGCGGGGCAGGTCACGTCCATGGAGGGAGATGGACAGTCAATGTTTCAGGTCAGGCTCCACAAATGCTGGCTGGCCCGCTGAGATCAATTCAATTCAATTCAATTTCAAATTTAATGTCGCCAGCAAGTTTTGCTTTTCCTTTACGAAGGATTCCAGCATCTGCAGTCCCCTTGTATCTCCTTCCCTGAAATGGTTCCTTCCCTTAAAAAGGGAACAAACCGAAAACTATTGCTGGGGGGCACGGTGGTCACATGGCGGGAGAGTTGTCCTGATCTTCCCGCCTAGACCGCTTGGAGGTGTTGACACACACACACAGCAGCTCCATGGTTTGTTGCACTCATGCAAGTTTTGTACATTTCTCAGTGTTTTAGATAGGTGCTGGATCGAACTTCCTCCCTCCCTGACACTCCAAAGACAGCCCTGTACGTGCAGTTTGTGAGACTTCATTGGCTTGGTGGTAAATGTAAATTCTCCCTAGGGTGTGTAGGATAGTGTTAATGTGCGGGGATCGCTTGTCGGTGCTGGCACGGTGGGCTGAAGGGCCTGTTTCCGCACTGTATCTTTAAATTAAACTAAACTCAACTAAACACAGTTCTTTAGGTGTGGTCTCACCACAGCTCTGTAAAGTTGCATCAAAACTTCCTTACCTTCATACCTCACACCCCTTTTCTATAAAGGCAAACATTCCTTTAACCTGTCTAACTATTTTCTGTATCTGCACGCTAACATCCTGTGGTTTGACCTACGAAGATGTTTGTTCTACATCTATGTCTCCCAGATTCTGATACTGCTTGTCACTTAATGAAATATTTAATGATTTGATCACTAAGCAGGATTATCCAACAGAAATAGTTTGGACTGATATCCATTTCCACTGCCTGACTAATCAGCAGCATTGTAGGAAACCTTTTCTAATATCCATTCAATCCCCTCTGTGACTCATTTAATTACTGTTCTATGCTTATGGTTTCATTAATTACCAGCCACTCATGTAGAACTTATCCTTTCCTAAACTACCTTCAGTTTACAGCGTACTTGCATGTTGGGGTTTGATACGAGGATGGAGAGGAGATAGTGTGCTGCCAGCTTAGTACAGTTGGCACTTTGCTGTTTGGTAATGTCTTCATTCAATTGCAGTTTGTATTGTGGATTATGTTGCCCTCTTTATATTACTACCAAAATATTCTAACACGGACCCTCCCCAGTTTACAGCAGTTTACAGCTTTTATTTTTTATGTGTACGTATGTATGCATGTTTGTATGTTTTATGTTAAATTCTACTGTTTTATGTTCAATTCTATAGTGTTATTTGTGCGTTGCATGGTAACTCAAATTTCACTGCACCAATTTGTGTACATGACAATAAATGTCCTTTGTCCTTGTCCTTTGCATACATATGTATGTATATATAAATGTGTGTGTGTATGTATACATATGTATGTATATATATATATATATATATATATATATATGTGTGTGTGTGTGTGTGTGTATACATATGTATGTATGTATATATATATATGTATACATATGTATGTATATATATATATATGTTGTGTGTGTTTTGTGTGTTTTGTGTGTTTGTATACATATGTATATATATATATATATATATGTATGTGTGTGTGTGTGTGAGTATGTGTGTGTTTGTATACATCTGTATGTATATATATATATATATATGTGTGTTGTGTGTGTGTGTGTTTGTATACATATGTATGTATGGATATGTATGTGTGCATATTGAACTTTTTTCGCTTTCATTATGCTGTTTACAGTGTACTATGTTAACATATTCTGTTATGCTGCAGCAAGTAATAATTTCATTGTTCTATCTGGGACACATGACAATAAAACACTCTTGACTCTTGACTCTCTTATTCCTTTCCTGTGAGCAGTTTGTAACCTGGACAGATTGCATATCGGAAAGGTGGCTGCGAACCGTATTCCAATGTGGCAGAAGATGTCAGCAGCCCCATAACAACTGGAAAATCCATCCCGCCGGTCTCCCATAAGCTGATTTGTATGTACGTTGGGTATTTGTATGCTGGCCAGGTCCTGTATCAGGTTAGACACAAAATGCTGGAGTAGCTCAGTGGGACAGGCAGCATCTCTGGAGAGAAGGAATTGGTGACGTTTCGGGTCGAGACCCTTCTTTAGACTCAGGTTCATATGCGTTGAGGGTTTCTTCACAATTAGTTCTGTTCAGTTTAGTTTATTGTCACGTGTACCGAGAAAAGCTTTTGTTGCATGTTTAACCGGTCAGCCGAATGACAATGCATGATTACAACTGAGCCACGCACAGTGTACAGATACATGATAAGGGAATAATGTTTAGTGCAAGGTAAAGCCAGCAAAGTCTAGTCTGAGGGGTCACCAATGAGGTAAAGCGTAGTTCAGGACTGCTCTCTAGATACGGTAGGATGGTTCAGTTGCCTGACGACAGATGGGCAGAAACTGGCCCAATACTCTCGCCATTAAAACAATGCGATCATTTTTGAAGGGACTTTCTTTTGCAATCTCCAAACTGAAGGCATTGGCAGTGACGATAATCTGGCAGTGAGAAAACTGCTATCTCAGGAACAAATGACAGCTCGACAGAACTAAGTAGCTCCTCTTGGAGGCTAACACCACTAACTGTGCACAGAAATGTATCGGTGGGTCAATGTCTTCTGCCACTGTGGTAAGCTGAGGCAATAGAGGCTACTTTATTTTAAATGTGGATGTTGGCCCCGAGCATGGACACCTTCAACGCCTGTGTTGGTGACAAAAACTGAGCAACATAACACTCATGTATCTGCCTGCCCTCCTGGACTTTGCTGGCTTTACCTTGCACTAATCGTTATTCCGTGCACTGTGAATGGCTCAATTGTAATCACGTATTGTCTTTCCGCTGACCGATTAGCAGGCAACAAAAAGCTTTTCACTGCTCCTCGGTACACGTGACAATAAACTAAACAGACCTGAACTGAACTGATGCAGAAGGCACTTTATTTGGGGATCAATAATGAGATGAAACAATGAATGAAAAGAGAGAGAGATGTGGTGATTAGAATCGGTCAGTAAGCTGTATGTTTGACAAATTCCAAACCCTGCAGTCCACTTGCTGTTATTGTGGTCAATGTTTGCTGTATTTGCAGGTGAGATGCTAGAAAAATCTTCCCAATGTTGGGGGAGCCCAGAACCAGGGGTCACAGCTTACGAATAAGGGCCAGGTCATTTAGGACTGAGATGAGGAAACACTTTTTCACCCAGAGAGTTGTGAATCTGTGGAAGACAGTGGAGGCCAATTCACTGGATGTTTTCAAGAACGAGTTAGATTTAGCTCTTAGGAATCAAGGGATATGGGGAGAAAGCAGGATATGGGGAACTGATTTTGGATGATCAGCCATGATTATATTGAATGACGGTGCTGGCTCGAAGGGCCAAATGGCGTACTCCTGCACATATTTTCTATGTTTCTATGTCAATGTGACAATGAATCATTGAATCATTGAATCATTAAAGAGATGAGTAGTCCATTATTAATCAATAGCATAAACTGCAAAGGTTCTTTTTAATTCTAGGCGGATACTGTGAGCCACAACCTCTGCACGATCATGATCCAAATAAGTATTTGTGATGTTCGTAATGCTTGCTGTTATGTTGGGACCTGCTGTTACTTATTTGGAATTTCCTATTCATTGCTTCATAATCGGTTAGCTTTGATGTTAATGCATTTAAGATCACACGCCTATCCATTGAGTAAACAGAATTCGACAGAAGAATTACACTCGTGTGACTTCAAAAATATCTGTGGTAAGAATGTCAAACCCAAAACTTATGATCTGTTCCTTAGTCAGCCCCTTGGAGTCAAAGGTAGTTTGTTTCCACTTTTGTTCTGAGGAGCTGAAGTTTCCCTGTCTGTAAAGCGCCTGGAGGAAACCCACGCGGCAAAGGGAAGAACGTGCAAACTCCGTACAGACAGCACCCGTAGTGAGGATGTAACCCGGCTCCCTGGCACTGTAAAGGGCCTGTCCGACTTTGCGATTTTTTTTTTCAGTGACAGACGCCCTAAAATCCGCCATGTTGTACGACACTCCACGTCACCAACACGCCAAGCACGTCACCCGCCTTCACGCCACACCAAAGTGTAATAATCACAGTGGAAATGAACACCTGCTTCCTTGTCAGTCTGCCCGCTGCTGGAACAGATAGCAGTCTGGGGTTTTTAAGCGTGAGTCGCTCTCTGCGAGGTCTCTGTTTCGACACAGCAGTATCCTGTTTCTATCTCGCTATGCTCCCAACCCAGTTGGATCTCTGCTGCAGATATCGTTCAGCTTTCAATTCCTGCCGTTCATCAATTCCGGCCCTCTTCCTCTACATTCAGTTACATTTCCCTTGGACATGCCAATGCCAATAATCTTTAAGCCATCGGCACCCAGTCCCAGTCCCCGAGTTTGCCGCTTGGCAGCATTCTCCTCCGGCTTCAATCTGAACAAGCAAGCTTGTGTTCGTCCTGGTGGACTGCTCAGACCCCCCCTCGCTTGTTATTGGGGGGTCCTCTTTAAATTGCGATACATTGCACGTGTGTCGATCTCTGTGATTGCAACAGTAATGGGGGCGACCCTCGCTAGCCATTCTCACCTCGCGCCATGTTGCGTGTGTATATCATAAGAAATGACACGGCAAAGTTGCAGGTGTGGAGCAGCTGTCACCGGCCGTCACCCGCAGGACAGCGTACGTCAGTGTGTGACAGGGCGCACAACATGAAAAGACACCCGGATGTCGCCTGAAGATTTTGAACATTCCAAAATCCAGGGGCGACAGGGAGACACCGCGCGTCACGACATGCGCCACCCCGCGTCACGCCCCGACCACGCCGCGACAGCCTCTTTTTAGGCTGTCGCCAAAAATGTCGCCCAAGTGGGACAGGCCCTTAAGGCAGCAACTCTACCGCTGCACCACCGTGCCGCCCAGGTCCCCCGTCATCCTCCAGATTGTGCAGCAAATGTGCGGCTGGTAGAGAGACTGTCTCACAATGACAGAGACCCGGGTTCAATCCTGACTGTGGCTGGTGTCTGTGTGGAGTTTACGCATTCTCACTGTGACTGCGGCGCTTTCCTCTGGGTGCTTCGATTTCCTCCCGCATCCCAAAGACAAGCAGGGTTTGCAAGTTAACTGAGATCATAGTGTTATAGAGTGATACAGTGTGCAGACAGGCACTTTGGCCCAAACTGCCCAGCCACACTGGCCCCACCTGCCTGCATTTGGTTCATATCCCTCCAAACCTGTCCTATCCATGTACCTGTCTAACTGTTCTTAAATGTTGGGATAGTCCCTGCTTCAACTATCTCCCCTGGCAGCTTGTTCCATACACCCACCACCCTTTGTGTGAAAAAGTTACCCCTCAGATTCCTATTTTATACTTCGCCTTTTCCCCTTCGCCTTAAATATATGTCTTCTGGTCCTCGATTCACCTATTCTGGGCAAGAAACTCTGTGCATCTACCCGAACTATTCCTCTCGTGATGGTATACACCTCTATAATGTCACCGCTCATCTGCATCCCAAGGAATTGAGACCCAGCCTACTCAACCTCTCCCTATAGCTCAGACTCTCTAGTCCTGGCAACATCCTTATAAATCTTCTCTGTACCCATTCCAGCTTGACAACATCTTTCCTATAACATGGTGCCCCAGAACTGAGCACAATGCTCTAAATGCAGCCTCGCCAATGTCTTATTCAACTGCAAAATGACCTCCCACAACATAGAACATGTGCCAACAGGTGATTGATAATTGACGTGCACTCGGTGGGTCAAAAGGCCGGTTTCCATGATGTATCTCTAAACTGAACTGAAGAAGGGTCTCGAACTGAAACGTCGCCTATTCCTTCGCTCCATAGATGCTGCCTCACCGGCTGAGTTTCTCCAGATTTTTTGTCTACCTTCGATTTTTCCAGCATCTGCCGTTCTTTCTTAAACTAAAACAAAAGTGCAACAACGTGCAGCCCCCGTTCTCTTATTACTCTCCAACGAAAATCAACAGCTGCAGACGCTAGAGATCAGAAATCAAAGCAGAAAATGTGGGAAGCCATCAGCAGGTGCAGCAGCATCTGCGGAAAGAGAATGTTTCAGACTCGTTGTCGAACTCTCCAATTCACTTTCACAGCATGACTTTCTAAGAACATTGTTGCAAAGAGTCAGCTGTGCATCCAACAAGTCCATCCAGGCAGCGTTGTAGTGCAGCGTTAGAGACATTGCCTTACGGCTCCAGAGACCCGGGTTCAATCCTAACTATTGGTGCTGTCTGTACACAGTTTGTACGTTCTCCCCGTGACCCCGTGAGTGGTTTTTCCCTGGGTGCCCCAGTTTCCTCCCACGCTCCAAAGACGTACAGGTTGTAGGCTAATTGACTTTGGGGAAAATTAGTAAATCATCCCTAGTGTGTGTAGGATCGTGTTAGTGTACGGGAATCGCTGGTCGGCCTGGACTTGGTGGGCCGAAGGGCCTGTTTCCGTGCTGTATCACAAAACCTAAAAACCTAAACCTACCGAACAAGGGTCCCACCCAAAACGCCTTCTACCTATGCTTTAAGAATAAGGGGTAATCCGTAGGTCTTCCTTGGTCCTGAAACTCCAATGAGCCAATCAAAATGCCCGGTCAGCGAAGGAGATTGCCTGTGGCTGCCCTCGACTGCCTGTAACTACATAGTGACCCCACTCCACTGCAATACGAGTCAAAAAGAACCATGCCGACCAACTTTTACTTGCGGAACATTTTTCAACGTGCTGAAAATTTTTTCCGCGACATAGTTGAGGCCGCGAGTATTCGAGAACTTCCCTCGAGCATGAAGGAGATTTCCAGCGATCTCATAGGACCTCCTAGGACCACGTGTCGACCATGCTGCGAGTATGAAGGTCGAAGACACTTTTCTAAACTCGCAGATTAGATCGCCCAAGTGGGACAGCCCCTTGACTTTCAAGTGTAGTTTCTATTCTTTTGACTTCATTCTTCAATTTTATAAAATATATGTTATTTTACTTGATCCCCTTTATAATGTAAAAAAAGTGAAATCATATATTTTATTTGTGGATCATACAAAACTGGTAATTTATAATGTAAAAAAAAGTGAAATCATATATTTTATTTGTGGATCACACAAAACTGGTAATTTCTATGATGTTCATGTTCCACCTCACACCATTTCATCTGTATTGCTGGTGCAGATCAGGCCAAGGCAATGAGATTGAATAGCTTGATTTGGATTACATAGGGAATAGGGAGTCATCTGGCAACTGAACCATTCCATCAGCAATTAGAGAGCGGTCCTGATCTACTATCAACCATCTACTATTTTAAGTCGAAACTTAAAACTGATTTCTACTCTCAAGCCTTGCTTGAGGTCCTCTGAGGGAGCGCTGTATGTATCTATGTATGTATTGTTGTTCTATGTACCACTGTTTGTAGCAAGTTAGTACCTGCACCAATGTAAAGTACTTTGTCAACGAGAGTTGTTTTTAAATATGTTATAGAAATAAAATTGACTTGACTTGACTTGACTACTTCTGGAGACCCTCAGACTATCTTTAATGGGACTTTACTGGATTTTATCTTGCATTAAACGTTATTCCCTTTATCCTGTTTCCGTACACTTGCGGATAGCTTGATTGTAATCATGTATAGTCTTTCCACTTACTTGATAGCGTGCAACATAAATTCTTTTCATTGTACCTTGGTACACGTGACAATGCACTAAAGTAAACAGTGGCTAGAGCTATGGAGAAGAGAGGGGAGCACAATGAAGAACGGAAGGAGAAAAAGGTTTGGGGATGAAAGCTGCATGGCGTAGAGGAGAGCCTAAGAGAGGAGCGGCACGGTGGCGCAGCGGTAGAGTTGCTGCCTTACAGCGCCAGAGACCCGGGATCGATCCTGACCACGGGTGCTGTCTGTACGGAGTTTGTACGTTCACCCTGTGACTGCGTGGGCTTTCCCCGGGTGCTTCCGTTTCCTTCCACGCCCAAACGTGAACAGGTTTGTACGTTAATTGGCTTCTGTAACAATTGTAAATTATCCCTCGTGTGTAGGATCGTGTTGGCGTACAGGGATTGTGGGTTGGTGCGGACTAGGTGGGCCGAAGAATTGTTTCCACGCTGTATCTCTGAGCTACACTAAACTAAAGAATGGAAAATATGGTGCAGGAAGTGAGAGTGAGTAATAGAAATGAGAACAGGGAGATAAAGACAGACAATCTCATACCCATTGTGCAGCGAGGGAGTCCTGAAAATCTCTTTGGTTGTTTATGTGCCAGATGGTTTGAATGACACCTTGGATAGAAACCGTCTGGTTTGTACTTTGGAGTTAGTACGTTCTCCCTGTGACCGCGTGGCTTTCCCCGGGCCTGGCAGTGTGCACTTTCAATCTTCTGACCAACAGGATCAGGGTGAAAAAGGAAAGATTGGGGTGGGAGAGGTCTTTGATTATGTTGGCTGTTTTCCTAAGTCAGCGTGAAATATAGCTGGATTCAATAATGGAGAGTCTAAAGAAGGGTCTCGACCTGAAATGTCACCCATTCCTTCTATCCAGAGATGCTGCCTGTCCCGCTGAGTTGCTCCAGCATTTTGCGTCAATCTTCGGTGCAAACCAGCATTTGCAGTTCCTTCCTACACAATCTGGTCTGTGTGATGGACTGGCTATCTGTGGCCAGAAGGTTACAGGAGAATATTCTGAGCGATAAGGTATACATGCATTTGGATGGAGAAGAGCTGATTAGGGATAGTCAACATGGTTTTGTACATGGGAGATCATGTCTCATGAATCTGATGGAGTTTTTTGAAGATATGAACAAAAAGGTTGATGAGGGCAGAGCTGGAGATGTTGCTTTACATGGATTTCAGTAAAGCGTTTGACAAAGTTCCGCATGGTAGGCTGCTCTGGAAGGTTAGATCACATGAGATCCAAGGAGAGATAGCTGAATGGATAGATCATTGGCTTCATGGAAATGTGGTTCCTTCACGCCCATGTTTATTCCAGAAGCCCCTTTGACCTATATTCTCACCAATCATACCCCGTGTGCAGATAAGGCCTTGGAGTTGTTTTGAGTTCTTGTGGCTGGGCCTTCTCGCGAGGCTGCTGGCAAGTGGCCAGCAGTGACAGGTTGTATGCAATACCAACGTGGGCCATGACATTGTTTCTTCAGGATTAAGGAACACGTCCGCTATTTCACATGCGATCTGCTCTGGAAGAAGAGCTGCTAGGAACCGTTGGCTCGGGACATTGAGGGAGTGAAATCGAGCTTCTAGTATTGAAAACCACGCTCTCGCATTGGTTGTAAAAAGTTTTGGGACGTCGAGTTTTACTTAGTCGACTGTCACCGTGTCGCTTTTATCGTCATGCATTTCATGAGTAAGTGGAAGGTTGCGTGTAGCATCGGGGTCACCAGTTGTAGGATCTCCTGAATCCCACGGCAGAAAGCAAGGAACAAATGACATTTAGCTGAGCCGGACACCTTGTGTCACGTTTATTCCACAAGCCCCCTTTACCTACATTCTCACCAATCATAACCCGTGTGTAGATAAGGCCAATTAGTGTGTCTGGCCTTGGAGTTGTTATTGAGCTCTTGTGAGGCTGCTGGCAGAAGGAAGCAGACAGCGATGGTGGAAGGTTGCTTGTCGGACTGGAGGCCTGTGATTAGTGGTGTGCCTCAGGCTTCGGAGCTCGGCCCGTTACTGTTTGTCATCTACATCAATGATTTGGATGAAAACGTACAAGGCATGACTAGCAAGTTTGCAGATTTGCAGATACCAAAGTACTGTACATGGTGAAGATAGTTGTCTTTCCTCGACAGAGTCCAGTTCTCAGAATGCAGGAACTCCTCACGGCCATGAAGGCGACTCGCCGGCAACCACCCGCGAACATGTGGCGACCTTGTGGCGACCGCATAGTCTCCTGCAGTCGCCTAAGTGGGCCGGGCCCATTAACATCGTGAAGCTTCCGATCCCTTGTCGGGCTATCCCGTTGACTCGGCAGGGTCCGGGCTCGAAGACTCGCCGTTCGCGGGTAGCGATGGCGGTCAATTATCCCGCATGGAGCGGATGGTGGAGCAGTTGCACCAATGTGACCTACTCCAGCAGGAGTCTGGTCACTGTGGGTCTCCTAGCAGACCCACGGCAGTACCCTTTACAGGGCTGCCATATGTCTCACCCTCTTCGCAGGGGAGCATAAGGAGTCAGGTCTGGGCTGACTCTGAAGAGGGGGAGTTGGCAGAAGAATCCAACATGCTAGGGGTGCAAGAACAGGAGCTACTCGGGATGGTGTCCAAGTTTGCGATGCCCTCACAGAAGGAACTGCCGTTGCAGCCACAGCTGGCAACCAGTATAAATTATCTAACAACTCATCAGCTGCAAGAACAAGTTATGAACGACACGACAGCCAAATACCTAGCTCCAGAGAACTGCATCTCCCTCAACGTGCCTGCGGTAAATAACCCCATCTGGGGAAATATCAGTCCTGGCATTAGGAGCCAGGAAGTTAAAATGCAAAAAATCCTCAAACTACTGGCCTCTGGTATTACAGCTTTTGCCAGGTCAGTAGACGGAAAAGATATGTCGGAAGAGCAACAGGATGCTCTGGCACTCTTCTGCAATGTTAACTTTGAGATCAACTGCTTCAGGAAGAGTGCCATCCGACCTACACTAAACCCAAAGTTCGCGGGGTTGTGTAGAACCAGCAGTGCACAGCCGCCTACTCTGTTGTTTGGAGACAACCTGCCCAAACAGGTAAAAGACCTCGACAAAGAGGCAAAAGCCGTCAGTATGATTAAGGTGCCGGCCGCTACCTGGTCCTCATACATTCAGCAGCAGCACCCCTACGCATCCACCAGCAGGCCTCGTTATCACAGCGAAAGAACGGCTGGTGAAAGCTAGAAGGACGTACAACCCACACAAAGGTCTTTTTTAGGCCATGTACCAGAACGGCCTTCCTGGAAGATGTGCCAAACCCACACCACAGCGCCTCCACCTCCCAGGAACCAAGGATGGAGAAAACCAACACAGCACCACCGGTAACCATGGAGGTAGGTGGGTCTGGTTTCCCTCGTAACATAGCATGTGTAACCTCTTCACAAGTTGGGGGTAGGTTACACTTGTTTAGGGATGCGTGGAGTTCTATAACTTCTGATCTTTTCATACTGCACAGTATTCGGGGATACACAATTGAATTTGTTGACAAACTCCTCCTTCCGGTTCAACATGCACTTAGCCGAAGGTTTGTGCTTTCACAAAAAGAGAAAGTGGAAGGTCATGCGGAACTGTTTAGACTGCATACAAAAGGAGTTATAGAGAAAACCAAACATGAATCTCTTGAGTTTGTATCAAACATCTTCTCCAAAAACAAAAAAGATGGCGGATGCCGTATCATTATTGATTTGACACAACTGAATACTTTTGTGCAATACACCCATCTCAAAATGGAAACTTTTGTTACTGCTAAACAACTAGTTTCCAAGGGGTACTTCATGGCTTGCATCAACCTAAAAGATGCATGCTACTCAGTACCAATAGACAAAGATCACCGCAGATATTTGAAATTTATCTGGATGGGGCAGCTCTGGCAGTATAAAGCACTGCCTAATGGATTAACATCAGCCCCCAGATGTTTACTAAAATATTGAAACCAGCATTGGCGTTTCTTTGGAAACAAAAACATATTGTCATGGAATATCTCGATGACATCCTAATTGTGGGGAAAACCTTGGAATTGGCTAAGTTGGCTGTCTCAGCCACCAAGCTCCTATTTCAAAAATTTGGATTTATCATCCATCCAGACAAATCCAAGTTAATGCCTTCTGTGTTTATGGATTATTTGGGGTTCATGATTGACTCTGTTCATATGTCTGTCACCTTGCCAAGGGACAAAGCAACAGACTTGATAGAGGCATGTAACAGCCTTGTTTGCATCAGTAAACCATCTATTCGGCAAGTAACCAGGGTAATTGGGAAGCTCGTGGCTGCCTTTCCAGCCACACAATTTGGACCCTTACATTACCAAAATCTACAAAGGGCCAAAATTGCAGCACTCAAACACCATGTTGGCCATTTTGACAGGCCAATGCAGTTACCAGCCAAAGCAAAATTGGAATTGCGATGGTGGATTAACAATATTCAACATTGCTCTAATCCCATCACAGTCACAAACCCTTCGGCTGTGTTACAAACTGACACTAGCGCTCACGGCTGGGGAGCAACCGATACCACCTCCAGTTGTGGTGGTAGATGGAATACACACAAGTTAACCTTACTTCAGACACTGGGTATTAATCATCTTAAGATGTTGTGAGCGTTTCACGGGCTTCGGGCTTACTGTTCGGACATGCACCATCTGCATGTTCGCCTACAAATTGATAACACCACCGTGGTGGTATACATTAATCATATGGGTGGAATTAAGTCGATATCTTGTGATGAATTGGCCAATTCAATCTGGCACTGGTGCATAGAAAGAAACATTTGGATATCAGCTACTTACCTTCCGGGTAAGCTCAATACACCAGGCAGACACCAGGTCATGCATATTCAATGACAACACCGAATGGATGTTGGACCACCAGGTATATACTGACATTGTAGCTCGGTATGGAACGCCAGATATCGGCCTTTTTGCATCCAGACTTAATCACCAGATACCAACATATGTTGCATGGGAACCGGACCCTGGGGCAGTAGCGATGGACGCTTTCTCGCTACACTGGGGGGATTTGTTTTTCTATGCATTTCCCCCCTTCTGCCTCATCAGTCGGGTCTTGCGGAAAATTCAACAAGACTCCGCATCGGGTATTTTGGTAGTACCCGATTGGCCTACTCAGCCATGGTTCCCTGTGGTACTCGACATGGTCTCAGAACCATGTATTCCGATCTCCAAACGCCCGAGTCTGCTGGTACATCCTGTGACAGGGGAGAGTCATCTGTGCCATGACCGAATGAACCAATTAGTTTGCAGGCTTTGAAAATACCTCCCCTGGAATTCGGGCTGTCGGACCGAACCATGAATATCATCACGGCATCATGCAGAGAGTCCACCAGGAAACAGTACCTCACCTATATCAAAAAATGGGAGGTATTTTGTACCAGGACAGACACTACGTACAACACAGCCACCATCACGGATGTGCTGGAGTTCCTGGCAAGTCTACATTTCGATGAAGACTTGAGTTATAGTGCCATCAACTGCGCTAGAAGTGCCCTATCCTCATACCTGGGACAGGGGTTAGAACACCATGGAGTAGGATCTCACCCTCTGGTGTCAAAACTTATGAGGGGTATCTTTAACTCAAATCCCCCCAGGCCTCGATATTCCCCGACCTGGGATATTGGCATTGTCCAGACCCTGCTCAGAGATTGGGCACCAGCCACGTCCCTCTCACTAACCAAACTCACATATAAAATAGTGATGCTTATGGCACTTGTAACGGCGCAGCGGGTCCAGTCTCTGCACAAACTAAAACTGGACGCCATGGTAACATCCCAAAATAAGGTAACTTTTCACATTCGTGAGTTACTTAAACAGAACAGGCCTGGGTCATCTGGCCTCAAATTGGAGTTCCTGCTACATTACAACCTTCTACATTACCTGGAGGTCACCAAAAGTCTCAGGGGAATGGAAAAGTCTCAGGGGAACGGAAATTTTCCCCGCAGTTAGCGGTTATTATTATTATTTGTTAAATAAATACATTATTGTTTTTCAGCACTGTTTCAATTTAAAAATACGTTTACATACTTCCTCCATTGATTATTATGGCAGTGTGTGAGCATGGACTCATTTCCAGGGCATTAAATCACAGAGCTTTCAAGTCTTCACGAAGTCACACGTGCCTCCGAAGTAAAATAGTAAGATTAAACTTACCAGTTCAAAGTTTGATCCTTATTTTATGAGGAGTTACGATGAGGGATTACGTGCCCTCCGCTCCTAACCCTCTATTGTAAGGTCAACTGGTACGTTAGTTCTCTCATCTTACTATCTTCAGTCAACTCTACTCTCTGTGATTTCACACCGCTGCTTTGAAGAATGCCGCGCATGCGTGCTGGCGGGGTCTTCACGTAATCCCTCATCGTAACTCCTCATAAAATAAGGATCAAACTTCAAATTGGTAAGTTCTCGTTTAATCTTACAATTAAATTCCTTGTATGTTTTTACTTACTTGTCAAATAAATTGAATGTTTCATGGAATTTAATACAGAGATGTGCAAGGTGTTGAATTTTGGGAAGTCTAACAAGACCCAAGCAGGACACTATACAATGAATAGGTGCGAAGGTAGGCCATTCGGACCCTGCGAGCCAGCATCTCCGTTCAATATGATTATGGCTGATCATCCACACTCAGTACCCCGGTCCTGCCTCCTCCCCATAGCCCATGACTGCCATCTTTAAGAGCTCTATCCAAATCTCTCTTGAAAGCATACAGCGAATTGGTGTCCACTGCCTTCTGAGGCAGAGAATTCCACAGATTCACAACCCTCTGTGTGAAAAAGTGTTTCCTCATCTCCGTTCTAAATGGCTTACCCCTTATTCTTAAACTGTGGCCCCTGCTTCTGGACTCCCCCAACATCAGGAACATGTTTCTTGCATCTAGCGTGTATAAACACTTAATAATCTTAAATGTTTCAATAAGATCCCCTCACATCCATCTAAATTTCTATCAACATATGACAGTCCCGCCATCCCGGGAATTAACCTTGTAAACCTACTCTGTACACCCTCAATATCAAGGAATATGTCCTTCCTCAAATTAGGGACAAAACTGCACACAATACTCCAGGTGTGGTCTCACTAGAACCCTGTACAAATGCAGAAGGGCCTCTTTGCTCCTATACTCAACTCCTCTTGTTATGAAGGCCAACATGCCATTCGCTTTCTTCACTGCCTGCTGTACCTGCTTGCTTACTTTCAATGACTGATGTACAAGGACCCCTAGATCCTGTTGTACTTCCCCATTTTCCCAACTTGACACCATTTAGATGGTAGTCTGCCTTCCTGTTTTTGCTACCAAAGTGGATAACCTCACATTTATCCGCATTAAACTGCATCTGCCATGCATCTGCCCACTCACCCAACCTGTCCAAGTCACCCTGTATTCTCATAGCATCCTCCTCACAGTTCACACTGCCACCCAGCTTTGTGTCATCTGCAAATTTGCTAATGTTACTTTGAATCGAAGGGATCATTGGTGTATATTGTAAATAGCTGCGGTCCCAGCACCGAGCCTTGCGGTACCCCACTAGTCACTGGCTGCCATTCTGAAAGGACCCGTTAATCCCTACTCTTTGTTTCCTGTCTTCCAACCAATTTTCTATCCACGTCAGCACTCTATCCCCAATACCATGTGCCCTAATTTTGCCCACTAATCTCCTATGTGTGACCTTATCAAATGCCAGGTACACTACCATCCACTGGCTCTCCCTTGTCCATTTTCCCAGATACATTCTCAAAAAATTCCAGAAGATTAGTCAAGCATGATTTCCCCTTCATAAATCCGTGCTGACTCTGACCGATCCCGTTACTGCTATCCAAATGAGCCGCTATTTCATCTTTTATAATTGACTCCAGCATCTTCCCCGCCACCGATGCAATATCCCCTGTTTTCTCTCTCCCACCTTTCTTAAAAAGTGGGATAACATTTGCTACCCTCCAATCCACAGGAACTGACCCTGAATCTATAGAACATTGGAAAATTATCACCAATGCGTCCACGATTTCTGGAGCCCCTTCCTTAAGTACCCTGGGATGCAGACCATCAGGCCCTGGGGATTTATCAGCCTTCAGTCCCATCAGTCTACCCAGAACCATTTCCTGCCTAATGTGGATTTCCTTCAGTTCTTCCATCACCCCAGATCCTCTGGCTACTAGTACATCAGGAAGATTGCTTAATGAAGACGGATCCAAAGTACCTGTTCAACTCATCTGCCATTTCCTTGTTCCCCATAATAAATTCACCATTTTCAAAGGTCCAACTTTGGTCTTAACTAATTTTTTCCTTTTCACATACCTAAAGAAACTTACTATCCTCCTTTAAATTCTTGGCTAGCTTAACTTCATACCCCATATTGCCTTTTTAATTATCTTCTGTTGCTCTTTAAACATTACCTAATCCTCTTGCTTCCCGCTCACGTTTGCTACGTTGTACCTTTTCTCTTTTATTTTGATACTGTCCCTGACGTCCCTTGTCAACCACAGTCGCCCCTTACTCCCCTTGGAATCTTTCTTCTTCCAGCAGTCCTACTGCAGTTGTACAGGGCCCTGGTGAGACTGCGCCTGGAGTATTGTGTGCAGTTTTGGTCTCCTAATTTGAGGAAGGACATTCTTGCTATTGAGGGAGTGCAGCATTGGTTCACCAGGTTAATTCCCGGGAAGGCGAGACTGACATGATAAAAGAATGGATCGACTGGGCTTATATTCACTGGAATTTAGAAGGATGAGAGGAGATCTTATAGAAACATTAAATTCTTAATGGTTTGGACAGGCTAGATGCAGGAAAAATGTTCCAAATGTTGGGGGAGTTCAGAACCAGCAGTCACAGTTTAATTGAATTGAATTGAATTTAATTTATTTGTCATTCAGACCTTTTGGTCTGAATGAAATTTCGTTCCCCTGCAGTCATACATATAATTAAAAAAATGACAGAAACACACAATAAATACAAATTTAACATCCACCACAGTGAGTTCACCAAACACCTCCTCACTGTGATGGAAGGGAAAGTTTTAAAGTCTCTTCTCTTCCCTCTTTGCTCTCCCTCTGCGCCGAGGCGATCCAGGCTTCAGATGTTGTGACCCCACCGGGTGATGGTAAGTAAGTCAGTCCCGCGGTTCAACCGAGCTCCGCGAACGGGCCGGTTAAAACTCCGCGGCCGGGGTAGTTGAAGCTGCCGAAGCTGCCGCCCTCCAGAATAAGGGGTAGGCCATTTATGTCTGAGGTTAGGAAATACATTCACATTCAGTGAATCTGCAGAATCTCTGCTACAGAAGGCAGTGGAGGCCAATTCACTGGATGTTTTCAAGAGAGAAACATAGAAACATAGAAACATAGAAAATAGGTGCTGGAGGAGGCCATTCGGCCCTTCGAGCCAGCACCGTCATTCATTGTGATCATGGCTGATCGTCCCTAATCAATAACCTGTGCCTGCCTTCTCCCCATATCCCTTGATTCCACTAGCCCCTAGAGCTCTATCTAACTTGCTTATAAATCACTTCAGTGATTTGGCCTCCACTGCCCTCTGTGGCAGGGAATTGCACAAATTCACAACTCTCTGGGTGAAAATGTTTTTTCTCACCTCAGTCTTAAATGGCCTCCCCTTTATTCTAAGACTGTGGCCCCTGGTTCTGGGCTCACCCAACATTGGGAACATTTTTTCTGCATCTAGCTTGTCCAGTCCTTTTATAATTTTATACATTTCGATAAGATCCCCCCCCCCACCCCCGCCCCCCCCCCCATCCTTCTAAACTCCAGTGAATACAAGCCTAGTCTTTTCAATCTTTCCTCATATGACAGTCCCGCCATCCCCGTGCTGTACCTGCACGCCAACTTTCAGTGACTGGTGTACAAGGACACCCAGGTCTCACTGTACCTCCCCCTTACCTAACCTAACCCCATTGAAATAATAATGTGCCCCCTTGTTTTTGCCGCCAAAGTGGATAACCACACATTTATCTATATTATACTGCATCTGCCACGCATCTGTCTCCTCACTCAACCTGTCCAGGTCATCCCACAACCTCCTAACATCCTCTTCACTGTTCACACTGTTACCCAGCTTTGTGTCATCCACAAACTTGCTAGTGTTGCTCCTAATTCCCTCTTCCAACTCATTAATATTTATGCTAAACAGTTGCGGCCCCAACACCGAGCCTTGCGGCACTCCACTCGCCACTGCCTGCCATTCTGAAAAGGACCCGTTCACTCCTACTCTTTGCTTCCTGTCTGCCAACCAATTTTTTATCCATGTCAACACCCGACCCCGAATACCATGTGCTCTAATTTTAGTCATCAGTCTCCCGTGCGGGACCTTATCAAAGGCTTTCTGAAAGTCTAGATACACTACATCCACTGGCTCCCCTTCATCCATTTCACATCCTCAAAAAATTCCAGAAGATTAGTCAAGCATGATTTCCCTTTCATTAATCCATGTTGACTTGGACTAATCCTTTTACTGCTATCAAAATGCCCCATTATTACCTCTTTATTAATTGACCAGCATCTTTCCCACCACCAAAGTCAGGCTAACTGGTCTGTAATTCCCCATTTTCTCTCTCGCTCCTTTCTTGAAAAGTGGGATAACATTAGCGATCCTCCAATAGCTAATCACCAATGATCACCAATGCGTCCATTATTTCTAGAGCCACCTCCCTGAGGACCCTGGGATGCAGACCATCCGGCCCAGGGGATTTATCATCCTTCCGTCCCATTAGCCTGCCCAATACTATTTCTCTCCTAATGAAAATTTATTTCAGTTCCTCTTCCCCCTTAGATCCTCTGTCCTCCAGTGCATCAGGGAGATTGTTTGTGTCTTCCTTAGTGAATTTAGTTCTTAGGGCTAACGGAATCAAGAGATATAGGGAGGAAGCAGGAACAGGGTACTGATTCTGGATGATCGGTTATGATCATATTGAATGGCAGTGCTGGCTCAAAGGGCCGAATGGCCTACTCCTGCACCTATTTTCTATGGCCTCAGGCTGAAGAAAAGTCTCAACCCGAAACGTCACCCATTCCTTCTCTCCCGAGATGCTGCCTGTCCCGCTGAGTTTATCCAGCAATGAATGTGTCTATTTTTGGAGTTGTGCTGTTCATTGCTACCGCTGCTTTAACGTTTGAGGTGTGTGGTAAATAGAAGCAGGTTCAAGAGTATCACTGCATAGCAGATTAAAAATATGTAATTATCTAATCTCATCTATGTTATATAAATAATAGTTTCTGTAGGTCTTTGAAAAAGAAAACCTTTTAACCTAGTGGCATTTAAGGAGATAATTTCATACTTTATGTCACAGAGATGATTATATTTCATCTTGCACAAGGCCTTTTCACCTTTACACTCTTGAAAGGCCTGGCACTAATTATTGGACTAAACCCCCAGCAATAGTTTACCCAACCACTGGAATCATTAATTTTTATATATCTTATCGATATCTTGGAAACATTAATCAACTCGTCACCTTCAGAATTTCTGTGAATACAACCAGAGTTTGCACAATCTCTTCCTACGAGATCTTATCAAAGTTAAATGACCAGATCAGCAACATTTTATGGGAGAAATACAACCTCTTTGTTACTTTAGTTTAAAATGGGAGAGTGAGCAGGAGCAGAAACCTACTCCTGGTGCAACGGTGGAGTTGCTGCCTACAGTGCCAGTGACCCGGGTTTGATCCTGACCATGGGTGCTATCAGTACGGAGTTTGTACTTTCTCCCCGTGAACTGTGTGGGTTTTCTCTGGGTGTTCCGGTCTTCTGCCACACTCCAAAGACGTAAGGTTTGTAGGATAATTGTTTTTTGGCACATTGTAAATTGTCCCTAGTGTGTGTAGGATAGTACTAACGTGCGGGGATCGCTGGTCGGTGCGGACTCGGTGGGCCGAAATGCCTGTTTCCGTGTTGTATCTGTAAACTAACCTAACCTAAATTCAGCATGGCAAAAGGCCCTTTGGCCCAATGAAGCCACACTGACCATTGATCACCTGTTCACAGTAGTTTTCTTTTATCCCATTTTCTCAGCCCATTCTTACACACTAGGGACAATTGTGTCTGTGATTGTGATTGGGGATGATCAGTCATGATCACATTGAATGGCGGTGCTGGCACAAAGGGCCGAATGGCCTACTCCTGCACCTATTGTCTATTGTCTATTGTCTATTAACGTTCAGACCTAATCGTCTTTGGGATGGGGGAAGTAACTGGGAGGTAACTGGAGCACCCGGAGGAAATCTGCGCAGTCACAGGGTGAACTTGCAAACTCCACACAGATAGTACCGGAGGTCAAGATTGACCAAGGTCTCTGGTGCTGTGAGACAGCAGCTCTACCAGCTGCACCACTGTGTCATCTGCAAAGTTACTGCATTCTCATCTAAATCGTTAATATGGATGACGAACAACAGTAGACCCCAACTCCGAACCCTGAGGGCACACTGCTAGTCACCGCGAGTCCAATCCCTACAAACTGATCATCCTTTCAACCCAAACCTCACCCCCGGTCAGGATCGAACCCAGGCCCTACTCACAATGAAGAAGGAGCACTTGGGCAAGGGGTAGGCAGAGGCCATGTGCAAATGTGCAGGAAGGAACTGCAGATGCTGGTTCACACCGTAGATAGACATAAAATGCTGGAGTAACTCAGCGGGACAGACAGCATCTCTGGAGAAAAGGAATAGGTGACGTTTCGAGTCGAGACCCTTCTTCAAACGTCGGAAGGGGCCTTGATTATAATCATAATCATATTTTACTTCGGAGTCACGTGAGTGACTACGTGAAGAAGCCCCGCCAGGCGCATGCGCGTCATTACGTCCGACGCATGGCGCACCGACGGGCTGGAGAGTGCAGCTCCGCCAGCGGTAAGTAGTAAAGTGGCAGGTAAGTGATTTAAACTTTTTCCTGTGACTATTTAAGCTCCATAAGTCTGGCTCGGGTGTCAGCGGGAGTTGGTGGCTATGGAGAGTACTGGTGGGAATGTTCAAAGCAGGAGTGGAGCGCGCGGTCCCACGGTTCCACCTCGGAGATCGGGTCGCGAGATAGCTAGTGCGGTAACGCCAGCTCCGTTACCGGCTGCCGTTTTACCGGTAATTGAACAGCCTCCAGCTGCTCCAGTGTGTCAGGGCACTGGGGCCACTGAAACAAGTAGAAAAGCGAAAAGAAAGTCTGTCAGACCCGTTTTATTGGACGGGTCTGATGAAAAGGGGACTCCCCTCCAGACAACAAGAAAATTTGGGGAAGACTGGACCAAATGGAGCAAATGCACCACACATTAATTAACCAGGGGTCCAGTGCCCCAATGATTCCCCAGGCAGCCTCTCAAAGAGGCCCATATACAGAAGAGTATATTGCCTATCAACATCAATGGGAATCCCCCTCTGCAGCGCCTTGTTTAGGACTGGATGAGATCTCCCTTGAGCATGACTCGGGAGAGCCAGGGCAGGAGGAGTCTGACCCTGAAGCTGGTGTCACTGCTTTTGTGCACACACCAGAGCATACGAGCCACGCTCCAGGTGTCCCGGATGTAGCGCGAAACTTCACTATTCCAGAAGGGACTGGTGATGCTGTGGAGGACAATCTGGCTGCCAATGTAAATTACATGGCGTCTCACCAGCTCCAGGATACCATCATGGACGAAACCACAACTCATTATAGAACACCTGTAAACTATGCTTCGCTCAGGGGGCCCACCGTAAATTCAGCAATATGGGCACAAATGAGTGCAACGATGCGGGGACAGGAAGTAAGATTTCAACGCGTCCTCAAGTTGGTGGCAGCAGGCATAACTGCATTCAGAAAGATGGTCCAGGGGGCGACGATGTCTGCAACGCCTACTTCGAGGTTAATTGTATCAGAAAGGTAGCCATTAGACCAACTTTAAACCCGAAGTTTGCAGCCCTCTATAGGTCTACAAATGTGCAAGCACCAGACTACTTATTTGGAATAGACCTCATGAAACAAATCAGGGACCTCGACGATGAGGCCAAGACGATTGGGCTTATGAAAGCCCCTGCTCCAAGAACGTCATCGCGCAAGTTTGGTTCAATGCGAAGGGGTTCGGATCCAGGGGCAGGGCCAAGCAGAGGTGGGGGCCAGTGGGGCAACGATATCAATCACCAGGGTATCCCAGCAACCACCCCAATTTCAGAAGGAAAAGAACTTTGAGGCTGACTGTTGAGGTACAGGAGATTCATTCCGTCAAGGATAAGACTTTTGGGGAACAACCTCCGGTTGGGGGTAGATTGCAGTTGTTTTATGATGAAAGGTGCTGCATAACATCTGATCAGTTTATACTAGATACTGTGTCAGGCTCTACAATAGAGTTTATGTCAGGAGTTGATCCACCTGTACAGAATATGCCTAATAGAGTATTGGTGTTTTCGGCACCAGAAACTCAGCAGGTAAAAGAAGAAATTAAGAATTTGTTCCAAAAAGGGGTGATTGAGAGGACGATTTGACCTGTTTTTACAAAATGTTAAATGGTCAGCTAGACGTGACATTTGAATGGCGTGCAGGCTCACTGAAAGACCTACACCAACCCCAAACCAATTAGGAGCAGACGAGGCATTCGATCCAATTTGTGGTCCCAGCCACAAAGACATGTGTACAGCAATTCGTTCTTCCCACGCACTATTAAAGCATGGAATAATCTCCACCAAACCACGGTTGCCCAGCCAGATGCAACTAAATTTAAAGTGGCACTTTCTTCCCAATAACCCTCTCTGGCTAAACCCCTCCCTTCACCACCTCCAGTTTAAATTCTAGTTGAAATATTTTGGAGGACCAAGTAACCAAGAACCAAGAACCACGAAGATTAACCATCCTCAACAATTTGTATCTAATATATTCCCCAGACAGAAAAAAGATGGGGGTTGTAGAGTCATTCTGGACTTAACTCAGTTAAATTCCTATGTTGATTATAGGCATTTTAAAATGGACACCTTCAATACTGCTAAACAGCTGTTATCACAAGGCTGTTATATGGCAACTATAGATCTAAAAGATGCATATTATTCAGTACCAATTCATCATCAGTATCGGAGATACTTGAAATTTAGTTGGATGGGACAGCTGTGACAATTTAAAGCATTGCCCAATGGGTTAACCTCAGCTCCTAGGTTGTTCACCAAATTGTTGAAACCAGTGCTGGCGCTCCTTAGGGCCCAGAATCACATTGTAATGGCTTAATTAGATGATATTTTACTCATAAACGACTCAGGAGACAGCTGAGGAATCGGTTTCAGCAACCAAACACTTGTTTGAAACGTTAGGTTTTCTGGTCCATCCAACAAAATCCAAGTTACAGCCATCCCAAAAAATTGATTATTTGGGGTTTGTCATTGATTCAGTGGATAGGTCAGTAACTTTGCCTACAGCCAAGGCTGTGGAGATTAGGGATATATGTACTTGTCTCACTGAAAAACAATACCCCTCCTTCCGGGAAGTTTCTAGGGTTATTGGCAAATTGGTAGCAGCTTTTCCTGCAGTAGAATTTGGATCTCTGCAGCGAGCTAGAGAACAAGCACTAAAAGACCATGCAGGTCATTTTGATAGATTTATGCAATTACCAACCAGAGCCATAGCTGAATTACAATGGTGGATTGTCAATGTTGTACAAACTACCAAAAACATTTTGGTTTAGCAACCTTCAGTAATTTTACAGACAGATGTGAGCACTCTGGGATGGGGAGCTATGGACAGCGAGTCGAGCTGTGGTGGTAGATGGAGTGTGCAAGAAGATTTAATCCTCCATAAACATGGTATAAATTATTTAGAATTGTTGGGTGCATTCTATGGATTAAAAGCTTATTGTTCCACAATGAATAATTTACATGTTCAACTCCAGATTGATAATACCACAGCTGTGGCATGTATCAATCACATGGGAGGAATAAGGTCAGTATCATGTGATAATTTGGCTAACCTCATATGGCACTGGTGTATCTCCAGGGATATCTGGGTCTCAGCTATCTACCTGCTGGGTAGAGACAATGTGGTGGCAGACAACAGGTCACGAAAGTTCAATGACAATATAGAATGGATGTTAAATCCTGAAGTTTTTTAAATGATTGTCAGCCGCTATGGGTTGCCAGATATTGATCTGTTTGCATCCAGGCTAAATCACCAGTTGTCTAAATATGTTTAATGGGAGCCGGATCAAGGAGCAGTAGCGGTGGATGCATTCTCACTACATTGGGGACGTACATTATTTTATGCTTTTCCCCCATTTTGTCTGATTAAGCAATGCCTCACCAAAATAGAGCAGGACTCCGCCTCAGGCATTTTGGTGGTTCCGGACTGGCCTACACAACCATGGTTCCCGTTGGTGATCAGAATGATGACTCAGCCATTCATGACTGTCCCCAACTGCAGTAATTTGTTGGTGCATCCAGTAACAGGAGAAAGTCATCCGTTACATGATCATATTAATTTGTTGATCTGCAGGTTCTGACCAGACCGTTCCAAGGCCTTGGATTATCGAATAGGACCATGGATGACATAACTGCAGCTTGGAGAGATAGCACTAAGAAACAATATGCGTCTCATATTAAGAAATGGGAGATGTTTTGTTTGCAGTCAGATATATCTTATCATACTGCAAGCATACCGGATGTATTGGAGTTCCTTGCTATGTTGCATTTTGATGAACACCTGAGTTATAGTGCCATTAATAATGCTCGAAGTGCTTTGTCCTCATATTTAGGGCAATTTTCAGGACAACAATCTATCGCATCTCATCCGTTAGTTTCCCGGTTCATGAGAGGAATTTTTAACAAAAATCCTCCTAAGCCTCGATATACAGAAATCTGGGATGTCAGTATAGTTCTCACACTGCTTCGGCAATGGGCTCCAATTACGTCATTGCCTTTTCAGAAGTTAACACTTAAAGTGGTTATGCTCATGGTGCTAGTTTCAGCGCAACGAGTTCAAACATTGCAAAAATTACGGCTAGAGAGCATTAATGTTTCTGTAGATAATATTACGTTTTATGTCTATGATTTAATCAAGCAAAGCAGGCCAGGAATGGCTGGAACCAAAGTAATTTTTAAAGCATACCCTGTTGACCAAACTTTATGTGTAGTTAAGCACTTGAGTCAATATATTGAGGTAACTAAGAGTCTCAGAGGTTCTGAGACAGCAATGCTCATCAGCCACAAAAAAACATATAAAAAAGTGTCAGTACAAACTATTTCTAGATGGTTAAAACAAGTTTTGGATTCTGCAGGAGTGGACATTCATGTGTTTAAATCTCACTCCACCAGGGCGGCATCAACATCCGTAGCAAAGGCACAGGACGTGCTGCTAGATCAAATCCTCGGGGCCACAGGATGGTCTAATGAATCAACTTTCTCCAAATATTACGATAAACCTGTTCTGACAGTGCCAGGGTTTGGGCATGCTCTGTTGGGTTCCGTTTATTTTGGTTTGCTTTGTCTTTATATCATTCTTTTGTAATTTCCCCCTGAGATAGAGGGGTTATTACTGTATTTTTGTTTATTATTATTATTTAAATAGTTATTGAATAATTCGAAGCAATGTTCAATACATGATTTATTCACTACTGTGTCAACTGAAGCAGTGTCGTAAGGAGTGCATCTACGGCATGAAATCACAGAGCTTTGAAATCTTCATGTAGTCACTCACGTGACTCTGAAGTACAATAGTGAGATTAAACAAGAACTTACCAGTTTGAAGTTTGATCTTTATTTTATGAGGAGTTACGATGAGGGATTACGTGCCCTCCGCTCCCGGCCCTCATAATTGAAAAGATCACCTGGTAGTTCTAGTCTTCTAAGCCTTACTATGTTACTTCGGCTATCGTTTCTGTGCTTTCACGCCGCTGCTTTGAAGTATGGCGTGCATGTGCCTGCCGGGGCTTCTTCACGTAATCCCTCATCATAACTCCTCCTAAGATAAAGATCAAACTTCAAACTGGTAAGTTCTCATTTAATCTTACTATTTTATTAGAATGTTTTGCAACATACGAAGAATTTCATTTGCCATACAGTCATACCAATAAAAAGCAACAGAACACACAAATACATTTTATCATGAACATCCACCACAGTGACTCCTCCACATTCCTCACTGTGATGGAAGGCGAAAAAAAATTAAATCTCTCCCTTGTTTGACCTCCAGCGGTCGGGGGCCTCTAACCCTTCCGTTGAGAGGGCGATCTTACTCCCGTAGCCGGAGGCGGGCCTTCCTCGTCGGGGAGATCAAGCTCCTGCTTCAGGGTGGAATCTCAACTCCCCCCCACGCCGAGCGATGAGACCACACTTGGAGTGTTGTGTAGAATTTTGATCTCTTTACCTAAACAATGCCGTGAGTTGCTGCCTTACAGCGCTGCTTTCAATCCTGTCGAATGCTGTCTGTTAGGAGTTTGTACGTTCTCCCTGTGACTGCGTGGGTTGTCACCGGGTGCTCAGGTTTCCTCCCACATTACAAAGGACTGCCGGTTTGTAGGTAAATTGCCTTCTGTAAATTACCCCTAATTTGTAGGATGTGAAAGTGGGTGAACATAGAACTAGTATATGGATGATCAATACTTGGCGTGGACTTGGTGGGCTGTAGGGCCTATTTTCATGCTTTATTTCAAAAACTCTGCTATGGAGAGAGATTCACTGCACAAGATCTGGGCTGTCAGGCATCTAATATGTAGCTAGACTGATGGGCTAGGCTTCTATTTGTAAAGCTTAAAAGAATGAGAGGTGACCTGATTGAGACATACAAAATTCACAAAGGGTAGACACAGGAAGGATGTTTCTCCTGGTTGAGGAATCAGGAACTAGGAGGAATAAGGGATAGGCAGGAAATTAGAAAAATAGTGGTATTCAAATTCATTACCTTGAGGGCTATAGAGACAGAGGTATTTACATCATACTAAACCAAGATCCATAGATTTCTGGTTATTAGAGGAGCCAAGAAGTGTAGTGTAACATAGAAAACATAGAAAATAGGTGCTGGAGAGACCATTCGGCCCTTCGAGCCAGCACCGCCATTCATTGTGATCATGGCTGATCGTCCCCTATCAATAACCCGTGCCTGCCTTCTCCCCATATCCCTTGATTCCACTAGCCGCTAGAGCTCTATCTAACTCTCTCTTAAATCCATCCAGTGATTTGGCCTCCACTGCCCTCTGTGGCAGGGAATTCCATAAATTCACAACTCTCTGGATGAAAATGTTTTTTCTCCCCTCAGTCTTAAACGGCCTCCCCTTTATTCTAAGACTGTGGCCCCTGGTTCTGGACTCGCCCAACATTGGGAACATTTTGCCTGCATCTAGCTTGTCCAGTCCTTTTATAATTTTATATGTTTCGAACGATCCCCCCTCACCCTTCCAAACTCAAGTGAATACAAGCCTAGTCTTTTCAATCTTTCCTCATATGACAGTCCTGCCATCCCAGGGATCAATTTCGTGAACCTACGCTGCACTGCCTCAATCACAAGGATGCCCTTCCTCAAATTAAATGGGACATGTTGGCCGGTGTGGGCAAGTTGGGCCGAAGGGCCTGTTTCCATGCAGTAAGACTCTATGACTCAATGACTACAAGCATATGGGGTTAGGACAGGAAAGTATTGAGGGAGAAATTCAGCAAATATCTTGTTGTATGAGTATCCTTAGGGGGCCAAATGGATTATTCTTGCTCTTATTTCTTTGCTACTATTGGCTGTAGTACACAATTTCATTTCGGAGTCACGTGAGTGACTTCGTGAAGACCCCGCCAGGCACGCATGCGCGACATATCGTCGACCGCATGTGAGCGACAGGCAGTGAGGAGCGTTGCTCCTCTACTGCAGGGACCTGCAGGTAAGAAAAATTAACCTGCCGTCCTTCTTTCATTTCAGCGGACCGTAGTTTGGAGTCGGGAAGAGCCCGTTGACCCAGGTTCACACTCGCGGCGAGGACGGCAGAGCAGCCCGACTCTAACCGCACCGCCTACACCGCGGGCTGGCGGCAGCCTTGCCGTGGCGCAGTGAGCGACGGCACCCACAGAGCAGCAGCCGAATCTTTGACGGCAACGCTTCCGGACGTCGACAACGTGATTCAGGATCGGAGATGCCATGGCACGGGCAGCCATTCGAAGGCAGAGCAGGAGCTCCGACTCAACGCCACAGGCCGCAGGTATACCATGGACTAACGGCTTAGCTACCCTATAGAGGTAGTAGACAGAGCCGGGGCCCCGACTCACACACAGGCGGGAGCCTTGCCGTTAGCGGCAGTCTATGTCACGCGTGAGAGTCTGTTCACCATTGGAGCTGGGGGAGGGGGGGGAGAGAGTGCTCTCCTCCACTGGAAGCTCATAAAGACCCTCAGGTAAGATACTAACCTTGAGTTGTTTAGCTTCTGTACTAGACTTTGCTTACAGAAACAATGGATGGGAGACCAGAATGAAGGCATCGAAGTATGCCTCCCAGGGCCATGGGACTTCAGATGGGAGTCAGCGCCCACTATTCCCGGAGCTGCCAGCAACGTCGGCAGCGCCCGCTCTGCGGGCCGGGATAAGAACGCGGAAACCGGGGAGCCCTGCAGCAGCCAGGACCCGCTTCTCCACCCACGGCTGGCGTGGAGGTAAACCGCCAGGAGCAGGGAGGCAAGACCCTGACTCCTAACCACTGTCACCTAAGCATAGCAGCCACGGTTACCCGTTCTCTCTCCCCAACTATGCAGGTCAGGGGAGAAGAATCACACAACAGTCAGCCCCGCTGTAGGAGCTGGACTATGAGCAACCGGTGAAGGATTGAGGCCTGGGTCTGCAAGCCCGCATGTGCGAGCACAGACTCACCGCCGTGCCGTGCCGGTGTAGTCTCATCTCGGTCACCGCACCCCCCTTTAGCGGCAGGATGTGACCGAACGTCGGGACAGGCGGCAAGCCCGCACGGACGTTGGGGTACCACGCTTCGGCAGCCGGGACCGACTCATCACCGCTCATGTCTTATCAGACTAGCGGGTCGCCTCCGTCCGGAAGACGGCGGGCCAACGGCAGGTCCGCGCGGGAGTCGCTTAGACACGCAGAAGCGGCAGGCAGCGACATCCTGTCTAGGCACCCTTGTTATCACCTCGACGAGGTGCAGGGCGATGACAGAAGCCTCAGGGATTCTCCAGAACCTGAGGAAGTCGACTTGTCATCCGCAGATGCGGTGGCGGTCGCATGGCTCGGATGGAGCGTATCCTAGAGCACAATCTCTGCACCTGGACCAGATGTCCTCCAGTCCAGGAGACATGCGGCTGGGCCACCCAGCATGTCCACGTCATCGGTGGGGATGCCACGGATCAGCAGCTGGCTGACACGTAAGACGGGCTGGAGCAGGAACCTACAGTACCTGAGAAAACCCAGGAGGAACTGCTGAATGTGGTCTTCAAGTTCGCCCAGCTGAAGCACACAGGGGCCCAGCATAGACTACCTCACCACACACCAGCTGCAGGAACAGGTCTTTACCGAGGCGATCAACATATACCAGGCCCAAACAACTGCATATCGTTGAATGTACCGACAGTCAACACGCCCATCTGGGGCAACAGATAAGGGCACAGGAACTGAAGTTCCTAAAACATCCTGCAATTGCTGACGTCGGGGATTACTGCCTTTGCCAGGTCGGTTGACGACATGGAAATGACGGCAGAACAGGAGGATGCTCTTGCAATGTTAGTCATGACGTTAACACTTCCTGGAGTATCGCCATCAAACCGACTCCAAACCCCATATTTGCGGGGTTGTACTAGGCATCTGCAACGCCACCACCAAGACAGCTGTTCGGTGAGGACCTGCCCAAACAGGTCTAGGACCTGGATTAGGAGGCGAAGGCTGATGGGTTGATGCACCCACCTCCCTCCAGCAGGGCGGCAGTGCGCACGAAAACACCATATGGAAGACCTCGGGGCCACCTGAAAGACCAGTAAGGACCTACACGCCGGCAGCACCTCAACACAATTCAACGGAACACCAGGAACCAGAAAGTCAGGCCCGCAGGTAACCATGGAGGTAAGGGGGTCTGGTTCTCTTGGAAGTGCTGCATGTTTAACCTCAAGTAGGAGAGCGGTTACATACATTCTGGGATGTAAGGGAGCTGATTGTCACTATCCCAGGGAACAAAGCTATAGACATAATAGAGGCATGTAACAGCCTTGCTTGGGCCAGGAAACCGACTATTAGACTTACTGCTAAAATAATTGCTAAACTTGTAGCTACATTCTAGCTACATAATTGGGCCGTTACACTATCTAAGCTTGCAAAGAGCAAAATCTCGGCATTAAAAGCGAACGCTGGACATTTTTATGGGCCTATGCAGCCGCCAATCAAGGCATAAATTGAGCTACAATGGTGGATTAGCAATGTTTGTGATTGTTAAATCCCATCATTACATCAAACCCATTAGTCATGTTACAAATCGATGCAAGCACCAAAGGCTGGGGAGCTACCGACACCATTTCCAGTTGGGGTGGTAGATGGGATTTGCTCGAGTCTACTTTTCTTCAATCACAAGGTATAAACTGTTTAGAAATGCTGGGAACATGTCACGGGCTACGGGCTTAATGCACTAATCTGCAGCATACGCATGTCCGTCTTCAATAATACCACTGAGATGGCGTATTTAAACCTTATGGGCGGTATCAAGTCAATATCTTGTGATGAATTGGAAAAATTAATTTGGCTTTGGTGGATTGAAAGAAATATTTGGATATCAGCTACGTACCTTCCGGTTAAGCTCAATACAGTGGCGGACACCAGGTCACAAGTATTTAATAACGACATCAAGTGGATGTTGAACCTCCAAATATTTGCTAAAACTATAGCCTAATATGGAACACCAGATATCGACCTCCTTGCGTCCAGGTTGAACCATTGGATACCAACATATGTCTCTTGAGAACCAGATCCTGGGGCAGTGGCGATGGACAAGTTCTCGCTACATTGGGGGGAAATAGTTTTTTCTATGCTTTCCCCATTCTGCTTCATCAGACAGGTGTTGCAGAAAACGCAACCAGATTCTGCAACAGAAAGGACCATGGACATCATACAGCAGCGTGCAGAGAGAGTCCACTAGGAAGCAGTACCTCACCCACATAAGGATATGTGAGGTTTCCATAGTCGGACCTAGACCACCTACATATCTACTACGATCTCCAATGTGCTGGAATCCTCACGGGCCTGCATTATGATGTCCCTCAGTTACATTGCCATATACAGTGACAGGAGTGCACTGTCATCCTATCTCAACATTGGAGTGGGATCTCACCAGCTGGTATCCACACTGAAGGGTATGTTCTATCCCTCCCTGACCTCGATATATTACCAGAGATATAGGGGGTGGTGTTGACCCTACTCAGGAGCTGGTCGCCTTTGGCGGATTTACCACTGGACTTATTCACCTTCAAAGTGGTGATGGTAATGGCACTGAAGACAGCACAACAGGTCCAAACTCTATAGGAATTGCCTGGATAGAATGGTTTTGACCCACAATAAAGTGACTGTGTTGTAGTTGCTTAAACTACACAGACCTGCGACTACAGTTCTGAAAATGGGCATCAGGAGATGGCTCAAGGTGGTATTCGGTGCAGCAGGTAAGACACTAACATTTTAAAATGTCATTCTACCAGGGCTGCATCCACATCAGCGGCGAGGACCATGGAGGTGTTCATGGATTATGTCCTCGCAATAGCAGGCTGGGCCAGTGAAACTACATTTCAGCGGTTTTATAACAGACCTGTGGCGGCTCCCGCAACGTTGCGGAGTCAGTTTTAAGTGCTATTCCTAAACGTTTGTCCCCGAGTTCAGGGGTTTATTGTTGTATTAACAATAATGTTATTATTTTTCAGCTTGTTCAAGTCTGAAATACGTTAACATACTTCCTCCATCAGTATTACGGCAGTGTGTGGGCATGGACGTGATCCAGGGCATGTAATCACAGAGCTTTGAAATCTTCACGAAGTCACTCACGTGACTCCGAAATGAAATAGTAAGATTAAACGAGAACTTACCAGTTTGAAGTTTGATCTTTATTTTATGAGGCGTTGCGATGAGGGATTTCGTGCCCTCCGCTCCCAACCCTCTACTATAAGGTCAGCTGGTAATTAGAGTCCCTTCAATCTTACTATATTAGTTCATTTCTGGGTAGTTCTGTGATTCAACACTGCTGCTTTGAAGAATGTCGCGCATGCGTGCCTGGCGGGGTCTTCACGAAATCCTTCATCGCAACTCCTCATAAAATAAAGATCAAACTACAAACTGGTAATTTCTCGTTTAATCTTACTATTAAATATCCCAAAGTAATGAGAGGTATCAAGTGTCTTCTCATTCAAAGCTCAAATGGTGTAATGCTACGGACAAGAGTCAGGCAATGTCAAATCTTAGTGTCTCATGTGAAATATTGTTCTTTGAACCAGATTCATATCCAGTGCATGCCACAATAATCAGAAATAAAATTACTCATTCCTTGCTCCACCAGTCAAAAGTGGGAAGCCACTGGAGCCACTAAAGAAGATTAACCCAGTTCCAAATTCAATGCTTGAGTCATGTGGTACTTAAGATCATAAATTCATAAGTGAGAGGAGCAGAATTAGGCCATTCGGCCCATGAAGTTTACTCCGTCAATCAATCATGGCTGATCTATCTTTCCCTCTCCTGCCTTCTCCCCGTAACCCCTGACACCCTTATTAATCAAGAATCTGTCAATCCCCGCCTTAAAAATATCTATTCACTTGGACTCCACCGTCGCAGTGGCAATGAATTCCACAGATTCACCACCCTCTGATTAACCTCAATGGGATTAGGGTCAATGTTCCCTGGGAACTGAAACTAAAATGGCAGGGGGCTGTCGTGCCCTCTGTCCTGGGGTAGACTGAGACTGACCCCCCGTCCCCAATCTTTGCACATATCCCCAACCCTTTCCACTCGTCATTTTGATTCCATGTTTCATGTATTTGGTGTTTTTACGACTGTTTACAAGATCCATATATTCTCCTGGGATAAATCGCCAAGTTACTATATCGTATCGTCGTGTGAACGATGGAACCCGTAGTCGGGATATCCGAGTGCGAAAAAGCAGGATGCCCTTACCGTGACTGCCACAAAGCTGAGTGTGTAAGGTTGCGCATTTACAAGTGGCTGCAGAAGAATATGATGCTGTGGTGGGAGCCAAACTCTAATATTGATAAACACAAAGCTACCAAAGGAAGAAAGGAAGATGGCAAGTCGCTACTGATTAGCAAAGGTATTCTAATGATGGAAAAAGTGGATGCCCTTCAGGGACAGAAATGAGAAGCAAATCAGATGTAACCTTTGTCTAGTTGTAATGAAGGATGTGCTGGCTCTGGAGAGGGTCCAGAGGAGGTTTACAAGAATGATTCCAGGAATGAGCAGGTTGGCATATGATGAGTGCTAGACAGCACTGGGCTTCTACCAGCTGGAGTTTAGAAGGTTGAAGGGGGACCTCATTGAAACTTACAGAATAATGAAAGACATAGATAGGTGGATGTGGAAAGGATGTTTCCACTAGATTCAAGATTCAAGAGAGTTTATTGTCATGTGTCCCTGATAGGACAATGAATTTCTTGCTTTGCTTCAGCCCAACAGAATATAGTAGGCATGAATACAGAACAGTTCAGTGTGACCATATACCATTATATAAATATATACACACATGAATAAATAAACTGATAAAGTGCAAATAAACATACAATGGGCTATTAATGTTCTTGGTTTTGTTTGAGTTGAGTTTAATAGCCTGATGGCTGTGGGGAAGTAGCTGTTCCTGAACCTGGACATTGCAGTCTTCAGGCTCCTGTACCTTCTACCTGAAGGTAGTGGAGAGATGAGTGTGTGGCCAGGATGGTGTGGGTCCTTGATGATGCTGCCAGCCTTTTTGAGGCAGCGACTGCAATAGATCCCCTCGATGGTAGGGAGGTCAGAGCCGATGATGGACTGGGCAGTGTTTACTACTTTTTGTAGTCTTTTCTGCTCCTGGGTGCTCAAGTTGCCAAACCAAGCCACGATGCAACCGTCAGCAAGCTCTCTACTGTGCACCTGTAGAAGTTAGAGAGAGTCCTCCTTGACATACCGACTCTCCGTAATCTTCTCAGGAAGTAGAGGCTAGTGGGAGAGTCTAGGACCAGAGGTCATAGCCTCAGGATTAAAGGGCGCTCTTTTAGAAAGGAGGTGAGGAGGAACTTCTTTAGAGGGTGATTAATCTGTGTTACTCGATTTGCCACGGACGGCTGTGGAGGCCAAGTCAGTGTTTTTTTTTAAGGCAGAGATGGACAAATTCTTGATTGGAATGGGTGTCAATGGTTATGGGGTGAAGGCAGAAAAATGGGATTAGAGGGCAGAAATCAGCCATGATTGAATGGCAGAGTAGACTCGATGGGCCGAATGGCCTAATCCTACACCAATAACATGTGAACCTGTGAACGTGTGATATGACAAACAAAGCACTAAGACACATGTCAAAGATGGTGCCCACCCAAGTAACTCTTTGTGTGCTGATCACAGAATCTGCAATAGCGCATTACAATTCTTCCACTCTTTTAAATATCTCTACACTGTGGATAGCTCAATTGTAATCCTGCATTGTCTTTCCGCTGACTGGATAGCACGCAACAAAAGCTTTACACTGTACCACAGTACGCATGACACTAAACTAAACTAAACTAAACCAAATTACGTGCTGGAAGAACTCAACGGGTCAGGCAGCATCCATGGTGGGAATGGATAGACGGCCTTTTTTGGCCGGGTCCCTTCCACAGACTCAATGATGATATGCCATTGACTTGCAAGGTTGAAGGCTTGCCTATTGATTTCAATCTCGACAATGACAGATATCTGGATATTAAGGGGACAAGTGGATAGGCAGGAAGATGGTGTTGAGAAAAACTGTCAAACATGATTTCATCGAGTAGCTGAACAAGCTTGAAAGACCCAGATAGCCAAGTCGTGTTCCCGATCGGAATGTTTTTTATTTCCTTACCTTGTTAACGACAGAAAATAGATCTCTGGTAAGTGGCTGTTTCTCTGATGGGAAGATGAAAGACAGCGAGCTATTCATGAGTCGTTGCTCGGTCCACTGTGTGTTTTAAAATAGATATAAATTGCTTGCATATCACAATGCAATATCCAAACCTTGCAGAGGTGGCAAAATGTGAGGAAGCAGTTAATCTGTTGGAACAGGCCACAGGGAAAAACACAGAATGGGAAGCAAGGGGCAGGTGGAATTTAATTTGGAGAATTGTGAGTTGATGTCATCATGTAGAATGAATGGGGAAAGGAAACAGACTTTGTGCAATAATTCTAACTGATAGAGACAGAAGCTACTGGGGATTTATATTCCAGATCTTTGAAGCCTGTAGGCTATATTAACTAGGGGATCTATGGCTTTACAGACTAAGCTATTGAGTACAGGAGAAGGAAAGCTACATAAAACATTTCTAATACCAGAAGTTAGGCTGCAGTTGCATCCAGTTCTGTTTAACCACAATAAAATGTATGGTTCTTACTTGGTAAAAATCCTCCTCAGAAAAGATTGACACCTTTGCTCAGTCTGCCTGGACCTACCTGATCTCCCGAGGGAAAACACTTTAATTCCCCTTCCCATTTCCACGCTGACCTTTCTGTCCTAGTCCTCCTCCATTGTCAGAGTGAGGTCAAACACAAATTGGAGAAAAGCATCTCATATTTTGCTTGGGCAGCGTACAGCCCAGTGTATGGTTGATCTCTCTAACTTCAAGTAACCACTGCACTCCCTCACCCTCTATCCCTACCCCACCCAAGTCGCACCAGCTTCGCATTCTCACCTAGCAAACAGCTAACAATGGCCAGTTTCCTTTATCATCCTTACTTTTTTGCATATATTTCATTCATTTGTTCTATATCTCTCTACATTGCTGTCTACATCTCTCTTTTCCCTTTCCCCTGACTAGTCTGAAGAAGGGTATTGCCCTGAAACATCGCAAATAAATGTTGTTCTTCTTGCGAATAAAACATAAACCAAAGGAATGGTTAGATTTCAAGCCGGGTGTCGAGCAGCCAGGTTGTTGTCTCTGCGTCAATGTCTGCCAGGCCTTGAGCTCCATTTGGTGGGTGGTAGAGCGGGCACCCAGAGATGACATGGTTGGCTTTCTGTTGTTCTCAAATGTGATTTTGTGTCTATCTTTAAATGCAAAAAATGCTTAAGCAACTCAGCAGAACAAACAGCAACTCTGGAGAGTAGGATTGTGTGAAGTTGCAGGTCGAGACCCTTCTTCCGTCTGACCTGAAACATCACCCATTCCTTCTCTCCAGAGATGCTGCCTGTCTGGCTGAGCTACTCCAGCGTTTTGTGTCTATCTTCAGTTTAAACCAGCATCTGCAATTCCTTCCTACACATACCCTTGACAAGTTCTGAGTTGGCTAAATATGATTTTTAAATGATCCTTAGAACTATTCCCATAATTAAACAAATACTGTAATTATAACCAATATTGTGTGCATTGTTAATGAATTAATTGCATGACATGTGTATTCCAGTTAACATGTTCAAAACAAACCTGCTTCTGCCGAGACATTTGATGGTCCAATGGTACTAGTTTGTCACATGTACCAATGTTCAGGGATGAGGGTCGCAGCCCGAAACGCCACCTATGCCTTTTCTCCAGAGATGCTGTCTGAACCGCTGAGTTACTCCAGCACTTTGTGTCTATCTTTGGTTTAAACCAGCATCTGCAGTTCCTGCCTCCACACCTGTTGTTGATACTTACGGCAGCGGTAGAGTTGCTGCCTTTCAGCCCTTACAGCTTCCAGAGACCCCGGTTCGATCCCGACCACGGGGACTGTCTACGGTGTTTGTACGTTCTCCTCGTGACCGCGTGGGTTTTCTCTGAGATCTTCGGTTTCCTCCCACACTCCAAAGACGTACAGGTTTGTAGGTTAATTGGCTTGGTATAAATGTAAATTGTTCCTAGTGTGTGTGGGATCGTGTTAATGTGCGGGGATCGCTGGTTGGTGCAGACTCGGTGGGTCAAATGGCCTGTTTCCGTGCTGTATCTCTAAACTAAACTAAACTAAAACTTACGCCTGGTAACTGAAGCTCTCAACCATCTCCACTTTAACACCGTTGGCTCTGACCTGGGCATCGACAGAACTTTGCTTCTTGAAGTCAGCAAGACCAGTTCCCTTCACCTTGCTGAAACTGAAGGATAGTTTGCAGTCTTGACGCCATGGAACAAAGCTCTCCATCTCCTTCTCGACTCTGCCCCATCATTGTTTGAGATCCGGCCCACTACAATGCTGTCATTTGCAAACTCACAAATGAAGTTAGAGCAGAAATTGGCCAGATGGTTAGGTGTGTACAGGGAGTATAATGAGGAGCTGAGAACATATCCTGCGGGGCACTGGTGTTGAGGACCTGCCATAACTTTAGCTCCCATAAGGTTAAAAAAAAAATCTCTTTCTCCAAAGGGAGACACAAATAGTTGGAGTAACTCCACGGATCAGGCAGCATCTCTGGAGAGAAGGAATGGGTAATGTTTCTGGTCGAGGCTCTTCGTCAGACTGAGAGTCAGAGGAAAGGGAAAAACTGCTGGGTTGATTTGTATTGTGGCTAAAGTCTGCTCAAAGCTTCACTGTGCGCTGCAGTTTATCTACAATCTCCCTTCTTTTCCTAGTGCAGAGAGCAATTTGTATGGTATTGTTTGTACCAAGAGTTGTCGTGATGTAGCTGGTGCAAGCGGTGATTGTGGTTTCAGTTTACTAACCCTGGCACTTCTCTTGGGTTGGTGGTTAGAAGCAAATATCCTCAACAAAAATCATGCTGCCAGCAGTTTCCTATGGGCAATGTTTGATAAATAATAATAATAATAATAAATACTTCATTGATCCCCTCAGGGAAATTCAGATGTCCAAAAGCCAACAACCAACAAACCCACACATTCAGAACGAAAGCAGACAAAAAATACATAAAATACAATACCTGAAAGCAATAAATACTTAAAAAGACCCAATAATTAACTATTAAAAATGCAAAGCATCCCCATACAGTATTATAAAATCTAATGGCTGCAGGGGTGAAAGATCTCCTGAACCGCTCCGTTCTACAGCGCAGGGAGAGGAGTCGGTTGTTGTTCAACCTTCTCCTCTGCCTTCCAACACCAGAGGTCCCGGGTTTGATCCCGACTGCATTTTCTGACTGGGTGGAATTTGCACGTTCTGCCGCGTGACCGCGTGGGTTTTCTCTGGGTGCTCCGGTTTCCTCCCACATTCTAAAGACGTGCAGGTTTGCTGATCGATTGGCTTCTGTAAATTGTCCCTAGTGTGCAGGATCAAAACTGGGATGACGTAGAACAAGTGTGCGGGTGATCATCGGTCGGTGCGGACTTGTTGGGCGAAGGTCTTGTTTTGGCCCGCTATCTCCAAATCGGAAGAAGGGTCCCAACCCAAAATGTTACCCATTCATTTGCTCCAGGGATGCTGACTGGCCTGCTGAGTTACTCCAGCACTTTGTGTCTTTCTTTTGTAAACCAACATCTGCAGCTCCTTGCTTCCACTATATGGTTTCATCACTAGCATCTAATTAAGTTTGTCTCTTGCAAGTCATGTACATCCTGTGTTATTTTCTGCTCACACGCTGTATGCTTTAATATTAGCACATTACACTTCCAGGTATTGCATGAATTTTTTTATGTGCTGCATTGGCAAGGAACATTTCACTGCACAATTGGTGTACGTGACCAATAAATACCTTTGAACCTTTGGGTAGGGATCTGACCCGAAACACCACCCATTGCTTGTCTGCAGAGACGCTGCATTACTCCAGCATTTTGTGTCTATCTTCGGAATAAACCAGCATCTGCAGTTCCTTTCTACACAACTGACAATCTGGTCTGATAATCTCAGGCAAGGGGTACAGAAGTCTGAAAACGTGTACCTCCAGATTCAGGGACAGTTTCTTCCCAGCTTTTTATTGGGCAACTGAATGGTCCTCTCATTAGCTGACCTCCCGCCGACCTCATGTGAGACCTTTAATTGTCTTTAGAATGTGGGAGGAAACCGGAGCACCCAAAGAAAACCCACGTGGTCACACGGGAGAACGTGCAAATTCCACCCAGTGCACTATTGAATATGGGCAAAGAACCTTCAGTAAGCACTGCATAAACCCCCGCAGAGGACACAAACACATTTCCAATGGGAAATAATAGTTGACTCATTTCTCCCTTTGACAAGTGCATTACTGTGGCCCTGCATTACTGTGGCCCTGCATCCTTTGTTTCAATTACATTTACAGTCCAGAAACATCATTAACAACGCTTTAGATTTTCCACTCAATAAGGGATATATTTCATCCGACCATTGTAAAAGCTTTAAACAGTAATCGCGCAGCAGGTTGATCATGCAAGTTTATCTGCATTTTTTGCCTTATCAATTTTTTACACTAGAACTTAGAGTTGGTCAAAAGATCACTTCCAGTAATTGAACCTAATGTAGGAATGGCTGAAGAAGGGCCTCGACCCGAAACGTCACCCATTGCTTCTCTCCGGAGATGCTGCCTGTCCCGCTCAGTTACTCCAGCATTTTTGTGTCTGTCGAATGTTAGAACATATGACTTACGAGCAAGAGGAGTCACAACAACGTTTTGTTTCCGATGTAACATTGAATAAGATCATGGCTGATTTTGTGTCGAGATAACCACCGAGAAACATAGAAACATCCCTAGATCCCCTTAGCTTCCAAAAATCTAATTATTCTGGGACTTAAACATTCAAAACAGAATAGGTCCTCTGAGAGTGAGAATACCAAAGATATAGTATCCTATTTAGTTTAGTTTAGCGATACAGTGCGAAAACAGGCCCTTCGGCCCATCGAGCCTGTGCCGACTAGCGATCCCCGCACGCTGATGCTATCTTACACACACTGGGGACAATTTACAATTTTACAGAAGCCAATTAACCTACAACCCTGTACCTCTTTGGAGTGTGGGAGGAAACCGGCGAACCCAAAGAAAACCCACACAGGTCACGAGGAGAACGTACGAATTCCGTACAGGAAAGCACCCGTAGTCAGGATCGAACCCGGGTCTGTGGCGCTGTAAGGCAGCAACTCTACCTCTGTGCCACCGTGCCACCCCAACGACTGTGTCCGATGGGGAAAGTAATTCAGCATCATCTGACCCTGGAGTGGTGGACCCCTTATCCCGCGATCCTCTCATGTACTTATCAACGAGAGGAATATGATTGCAAGATACAGCATGAAAACAGGCCGCTCGGCTCACCGAGTCCACAGTGATCATTGGTCACCCTTTCATGGCTAGTTCTGCGTTATCCCACTGTCGCGTCCACTCTCTTCGCCCTAGGGATAATTTACAGATGCCAATTAACCTACAAAACCGCATGTCTTTGGGATGTGGGAAAAACCAGAGGAAATCTCAGCAACATTGTCCATCCACATGGAGTCATGGAGTCATAGAGTGATACAGTGTGGAATCAGGCCCTTCGGCCCAACATGCCCAAACCGGCCAACAATGTCCCAGCTACACTGGTCCCACTTGCCTGCGCTTGGTCCATGTTCCTCCAAACCTGTTTAACTGTTTCTTAAACAATGGGATAGTCCCAGCTCTCGTATGTATCCACCCATTACTTTATTTGACTGTCTGTCTGCCCTCAGTATCGTTTATTATTGTCAGGTGTACCGAGGTGCAGTGAAAGATTTTGTTACGTGCTATCCAGTCAAGGGAAAGACTATACATGATTACAATCAAGCCTTGCACAGTTTACAGATAAAGGATGAAGTGTACAACATTTAGAGCAAGATAAAGTCTGATAAAGTCCAATTAAAGGTCTCCCATGAGGTCGGCGGGAGGTCAGCGAATGAGAGGACCATTCAGTTGCCCAATAAAAAGCTGGGAAGAAACTGTCCCTGAATCTGGAGGTACGCGTTTTCAGACTTCTGTACCCCTTGCCTGAGATTGTCAGACCAGATTGTCAGTTGTGTAGAAAGGAACTGCAGATGCTGGTTTATTCCGAAGATAGACACAAAATGGTGGAGTAACGCAGCGTCTCTGCAGACAAGCAATGGGTGGTGTTTCGGGTCAGAACCCTACCCAAAGGTTCAAAGGTTCAAAGGTATTTATTGGTCACGTACACCAATTGGGCAGTGAAATGTTCCTTGCCAATGCAGCACATAAAAAAAGAATACAGACATAACAATAATAAAGAGATTTTAAACACAAAAAAGATCCCCCCACAATGGTTCCCATTATGAGGGAAGGCACAAAGTCCAGTCCCCATCCCATGTCCACCCATAGTCGGGCCTATTGAGGCCTCCGCAGTCGCCTTCACGCAGGCCCGATGTTCCAGGCCGTTCTCGCCGGGTGGTGTTGCCCCGGCGTCGGGAGAATCCTCTCAGCGGCTTGGGACACCTGGAACGGCCGCTTCCTTACCGGAGTCCGCGGCTTCCAAAGCCAACAAGGCCGCGCTGAATGGAGCCCGCCCCACTGGCTCCCGATGTTGAAGTCAGCGCCGCCGCCCGCGGCTGACCGCTCCGCAGACCCGTGGCTCCGCGATGTTTTTTTTGTCAGCAGTTTCAGCTCACCGTAGCTCCAGCGCGGCGACCCATGCAAGGCATCGCCCGCTCCTCCCCGCGATGGCACTCCAGCGCTGCGCCGCTGCCGAAGCCAAGGTTCTGGGCGGTCTCCTCAAGAAACGCCGCTCCAGGCCCGCTGAGAGGCCGCGAGGACGGGTCGAAGATGCAGCCCGGAGAAAAGCTGCCTCTGCGACCAGTTAGGGACCAGGAAAAGTAGTTTCCCCCCCCCCCCCCCCCCCCCCCCTTCCCCCCCCCCCCCCCCACCCCCCACATAAAAAAGAATAGACTCCAAACAAAATACTTTAACTCACTAAAAATAAAAAAAAGAACACAGACAGCTGCAGGCTGGGCAGCCATACCACACAGAACGGCGCCCCTGGGATATTAGGTGATATCTACCCAAGATATCACCTAATCTTTTTCTCCAATAATGCTGCCCGACTCCAGCATTTTGTGCTGGAGTCAGAAGACAAGACGGTCAGTCATAGAGTCATAGAGTGATACAGTGTGGAAACAGGCCCTTCAGCCCAACTTGCCCATGTCTGCCAACATGTCCCAGCTACACTAGTCCCACTTGCCTGCGTTTGGTCCACATCCCATCAAACCTGTCCTATCCATGTACCTGTCTAAGGTACACAAGAATGCTGGAGAAACTCAGCGGGTGCAGCAGCATCTATGGAGCGAAGGAAATAGGCAACGTTTCGGGCCGAAACCCTTCTTCATGCCTGTACCTGTCCAACTGTTTCTTAAATGTTGGGATAGTCCCAGCCTCAACTACCTCCTCTGGCAGCTCGTTCCAAACACCCACCGACCCTTTGTGTGAAAAAGCTACCCATCAGATTCCTATCTTTCCCCCTTCACCTTAAACCTATGATCTCTGGTCCTTGATTCACTTATTCTGGGCAAGAGACTGTGCATCTCCCCGTTCTATTCCTCTGAATTAAGACTGTCTTACTTCCAATTCTAAGTTCCTCTGACACCCACACTCCATCTTAGCTTGGTTGCCAGGGTTACAGCCATCTTGCCATTGGAACTCCATCATCAGATAATTTCTTCTCCATTTTTAAACATGTTGTTGTTGCTGATCAGCTTTTGGCCACCGTTCCAAAGACTCCCACTAGCGTTTGACATCTGTTGCCTGCTTCTATTGTTAGAACAGCCGCTGCACAGTAACGTCTGCTCTTGGCAAGAATTGAACGCAGATCAGGGATCAAACTTGTCACCGTCCAATTTGTGTGGTTCGGTATTGCACCACGTAGAACTCATGAACCTTTAGAGAAATAACTCACAAAATTCACAAACTTTTTAGAGAAAGCATTAAATGTCATAGCCTCAGAATTAAAGGACGTTCCTTTAGGAAGGAGATGAGGAGGAATTTCTTCAGTCAGAGTGTGGTGAATCTGTGAATTCTTTGCCATAGAAGGCTGTGGAGGCCAAGTCAATAGATATTTTTAAGGCAGAGGTACAGTAGATCGATTCTTGATTAGTACAGGTGTCAGAGGTTATGGGGAGAAGGCAGGAGAATGGGGTTAGGAGGAAGATACAGATCAGCCATGATTGAATGGCAGAGTAGACTTGATGGGCTGAATGGCCTAATTCTGTTCCTATCACTAATGACCTTATGTTATTTGATCTGTCAATCTGTCACTTTCACCACTTACCCTTCTACATATCTCTAGTCCCCCTCTCCCCTGACTCTCAGTCTGAAGAAGGGTCTCGACCCGAAATGTCACCTATTCCTTCTCTCCAGAGATGCTGCCTGTCCCGCTGAGTTACTCCAGTATATTGTGCCTATCTTCGGTGTAAACCAGCATCTGCAGTTCCTTCCTACACAAATGTTATTTTAATCTGCGTGTCGTCAGCCAAAGTGTATTGTTCACTGAGAATTTACTTCTAAATATCTGGGTATTATGGTTTAAAGCGAAAGTGGACACAAAAAGCTGGAGTAACCCAGCGGGTCAGACAGCATCTCTGGAGAGAAGGAATAGGTGACATTTCGGGTCGAGACCCTTCATATTGAATGGAGGTGCTGGCTCAAAGGGCCGAATGGCCTACTCTTGCACCTATTTTTCTTTGTTTCTATATTTCTATGTAGGCTATTTGGCTTGGTAAAATTGTAAATTGTCCCTAGTGTGTGTAGGTTAGTGTGCGAGAATCGCTGATAAGCCAATCTTGGTGGGTCAAAGGGCTTGTTTCCACACTGTATCTCTAAACAAAAGGAATAGGTGACGTTTCAGGTCGAGACAATTCTTCAAGGATTACCTATTCCTTCTCTCCAGAGATGTTGCCTGACCCGCTGGGTAACTCCAGCATTTTGTGGCTGACTTCTAAATATATGTCATAGATTCATGGAGTGAAACAGTGTGGAAACAGGCCCTTCGGCCCAACTCGCCCATACTGGCCAACAATGTCCCAGCTACCCTAGTCCCACTTTCCTGCACTTGGTCCATAACCCTCCAAACCTGTCCTATCCATGTACCTGTCCAACTGTTTCTTAAACAATGGGATAGTCCCAGCCTCAACTACCTCCTCTGGCAGCTTGTTCCATACACCCACCACCCTTTGTGTGAAAAAGTTACTCCTCAGATTCCTATTAAATCTTTTCCCATTCACCTTGAACCTATGTCCTCTGGTCCTCGATTCCCCTACTCTGGGTAAAAGACTCTGTGCATCTACCCGATCTATTCCTCTCATGATTTTGTATACCTGTATAAGATCTCCCCTCATCCTCCTGCGCTCCATGGAATAGAGACCCAGCCTACTCAACCTCTCCCTATAGCTCACACCCTTTAGTCCTGGCAACATCCTCATATATCTTTTCAGAACCCTTTCAAGCTTGACAATATCTTTCCTATAACATGGTGCCCAGAACTGAACACAATATTCTAAATGCGGTCTCACCGACGTCTTATACAACTGCAACATGACCTCCCAACTTCTATACTCAATACTCTGACTGATGAAGGCCAAAGTGACAAAAGTCTTTTTGACCACCTTATCTACCTCCGACCCGACCTTCAAGGAACCATGCACTTGTACTCCTAGATCCCCCTGCTCTACAACACTACCCAGAGGACTATCATTTACTGTGTAGGTTCTGCCCTTGTTCGATGTCCCAAAATGTAACATCTCACATCTCTCTGTATTAAATTCCATCAACCATTCCTTCCGCCCACCTGGCGAATCAATCCAGATCCTGCTGCAAACGTTCACAACCATCTTCACTATCTGCCAAATCACTAGCTTTTGTATCATCAGCAACCTTGCTAATCTTGTCCTGTATGTTCTCATCCAAATCATTGATGTAGATGACAAACAGTAACGGGGCCCAGCACCGAACCCTGAGGTACACCACTAGTCACAGTCCTCCAGTCCAAGAAGCAACCTTCCACCGTCATGTCGTTTCAACTCCGAGAGGAAAGGAAAGTTGGTAACAGAACTAACTGTTTTTGCAGCATTTGTTTTTAAATTCCCAATGTAAATGTTAAAATTATGAGTACGGGTAAACAGATGCTTTGAGCATCTGCGTAGCCACAAAATTAACATGAGACTTAACAGATACATACAATTGTTCTCATATTTCATAACACATGTAGCAATTTGTGCCTAAATGCTCTCTGTCCAGTTGTCCTCATGCAAGTGGTTGCAAGGCTGGCACATCTGTTAAGCTTCTAGTCTCTGAACAAATAGCAACTTGGGCAGCACTAAGTGGACCTGGATTTCAGATGCAAATCGCTGGCATTGACCGAGGCGACCAACCTTTAAATCTATGATTTATTTATCTACGTTCACACTTTCCGCGGGATTAATCTTAAATTGGGTTTAATACGTGAGATTTCTTTCAGCTTAAGCCTTCTATTTTTATGCAAAGGGCACTTCTGCTGAGCATGTTCTGCTATGGAACAATGCAAGCTTCAAGTATTATTCGGTCTGGTGTCGGAAAATAATACATTCTCATTTACTGAAAGCATGAGCCTAATACCCTACTTACTATTCTACACCTGCTTCAGATTTATTTGCCAGCAATTTATCGAATCCAATGTGTATTTGAAGTAGTCAGTATGCTTGAACCCAGCTAGGAATGTAAATCAACCCAGACTTGCCTCAGATCTTGGTTGGAGATGACAGAGGCATGGGCCACATGTTTTTCTCTGCTTATTATTTTACTGAAAGAAAGAAAACGTCAGGAAGCAGGTGAGCAAGGCTATCGAACGCTATTCTCGTCCAATCTTACTGTTTCTTTTTATATCGCGCCCATGAGGGATAAAAAAATTAGTGGGACGAAAGGGAGGGAGAAAAAACATTTGCTTCTTTATTTATTCAAAGCATATGCCAGAAGATTTATTCTCAAGATTGCAAGGTGGCTGCAGATGAATAAATGTCAAGTTCCCTCTATTTTATCTATCCACTCAAAACGATCAGAACAGTTTGGATTCCACACCAGCACAATAAAATGTGTTGCTTTGTCTACGGTTCCAAAGTTTTTCATCTCAATTGTTCTAGATAGCAGTTTATTCCATATGTTGAACATGTGTGATATCAGACTTCAAATTACCTTCTGCTAATATAAATACAGTACTTACCTCCCTCCACATAATTCCATACCACATGTGCAGCTTATACTAGTATCCAGGAGTACCTGGGTGGTTCAGTGGGGCAGCGGCAGTGCTGCTGTCTTGCAGCGCAGAGACCCGGGTTCGATCCTGACCACGGGAGCATGTCTGTACGGAGTTTGTACGTTCTCCCCGTGAACTGCGTGGGGGTTTCCTCCGAGATCTTCAGTTTCCTCCAACATTCGAAGGACGTACAGGTTTGTCCGTTAATTAGCTTGGTAGAAATGTTTGAAAAAATTGTCCCTTCTGCGTGTAGGACAGTGTTCATGTGCGGGAATCGCTGGCCTGTGCGGACTCTGTGGGCCAAAGGGCCTGTTTCCTCGCTGTAGCTCTAAACTAAACTAAGCCTTTTATCATCCATCCATAAAAGAGTTGTTTTTCTCTTGGACAGATGCTGGAGAAACTCAGCGGGACCGGCAGCATCTCTGGAGAGAAGGAATGGGTGACGTTTCGGGTCGAGACCCTTCTTATCCGATTAGCAACAGTGCAAATTGAATAATAAAGCCCCTAGTGTCCCCACCCCCATCCCCCCTCCCACTGTCTGCACCTTTCATCCACCACCCCCACAACCTTGTTCCTTGCTCCTCCTTCCACCATTCGTCCCCCAACTCTCCCCACTCAGAGCCACCATTTTTCTTTTTCTGGGGTACACAAATGGCTGGAGAAACTCAGCGGGTGCAGCAGCATCTAAGGAGCGAAGGAGATAAGCGACGTTTCGAGTTGAGACCCTTCTTCACCTCTCTTTCCCCTTTCCACTTCCCACTTCCACTTTTATCTCTCCCTGCGGCTTTGCATTTTAATTCTCCTTTTCTCTCCTCATCTGACACACTTTTGTCTCCTTTTCACCTCTAGCCACATCTCGATTTCCACCATGCCTATCAACAGCCCTCCCGCACTTGTATCCACCTATCATCTGTGTAGGAAGGAACTGCAGATGCTGGTTTCCACCGAAGGATGGACACAGAATGCTGGAGTAACTCAGCGCGTCAGGCAGCATCTCTGGAGAGATGAAATGGGTGTTGTTTCGTGTCGAGACCTATCCTCAGACTACCTTTCACTTGCCAGGCTGTGTCCGCCCCCACCTCTGGGTTGTTATTTGTTACTTTTGCTATTTACTGATCGCTTGCCTCCAGAGAACGTGATGGTTTCTGTGCAACCTGTGGAATTATTCCAAGCAGGGGAGGATCTGGCTGACTGAGGCCTGCACCGTCTCCCAGGACAACCAGAATCACTCAGCTCCATAAACACAGCTGAAGCAGCACTTGGACAGTTGTCGGGGGCCTCTTGTGCCATAACATTGACCATACCTGCTGCAGCACGAACAATGTGTTGGAAGGAACTGCAGATGCTGGTTTAAACCAAAGATAGACACAAAAAGCTGGAGTAACTCAGCAGGACAGGCGGCATCTCTGGAGAGAAGGAATGGGTGACGTTTCGGGTCAAGACCTTTCTTCGGGATAGCCAGGGGAGAAGGAAACGAGAGATATAGACAGTGATGTAGAGAGATATAGAACAAACTAGACTAAGTGGGACCCATTGGGTCCCATGTTCACACGGGAGGGCTGGTTCCCCGACGCAATATTCCAACTCTCCACCAATTCCAATATTGGTGGCCAGTGAGGGGGCTTTTTGGAGTGCTGGTATGGGTTCTTGGGGTGGCAGCTCAGCCCCTCAAGCCTGATGTGCTGGCAGCTCACTCACGGCTGGTGGGCTGGCAGTTGACTCATGGTTCCATTTCAAGCAGGATGCAAGGCCACCAAATTCAAATCCATTTTCCTACCATTTCAAGCAAGGTGCAAGACCACCAAATTCAAGTGCAGTTTCCTACCACTTCAAGCAGGGTGCACGGCCACCAAATTTAAGTGCAGTTTCATAACACTTCAAGCTGGATCCAAGGCCACCAAATTCAAGTGCAGTTCCATACCACTTCAAGCAGGGTGCCACCAAATTCAAAATGCAGTTTCATACCATTTCATGCTGCAAGGACAACATTCAAATGCAGCATTTCAAGCAGGGTGTAAAACCACACAAAACACCAAACACACAGTTCAGGCCATTCAGTGTGTTCAGTTTATCACAGCTCAGAGTCGTGACCTCTCCCTCCCCCATCATGCAGAGACTGATCCCACACCCTCACTTCCGGGTTTCATAACCCCTCTCCCTCCCACCGGAAAAGGTGTGGCCTTTGACAGGAGAGAGATTCTCCATAACACTAATAACACTTTTATTGATGGGAAGGAAATCCTCTGACCTGCTGAGCCTGAGTAAGATGACCAAAATCACAGCCGTAAATGGTAGCGTTTTATCTAAAATCAATGTACAGTGCTAAAGTTAGGCCCCCAAGCCACCATTGCAGTAGTGCCTTTTCACTTCAAGCCAAAGCACCCAAACAAACATTCAGGTAGTCCTTTTTTCAAACCAACCATAGTTTTCATTTTCAAACCGCATTAAGGGCACTCACAGTTGAGTTAGACATGTGTCCAGTGCTATTCAGAGCTCAGTGAGACATGAATTGCAGAGCCTGAGTGAGGAACACAACTTCCTGGTTTTATAGTCCCTCCCCCTCCCTCCCTCCAGCAGGGGCAGCAGAGAGAATGGGGAATTTGATTAATATATCTCTGATATTTCATCGATGGGAAAATTCCTCGTAGGGGGGCTCTGTGCGAGCTGGCCGAAAATGACGGCCGTAGGTGGCGGCGTTCTCTCGGAAATCACAGCACAGCGAGCCAAAACCGGTCAAGATCAGACTTTTAGTAATATATAGGTGAATTAAACATATGCAGAAATGTAACGACGATGAAGGAAACAGCCCATTGTAAGTTGTTTGCTAGGTGCGAAGGGGAACCTGGTGCGACTTGGGTGGGGGAGGGATGGAGAGAGAGGGAGGGCAGGGGTTACTTGAAGTTAGATAAATCAAATTCACGCTGTGTTGTAAGTCACCCAAGTGCTGTTCCTCCTATTCCAACAATATTCAGATCCTTTCAGTGAACACCTTGGCTCAGTCCACCAAGGCCTACAGTACGTGAACTCCCGATTGCCAAACACTAACTCCCCTTCCCACTCCCACACCAACCTCTCTGTCCTGGGCCTCCTCCGTTATCAGAGTGAGGCCAAATGTAATTTGGAGGAACAGCATCTCAAATTTTGCTTGGGCAGTTTATAATCCAGTGATAAGAATATTGATTTCTCTAACTTCAAGTAACTCCTGCATCCCTTCTCTCTCTGTCCCTACTAGTCATAATACTAGTTTCACTGTCATCCTGTTGAGTTTCACTGTTTGTATAACTCGTTATCACCTTCTGCACAGCCAACAATGGACCATTGTGGGTTCCACCCACAATGATCATCATTGCTGGCTTTGATTTGTCATTTGGCATTTCTTTCATTCATTAGTTTGATGCACCTTTTCCTATATCCCGTTTCCCCCTCTCCCATAACTCTTAGTCTGAAGAAGGGTCTGAACCCAAAATATTATCTATTCCTTTTCTCCGGAAATGCTGTCTGACCCAGTGAGTTATTCCAGCTTGTTGTATCTGTCTTCAGAAAGTAACTATTGTCCGTTGTGATCAATGGTGTGTTCAGCTTAGCATGCTGCCCATCTATCATGGTATGTCTGATAAATGAGACAACTGATGAATCATGTGCAAAGATGGATGAAAATACTCTGTTACTTTCATCAATAACAGATGTTATTTATGCTGTCAAGCTGGAAAGGGTACAGAGAAGATTTACAAGGATGTTGCCAGGACTAGAGGGTCTAACATATAGGGAGAGGTTGAGTAGGGTGTGACTCTATTCCTTGGAGTGCAGGTGGATGAGGGGTGCTCTTATATTTCTTCTTAGGCCTCCTTCGGTCGTGGCTGACCATGGGTGTCTCCAGGGTGCTATTCCCTATATGGAGGACTCCTGTGCGTGACTTTGTTTAATATCAAATATCAAATAAAATCATGAGAAGAATATATCAGGTAGATGCACAGAGTCTCTTGCCGAGAGTAGGTGATTCGAGGACAAGTGGACATAGGTTTAAGGTGAAGAGGAAAAGATGTAATAGGAATCTGAGGGGTAACTTGTCATACGAAAGGTGGTGGGGGTATGGAACAAGCTGCCTGAGGAGGTAGTTGATGCAGGGACTATCCCAAGATTTAAGAAATAGACAGGTACAAGGATAGAACAGGTTTGGAGGGATATAGACCAAGCCCGGGCAGGTGGGTCTAGTGTAGCTGGGACATGTTGACCGGTCTGGGTAAGTTGGGCCAAATGTCTGTTTCCACACTGTATCACTCTATATCATTCACATACTTCCCAAAAGGAAGAGGGGGGACCTCATTGAAACTTACCGAATAGTGAATGGCCTGGATAGAGTTGTTATACGGGAATTTTGTCCGAACAGCCTGTGTCCCATAGCGCCGTGGTCATAGCACTATGTTTAAAGCCCCTAGTGCTGTGGCCAGTAGCGCTACATTTAGAACCCATAGCGCTGCAGCCGACAGCTCTTTGTTTAAATTCCCACGCATTAAAACGGAGGCAGAGACAGAGGGAGGTGCGCTGCTTTAAGACAGGCATGTAAGTATTGTTTTTGTTCTCTTGCCAAAAAATCTGATTTGCAACTTAACGGACGAGCGTGCCGTTAGTCAGATCCTTGCGCCTGTTCCCATGTAACAAGAGTGGGTGCGGTGAGGATGTTTCCACTAGTGGGGGAGTCTAGGGCCAGAGGACACAGCCACTGCCTCAGAATAAAAGGATGTACCTTTAGAAATGAGATGAGGAGGAATTTCTTTAGTCAGAGAGTGGTGAATCTGTGGAATTCATTGCCACAGGGTAGCCATTGGGTCTTTTTAAGGCAGAGATTGGCAGATTCTTGATTTGTGCGGGTGTCAGAGGTTATGGGGAGAAGGCAGGAGAATGGGGTTGAGAAGGTATTCGGAGGACTTTCGTAACTTTGTCGATGCAAGAAACGTGACAACTCTTGTGTGCTGCCGAGGTGAGGTCTGCTGTATGATTTTACCGGGTTGTATGCAACACAAAGCATGTCACTGTACCTAGGTGCATGTGACAAGGAATTATCATTGAATTGAATCCAGCACTCTGTGTGCTTTTGTGAAAACCAGCATTTGCAGTTCCTTGCAAGCTGAGTGTTAAGGGGCTGTCCCACTTGGGCAACTAATTGGCGAGTTTAGAAGAGTTTGAAAAATATTTGGCATTAAAATTGGATAATTTATCACTTTCGCTCCCTATTGCAAATAACCCTTCATTTAAGCCTTCGGTATTGGATAAAGGCTTTACACAATGGAAAAACTATGGAATTAAAAAGATGGGACATCTTTATAGAAAAAGGTGTGTTCCTCTCGTTTCTGGAGGTACAACAGAATTATGGATTACATTCAAATAATTTTTTTAGATATTTACAATTGAAAGATTATGTTAAATCACATACACAAGAATACAGAATTAGAGAGCCCGAGATTCTAGATGAATGTTTGAATAAACATACACATCAAATTAATATCGTATATTTATAAATATTCTGTTAGATAGTGAGAATCCGTCGACGGAATCACATAGACAAGCAAGGGAAAATGAATTAGTTCAACCATAAACAAAAGATATTTGGGATTGAGTCTACAACATATACATCAATGTTCGTTAATGCCAGACATTCTTTAATACAATTTAAAATATTACACAGATTGTATTATTCTAAAACAAAATTAAATAGAATTTTTCCTAATATCTCTCCTATCTGCAATAAATGTCATACTCTGAGGATAATTTAACGCATACCTTTGTAAATTGCATAAAAATGAAAACATTTTGGATGAATATTTTTAAAATTATTTCCATAGTGGTTAATATTCAACTGGATCCCGATCCTAAATTAATAAATATTGGGCATATCTGAACAATACTAAAACTGACAATAAACCAAAGAAATTTCCTGGATTATAGTATAATAACTGGGAAAAAACTAATATTAAAATTTTGGAAAAACCCTGCATCCCCAACAATTAAAATGCGGATTATGGAGATGTCGGCGACCTTAAATCTGGAAAAAATTAGATTTGTCTTAATTGACAAACCTGAATTATTTATTAGAATATGGTCGCCGTTCATAGATTATTTGAAGGGATAGAATGGGCCGGCGCTGAGGCTTGACGGAAGCTTGAACCCAGGACTAGACGAATAGTTTTGTTTTCTTACCTACGGACCTATCTCCTAAGTTGTATTATGGATAGTTTATTTTATGTTTCTAAGTGGTTTTTTTTTTCTTTCTCTTTATTTTTTCTATCTATTAAAAAAAAAATAATAATAATAATAATTAGAGTCAATGTTAATATGTAACCAATAAATGTAGACTCCTGCTACATTGGTAGTGGAGTCCTTGGAATCCTGAATATTTAATATGTAACCGTTTAACAAAGTTGTGTAATGGTTTGGACTAGGATATGTACATGCCTCTAATAAAAGTTAACTACATTTTAAAATCGCCAAAAAAAAAGGAAAAAAAAAAGAAGAGTTTGAAAAAATGACATGTTGAAGACCTCCTTCGACTATGTAGACAACCTCCTTCGACCTCCTTCGACTATGTTGAAGACCAGCTTCGACTAGCTACGACTAACTTCGGGAAAATTGGACATGGAATCGTGGAGATTGTAGACGACCTCCTTCGATCTCTTTCGACCTCCCTTCGACTCTGATGAAGACTATCTACGACTACCTTCGACTACCCTCGACTACCCTCGATTACCTACGACTAACATGCCGACCGACTACGACCTACTACGACTAAACCTATGAGTAAGAATATTGATTTTTTTCCACGGCGACCTTTTTTTACTCACGGGCATTTTTTAATATATCGAAAAAAACGCCGCGATCTAGCTGAGGCCTCAAGTATGCGGGGACTACTCTCGAGCATGAAGGAGAGTTACGAAGACCTCCTACGACCCCGTGTCGACCATGCGAGTATGAGTTGAGGGCAAACTCACCAGAACTCGCGGATTAGGTTGCCCAAGTGGGACAGGCCCTTTCAACCTCTCAATGTTTGTAAAATCCATTAAAATGCAATCTACATTTTTTTTAATACATATATGCCCTAAAGCAATATATGGCAAGATTGTGCATTTTAAGAGCAGAATACAAAATTAAAAGTGGCTTCACAGTGGATAGTCAAACATTTATCAGTGCAATAAGATAATCTAATATATTTTTTGAAGTATTACTGCTCAGATGTAGTTGGCCAAATGTTTATTTTATATTCCCATTGCCAGCTTTGAGAGTAGGTTGACCCATAATTTCGGATGACAATTCAATGTTCTCTTTGGTTGAGACATTAAATTTATGCTAGTAGACAAGAAAGTTAGTAATGACTCCGCCTTTAATGACCGTCAGAATATTAAGCATGCAGCGATGTAGAAAATACCACTTTATTTTTTTTTTGTTTAATATTTTTATTAGAAGCATTGCATATTATCTAAGGTACAACAGCACTTCAAATACAAATCAGACTTATCACAAATGTTGTACAGATATTACGGGATAATTTATATATGCTACTGTTTTTGATTTTTTTTTGGGAAGGTAAGGGAGTGAAAAAAAAAGTAAGTATAAATCAATAATCAAAACGTTGTGATTAAATACCACTTTATGTCAGAGACCCGTATAAATGCAGCATAGGATGTACACAATAATCTTGACTTCTGATCTACCAAAGAAACTGGGATAAAACTAACTCCAAAGCTTTTTCTTCCTTTGGTGTTCAACAGACTTCATTAAATGGATGGAAATCTTCGCGGTCTGCTCCATCTTTTTTAATGAATACAATGAAAATATCTTCAGATAAACCTTATTTAAATTAGAAATTCATGTAAATTGCCACATGGAACCTAAGGTCGTGGAAGTGGGAGGAGAGGAGGGGACAACAGTGAAGGAGGGAGTGCAGTGTAGGTTCACACAGGTTAATTCCCGGGATGGCGGGACTGTCATATGTTGATAGAATGGAGCGGCTGGGCTTGTACACTCTGGAGTTTAGAAGGATGAGAGGGGATCTTATTGAAACATATAAGATTATTAAGGGTTTGGACATGCTAGAAGCAGGAAACATGTTCCCGATGTTGGGGGAGTCCAAAACCAGGGGCCACAGTTTAAGATTAAGGGGTAAAGCGTTTTCACACGGAGGGTTGTGAATCTGTGGAATTCTCTGCCTCGGAAGGGAGTGGAGGCCAATTCTCTGGATGCTTTCGAGAGAGAGGTAGATAGGGCTCTTAAAGATAGCGGAGTCAGGGGATATGGGGAGAAGGCAGGAACGGGGTACTGATTGGGGATGATCAGCCATGATCACTTTGAATGGCGGTGCTGGCTCAAAGGGCCGAATTGGCCTACACCGGCACCTATTGTCTATTGTCTATAGGACAGCTTGTGGGATCATTCACCACTATGAATTATTGCCTTACAATGCCAGAGACCCAGGTTTGGTCCTGACCTCGGATGCTTGTCTGCCCGGTTTCCTCCCACACTCCAAAGACGTACAGGTTTGTAGGTTAATTGACATGGTACACTTATAAATTGTCCCTAATGTGTGTAGGATACTGCTAGTGTGCGGGGATCGCTCGTCGGCACAGAAACGGTGGGCCGAAGGGCCTGTTTCCACGCTGTATCTCTAAACTAAACTAAAGATGGAAAAGGGGGAAAATAATATGACATTAGCATGCAGATGTGGTGGTGACAACAGCTCAGAAGTGGCTGGTTCGTCCTTTAAATGTGAACTGTAATTTTGTGTGTGAACAGATTGAGATAGGAAGGGTGGACCAAAGGACAGCGTTTGGGGTCATTCACCAGTTTGCATCAGAGTGTTTACACAGCTCTTCCTTTTCCAGTTTGGTCACTGCTTTTGAAATGGGTTCAAATCAATGGAAACTATATACAGAAACAGATGGGAACATGTCAGAGAGGACCTCAGCAAGGACATCATACGTCAGCCAACTTTCTATTGATTATAAAACCTTTTTGCCAACTAGTCACTGCCCTTGCACGAAAAAAGTGGTCATCAACTTTAAGGTCATCGACACCAAGCTACTATGGCAGACAATGGCAGATTGAAACTGAGTTGAGGCATTCTGACTGATTTAGTAATCCGATACATTAAAAAGGCATTCAGCAGTACTCCAGTTAACAATTGACAACTGCCAGCTTGACTCGCATATGGCATTTGAAGAACGAGCCTCATTATGGCAGGAAAAATGTTCCCCATGTTGGGGGAGTCCAGAACCAAGGGTCACAGTTTAAGAATAAGGGGTTGGCCATTTAGGACTGAGATGAGGAAAAACATATTCACCCAGAGAGTTATGAATCTGTGGAATTGTCTGCCACAGATGGCAGTGGAGGCCAACTAACTGGATGTTTTCAAGAGAGACTGTCCCACTTGAACAATTTTTCTGCAAACTGCCGGCGACTGTCACGTTGCCGGCAGTCGCCTGAAAAACTGGCAACTGGAATGGCGACCATCAGAGTGGAACACACACACACACATCGCTTCCTTCACCATCCCGTTATGCAGGCGGAGGACAGGGCAAGCGGGAGGGAGCGCTGTCTAAAAAATTCACACGGTACAAAGCCAAAGTGAAACAGCCACACACCACGATGAACAGGAAGGTTGGCGCTGTAAAATGATGGCTAAAGCACAGTGTACGGTAAGTCCTTTGAAAGAGGGGTAAGAGGGGGGAGAAAGGGGGAGAAGGAGTGGAGACAACTTTTAAGAAGCCAGAGATACACGGCCGGAAGCTCGGCGGACATTTAACATTACCGGTCGGTTATCCTATGGTTCTGAAAACGTTTTCTTTTCCCAATACCTTTTTTTTTCCCAATGAGCCAAATTCACCGGTCAGCTACAACCTACGAGAACCTCCGATAACCTTCGACCTCCTGGCAACCCATTAGGACCTCCTGGCTGCCCACCTATGGCTGGAGAATTCTCGCTACTTTCCATGGCGGCTTCATTCTAATCACCGCTATAACAACATTTAAAAGACATTTGGACAGGTACATGGATAGGAAAGGTTTACGGGGGTACCAGCCAAAAGTATGCAGGTGGGACATCATGGACAAGTTGGCTCAAAGGGCCTATTTCCATGCTGTATGACTCTGAGAATATGACTATAGATGCTGAAAATCTGAAATCAAAACAGAAAATATTCAGCAGGTCAGGCCACATGTGTGGTGTAAGACACAGAGGGTTTTTGAAAGGGTCCCAATCTGAAACGTCACCGATCCATGTTCTCCAGATATGTCGGTTGAACGGCTGACACACTCCAGCACTTTGTGTCTTTTTTTTTTAAAGCAGCATCTGCAGTTCCTTCTTTCTATGTGAAACATTAACTCTTCCCAAAAGATTCAGCCTGATCTGCTGAATATTGGCGGTATTTTTCTGTTTTGCTCCATTATGCAGCATCAGGGTATCACAGTTTGAGTTTAGTTTATTGTCCCGTGTGTACAGTGAAGAGCTTTTGTTTTGCGTGCTAACCATTCAGAAAGACAATACATGATTACAATGGAGCCGTTCGTAGTACATAAATACATGATAAAGGGAGTCATGTGAATAACGTTTAGTGCAATAAAAAGCCAGTAAAGTCTGATCAAAGATAGTCCAAGGGTCTCCAATAAAGTAGATAGCAGTTCAGGACTGCTGAACAGTTGCCTGGGAACAACTGGGAAGAAACTGTCCCTAAATCTGGAGGTGTGCGTTTTCGCACTTCTATACCTTTTGCCCGATGGGAGAAGGAGTTGCCGGGGTGTGACTCATCCTTGAATATGCTGCTGGCCTTGCCGAGGCAGCGTGAGGTATAAATGGAGTCAATGGAAGGGAAGATAGACCGAAAACTTTGGTCTTATCAGGACAGGCAGCATCTCTGGAGGGAAGGGTTGGGTGACGTTTCAGGTCGCGAGCCTTCTCCAATGGAAGGTAGGTTGGTTTGTGTGATGTTCTGGGCTGCGTCCACAATTCACTGTCATTGCTTGTGGTCTTGGATGGAGCTGTTCCCAAAACCATGCTGCGATGCATCCCGATAAAAATGCTTTCCACGGCGCGTCTGTCGAAGTTGGTGAGAGTTGTTTGGGGGACATGTCGAGTTTACGAAGCCTTCTAAGGAAGGAGAGGCGTTGGTGTGCCTCCTTGGTCGTTGTTTCGATGTGGGTGGCCCAGGAGAAGTTGTTGGTGATGTTTACTCTTCGGAATTTGAGGCTGTCAACCATCCCTACGTCGGCGCCGGCATTGCAAACCGGCGCATGTGTACCACTTTGCTTCCGGAGGTCGAACACAGTGCGGTGACTGCGGTGGCCATTTAGTAACCCAGCAGTTCCAATCTCACAACCGCAAGCTGACAAAATTCATTACGTTGTCAAACTGGCAATGATGGATTAATGCTTCATTCTATAAAAGAGTTTAGAGCTGTGATTACTTTTTGCTGCCAGTAATCCACGGACATAGATCATAGGTAAAATAAAGATAGGCACAATACATGCATTATGATAGCAAAATATAGAGCACACACGATGCTGTGGGGTGATTATTCCCACAGATGATACATTTGCTAGTACATTTGCAATCAATTTTCAGCAACATTTCCTGCTAGTCAAATGTAATGAAATTAACTTATTTTAATCATGTGTCATCATTTATTCATTCAATGAACTATATTTCATGCGTGTTACATTTAATTACATTTTAATCAAGGCTATCAACATGCTTTTATAAATGAAACATATCGTGCACATAAAACACTGCATTATATTTTAATTAGCAGCCTTAACATGCAATTCCGAATGCAACATTTATCTTCCTGTTATTTTATTGCATGCTGCTAAATGAAAAAACAGATAGTCCCATAATGTGTGAGAGTCTAATTAAAACACTGAGAAATAGAGGAGGCATAATGTTAGGAAGCCTGATTTAATATCGGGCCTCCTACAAAGACAGTGGATAGAATCAGAAAGTCACAGAGCAGAGAGAAGCAGTGAGCCATGGTCTCTATGATGAACAAATTGAAGCTATATAAGAAATTCCCCATTTCTGTCCCCGGCCTCGGGACATATTATTTCACTAATTCATATTCTCATCTCAGATGTCTTCTAAATGTAATTAAGATTTCTGCCTCCAGTACCGTTTCTTGCTGTGAATCCCATATCCCCACTATACGTCAGCTAAAATTATTTTTGTGCAACATTCCCCTAAACCTCACTTAATTATGTCTCCATCCCTGATCTTCAAACCCAGGATCGATCCCGACCAAGGGTGCTGTCTGCAAGGAGTTTTCACGTTGTGCCCATGACTGTGTGGGTTTCCCCCGGGTGCTTTGGTTTCTTCCCACATTCCAAAGACGTGCAGGTATGTAGGTCAATTGGCTTTTGTAAATTGCGCCTCGTGTGCAGAATGCGAAATTGGGATAACATGGAATTAGGGTACGGGAGATCGATGGTCGGCATGGACTGGTGGGCTGAAGGGCCTGTTTCCACGCTGTATCTCTATACTTTAAAACTTCTTGCTCACTCACACTGGCCTCTTGTGAGTTTGTACATCATACTTACATCTTCCCTTGGTGTTCTTTGCTTCAAAAAAACATATTTACCAATCTAGCAATCTCCCCTCAAATAAAAATATTTACCAATCTAGCAATCACCCCTCCCATTTCATTTCATTTTATGTTGAGTTGAGTTTGGTTGAGTTCAGTTTATTGTCTTTTGTTGCGTGCTAACCAGCCAGCGGGAAGACCATACATGACTACCATCTAGTCATCCACGGTGTAAAGATGCATAATAAAGATACAATAAGCCAGTTCAGTATTCCGACTGCGCATGCACAGGTCATGGATCGTTCGGGATAAACACTTTCAGCGGCCGTGCCGCTGCATGGGTGCAGACCTGCGTCTTGTCCCTGACCACCCGCCACAGGGCAGTCCCCGTCCCCTCCCGAATGTCCCGAGGGCCGGCGGGAGCCGGATGGGAGCGGAGGAGCGCGGGGGGTGGGGGGGGGGGGGGAGGGCGCCGGCTTCAGCTGGGCTCTGCCTGTCCTGCCGGAGCGGTGGCCCAGGACCGCAGGCGGTGCGGAAAAGAAGCATCAACTCCAGCTCAACCCCGCCCGTCCCACCGACTGGACAAGCAGAGTCGAGCTGGGACCGGCACCTTCCCTCCTCGCTGACTGCCGTCCTGGACCTCTGGATAGAAGACCCTCCTTCAGACTTCCTACATCATTAGACTTTTGCGCCATGGTTGGGATGGATGGGAGCGGGGATTTCCACGGGCGCAAGGAACAAATGACCTAAAGTTTGCGTTGAGTGAACTGTTCTTAACATCCTCGCCGAACACTGGCGTTTTGTGAGAGTGGCTGGATTCCAGCTTCAGCTCAGCCTTCAGTCGGTCACATTATCCGGACAGGCGACGGGGCATCGGCGATGGTCTGGAATCCTAGTCGGCCGCCGTCGAGCAGCGGGGTCAAGGAGGCAGCGGCCGACCCGGGGAATAGACGAGTCGGTTCTTCCAGCGGCGAGCGGAGAGGCACCAGCTACCGCGGGCTCGATCCCGGGATCCAACCACTCTCACAAAGCGGCGGGGTAGACGAGGACGGTAAGAACACTCGGTTCATTCAACGTCGTTGGCCATTTGTTCCTTGCGCCCGCAGAAATCTCCAGCGTGGTCGAGACGAGGGGGTTGTGAAGTTGCATTCTCTCGATTGAAGACATTTTCTCGACTCTCCTAGAAGCAACGAGCCATGGCTTTACCAGTGGTTGTCTGTCTAACTGAAACCTCTCTCCCCCACATCTCACCGTCTCGCTCCCTGTCTCCCGCACGCATCTGCCCCCTCTCTCTCGCTGTTACACCCCGCTCACCCCCGCTACCAGGCACCCCGTCCACTTTTTTTATTGTCGAATAACCTTTGCCAAATCCCATGATTCCTTGCGTTTTCAGGAATACCGAACTGGCTTATTGGCCACTCCAAATGAGTAGGTTAACCTATGATGAGCGTTTGTCGGCACTGGGCCTGTACTCGCTGGAGATTAGAAGAATGAGGGGGGACCTCATTGAAACATACAGAATAGTGAAAGGCTTGGATCTGGAGAGGATGTTTCCACTAGTGGGAGAGTATAGGAGAAGCAGTCATAGCCTCAGAATTAAAGGACGTCCTTTTAGGAAAAGATGAGGAGAAAGTCAGTGGATATTTTTGAGGCAGAGATAGATTCTTGACTAGTACAGGTGTCAAAGGTTATGGGGAGAAGGCAGGAGAGTGGGGTTAGGAGGGAGCGATAGATCAGCCATGTATGAATGGCAGAGTAGGCTTAATGGGCCGAATGGCCTAATTCTACTCCTATTCCTATGACCTTATGACCTTATAAAGGGAATAACATGAACAACACATTGGGAGGTGGTTGTCATTGGCAAAGCTAGCATGTATTGCTCATGCGTATTTCCCATGGGAAGTGATTGAGAGTTGCCGGCAGTCTTTCTGATGAAGGTGGTCGCACATCAATGTTGGGGATGGAGATTTAGGATTTACACACAGTGACTATGAAGGACGTATAGTAGCTTTCCAAGTCAGAACTGTTTGTGACTTAGAGGGGGAGCTGCAGATTGATGGTGTTCCCAATTGCCTGTATCCACACCCTTCTTGGTGGTAGAGGTTATATACTTGAGATGTGTTGTTGGAGTAGCCTAGACTAGTAATTAAAGTTTACCTCTTATGTAGCTACTGTGTGCTGGTACTGTAAGGAATGATTTTTTACAGTGGTGGATGAGGCACCAATCGAACAGTTGCTTTGACTCAGCGGGTCAGGCAGCATTTCTGGAGAACATGAAATTCTCTAGCATTTCAGGTCGAGACCATTCCTCACACGCAGACCACATGAGCTCCTTGAGTGTTGCTGGAGCTCCACTCATCCAGGTACATAGACCCAACTTGACCAAGATATCCCGCATAAGCTAGTCTCTGGTCCTACACTCATCGTTAGAACATCTACACACGATATGATACGATAGAATTTTATTTATCCCAGGAGGGAAATTAATCTGCCAGCAGTCATAAAACACAAGATACATGAAATATGAAATTAAAGAGACGTGTGGAAAGGATTGGGGATGTGCAAAGATTGGGGAGGGCGTGGGGGTGGGGGGGGGGGGGGGGGGGGGGGGGGGGGGGGGGGGGGGGGTGGGGGGGGGGTGGTTGGGTGAGGGAGAGTCAGTCTACCCCACAACCGAAGGGGGAGGAGTTGTACAGTTTTAATATAATATTGTGCATAACAAGCAGTCTTACGTCAGGCAGTCTAAAGAAGGGTCCACCTATCCACGTTGCCAGAGTCAGAGTTACTCCAGCACTTTGAGCCTTCTTTTGTAAATCAGCGTCTGCGGTTCCCTGCTACATATTTAATGACTGCAGCTCTGCCTTCAACACATAATCCCAACCATACTCATCTCCAAACCACTGGACCCCTCTGCCACTGAATCTTGACTTTCTGAACCATAGACCACAATCAGTGGGGTTAGGCAACAAAACATCTTCCACGATAATTCTCAGCACCGGTGTCTCTCCAGGCTGAAATGTTTTAGTTTTTAGTTTTAGTTTTAGTTGATACAGCGCGGAAACAGGCGCTACAGCCCACTGGGTCCGCGCCGAGCCGCATATTGACGCTATCCTACACACAGTCGGGACAAATCTTACATTTACCAAGCCAATTAACAAACCTTTGGAATGTGGGAGGAAACCGGAGATCTTGGAAAAAACCCACACGGGGCGCAGGGAGAACATACAAACTCCGTACAGACAGCGCCCGTAGTCGGGATTGAACCCGGGTCTCTGGCGCTGCAAGCGCTGTAAGGCAGCAACTCTCCCGCTGCGCCAGCATGCAGCCTTCCACAAACGGTGCCAAAACCTGCCGACTGTTGCGTATAGGCTCACTGGGCTGTTTCTACGTATTATACACTTATTGTACCTTATGTATGGCAATAATCTCCTGAGCTGTATGCAAAAAAGGAGTTTCACTGTTCATGGGTACATGTGATAACGGCGGAAGCAATGAATCATTGCTTGGGGTTGTGCTCCCAGTCCCTTACTGCGCTCCCTCTCTCATGGTGGTGCAGCCAGATTCTGCTCGAACTCCATTTACAAGTTTGAGGAGCTCAAACAAGTATGAGATGGAGTACAAGAAGGAGATAGAGAGCTTAGTAACATGGCATCAATACAACCACCTCGCCCTCAAAGTCAACAAGGCTATTGAGCGGTCCTCCCATATGTTAGGATGTAGTCCCAATCTTCCTGCCAGACGTTTTTTTTGTTCTTTTTGCACTACGTTGCACTTGTGGAAGCAAGGAATGGCAGATGCTGGTTTAGAAAGCAGACACCAAATGCTGGAGTAAAGGGCCTGTCCCACCAGCACGCGACAGCATGCGTCTAGCGCGACCTAACATGGTCGCTTGAGCCGTACGGCCGCACGGGGCCGGTCCCACTTCGATCGCCGGAGCCGTATGGAGTTGTGTGGAGCTGGTCCCGACATCGCGCGGGGCTCCGAAAAACTGACACTGTCCAAAAATCCCGCGCGGCAACGGCCAGTTGGCCCGCAGCCGCATTGAGGCCGTACGCAGCGTCTCGACGTCGCACGCAGTGTCTTGACGTCGTACGCCATGTCTGGATGCCGTACGCAGCGTCTTGATGGCGTACGCCCAGCGCGTGGCATTGCGCGATGACGTCACCGCCCCGGCGTGCCGTTGCGTGATGACGTCACTGCCAGACGCCGTGCGACGTCCAAATTCAGTCGGCCCGCCTCCTGCCCAGCTGATTGGAGAGTATGATGTCGGGGCCAGCTCCATACGGCTCCGCGGTTGGAAGTGGGACCGGCCCCTGCGAGGCCGTACGCCTCAAGCCACCACGTTTGTCGCGCTCGCCGCATGCAATCGCATGCTGGTGGGACTGAAGAAACATCTGAAACATCACCTATACATGTTCTCCAGAGATGCTGCCTGACCCACAGAGTTTGTGTCATCTGTTGTACTTGTGCATGGCCTAATTATACTGATATCTCGTATGCTTTGATTTCACTGGATGCACACAAAAGGGCGGCACAGTGGCACGGCAATGGAGTTGGTGTCGGGCGACGTGGAGTGAGGATCCCGCTGCCGTGGGAAATAACATTGGAGGATCCGCGTGGGGTGACCGCCATGAGGGGGGGGGGGGGGGGGGGGCGGGGGGGGGTGATGAGAGGGAATTACAAAGGCGCGGATACTGTGGGAATTTTGTAACTTGGTCAGCGTCCTTATATGGTGACCATTTGCACACCTTGGGTAAGCAAGCAAAGAATTTCGCTGTGACTTGTCACATGTGACAATAAAGTACTCATTCATTCATTACAGACACAGAGACCTGACTTCGATCCTGACTACAGGTGCTGTCTGTACGGAGTTTGCACGTTCTCCCTGTGTTTTCTCCGAGTGCTTCGGTTTCCTCCCACATTCCAAAGACATACAGGTTTGTCGATTAACAGGCTTCTGTAAACTGTACCTTATGGGCCATGTCCCACTTAGGCGATTTTTTTGGGTGACTGCTGCAAAATTTTAAACATGTTGAAATTTTTTCGGCGACTGTGGCGACAATTTCTGCTGTCGTAGGTTGACGTAAGCTGACGTAGGTGTTATCGTAGGTGCTGCCGTAGGTTGTCGCCAGATGTCGAAGGTGAATTCTATTAAAACGAGTCCCTGGCAGTCGCCTAAAGAGTGGCCAAAGTGGGACAGGCCCATTAGTGTGCAGGATAAAACTAGTGGATCGCTGGTCAGCGCGGATCCACTAGTTCCACGCTGTATCTCTGAAACTAAAAAAAGCTTTTCACCGTATCTCGGTACAAGTGACGGTAATAAACCAATCCTAAAACCAACTCACCAGGCCTAGTATCCCTCATTACTTTTTCCTGCACCCCTTTTAAGCTCGCGTTTCCTGTTCCCTGTGTTCCTTTCACTCACCTTGTTATTTCCATGGTTCCATGATAGAGTGGGTGTGGAGAGGATGTTTCCACTCGTGGGAGAGTTTAGAATTAAAGGTCATTGCCTCAGAATTAAAGGACTTTCTTTTAGGAAGGAGATGAGGGGGAGTTTTTTTAGTCAGAGGGTGGCGAATCTGTGGAATTCTTTGCCACAGAAGGCTGTGAAGGCCGTCAATGGATATTTTTAAGGCAGAGATAGATAGATTCTTCATTAGTACGGGTGTCAGAAGTTATGGGGAGAGGGCAGGAGAATGGGGTTAGGAGGAAGAGATAGATCAGCCATGATTGAATGGCGGAGTAGAATTAATGGACCGAATGGTCTAATTCTGCTCCTATCAATTATGAACACCCACTGGGTCCCTGTTTCAATCCAGCACTGAGATTGAGGCCCTAATATTTCCCTTTGTTGATGCACGTCAGGATTCCTCCAGAAATACTAGCAGCACACGTGACAAACCTTTAAAATGAACAGGGCGAATATTGATCATAAAATCATTAAAAAACGAGCACGTGAAGAATAAATGCATCTAATGGATCTTTATAAGCTTTTCCCTGGAGCCTGTGGTTGGCTTATTTGCAATTATTTGCTCATTTATTCTGATATGCTGTCAAATATCTAGCCAGGATCTAATTTGTAGACAGTGCTCTGAGTTCATGTCTCAGATTTCCAACGAGCTATTAACTTATATTTGTATTAACCAAACCTTTAACCCCACTACAGAGATGTCATAATAACATTGTTCATGTATTACATCTGTCCACTGATGGTCATGTGGTATCGCTGGAGCCTCGAGTCAGAAGTCTGCAACCTCCACGTAATTAGCCACGATCGCAAAATCTACCGTCGCTCCCTGTGGCGCGCAGGCACGGTCTGACTGCAGTGTCGGAAGCTGAGGACAGGAGTTCATCCCAGCTCCGCAACCCACATGCTGAAGCAATCCGCTCATCGCCACGATATCAAGTCGAGGTTATTGTAAAATGCACAAATACAGTGAGGTGCAGGAACTGTGAAAATCTTACTTGCAGCAGCATCACAGCCACATACACCTATACTAACACGCAAAAACATCAATCAAATGAGTCAAGCACAACAGAATATGTTTACATAGAACTTTTATATATATATTATATATATATATATATATATATATATATATATATTATATATATATATATATATATATATATATATATATATATATAGAGAGAGAGAGAGAGAGAGAGAGAGAGATTATTACAGGTTTTAAATATATTTTGATTAGTAGGGGTGTTGGGGAGAAGTTATGGAGAGGAGGCATGAGAATGGGGTTAGGAGGGAGAGATAGATCAGCCATGATTGAATGGAGGAGAAGACTTGATAGAGAGAGAGAGAGAGAGAGAGAGAGAGAGAGAGAGAGAGAGAGAGAGAGAGAGAGAGGCTAGAGTCGGCTGCCTGCCCCTTTTCCGGGCCTACGTCCGTGCACGTGTGTCCCTGGAGCGGGAACATGCGGTGTCCACGGGGACTCTGGAGGCCTTCCGTGGGCGCTGGTCACCGCGTGGGGTTCAGTGTATTGTGAACAATGATTGTATTGTTGTACTATAATGGTTGTATATAGTGCCATTTTTGATTATGGTTTGATGTGTTGTATTATATGATTGTGTCAATAAAGTTTTTGAAAAAAAAATAAAATATATATATATATATATACACACAAGGGAAGGAACAAAGGACTGCCGTGAGTGGTGGGGTGGGGGATGGAGGGTGGGAGACCAAAGGGCACACTGGATCCTTTTGTCAATGCCCTTTATGAGCGACTATTTGCATACCTTGGGTATGCAAGCAAAGAATTTCACTGTGACTTGTAAAGTATTCAATTCAATCCAATAAAAACAAACAATAATAGTGCAAAAGGACAAATCCAATTCCCTGTAAGTCTGTAGTTCAGAGCTTATTTGCAGGTTGTAGTGTTTAATAGCCTGATGGCTGTAGGGGAGAAATTGTTCCTAAAGCTGGATGTTACCGTTTTCGGGCTTCCATATCTTCTTCCCGATGGCAGAGATGAAGTGAGTGTGTGGCCAGGGTGATGCGGGCCTCCGACGATGCTGCCTGCCTTTTTGAGGCAGCGACTCCTGTAAATCCCGAGCAACTTCCTGCCCTGTTTCATGTATATAGTCGGGCAACTTCCTGCCCTGTTTCCTGTAAATAGTCGGGCAACTTCCTGCCCTGTTTCTGTGCTTCAAAAAAATCAAGAAATCTGTGATCCTAAAACTATTGATCTCCGCACTGAAAATACTCAACCATTGAACAACCCCACAGCCAATCTGAATAGGGAATTAAAAAAATTAACAAACATTGGCCAAATAAATATTTTCTCGTCTCTAGGCAGCATGGTGGCGCAGCGGTAGGGTTGCTGCTTTACAGCACCAGAGACGCGGGCTCAATCTTGACTATGGGTGCTGTCTGTACGGAGTTTGTATGTTCTCCCCGTGACATGTGTGAGTTTTCCCTGGGAGCTCCGGTTTCCTCCCATATTCCAAAGACGTAGGGTTTGTAGGTTAATAGATTAACCCAGGGGCCACAGTCTTAGAAACCAGGTGCCACGGTCTTAGGATCCAGGGATCTTATAGAAACATATAAAATTATAATAGGACTGGACAAGCTAGGTGCAGGAAAAATGTTCCCATTGTTGGGCGAGTCCAGAACCAGGGGCCACAGTCTTAGAATAAAGGGGAGGCCATTTAAGACTGAGGTGAGAAAAATAAATTTCACCCAGAGAGTTGTGAATTTGTGGAATTCCCTTTCCCAGAGGGCAGTGGAGGCCACACCACAGTGTGGATTTAAGAGAGAGTTAGCTAGAGCTCTAGGGGCTAGTGGAGTCAAGGGATATGGGGAGAAGGCAGGCACGGGTTATTGATTGGGGACGATCAGCCATGATCGCAATAAATGCCGGTGCTGGCTCAAAGGGCCGAATGGCCTCCTCCTGCACCTATTTTCTATGTTTCTAATTGGCTTCGGTAAAATTGTAAATTGTCCCTAGTATGTGTAGGATAGTGCCGGTGCGCGGGGACCACTGGTCATCGCAGACACGGTGGGCCTAAGGGCCTGTTTCCTGGCTGCGTCTCTAAACATTCGTTAAAAAAACCTAAATGGCTGACCCTCCATCCTGAGACCATGCTCCTAGCTGTGGGAAAACGGTTTCTCAGCAACTCTCCTTCCATGCAGTTTGAAATCTTGCATTCCTCTAAACTCTACTAATCTTATTCAATCACTTCCCATAGATTAACCTTCAATTTAGGAATTAAACTTGAAATTTTCACACTGTAGGCTAGTGTATCTGCAACTGCGTACGGTCATAAGATCATAAGTGATGGGAATAGAATTAGGCCATTTGGCCCATCAAGTCTACACTGCTGTTCAATCATGGCTGATCTATCTCTCCCTCCTAACCCCATTCTCCTGCCTTCTCCCCGTAACCTCTGACACCCATAAGTGGGCTAAATTGCAGATAATGCACTTGGTGGGTTTTTGGTAGCATCCATACACAAATGCAATCTGACTTCAACTTTCTTGTACGCCAGTTACCTTGTTACAAAGGCCAACGTATAGAGGCCAAAGGCCTCGATTCCAAAGGCCTTGTTACAAAGGCCAACGATGCCTGCTTTCCTCATTGATTGCTTTACCTGTATGTCCACTTTCTGCTCTTTAATTGATTGATTGATTGAAAGATTGAAAGGTACAGCATGGAAACAGGCCCTTCGACCCACTGAGTCCAGGCTAACCATCGAGCAACCTATCACGCCAGTTCTACCGTATCCTAGTTTGGCATCCACTCCCTACACACGACTGGCAGTCTCAGAGGCCAATTAACCAACAACCCTGCACGTCTTTGCAATGTTGGAGGAAACCGGAGCATCCTGTAGCAAACCCGCAGTCTCAGGAAGATCGTTCAAACTCTGCACGTCTTTGCAACGTTGGAGGAAACCGGAGCATCCCGTAGCAAACCCGCAATCTCAGGAAGATCGTTCAAACTCCGCACAATACAGCACCCAGGGTCAGGATGGAAGCCAGGTCTCTGGTGCCGTGAGACAGCAACTCTACCAGCTGCACCATTATGCCGCCCTTCAGCCAACACAGCAGGCCATGTGTCTGAAGAAGGGTCTCGACCCAAAACGTCCCCCATTCCTTCTCTCCAGAGATGCTGCCTGACCCGTTGAGTTACGCCAGCTTTCTTGTGTTTTTCTTCGGTGTAAACCAGCATCTGCAGTTCCTTCCCACACAAGCCAACCTCTTGCTCGCCTCTACAGTGCGGTGTCGATGAACGGTGGTGTGGTATTTCGTGTCTAGCTGACTTGGCAGCACTGTGAAAGGAAGTTGTGCTTTGCAGGGGAGCCTATCATTGAGTTATGCCAGGCAGCTTCTCGGGAGAAATACCGTCTGAATGGAGTCTGAAGAAGGGTCGGGACCCGAAACATCACCTCTGCCATTTCTCCAGAGATGCTGTCTGACCCGCTGAGTTACTCCAGCGTTTTGTGTCCATCTTCGGTGTAAACCAGCGTCTGCAGTTCCTTCCTACACGTTCAGTTATGCCATACGTTGCAACTTAACCTGCAGCCCAAATGTTTCTATTTTTAGTGCAGCCAGTTAATTCATCCAACTTCCCAGTGGACGACTGGACTCAGCATGTCAGGAAGCTGCAGTTTCACAGGGCAGCTGAATTGCCTCAGGTGCAAGGGGTCACAAATTGAATCTATTTGTCCATCAATGCTTCCTTCATCAATCACACAGCGTGTCCCTCGGAGAGGATTACGCTGGTTCAATGCCTGCCGCACAAGGGCCAAGTAACATCGGATCGTGGAACGTAGTGCTCTCCTTCCTGGAGACTTCCACAACGCCTTTACTCACTTTAGGCTTTTTAGACCTTACGGAGACAGGCCCCTTGGCCCAGCGAGCCCGCGCCGATCACCCCGTACACTAACACTATCCTACAAACTAGGGACCATTTACAATCTTTACCGAAGCAAATAAACCTGCAAACCTGTACGTATTTGGTAAAGTGGGAGGAAGCCGGAGCACCCAGAGAAAACCCACGCAGGTCACGGGGGAAAATGTACAAACTCCGCACAGACAGCACCCACAGTCAGGATCAAACCAGGGTGTCTGGCGCTGTAAGGCAGCAACTCTACCAGTGCAACACTGTGCTGCCCCTCTTTTCTGAAGGCCGACTACCTCTTTCCACTCTGAATGTTAGTATTTACTGCAGGTAGTTCCTATGAGCCCAAATCTATTCTATGCAGTTATTGCTGTGGTGACAATGCGTGTTCCTGAAATACCAGGCAGCCACTATTATAAGTTTCAGTTTAGTATATTGTCACGTATATCGAGGTACAGTGAAAAGCTTTTGTTGTGTGCTAACCAGTCCACAATGTGCAGATACACGATAAAAGGAATAACGTGAATAGGAGCATAGAAAAATAGACATGGAAAATAGTGGAGGCCATTCGGCCCTTCGAGCCAGCACTGCCATTCAATATGATCATGGCTGATCATCTACAATCAGTACCCCGTTCCTGCTTTTTCCCCATATCCCTTGATTCCGTTTGCCCGAAGAGCTAAATCTAACTCTCTCTTGAAAACACCCAGTGAATCGGCCCCCACTGACTTCTGTGTAACAGAGAATTCCACAGATTCACAACTCTCTGGGTGAAAACATTTTTTTTCATCTCAGTCCTAAGTGGCCTACCCCTTATTCTTAAACTGTGACCCCTGCTTCTGGACACCCCAAACATGGGGAACATTTTTCCTGCAGCTAGCCTGTCCAATCTCTTAAGAATTTTATATGTTTCTATAAGATATCCTCTCATCCTTCTAAATTCCAGTGGGTACAAGCGCAGTCGACCCATTTGTTCCTCATATGTCACTCCCGCCATCACGGGAATTAACCTAGTGCATCTTTCGCCGCACTCCCTCAATAGCAAGAAAGTCCTTCCTCAAATTAGGAGACCAAAACTGCACACGATACTACAGGTGTGGTCTCACCAAGGTCCTGTACAACTGCAGTAGGACCTCCTTGCTCCTATTCTAAAATCCTCTCGCAATGAAGGCCAAACATGCAATTAGCTTTGGTAGACAAAAATGTCTACCAAAGAAACTCAGCGGGTGAGGCAGCATCTATGGAGCAAAGGAAATAGGCGACGTTTCGGGTCGAAACCCTTCATTAGCTTTCTTCACTGCCTGCTGTACCTGCATGCTCACTTTCAATGACTGATGTACAAGCACACCCAGGTCTCGTTGCACCTCCCCTTTTTCCTAATCTGACAACATTCAGATAATAATCTGCCGTCTTGGTCTTGTTCTTGTCACCTTCTTGTTTTTGTCACCAAAGTGGATAACCTCACATTTATCCACATTATACTGCATCTGCCATGCATCTGCCCACTCACCCAACCTACCCAAGTCACCCTGCATTCTCATGGCATCCTCATCGTGGCTCACACTGCCCCCCCAGCTTTGTGCCATCCAAAAACCTGGAGATGTCACATTTACTTCCCTTTGTTTAAATCTGATTGGACTGACGGGACACCTGCTTCTCCGCGCTGCCCATATTTCCCGCAAGCCCAGGCAGGTTAACCAGACAGAGTTGAGCTGGGTTTAGCGCTGCTTCTCTGCGCTGGCTGTGGGCCTGGGGGTACAGCTCGCGTCTGACTCCCGACCTCTCTGGCCACCCGTGGGGGGGGGGGGGGGGGGGCACTCGGGTGGGGGCGGGACAGTACCGGAGACCCGGCCGGGATCGATCCTGGCTGTGGATGAGGTGCAGGTCTGTGCCACCAGTCTCCCTCCTCCAATCACCGCACTCTATCCTCAGGTATAGAAGTGTGACAATGCACATCTCCAGATTCAGGGACTGTTTCTTCCCAGCTGTTATCAGGCCACTGAACTGTCCTACCAACAACTAGAGAGCTACTATCTACCTCATTGGAGACCTTCGGACTATCTTTGGTCAGAATTTAATGGACTTTATCTTGCACTGAACGTTATTCACGTTATTCCGTTTATCATGTACCTGTATGGTTCAATTATAATCACATATTGTCTTTCCACAACAAAAGCTTTTCACTGTACCTCGGTACACGTGACAATAAACTAAACTCAACTCAACCAAATGCTCGGACTTATCCTGGATCACAAAGTGCTCAGTGACCATCAGTTGCTGCGCGATTCTACTGCTTGGAATCCGTAACGCTGTGGCACTCGCTGTCAGGAGGTTACGACTTAGGCTCCACAATTTGTGCTCGGGCAAATTTCCCTTGGGCACAGGAGGCAAATCTGCCAGTCTCATTGTGTCAATGGCTGTAATAATTAGCACCAGTGATTAAGCAATCGCAGTTCAGCCTGGCTGGCCAGATGTGGCACGGGAGATGCCCTCTCCACGCCGGGTCATTCGCCATCGTGCAGCCCTGACCATTCCAGCGTCTTGAGTCGAACGTTTAATTGCTAACATTATAAAAAGAACGTTACTTCCAGTAACAGTAATTTGATTCGGATATAAATCTGACGTATGCTGGATCTCTCTTCCCCGAAGTTTAATCCGTCAGAGGCAAGAGAAAAAAGAACCTTCAATTAACATTTGGAATGGTTTTTTTTGGACATGAGCCATCCCATATGGTTATCCTGCGCAAGTTTGTACTGTTACTTCATTTTGTGCTTCACTGCTCCACGCGGATGTACTGTATGAATCCCTCTGTAATTTATGGTACAGATGCCACACAGCGTCATTGTGAAGCCAGTTTCCGAGACGATTTCTTGATGGATTTCGTCTCCCGTGTCTCATTTACTCCCAGACATTGCATTTAATGTGGATAGATTTGATTCAGCTTGCGGCTGAACTGATGTTAAGGCCCGGCCAAATTGCAACTGTGCAGCAAGTCGTATGAGGGACGGCCCGCTTTGAATCAGCCTCTCTCAACCATTCAGCCTGACGAAGTCAAAATCAATAGGCCCCATGTCAATACGGTTCGGGGCAGTGAGTTGTGAAAGAGCCGAGACACAAAGGCAAAGAGGTTCAAAATGCCGGAGTAACTCAGCGGCACAGGCAGCACCTCTGGAGAGAAGGAATGGGCGACGTTTCGGATCGAGACCCTTCTTCAGTGTGAGGGGGACACAGAGATATGGGAGGGTGCGGTGTGAAAACGAGACATCAAGGGGGATGACGGTCAAGGAAAATGTTGAATAGACCAGTGGTAGCTAGGGGAAGGTGACAACGAGGCATGCAAAGATAACATTTAATCAGGTGGACCGTCAAACTGGTCGGAGAACTAGGATGGGGGAGGGGTGGAGAGAGAGGGACAGTAAGGGTTACTTGACATTAGAATAGATCATTGGAGCTTTCAAGTTAACAGCCTGCACAGAGGAAACGACATTATGACTCCAATTAAACACAAGAGACAAGTCCACCATTTTGTTTTTGGTGAAAATCACAATCGGTTTATGAGCACATTTTCTTTTTTGGTCCGTATCTGTATTTAAGAAACAGATTGTAAGTCACAGTGGGATTACTTTGCAGAATCGCATTCAAATTATTTCTTACATTTCAGATGTGAGAAATATTAACTTCAACTCGGATATGATATCATGAAATCATAGAGTGATACAGTGTGGAAACAGGCCCTTCAGCCCAACTTGTCCACACCGACCAACATGTCACATCTTCACTAGTCCCACCCGCCTGCGTTTGGCCCATATCCCTCTCAACCTGTCCTATCTATGGAGCTGTCCAAATGTTTCTTAAATGTTGCAATAGTACCAGCCTCGACTACCTCCTCCAGCAGCTCGTTCCACACACCCACCAAAAAGATACCCCTCAGGATCCTAGTAAATCTTTCCCCCCTCACCTTAAACCTATGTCCTCTGGTTCTTGATTCCCCTACTCTGGGCAAGAGTATCGGATCGAAGTATCAGATCTGTTCATCTCCTAAATCTATTCCTCTCCTTATTATGTTCATGAATATGATTAGTGAAGAAAACTGCTGGTAATTGTAGTCGAATTTCAAAGTTCCAGAAGCTAATTTTATAGCCCAATAGTTCAAAGATGAAGTTGAAACTCCACCAGTTCTTCTGCATTTTAACAGAGTTTGTTCAAAAGTATAAAAAATGGGTTTGCCAAAAGAAGCCTTGTAACACGTGTGAACACCCTAATAATAACAGTTTTTCATCTAGGTTTGTGGTGAACCTCCAAATCAACAGGTAGAAATGGGGAACTGTTTCATAGGAACATGGCAACTTGTTAGCTAGCCAAGACCATTGAGCTTATCCATCCTTCAATCAGGTTGTGGCTAACATGCTGTCCAATTCCATGCACCAGCTTCCTCCTTCATTGCCCTTAACATCTTCATTTAACACGTCTGCCCTTTGCAGAATTAACATTAATTAACATCGGTTTGTATTTACAGAAGACAATTCCAGATTCCTGTCACATTTTGCACTTAGAAGTGTTTCTTGCTTCTAATATTTAGGTAACACCCCTGGGTCTAAAACTTAAATATCATAGAAACATAGAAACATAGAAAATAGGTGCAGGAGTAGGCCATTCGCCCCTTCGAGCCATTCAATATGATCCTGGCTGATCATCCAAAATCAGTACCCCGTTCCTGCTTTTTCTCCATATCCCTTGATTTCGTTAGCCCTAAGAAGTAAATCTGACTCTCTCTTGAACTCTCTCTCTCTTTAGGACTAATTAGGTTCTAATCAGTTCCCCTTAATATATTAAAATAACGTCAATTAAATCATCCCACGATTTTCTAAAGTAGGACACACAACCTCAAATAATATAATCCCTCTTTCTATTCGTAGATCAGGCAACATGTTGGTGTATACACTGCACTGCCTCCAGCCCCAATACTCCCAAAGATATTGTGCCCAGAATCACTCGTTGGTTTAACCTGAAGGAATAAAGGCATGGACTACTTTCTAAGTGGGGAAAGGATTCAGAAAACGGAGATGCAAAGAAACTTGGGAGAGCTGGTGTAGGATTCTCAAAACATTAATTTGCAGGGTAAGTCGGTAGTAAGGAAGGTACCCAAAAAGTCAGCATCAAAGGTTAAAGGTAGGAAGCAGAAGAATAGGGTTGAGAGGGTGAAAATGGATCAGCCATGATTGAATGGCGGAGTAGACTCAGTGGGCAGAATTCTGCACCTATGTCTTATGGTCTCATGGTCTTTAGACTTTAGAGATAGAAATGTAGAAACATGGAAAATAGGTGCAGGAGTAGGTCATGGCTGATCATCCAACTCAGTATCCCGTACCTGCCTTCTCTCCATACCCCCTGATTCCCTTAGCCACAAGGGCCACATCTAACTCCCTCTTAAATATAGCCAATGAACAGGCCTCAACTACCTTCCGTGGCAGAGAATTCCAGAGATTCACCACTCTCTGTGTGAAAAATGTTTTTCTCATCTCGGTCCTAAAAGACTTCCCCCTTATCCCGAGACTGTGACCCCTTGTTCTGGACTTCCCCAACCTCAGGAATAATCTTCCTGCATCTAGCCTGTCCAACCCCTTAAGAACTTTGTAAGTTTCTATCAGCTCCTCCCTCAATCTTCTAAATTCTAGCGAGTACAAGCCGAGACTTTCTTCATATGAAAGTCCTGACATCCCAGGAATCAGTCCAGTGAACCTTCTCTGTACTCCCTCGATGGCAAGTTACAGTGTGAAAACAGGCTGTTCGGCCCTTTGGCCCTCCGAGCTCATGCCGACCAGCGCTCAGGCTGTACACTAGCACGATCTTACACACTGGAGACAAATTCCAATTTACAAACAAGCCTGTACGTCTTTGGAGTGTGGGAGGAAAGCAGAGCATCCAGAGAAAACCAATGTGGTCATAGGGAGAACCTGCAAACTCTGTACAGGCAGCACCCGTAGTCATCAACAGGTCGATGGTGGAAAGGGTCAAGATCTTCAAATTCCTGGGCGTGCATATTTCCGAAGATCTCTCCTGGTCCCACAACACTCATAAAGAAAGCACATCAGCGCCTCTATTTCCTGAGAAGATTACGGAGAGTCGGTATGTCAAGGAGGAGAGTGCATGCTGACCGGTTGCATCGTGGCTTGGTTCGGCAACCTGAGCGTCCAGGAGCAGAAAAGGCTGCAAAAAGTCGTAAACACTGCACAGTCCATCATCGACTCTGACCTCCCTACCATCGAGGGGATCTATCACAGTCACTGCCTCAAAAAGGCTAGCAGCATCATCAAGGACCCACACCATCCTGGCCACACACTCATCTCTCCGCTGCCATGGGTAGAAGGTACAGGAGCCTGAAATCTGCAACATCCAGGTTCAGGAACAGCTACTTCCCCACAGCCATCAGGCTATTAAACACAACTTCAAATAAACTGTGAACTACAACAACCTATTGCGCTTTATCTGTTTACTGATGTGTGTATATATATATATATTCTATGGTATATAGACACACTTATCTGATCTGTATTTATGAGTACAATATGCTGTTGTGCTGCAGCAATGCAAGAATTTCATTGTCCTATCTGGGACACATGACAATAAACTCTCTTGACTTGACTTGAACCCTAGTCTCTGGTGCTCTAAGGCAGCAACTCACCCGTTTTGGTCACATCTTCAAAAACTCAATCAGACTCAATCCCACTTGCAAATTCGTACTGAATATCCCTATTCAACCCTTGTCCATCCAAATGCATGTATATCGTATCGCTCAGAATACTCTCTCGTAACTCTCTGACCACAGGTGTCACTGACCTATGGTTCCCAGGCTTTCCTGGCATCCCTTCTTAAATAGAGGGACAACATTTGCCACCCTTCAGTCTTCCGACACCTCCCCCCCCCCGCCCCCCATCCCCCCCCCCCCCCCCCCCCCCCCCGTCCTTAATTATGACCCATAAACCTCAACCAGGACGCTTGCAATTTCCTCTCCAGCTTCCCACAGTGTCCTCGGATACATCTCATCAGGCCTGGGAGACTTGTCAAGAATCAAGAGTGTTTGAATTGTTTTATGTCCCAAAACAAAAGAATGAAATTCTTACTTACAGCAGCACAACAGAAGATGTAAACCTAGTCCTCTGTAAACAATGTAATGAACTAAATAAATGTCAGTATATATTTCAGTATATGTATATGACTGAAGAAGAATGGAGACTGAAGAAGGGTCTTGACCCGAAACGTCACCCATTCAGGCAGCATCTCTGGAGAGAAGGAATGGGTAATGTATATATATATATATATGTATATGTATAGATGTATATGTATACATATATATATATATATTTATATCCTAATGTGATTGAAGGTAAATGCATATGATGGCTTTGCTTTTGTGTACATATCTTCTATACTATTACTAAAACACTCATCTTGACCATTTCCAGTCTGCGTTGCAATTAAATTTGCGCAAAAACGTTCCCCCATAGCGCTACGATTTTTCGCCACCTTACTCAACATTCTCCTCTGCTGCAAGTAAATAAGTTTTTTTTGGATTGGTGACATAGTACAAAAGTTATGAAGGTTTAAAAAATTGTGAGATGAGCAGATTGGTCTTCTCGCCTGTCAGTCACCATGAGGGTAACACCCCTTCCGGCACCCACTGTCCGGCGGGGAGAATAAAGCTGAAGCGGACTGCGAGCGAGGGTCTGTGCTCAGCGAGCGGGGGCTGTGCTCAGCGAGCGGGGGCGTAGACCACCCGGGTGCCGATGTGTGCAGCCGGGGACGAGAGCCTGCGAGTGTTGCTGGAGACGGTGAGTGCAGTCGGAGCCGGGGCCGGGAGCTACTGAGCCTACACACCCCCCCCCCAAACCCCCACCCCGCCACACCACCCCACCACGCCACACCACCCCTCCCCCCCACACCACCCCATCTACCCCACACTACCCACTGCCCCCACACACCACCTCCTGCCCCCCCACCAACCCTGCCCCCCACCCCCCCTTATCAACCCCTCCCCCCACACCACCCCCTGCCCACCCACACCACCCACTGTCAATGTACTGTAATATCCGTATGATTGTATAGCATCCAAAGCAAAGCTTTTCACTGTACCACAATGCACGTAACAATAATAAACCTCATTCTTAGGTTAATGCAAATGCTTCTGATGGTTATTGTAAAGTTTACGGGATGAATATTCATCCTCCGGCGTATGGATCAGATGCATACTGTAATAAAATATGAGCAATGAACTCCATTTCGAGAATTGACTTCCATTAACTTCATTAACGCTACACTGACACTAGAAATAGAATTTCCAGAGGAAACTACCATTTTTTTTGTGTAGAAAGAAACTGCAGATGCTGGTTAATACCAAAGATAGACACAAAGTGCTGGAGTAATTTAACGTCAGACATCAACATCTCTGGAGAAAAAGTATGAGTGACGTTTCGGGTGAGAACCCTCCCTCAGACCGAAGAAATCTGAAAAATGAATTAATGTTTATTGGCCAAGTATTCACATACAAGGAATTTGTCTTGGTGCTCCGCCAGCAAGTGACAGCATGACATACAGTGACAGTTAGAAATGACACATAAAACATTAAACAATAATAATAAAACATTATTGATTAAACATGTGAATTAAATAAAGTAGCAGAGCAAAAGGAGGCCTCAGATTTTTGGTTATTGAGTAGAGCTACTACTCGAGGAAAAAAGCTGTTTTTATGTCTGGCTGTGGCAGCTTTGACAGTCCGGAGTCGCCTTCCAGAGGGAAGTGATTCAAAGCGTTTGTGGCCAGGGTGAGCGGGGTCAGAGATGATCTTGCCCGCTTGCTTCGTAGCCCTTGCAATGTACAGTCAATGGAGGGAAGGTTGCAGCCAATAACCTTCTCAACTGATCGGACGATCAACCCGAAATGTCCCCCATCCATTTTTCTCCAGAGATGCTGCCTGACCCGCTGAGTTACTCCCGCATCTTTGTGTCCATCTTTCTTTTGTGTCTATCTTGGATCTTAATAGTGTCATCAGCTCTGTCTTAATGTACAGCTATTTAGGCTTCCCATGTGAACATTGGGCAATTTGAACGAAACAGAGCATCTTTTGCTCCGTGTTTCTCTGCGCTATGTTAGTCCAAACCACTGCCAATCACCTCTTTGAACAGCTGAGAAAGCAGAACCGTGTGAACAGACGGATCAAGAAGTTAACAACCAACCACTAATCTCCACGACTGTCACAACAGCACCGCTGATAGAATTTTCCACCTTCCAGAGAGATAAACCATTAACCTTGCAATCCCTGCACTACAACCTTAAGGAAGTGTCAAGGTTTGCGCTTGGCAGGGGGTCTGAAGGTGTTAACAAACACTTGCAAATATCTCAGCTGTTTGCTAAATAGGAAAGTTGAAGTTTGTTGTCGACTGACTGAACACAAAAAAATGCAACCAGTTGGATAAATGCAACAGTTAAGATTGAGTAACCCAGATGGGACAGGCAGCATCTTCTCGATCAAAAGACCATCCTCGACCTGAAACATCACCATTCCTTCTCTCCAGAGATGCTGCCTGTCCTGCTGAGTTACTCCAGCATTTTGTGTCTATCTTGGGTGTAAACCAGCATGTGCAGTTACTTCCCACACAGTTAAAATTGATTGATTGAATTGACGGAAAGGTACAGCATGGAAACAGGCCCTTCGGCCCACTGAGTCCAAGCTGACCATTGATCATCCGTTCACGCTAGTTCTATGTAGAACCAGGAACTGCAGATGCTGATTTACAAAAACAAAAAGACACAAAGTGCTGGAGTTATTCATCGGGTCAGGCAACATCTCTGGAGAACATGGATAGGTGACGTTTTGGGTTGGGACCATCTAAAGAAAGGTTTGGACTCAAAACGTCACCTGACCATGTTCACCAGAAATACTGATTTTTTTTCTCGTGGGCAAACTTGCCATCATATTACAATAGTGACTAGAATACTAGAATATATTTATTGGTTGTTTTAAATGCTTTGGAGCATTTATCAGATTTAGAGTAATCCTATATCTGAAGATAGGTCTCGACGACCGTAAACATCACCTATTCCTTCTGACGACCCGCTGCAGTTACATCCAGATTTTTGTGTCATCTGTTTGGTTTAAACGCAGCATCTGCAGTCTCCTTCTTCCTACTACTCAAGTGTGCCTTCAATGTCTTTGTTTTAAAACCCACCGTGATAAATTAGTGCTTTGAGGGGTAGAGATTGGTAAATGTCTCATTCTGACGCCCACCTCCATTAAACTCCAACTACTGGTAGAGCAGCAATTAAACACATGTTCCCTGCCCTTCTCCCTGATGTTCTCACCTGGCCACCATGGGATTCTGCACTTTTCATTCCTCGTGGAACAATTATATCCAAGCTTTGCGGCACCATTTCACACTGACAATCATTCAGCCCCAAATGGGACCAATTCTCAGCATTTGCTGAAAAACTCAGCGTGGACTAAGGCTTCCACCAAGGATGCTCCAAAATGCTGCCGGACCAATCTGAGATTGTGATTAAATGATAAGTGAAAAATGATAAAATCACGCAAGTGAACTTAAATCGTGCAGGAAGGAACTGCAGACACTGGTTTATACCAAAGATAGACGCAAAGTGTCAAGAGTCAAGGGTCAAGAGTGTTTTATTGTCATAATTCCCAGAACTGAACAATGAAATTCTTACTTGCTGCAGCACAACAGAATATGTGAACATGGTAGGTACACAAAAATGCTGGAGGAACTCAGCGGGTGCAGCAGGATCTATGGAGCGAAGGAAATAGGCAACTTTTCGGGCCAAAACCCTTCTTCAGATTCCTGTCTACTTCAATGTGAACATTGCACACTGTAAACAATATAATAAATGAGAGGGAATAAAATGAACTGGACAGGTACATGGATAAGATAGGTTTAGAAGGGCCAAATGCATTTATTATAAAGTATATGTACACACACACACCCCCAAACAGCAGTGGTGCAAAAAGACAAAACCAATGCCCCTCGATCTCTGAAGCTCAGTGCTGGCGTAACTCATTGGGTCAGGCAGCATCTATGGAGAAAAAGGATGGGTGACGTTTTGGGCCGGAACTCTTCTTCAAGCTGAAAATAGACGGGGGAATGGGGTTGGGGGGGAGGGAGGAATCGTGTTTATTTAATAAAAGAGCTGTGGAAAAGTCAAAGAAAAGGAAGCACTCAATAGAGCGAGAGAATTACCACATTGTTATTCAAAAAGACAGTCAGTCCTTAATCCTTTGCAAGACTCACATCAGCCTTTCATTCCCTGAGGACAGCACAACTCATTTACAAGATGTGTATCATTATGTAAATATAACTTAATGATTTAGCCATATATCCCATTACTCTTTATTGGATTTCTCAATGTGCAAATTTCTTGCAGTTTTTTTTATATTTCAACTGTGGGCCCATTCAAAAAAATAACTTTATTATGAAGTGTCCAAACCCAAACCGTCGCCCATCCATGTTCTCCGGAGATGCTGCCTGACTCGCTGAGTTATTGCAAAACGGTATTTTTTTTGTTTGTTAACCAGCATAGAGTCATAGTCATAGAGCTTGGAAACAGGCCTTCCAGTCTCTCTAGCCCACAGCCAAACAACACGCCTCACCTACACTTGTCCCAACTGCCTGCATTTGGCCCATGTCCATCTATCCATGTCCATTCCTATCCATATACTGTACCTGTCCAAATGTTTTTTAAACATTGTGATAATACCTGTCTCATCAACCTCCTCTGGCAGTTCTTTCCATACGCCTTTGTGAAAAAAATTCTCCTCAGGTTCCTATTAAATCTCCAACTCTCCCCTCACCTTAAACCTCTGTTCTCTGATTCCGGATTCTCCTTCTCCAGGCATTTACCCAATCAATTCCTCTCGTGATCTTATTCATCTCTATACGATCACCCCTCATTTTCCTGCGCTCTCAGGAATAAAGTCCTAGCCTGCTCAACCTCTCCTTATAACTCAGGCATCTCGAGTCCTTTCAAGAGAGAGCTTGATAGGGCTCTTAAAAATAGCAGAGTCAAGGGATATGGAGAGAAGGCAGGAACGGGGTACTGATTTGGGATGATCAGCCATGATCAGTTGAATGAGGTTCTGGCTCAAAGGCCAAATGGCCTACTCCTGCTCCTATTGTCTATTGTCTATTGTCTATTGTCTGTTGTCCTGGCCACATCCTTGTAAATCGTCTCTGCACGCTTTCGAATATAGCAACATCTTTCCTATAACATGGGTAACCAGAACTGAACACAATAACAGTTCCTTGTTTCTTTGTTAAATATAAAGGGCTTTTGAACAGACTATGTTAAATATAAAGGGCTTTTGAACAGAGTCTCAACCCGAAACGTCACCTATTCCTTTGCTCCAGAGATGCTGCCTCACCCGCTGAGTTTCTCCAGCATTTTTGTCTACCTTCATTTTTTTCCAGCATCTGCAGTTCTTTCTTAAACGTAAAATAAAGACTTTCAACTACCCTTTATATTCAATATAATTTCTAAGATGCCCGAAAGCCTTTGGCCCACCGGGTCCGTGCTGACCAGCCATCCCTGCACACTAGCACTATCTCACACGCACAAGGGAAAATTTACAATTATACCAAGCCAAATAACCTACAAACCTCTACATGTTTGGAGTGTGGGAGGAAATCGGAACTCCCAGAGAAAACCTACGCAGGTCACAGGGAGAACGTACAAACTCCTTACAGACAGCACCCGTCGTCAGGATCGAACCCGGGTCTCTGTAAGGCAACAATTCTACCGCTGAACCACCAGGCAGCCCATTAAGCAAATTAAAATTTTAAAAAGTTTCCTTTTCTCCAGAGATGCTGTGTGGCCCGCTGAGTTACTCTAGCTTTTTGTGTCTATTTTACGCAAATTAAGTGCATTAATGAATTATAAGGGGCTTCTGTAAGGTGCAATGGCTGGAAGCATAATTTAACCTTGCAACAACTGGAGATCCTTTCTCCCAGTGGCTATCAAACTGTGCAACTCCTCCCCCTTCTGTCGTGGTAAACTGACTCCCCTCCCAAATCTTTGCACATCCCCAATCCTTTCCACTTGTCACTTTAATTTCATGTTTCATACATTTGCGTTTTATGACTGTTGACAGATCAATTTCCCCTCCTGGGATCAATAAAGTTCTATCGTATCGTATCGCATCGTCGAACTTCATTTGCCCCTTAGGGAAACTGGCCAGTATGTCTGAATTGAAGGATGTTAAAAGATCCTCTTGAATTTGCAGTAGATCAAGGCTTCTATTTGCCATCGGATTTCCTCCATGATATGTGGCTGGGGTCTGAATCATCAGCAGGATTGCAGGACGGATTTGTTAGCCCTTGAGCCCGATTTGCATTTCAATGACAGACCCCCAGGATGTGCTTCACTATCATTTCTCAATCTAATCACACCAAGGGAAAGGCTTCACATAATTGGTTTCCTTGCATGGCGATTCCTTTTTTTTCCAGATAGCATCATTGTGTGAAATTGCCCCCTTCTTATGCAAATGCCACATTTGTCCAAGTTCACAGCAAGCCATAGGAAAGAAAAGCACAAAGTGCTGGAGTAACTCAGCGGCATCTCTGGAGGACGAAGATTAGTGACGTTCCGGGTCAGGACTCAGACTGATTGCAACAGGGTGGAGGAAGCTGGAAACTAAGTGGGGGCGGGGCAAAGCCTGACAATAGATGGACACAGACTGCTGGAGTAACTCAGCGGGAGAGGCAGTATCTCTGGAGAGAAGGAATGTGCGACGTTTCGGGTCGAGACCGTTCTTTAGACCCAACCCGAAACGTCACCCGTTCCTTCTTTCCAGAGGTGCGGCCTGTCCCGCTGAATTACTCCAGCATTTTGTGTCTATCTTTGGTTTAAACCAGCATCTGCAGTTGCTTCCAACACAAGTTAGGTAGATATAGATGGGGGAAGATAGTGGCATTTAAGTGGATTTTGGATACTTGTATATGCAACGAATGGAGGGATATGTATCACATGCAAGGAAAGGAGATTAATTTCACTTTGTATCACGTTTCAGCATTGACATCGTGGACCAAAAGTCCAATTCCTGTGCTGTACTATGTTTTATGTTCTCTATGTAATGCTCTGAATTCAACCATCTATTGGTGCTGGTATTGGTTTATTATTGTCATGTGCACTGAGATACAGTGAAAAACGTAGTTTGCGAGCTACACCAAAAGGCACAAAGTGCTGAAGTAACTCAGCAGGTCATGCAGCATCTCTGGAGAACATGGAGAGGTGACGTTTCAGGTCGAGAACCTTCTTCAGATCTTGTAGAAGGTAGTCAAAAAAAACTCAGCGGGTGAGGCAGCATCTACGGAGCGAAGGAAATAGGCGACGTTTCGGGTCGAAACCCTACTTCAGACCCACAGAGGGAAGGCAGTGAGAGAGGAGGTCGTTAAACTGTCTTTGGAGGGGGGAGGGGACCGTCTTCAAAGTAGGCATACCTTGAGGAGATATCGCAGTGGAGTAGACAAAATGCTCAAGAAGGAACTGCAGATGCTGGAAAATCGAAGGTAGACAGAAAATGCTGGAGATACTCAGCGGGTGAGGCAGCATCTGTGGAGCGAAGGAAATAGGCAACGTTTCGGGTCGAAACCCTTCTTCAGATGTTATAGATGTGTATTTGTCCCTGCTATACTGACTTGTTGCTTTGTTTCAATTGGAGTACACTGGTATATTCTATTGTAGAACATAATCCATGTGTAGGAATGTATTGTTTGCATCCATGTCTATCGACAACAAAACTCTATGTACTGTTATTACTTGTTGGCAATAGCGTCTTTCAAACGGCATTCAGCTGTTTTGGACTATCTCTGCAATATTATTTTGAGACATCAGCACATCTTGAAACTGTCAAGCAATTACATGGGAGCATCAGGATCAGGAGCTACATTTATCACCGTACATGCTATCAATATCCAACTTTCACTAATTCGTCAACAAGCAGAACAGATTAATAAATATCTCAAGAATGCAAGAAGCGTGAATGGGCCTTTCAGTTGTTCCACCATTCGATTAGACCGTGGCTTACCGTTCACCTCACCTCCTCTTACCACCACCAACCCCACAACCTTAGATGCCCCTAATATCCGGAGGATCCGGCTTGGGGCACCGCCATGAGGGAGGGGGAGGAACAATGGATAATGGAGGATCTGGTGCGGGGGAGACCACCATGTGGGAGGGGGAGGGGGGGTGAAAAAAGGGGGACCTGGCACGGGTGTACTTTGTAACTTTGTCAGCACCTTAATGGGCGACCATTTGCACACCTTGGGTAAGCAAGCAAAGAATTCCACCATGACTTGTCACATGTGACGATAAAGTATTCATTAATTCATTCATTCACATGCAACAATCTTTGTCTTGAATATGCTCAGTGCCAGAACATCCACAGTCTTCTCAGAAACAGATTTCCGAAGAATCAAGAGTCAAAGAATCTTTTATTTGTCATATGCATCAGATATGAATCAGAGCAATAAAATTCCCCCCCCGAAACGTCACCCATTCCTTCTCTCCAGAGATGCTTCGTGTCCCGCTGAGTTACTCCAACTTTCTGTGTCTTATCTTTGGTTTAAACCAGCATCTGCAGTTCCTTTCTGCACAATGAAATTCGTACTTGCTGCAGCTTTCACAGGCACATGAGTCACAATGACTACAATCGCAGTTTAACAACCGCAAAAATAAATATCCAATAAATTATCCATGATTCCAAGTAAATGACCATGACAGTGCAAAACCAAAGTATGGAGAGCAAACAAAGGAGGTCAAAGAACCTGATGATTCTTCTTCTTTTGTGTGGCGTGCACAGCCTAAAGGTGTAGGACAACTTGTTCTATTTGATCTTCCGTTTGTGCACGTCGAGTTGATTGCATTAGTCGAAACCGGGCGGACCACATGAAGGTTGCAATCTTCCACCCCACCTGATGATTGAATGGGAGGAAGTTAGACAATAGACAATAGACAATAGACAATAGGTGCAGGAGTAGGCCATTTGGCCCTTCGAGCCAGCACCGCCATTCAATGTGATTACGGCTGATCGTCACCAATCAGTACCCCGTTCCTGCCTTCTCCCCATATCCCCTGACTCCGCTATTTTTAAGAGCCCTATCTAGCTCTCCCTTGAAAGCATCCAGAGAACCTGCCTCCACCGCCCTCTGAGGCAGAGAATTCCACAGACTCACCACTCTCTGTGAGAAAAAGTGTTTCCTCGTCTTCGTTCTAAATGGCTTACTCCTTATTCTTAAGCTACGGTCCCTGGTTCTGGACTCCCCCAACATCGGGAACATGTTTCCTGCCTCTAGCGTGTCCAAGCCCTTAACAATCTTATATGTTTCAATGAGATGCCCTCTCATCCTTCTAACTCCAGGGTGTGCAAGCCCAGCTGCTCCATTCTCTCAGCATATGACAGTCCCGCCATCCCGGGAATTAACCTTGTAAACCTACGCTGCACTCCCTCAAGTTCTTCATGAACCTTGAGGTAATAGATCTCAAACTCCTGCACCACCTTCCTGAAGGTGGCAGTGAGACGGACCATGGCCAGGGTGGTGTGATTCCTTGATGATATCTGGGTGATGGGTCCAGGACAGATCACCAGGGATATGTGTACCCAGGAAATTGAATCTGTTGACTGACTCCACTTTCATCCTGCCAATGAAGACAGATGGGGGCTTCTGTTGCTGCATAATGTTCTCCCTTTCAAAGAGTGCGTAAAAGGCATTGAACTCATTCTGCAGTTTAGTTTAGTTTAGTTTAGTTTATTATTGTCACGTGTACCACGGAACAGTGAATGTTTTTTGTGTTGCATGCTATCCTGTCAACAGAAAGGCTATAGATGATTACAACCAAACCGTCCACATTGTACAGATGCAGGATAAAGATTAGTGCATGTTTAGTGTAAGATAAACTCCGGTAAAACCTTTCAGGGACCCAAGCAATCCTTCCAGGTCCGACAGAGGTTCACCTGCGCCTCCTCCAACCTCATCTACTGCATCCGCTGCTCCAGATGCCAGCTGATCTATATCGGTGAGACCAAGTGGAGGCTTGGCGATCGTTTGCCGAACACCTCCGCTCGGTCCGCAATTTACTTTTAAAATATATTTCAAAATATACTTTGATAAATATATACAATACATTAACCTTGCGGAAAATCCATCCGAACATTTTCGGAGGCTGTACAATAGATCAATACAGTTTAGACATTTCTTTTCCCCAAGTTTCCACAAATCAGTCCCCCACTCGTGCCACAATGGCGTGGGATACCTTCCCTTATATTGAGGGGCGTCTCCACATACCGTACCCCCCATGTCCAGCAGCGGAAGGGCGTTAGACTGTGGCCCTCCCCCACCGAGCCTTGGCGTTGGCTGCACCGAGCTTCAGTGCGTCCCTCAGCACGTACTCCTGCAGTCTGCAGCGGGCCAGTCGGCAACATTTCCCTGACGGACATCTCGCTCTGCTGGGTGGTGAACAATGCCCGGGCAGACCAAAGGGCGTCTTTTACCGAGTTGATGACCCTCCAGCAGCACTCGATGTCAGCCTCTGAATGTGTCCCTGGGAACAGTCCGTAAATCACAGAGTCCTCTGTGACGCAGCTGTTCAGGATAAAGCGTACCAGGGACCCTTGCATTTTTCTCCAGACTCTTTTAGCAAACCCACACTCTGTGAAGAGGTGGGCAACCGTCTCCTCGCCATAGCAGCCGTCCCGAGGGCAGCGTGCGCTGGCAGTGGGTTCCGACGGTGCAGGAAGGATCTGACTGGGAGGGCTCCCCTCACCGCCAGCCAAGCCAGGTCTTGGTACTTGTTGGTGAGTTCTGGCGATGAGGCATTTTGCCAGACGAGCTGGGCAGTCTGCTCAGGGAACCACGCCACCGGGTCCATAGAGTCCTTTTCCCTGCAGTGCCTGCAGGACATTCTGTGCTGACCACTGCCCAATGGACATGTGGTCAAAGGTGTTGGTCCGGAAGAACCCTTCCACCGACGACAGATGGGGCGGCAATGTCCAGCTGACTGGCACATTGCGTGGCACCTGCGCCAGGCCCATCCTTCTCAACACCGGGGACAGGTAGAACCTCAGCAGGTAGTGACACTTGGTGCCCACGTGCCTTGGCTCTACACTCCGCCTGATGCAGCCACACACGAAGGTGGCCCTCAGAAGTTGGGCACGCTTTTACCCCGTTGTCTGCTGACTTGTACATTTGTACATTTATTGCAGACCGCTCGGTCTGTTAACCCTTGCTGTCTCCTCCCCTTCCCACCTCTCCTCAGCCCTCAGGCTCCTCCTCCTCCTTTTTCCTTTCTTCTTCTCCCCGACACCGCCACCTCCCATCAGTCTGAACAAGGGTTTCGGCCCGAAACGTTGCCTATTTCCTTCGCTCCTTAGATGCTGCTGCACCCGCTGAGTTTCTCCAGCCTTTTGTGTACCCCCGATTAAAGATAATTTGAAGGTCCCCAATTTTGTAGGTGGTAGTTCAGGACCGATCTTTATTGCGTTCTAAAGACGATTTCTGTTCTAATGCAGTTAACATTTTTCAGTATCTTATTCTCTTATACACTAAAAACTACAATGAATTTATTTAATAACCTCACAGAAATAGCAAACAAGATTTGGTGCAGAACTAATAACCTAATTATGTGACACATACATCAAACTTCAAAGGAAACCTCTTCCCTTGAGGTGTTATAAGAAAGATTGCAAAATTTACATAATGTTAAGTATGTATTTTGTTAATTGTATTATGGAACTAATGACTATAAGAACTATAATTATATAGACCGCTACATAAGAATTATAATCTGGCAGTTTGTCAATATAGATGCCAGGGGAATATATCTCCTGGCCAGAATATCTAGAATCTATTTGTGAGAGAAGCTTCAAATTACATGTAGGAAGGAACTGCAGATGCTGGTTTACACCGAAGATAGACACAAAATGCTGGAGTAACTTTTCAGACCCTTCTTCAGACTGAGAGTAAGGGGAGAGGGGAGACATAGAGGTAAGGTGTGAAAACACCGATCAAAGGAGCCGATGATCAGGGAAATGTGGGAGGGATGGTGCATTGTTAGCTGCGGGGAAGGTGACAACGAGGCTTAACACAGAGTAGTGGGTACACAAAAAGCTGGAGAAAACTCAGCGGGTTGCGCAGCATCTAAGGAGCGAAGGAGATAGGCGACGTTTCGGGTCGAGGACCCTTCTTCAGACTTTACACAGAGTTAGTATTTATCAGGAGGACAACAACTGGTCGGAGAGCTGGTCGACTATTGATGAGGCTCGCACCAGGGTCTCCTCCCTTCAGAGAACGGGGATTCCCCTCCCCCACTATTGATGAGGCTCGCACCAGGGTCTCCTCCATACCCCGCCAAACACTGCCCTCGATCCCCATTCCCCCACTCGCAAACAGGGCAGAGTCCCCTGGTCCTCACCTTTCACCCCACCAGCCGGCAATACAACATATAGTCCTCCGCCAATTTCGCCACCTCCAACGTGACCCTCCACCCGCCACATCTTCCCATCTCCCCCCTGTCTGCCTTCCGCAAAGACCGCTCCCTCCGCAACTCCCTTGTCCATTCTTCCCTCCCCTCCCACTCTACCCCTTCCCCGGCACTTTCCCTTGCAACCGCAAGAAATGCAACACTTGTCCCTTCACCTCCCCCCTCCACTCCTTTCAGGGACCCAAGCAGTCCTTCCAGGTCCCGACAGAGGTTCACTGCACCTCCTCCAACCTCATTACTGCATCCGTTGCTCCAGATGCCAGATGATCTATATCGGTGAGACCAAGCGGAGGCTTGGCGATCGCTTCGCCGAACACCTCCGCTCGGTCCGCAATAACCAACCCGACCTCCCGGTGCTCAGCACTTCAACTCCCCTCCCATTCCACATCCGACCTCTCGGTCCTGGGCTCCTCCACGGCCCAGAGTGAGCAACACCGCAAGCTGGATGGAGACAGCACCTCATATTCCGCTTGGCGGAGTCCACTGCATCCTTTGGGCTTGAATATTGAATTTTCTCAATTCTGTTAACCCTTGCTGTCTCCCTCCCCGCTTCCCACCTTCCCTCAGCCCTCGGGCCCTGGCATTCCCTCTATCTCTATCTCCCATCCCCCACCCAAGTCGCACCAGCTTCTCATTTTCACTACCACAAAACAGGCGTACCAATGGCTTGTTCCCTTTTATCACCGATATACTATTTTTGCATATCTTTCACTCATTGTTCCATTATCTCTCCACATCACCAATCTATGTCTCTCGTATTCCCTGATCCCTGGACCAGTCTGAAGAAGGGTCTCGACCCGAAACGTCGCCTATCTCCCTTCGCTCCTTAGATGCTGCTGCACCCGCTGAGATTTCTTCCAGCTTTTTGTGTACCCTCGATTCCTCCAGCACTTCTGCAGTTCCCTTTTTAAAAACTCGGTTCGGGAAACAACCAGGATTGGTGAGGGACGACGAGAGGAGAGGAAAGCCAAGAGTTACTCATAAATTGGGGCTCCCCATGACTGCGTGGATTATCTCCAGGGTGCTTCTCATTTCAGCTCCACCAATCCAAAGAGGTGCAAGTTTGTAGGTTTGTAGGTTTAGGTAGTTAATTGGCTTCTGTAAATTGTCTCCAGAGTGTGTAGGATATGAACTAGTGTTATGGGATCGTGGACAGTCGGTGCCGTGGGTAATCTCACGACGGGTCGCCAATGTCCGACAGCGCTTCGCGCCTGTGGACTTCGGTAGCCGTGCGGCCTCTCGTGTGAAGGCAGGCGGCCGCTCCCAGACATACCGAGCCGCTGAGAGTGTTTCACCCGACGCCCTGAGCTTCACTCCGCGAGAGGCCTGAAGCATCGGGGCTGCTGTTAGCGGCGACTGCGACGAACGGCGAACTGCGGAGGCCTCAATAGGCCCGAACTATGGGTGTGAAACTGGGACGGGACCTTTTGCTGTGCCTGGCCCCGCCATCCCCCGCACAGGGGAACCATTCGTGTGGGATATTTTCAATGCTTATTGTTAAATTCTCTAAAGTTGTGTCTATTCTTTACTTCTGTGGTGGCTGCAATGGCAAGTTCAAAGTTCTCACTACACAATTGGTGTATGTGATTTTAATAAATGTCCTTTGTAATCCTTTGTTCTGTTGCAAGTAAGAATTTCATTGTTCTGTTTGGGGCCATATAGACCAATAAAACAACTTTCGACTCTTGAATCTTGACTTGAAATCCAGCACAGCATATAACGAGGTGGTGGGTACCTTATCCCATAATGAGGAGCAGAGCATGAATTTTCCTTACCACGTGATTCCACCACAGTCACGACGTTATTCCCATCTCCCCCCTTTCCACTTTCCATTAAAGGAACCTACTCCCTCTCCGCAACTCCTCGCTTCACTTTATCCCGAGAGTCAGAGTTATCCGAGTGATACAGTGTGGAAGCAGGCCCTTCGGGCCACAACTATGCCCACACCGGCCACACATGTACTCTGCTACTCTCTTGTCCCACCTGCCAGCAATTTGGTTCCAAATCCCCCCAAACCTGTCCTATCCAATTAACCTGTCTAGTAGCTTCTTAATTGTTAGGATCGTCCCTGGCCTCAACATACAACCTCTGGCAGCCTTGTTCCCATACATACACCACCCTTTTGTTGTGAAACAATGTTTTATCCCTCAGATTCCTATTAAATCTCTCCCTTTTCACCTTAATCTATGTCTCTGGTTCTCGAATTCCACCTACTCTGGGTCATAGAGATCTCTGTGTGTACTAACCCGATCTATTGCTTCATGAATCTTTTTACACCTCTTTAAGATTACCCTTCTTCCTCCTGCGTTCCATGGATAGAGTCCCAGCCTACTCAAACTCTGCCTCTTAGCTCAGAACCCTCTAGTTCCTGGGCAACATGCTCGTAAATCTTCTCTAGTATCACTTTGCAGCTTGAAACAGTACTCATCCTAACTGCTGATCTATTCTCTCCCTCCTAACCCTATTCTCTGGCCTATCTGCCCATGACCCCTGACCCCCCGTACCAGTCAATTAATCTATCTATCTCTGCCTTAAATATATCCACGGATGGCCTCCACAGCCTTCTGTGGCAAAGAATTCAACAGATTCACACACCGTCTTGACTACAGAAATTCCTCTTTCATCTGCCTTTCCTAACAGAAAGTCCTTTAATATTTGAGGCTATGTCCTCTAATTTCTAAACTCTCCCACGAGCGAGGAAAACATCCTCCACACCATCCACCTCCATCCAGCAGCCCTTTCACTATTCTGTGAGTTTACAAATGACGATCCCTTTCCCCCCCCTCATTCTTCTAAAACTATCTCCAGCGAGTACAGGCCCAGAGCCGGTCCACATAAACCCTCATCACATGTTAAGTCATTCCTGGGACTCATGCTTTGCTAACCTATTTTAAAACTCATCCTTCCCATTCCCATGGCCAGTCTCATGAAGGGTCTTGACCCGAAACTTTCAGCTATTTCCTTTTCATCAGAGTGATGCTTTGCCGGACCCACACTGAGTTACTCCGGCAATTTTGCGTTCCAACTTCGGTTGTTAAACCAGCTATCTGCAAGTTATATCCTCCAAAAAAAAACATCACCAAACCTTTCTGTTTTGGGTCTCACTCCAGTTGCCCAGTGAGTGAGGCCAAACTTGGAGGTGAACAAGCACCTCACATTCTACTTGGGTGGTGGGTTTTACCACCACAATGGTGATGAACATCAATGATGTCCAATTTTAGCGTACATGATCCTCCTCTTTTTGCCCTTCCCCTTCAGATTGCATCCTCCACTCCCACCTGTCCCTGTGTACCTATTTCGCCCACTTATATCACCCTCTTTCCGTCTTCTCACCACCATTTCCACCCCTTCTCCATCCACCCATATCTTCCTCCTACCCTCAGGGGCTTTACCACTTCATCCCTTATCTGACTCCCTTTGTACTCCTTTCCATCTCACCAGCCTAATGCCTCAACTCATCCATCAATCAAACCCCACCGCCTCCCCCTTTTCCACATCCACCTGTTCACTTGCCAGGCTTTTGTCCTGCCCCCACCACTTTTCTCAGCTTTTTCTCCCCCCCACCTGTGAAGAAGGATCCTCACCCAAGGCTGTCTTGGAAGAAGGGATAGGACGAGGACCCACGATCCTTGTTTCTATCCAACTCGGGTCGATTGTGAGGGACGGTTGGAGAGGGTCCAAAACCTTCAAACTCCTGGGCGGTTTGCATCATCTTCCTGAATGATCTTATCCTGGGACCCAGCACACTGGATGCAAATTTATAAAGAAGTCACATCAGCGCCTCTACTTCCTGAGGAAAGACTTACGGAGATTCGGTATGTCAAAAGGGAGGATTCTCTTGAACACACTGCAGGTGCACAGTTAGTAGGAGAGCATTTACAGACTGGCTGCTATCTGGCATCGTTGGCCTGGTTCGGGGCAAACTTGAACGTCCAGGAGTGGGAAAAAAAGTCTGCAAAAAGTTGTGACCATCTGCAGCAGTTCCATCACCGGCTCTGAACCATCCCCACCATCGAATGGAATCTATCCGCAGTCGCTGCCCCAAAAAAGGCAGACAACATCATCATCAATGACCACACCATCCTGGCCCACGCACTCATCTCTCCGCTGCCCATCGGGGAAGGGAAGAAGGTGCAGGAGCCTGGGGAAGTGTAAAACTGTAACGTCCAGGTTCAGGGGAACAAGCTTCTTCCCTGCAGCCCACCAGGCTATTAAACACGACAACAAATAAGCTCTGAACAGGCAACATACTATCTGTATTTATTACAACTATATTTGTTATTTTATTTGATATTGAGTGGTTTGTGTGCATGTGTATACACAGGGCACCTGAAACATGTTTTTCTCGCCCGTTATTGTAACTAGTGTTTTAACATACTCTGTTATGCTCAACAAGTAATGAATTTCATTTGTCCTATCTGGCGACATATGACAATTTTAAAACGCATCTTTGACTGTTTCATTCCCTTCGCATCATGCTGCCGGGAGCTGGTGAGTTACTCCAGCACTTTAGTCCGCGCCCGACCAGTGATCCCCACACACTAACACTGTCCTGCACACACTAGGGACAATTTTTATAATTTTACCAAGCGCCATGTAACCGGCAAGCCTGCTTGTCTTTGGAGTGTGGGAGGTAAATTACCGGAAGAAAACGACACGCAGAACCACGGGGGGGGGACGTACAAACTCCGTTTACAGCCATGCGCCATAGTCAGGAATCGAACCTGGGTCTCTGGCGCTGTAAGGGCAGCAAAGCTTACCGTCTGCGCCACGTCGGGCACGCTCATTTTACTCCAAGATCCCAGCTATCCTATCTGCCAGCGCTCATCTGCGACTCAGAATTCCTTCTCCTTAACTTTTTAAAGAGTGGCACTGGTGCCGCAGTGGGTAGAGTTGCTTGCCTTTTACGGCACTCATGAGTGCCAGATGATCAGGGCTCGATCTTGACTACTGGTGCATGTCTGTACGAAGAGTTTCGCACCGATCATCACCCGTGGACCTGTGTGGGTTTTCTCCGAGAATCTTCGGCTTTCCTCCCCCACTCCAAAGACGTACAGGTTTGTAGGTTTAAATTGGCTTGGTATGAATGTTAAATTGTCCTTTTAGGGGGTGTTTTTTGTGTAGGATAGTGTTATTGTTGCGGGGATCGCTGGTCAGACTAGATTTGACGCGTTGTGTCGAAGGGCTGTTTTTCTCTGTTAACCCCCTCGAACTCCCCCCCCCCTAAACTCAAAAAAAACCAATTTTCCTTGGTAAATTTAGCCTTTGCTTTGCCTTGCTGTCTCCTCCCCTCCTCAGCTCTTCCTCAGGCCGCTGGCACCTCCTCTTCATTTCTTCTTCCTTACCCCCTCCCCCCCCCCCCCCACCCTACATCCAGTCTGAAATAAAGGGTTTCGGCCCGAAACGTTGTCCTATTTCCTTCGCTCATAGATTGCTGCCGCCACCCGCTCTGAGTGGTGACTCCAGCAAATTTTTGTCTACCTTTAAAAACTAAAGTGTTCACTCTGAATAATGAATCGACAGTTGCTGTGGATTCAGAAGGCTGTTGCTCAGAAAAACACTTTCATAATAGCTCGTGGATCGGTTAGTTTTTTGCATTCAGCTCCACCATCAAGCTGCCATCAGTGCCTCCTCGCCCTCTCGGTTAAATGGCTGCTGTTGCATGTGTTGTATCTGAAATGGCAGGCCTTCCTGAGGCAAGCTGTGTCTTGCTCTTTGCACTGACACTTTACATTTTCAACTCGTCCTCTCAAATGTTGCTTCATTTCCTTATGGTTTTATAAAATTTGACGTTATAATTGTGCAAAAGTCTCGCAGATGGTGATGGGAATATCGTACAGATCTAAGCTTCATTTATCCATTAAATAACCCAATCGGATAGTCAGAAATATATCCAGCATCCTTCCTCCACAGAGAGTTAAGAGAGTCATTAAAGGGAATTGAGTACAAGAGCATGGAGGTTCTACATGCAGTTGTACCAGGGTCATGGTTGAGGCCACACCTGGAGTATTGCGTACAGATTTTTTTGGTCTCCTAATCTGGAGGAAGGAAAGAAGACCATGCTTGCCATAGAGGGTAGTACAGAGAAGTGATTTCAACCAGATTGCATTCCTGGGATGGCACGACTTCCATAGGAAGAAAGACTGGATAGGACTTGGGCTATGTACTCGCTGGAATTTAGTAGATTGAGGATGATCTCGTAGAGACTTACAAAATTCTTAAGGGGTTGGGACAGCTAGATGCAAGAAGGATTGTTCCCGATTTTGGGGAAGTCCCAGGACAAGGGGGTGGTCACCGTTTCTAAGGATAAGTGGGGAAAGTCTTTTTAGACCGAGATGAGGAAAATCGTGTTTTTTCACCACAGAGAGTGTGTGAATCTGTGGATATTCTCTGCCACAGTAAGGTAGTTGAGGCCAGTTCGTTGGCCATATTTAAGAGAGAGTTGGATTGTGGCCCTTGTGGCTGAAGAGATCAGGGGTTGGTCTGGAAGAGAAAGAATAGGCAGTGTACAGGATACTGAGGTTGGATGATTCAGCCATGATCATATTGAATTGGCGGTGCAGGCTCGACAGGGCGAATGGCCTGCTCCTGCACCTAACTTTCTAGTGTTTTCTATGTTTTTAAAGCACAAACAACAGGCCCTCCGTCAGCACTCGTGTCCCACCAATGCCCCCAGTTAAGCTAGTCCCATACACCCTTATTTGGCCGCATATCCCGCAAAACCTTTCATACCCTTGTATATCGTCCAAGTGTCTATTGGCTGGTATAGTACCTGCCTCCTCTGGCCAGCTTGTCTTCTTATACCCGCCTCACCCTGGAGAATGAAACAATTGCCCATGAGGTTCCTAATTAAAATCTGTGCACTCTCCATACCTTTGGAACTATGTTCTCTTGGTTATTGATGTACTGTTCACCCCAATATATCTCCCCTCATGGTTTTAGAACACCTGTGATATCATTCTGCGAGAGAAATATGTTTTCCAGTAAGTCAGCAAAACTATCCATTGTATTCAGTGGCCTAACCATATGTATTACACGAAACAAAAAACAAACTGCAGAGATACGGGTTTATACCAAGATAGACACAAGGTGCTGGAGTAATTCAATGGGTCAGGCAGCAACTCTGGGAAGAACATGGATAGGACAACCAAAAACTTCAACCTATCCCGTGTTCACCAGAGAGACTGCCTGACTTGATAAGTTACTGCAGCATTTTGTGTCTATAACTATGCATGACAGCATGTCAGAGAGTAAAATGCAAGAATGCTGGTTTCTTCAAACCAAAGGCAAGACAACCAAATAACTGGAGTAACTCAGCGGTACAGGGCATCTCTGGAGAACTGGATTAGGACGATGTTTGTCTATGGTGGAGATCCTTCTTCAGACTTGAAGAGGTAGGGGGGACTAACGGAAACGAGAGATATAGACGGTTACTTAGGACAATTCTGCAATGGAATGATAATATGCAGATAAGCAACGAATAATCATGGAAAATAGGGAGCCCACAATGGTCCATTGGGCTGCTGGGAATAGTGGTGATAATCCTAGTTTAATTACAGGACACTGGAGCTACCATTCCAGATACAGTAAATACTTGCATTGGTCTCTGCACTCAAGTGATATCTGGAAGCTAACCTTTCCTTTCTCACACTGATTTAGTTTGGTTTGGTTTAGTGATATAATCTAAGCACATTAAAGCTACCCTAAAACACACAAGGGTCAATTTTTACCAGGATTACAAGGGAAAAAGAGTTAATAACCAAATAAAATACATATCTTTAGAAGTATGTTATCGATCGAAAAACAAATGAGGACCGCATACAAAATATAGTAAGCAGTATGTTTAGTGAGGAACCAGCAAGCAGATTGGCTTTAATGGTTTAAAATAAACAGGTTGGGAACAAATAATGAAGAGCTAGAAAAATTTCTAAGATTTGAAACAAAAATTAGATACAGCGCGGAAACTCCATAAAATGAAGCATCTTTGTTATGTTTTATTGGGGTGAGTCTCGACAGCCACTTGTTGTTTGAGCTCGTTTATAACTAAAAATGAGTCGAAAAGTGGATATCTCCAACACACATTGGAGATGAATCGGAAGACATAAATTATAGTGTGCTAATTATATCCTCCTTATATGCTAATCCGTATGCGACCAGCCGAACGATACTCCCAGAATTATAACGCACTAGCTGGTAATATTACGAGAGCCTAATTTTACGTAATGATTCCAAAGAGAGACGAATATGCATACAACAAACTATCCCAATTTCATAGCCTGTAGAGTCATCGGATGGCACCCTATAAACAACTTACATAGATAACAAGGGGTTAGAGCACTGAACAATTACAAAGCTTGACACCAACGAAAAACAGGTTTAAGCCAATGCCAGAAAACACTCGCAGCCAGCCAATTAACTCAAACCTGTATCGTTGGAGTGTTGGGAGGCAACTGAAGATCTCGGAGAAAACCCACGCAGTCACGGGGAGAACGTTACAAACTCCGTACAGACAGCGACCGTAGTGGGGGGAATCGAAAACTCAGGTCTACCGCAAGCGCTCTGTAAAAGGCAGCAACTCTATACCGCAGTGTTGTTACTGAGTGCCGCCACTGATGGAGAGAGGAACTCGCAATACTGCACTCAAGTCCCTATTAACACCTCCATAACTTCAATGCAAGTAAACCAATGACACTTACAGGCCTGTCAATTGAAGAAGGTGTTTTTAAAAATTTTAATCTTTAACTGGTTAACTACTCGCCTGAGATGAGGGTCAATTGCATTGGGAGGAACAGTGGGATTGCTTGGCATGTCTTAGCATCACTCTAGCTTACATTTATAGGAAGCGATTTGAATTGCCTTCCACAATATCCATGCCATATGAAGATCAAATCCCGTTAATAGATCATCCCTGTGGGCTCTGTTTAATAATGAGCACTGCGTAATCTTGCAGAAAGAAAACAAACAAAATAATTCTGTGCAGGGGAGAAACTGAAGATGCTGGTTTACATCGAAGATAGACACAAGAAAAGCTGGATTAAGGTCAGCGGGTTCAGGCAGCACATCATAGGAGAAAAGGCAAAAAAGATGACGTTCCGGGTCGAGACCATTTCTTCAGATGTTAGTAGTCATGGGAAAGGGAGAAACTAGAGATATAGCAGCAAGGTATAAAACAAATCATGAGCCAGACACCGATGACAAGGAAAGGTTTGGAGCCCACCAATGGTCCATTTGTTGGCAGTGGTAGAGGTGATAATGAATGGATTATGAACAGTGAAACTGCAGGAAGACAGCAGAGAAACTTAGGGGTGAGGGGAGGGACGGGGAGATACCGGGAAAGCCAAGGGGTACTTTGAAACTAGAGGAAATCATATATTCATACCACTGGGTTTTGCAAGCTGCCCCTAGTGAAAAATTATATGCAGTTGGTTCCTCCAATTTTGGTGTGGAATTCTTAAGGGTTTAGGTTATAGGTTTGAGTTACGGATTGTTTGCTTATTTTGACTTCATTCAAAGGTTTGCATTTTCCACCCTCTGCTGTGTTCGAACAGGCAAAATCACATGAAATACAACAACAACCATTGTAAAGTGGTGGGCCGCAACTGTGTAGTTATCTTGGGGTATGAGTTATATTAATTAAAGCTGTACCACATTTCAGCACAGGACACCTATAAAGCATCACATTATTTATCCATCGACCAGCTGGGACATTGTTTTACAAGATTTTTGTGGTTAAGTGGCAGAAAACCCAAGTTCTACACACAGATTGGCGCAACTAAATGTAAACATGTGCAACCGATGAAGACTCCGTGAGGTGTAAAAATAAAGATCAGTTAGCAGCTTTGTCTGATGTTCTTCTGAAGCTTTGATTAAAACGAATACCTTAAACCTGAAAATTACAGTAGGCAGAGATTTGGGTCAAGGTTTCAGGTTACAGGGAATGTATGTGGGTGTCTCAATTTGAAGCGTATTACTTACTTTATGCTCTGATGTTGAAATATCTCAGTTCTGTGCCATTTGGCATCAACCCAATTGATTCTGGCATCTGGCTATAGTTTTGTGCTCAGCATTCATCCTGCACAAATCCAGGAGTTTTGCGTTTGCAATGGTGGGCTCTTGCAAAGCATTCAATTTGGTAACCATTAAATTGATCCCTGACAAATATAAGATACCATCTGAAAGTGAACAATCATTTGCCATGTTTTACATGTGGCACAACTCAGCTGCCATTAGCAATGGGGCCGTTCTTGAGCATCAGATCAAACAATAAGGAGATTTAAGGGCTTTTATTCATTAAAGGAGTGCATCGTGGAGGGTCAATCTGTTCTAGACTAACCAAGATCAACCTGTAACTCTCTGCAGCTCACCCATTTTACCAAATCAACCACTTATTTCCCCACAGTTGGCCATGCCCACTTTTCTATATGTGTGTGAGTGTTCGTGTGTGTATATACACACACACAATATGGATATATATAAATGCACTCACACACCATATATTTATATGCACACACACTAGACAGATGGATAGATAGAGAGAATATAAGACAGACAGACAGACAGGACGACAGGACCAGGACAGACAGACAGACATGACAGACAGGACAGACCAGACAGAACAGACAGAACAGACAGGACAGTCATTTTTGTTGTTATTTTATTATCAGTTTTTAACAGAGTAAGTACTATGTGTTACATTTTGGAAGAAGGGGTCTAGACCCCGAAACGTTGCCATTCCTCCTCTGCTGAGATGCTGCCTGTGCCCGCTGAGTTACTCCAGCATATTGTGCTACCTTCGATTTAAACCAGCATCTTCACTAAGGAGGACACAAACAATCTTCCTGGATATAGTAGTGGCCAGAGGATCTGGGGTGAACAGAGGAACTGTGGAAATCCACATTAGGCTGAGGATTGGAAATTGGGTAGTTCGGGTTAGTCTGATGGGACTGAAGGCTGATAAATACCCAGGGCCTGATTGGTCTGACCCAGTTGGTACTTAAGGAAGAGGCTCTAGAAATCGTGGATGCATTGTTTTGATTAATTTTCCAATGTTCTATTGACTCAGGATCAGTTTCCTGTGGATTGGAGGGCAGCTAATGTTTATCCCACTTTTTAAGGAAAGCGCATGGGAGATGAGGGGAAAACACGGAATTATAGACCAGTTAGCCTGACATCGGTGGTGGGGAAGATGCTTGGAGTCAATTATATAAGATGAATAGCCCACACATTCTGGATCAGCAGTAAACAAGATCGGTCCGAGTCAGCATGGAGTTACGAAGGGGAAATCTATGCTTGAACTAATCTTCTGGAATTTTTTGAAAGATGTAACTAGGAAAATGGACAATGGAGAGATAAGAGCAGCCAGTGGATGTTAGTGTACCTGGCACTTTTCAGAAAGCATTTTGATAAAAGGGTCCCACATAGGCAGATTAGTGGGCCAAAATTAGGGCACCAGGTATTGGGGGTGGTTTTATCGAGTGGCTGACGATGGATTAGAAAATTGGATGGTTGACAGACAGGAGGAAACAAAAGAGTAGAGATTAATCAGGAATCAGATTCAGAATCACACTTTATTCACTCAAGTATTTTTGCGACATACGAGGGAATTTTCATTGGCCAGGTCAAGTCAATACAAATTAAAAGCATTAGATCACTCAAAACATATTTGATATAACATGAACATCCCAACCACAGTGACTCCTACACATTCCGTCACTGTGATGGGAAAGGCGGAAATAAAGTTCCAAGGCCTTCTTTTCCTTTTTGTTCTTCCTCGGTCATGTGACCTCAAGCCCTCCGTTTTTGAACAGGACGATCTTTGACTCCCGTAGCCGGCTGGCGTTTGGGCCCTCCGCGTTGAGGCGATCAGCTCCTGCATCGGGGGGATGCTCAGCTCCTGCCCGCGCCTGAGGCCGATCGAATCTCCCGTCGGGGCTTGGACGAACCTTCCGCGATGTTGTAGCTCCCGAACTCGGCCTCCCCCGGAGACTGCGAGCCCTTGATGGAGTGATTCCGAGCGTGGTCGCGGTGGGGAGCGATCCCAGGTAAGTCCACGCCCCACGTGAGGGCTCACGGGACAGTACCGAGGCAGGCTTCCAGCTCCATCGATGGTATGGCCGCAGAGCCCGGGGAAATGCGGATCGGAAAATTAATCACATCTCCAGGGATGGTAAGAGTTTGGGAAAAAAAGTTTTCCCCGCGATTCCCTCCACCATCCCCCCACATTATAAGCAGAACCGAGAACCATTTAAAACAAACTTTTAGAGCATTAAAAATAAGAAATGAAAAAATGAACAGAACTGGCCGGCAGAGGCACTGTCCATCGCCCACAGGCGCCACCTTGTTGGTCTGGGTCCCTTTCATGAATGGCAGGCAGTGACTGGTGGGTACCGCAAAGGCTCAGTTTGCTGGGACCCCGCAACCTATTTACAATATCACATCAATGATTTGGAATGACAGGGATTCAAAGTAAACATTAGCAAATTTGCAGATGACACAAAGCTGGGTGGCAGTGTGAACTGTGTGAGGAAGTGATGCTATGCGAATGACAGGGTGACTTGGACAGGTTGGGGGATGTGGGCAGGTGCTTGGAAGATTAAGGTTTAATGTGGATAAATATGAGGTTATTCCACTTTGGTAGCAAAAAACCCAGGAAGGGCAGATTACTATCTGGTGTCACGTGGGGAGAAGAAGGGGAAGTACACGGGATCTGGGGGTCCATGTTCATCAGTCTATGAAAGTAAGCATGCAGGTACAGCAGGCAGTGAAGAAAGCGAATGGCATGTTAGCCTTTATAAAACGAGGAGTCGAGTATAGGAGCAAAGAGGTCCTTCTGCAGTTGTACAGGGCCCTAGTGAGACCACATCTGGAGTATTGTGCACAGTTTTGGTCCCCTAATTTGAGGAAGGACATTCTTGCTATTGAGGGAGTGCAGCGTAGGTTCACAAGGTTAATTCCCGGGATGGCGGGACTATCATATGCTGAGAGAATGGAGCAGCTGGGCTTGTACACCCTGGAGTTTAGAAGGATGAGAGGGGATCTTATTGAAACATATAAGATTGTTAAGGGTTTGGACACGCTGGAGGCAGGAAACATGTTCCCGATGTTGGGGGAGTCCAGAACCAGGGGCCACAGTTTCAGAAGGGGTAAGCCATCTAGAACAGAGACGAGGAAACACTTTTTCTCACAGAGAGTTGTGAGTGTGGTATTCTCTGCCTCAGAGGGCAGTGGAGGTTGGTTCTCTGGATACTTTCAAGAGAGAGCTAGATAGGGCTCTTAAAAATAGCAGAGTCAGGGAATATGGGGAGAAGGCAGGAACGGGGTACTGATTGGGGATGATCAGCCATGATCACATTGAATGGCGGTGCTGGCTCGAAGGGCCGAATGGCCTACTCCTGCACCTATTGTCTATTGTGTATCGACTATTGTCTATAGTCATCTGCAGTTCTCTCTTACACATGTTTATATATCTGTTGTGCTGCTGCAGGTAAGAATTTCATCATTCCGATACGGGACATATGACAATAAAACTCTCTGGACTCTTGGCAAGATATGATGGCAAATTCAGGCAGCAACTGATGGAGAAAAAGAATAGGTGATGTTTCGGGTCGAGACCCTTCTCCAGACTTGTGCTGTAAATGAAAAAGGCTGTTTTTACACCATCCCTTTTTATTCTTTTGCTGTTCAGCCTGCAGTTCAATTCATTTCCCTGCAGTCCAAGTAAAATACCAATTTGTGTAATTTGAACATGCGTCATATCGCTGCTCAGTCAACTTTGGCTTCAGTCCAGCTGATTTTGGCACCTTGCTGTGGATTTTTGTGCATTGGTTGCTTTAGTTAACAGTTAATAGCTAACCTGCATGAATGAGGAAGCCATGATAACCTTAACGAATTGTTCTGATAATTGGAACCTTCATCATATGCTATTTCTAGAACTAAATAAATCCTCCTTGTAGGCCTTCAAAATATTTCTTTTGTCCAGAGGGTTTGTGGTTTATGTAACCAACACCAATCATTTTACCAATAGGTGATTATGAAATAAATGTAGAATGCAAAATGAGGAGATTTGTTTAATCGTAAAATAGCTCCTTGGAGCATGGTGGCGCAGCAGTAGTGTTGCTCCCTTACAGCGCCAGAGACCTGGGTTCGATTCTGACTCTGGGTGCTGTCTGTACGGAGTTTGCACGTACTCCCCATGGGCCGTGTGGGTTTCTCTGGGTGCTATGGTTTCATCTACACAGTTTGGGTTTTTTCGTCTAGGTTAATTGGCTTCTGTAAATTAGACAATAGATAATTGGCAATAGACAAAAGGTGCAGGAGTAGGCCATTCGGCCCTTCGAGCCAGCACCGCCATTCAATGTGATCATGGCTGATCATTCCCCAATCTATACCCCGTTCTGCCTCCTCCCCATATCACCTGACTCCGCTATTTTTAAGAGCCCTATCTAGCTCTCTCTTGAAAGCATCCAGAGAACCTGCCTCCACCGCCCTCTGAGACAGAGAATTCCACAGACTCACCACTCTGTGAGAAAAAGTCAAGTCAAGTCACATTTATTTCTATAGCACATTTAAAAAACAACTCTCGTTGACCAAAGTGCTTTACATTTGTTATAAGAGTAGTATACACAAGCAGGCTACATACATATATACAAATAGCCCTCGCTCAGAGGACGTCAGGAAAGGCTTGGGAGAACAGATACGTTTTTAGACTAGACTTAAAGGAGTCGATGGAGGGGGCAGTTCTGATGGGGAGGGGGATGCTGTTCCACAGTCTAGGAGCTGCGACCGCAAAGGCGTGGTCGCCCCTGAGCTTATGCCTAGACCGCGGGACATTCAGCAACCCCAAGTCGGCCGATCTGAGGGACCTGGAGGTGGTGTAGTGGGTGAGAAGACTTTTAATGTAGGTGGGTGCAAGCCCATTGAGGGCTTTGTAGACAGAGAGGAGGGTCTTGAAATTAATTCGGAACCGCACAGGGAGCCAGTGGAGGGAGGCCAGGATCGGGGTGATGTGGTCCCTTTTTCGGGTGCCCGTCAGGAGTCTCGCTGCGGCGTTTTGGACCAGTTGCAGGCGGGACAGGGAAGATTGGCTGATGCCAGTGTAAAGGGAGTCGCAGTAATCTAGGCGGGAGGAGATAAACGTGTGGATGATCTTTTCAAGGTCATCAAACTGGAGGAATTGTTTTATTTTAGTTATCATCCGAAGCTGGAAGAAGCTAGCTTTAACCATGGCATTGACTTGTTTGTCAAACTTCAGTGCTGAGTCAAATATCACGCCAAGGTTTTTGACGTGAGGTTTGAGTAGTGGGGTAAGGCTTCCAAGGCTGCCTGCTATCATTTTGATTGTGTCCGAGGGGCCGAGAATGATGACCTCAGACTTACTCTTGTTTAGTTGGAAGGAAAATTGTTTCCTCATCTCCGTTCTAAATGGCCTACCCCTTATTCTTAAACTGTGGCCCCTGGTTCTGGACTCCCTCAACACCGGGAACATGTTTCCTGCCTCTAGTGTGTCCAAGCTCTTAACAATCTTATATGTTTCAATGAGATCCCCTCTCATCCTTCCAAACTCCAGAGTGTACAAGCCCAGCTGCTCCATTCTCTCAGCATATGACAGTCCCGCCATCCCGGGAATTAACCTTATAAACCTACGCTGCACTCCCTCAATAGCAAGAATGTCCTTCCTCAAATTAGGGGACCAAAACTGCACGCAATACTCCAGGTGTGGTCTCACTAGGGCTCTGTACAACTGCAGAAGGACCTCTTTGCTCCTATCTTCGATTCCTCTTGTTATAAAGGCCAACATGCCATTCGCTTTCTTCACTGCCTGCTGTACCTGAGAGTGGAGGATAGAACTAGTGTATGGATTCTTGGTCGGTGTGGACTTGGTGGCCCAAAGGGCTGTATCTCTAAAAACTAAAACTAATGTGGAGTTCTGTGCTAAGTTTTTGGTCTCCTCACTGAGGGAGGATGTTTGCGCAATGGAGGGAATGCAATGGAGAAGTATTCGACTAATTCCTGGGATGGTTGGACCGCGTGGAGAGATTGAGTTATTTGGTGACATGAGGAACTGTGGTTTCTGGAATCTTGAGCAGAATACAAAGAGCTAGAGGAAACCTACAGTGCATCAAGCAAAAAAAAAAAGCACCTGTGGAAAGAATGCTCAAATGATGCTTTGTGTTGTGAACACTCCTATCACACGCATCGGGCCAGCAGTAAATCGCAGAGGGTGGGAGCCAGTGACGGGAGGGTCACTTACAGACACTCCCTCTGAATGAGAAGCGTGCCCGAACAATAATGGGCAGCTGCCATTTACTCCACGGATACTGCCTGACCTCTGAGTTTATTTTAGTTTAGTTTGGAACATACGTGTAAAAACCGCAAGAAATGCTACATTTGTCTGCAACCCGCAAGAAATGCACGCTCGCTTGTACCTTCACCTCCCACCCTCCACTCCTTTCAGGGACCCAAGCTGTCCTTTCCAGGTCCCGACAGAGGTTCACTGCACCTCCTCCAACCTCATCTACTGCATCCCGACTGCTGGCTCCAGATGCCAGAGATGATCTATATCGGTGAGACAAGCGGAGGCTTGGCAGATCGTTTCGCCGAACACCCTCCGCCTCGGTTCCACAAAAAAAACCAACCTGACCTCCCGGGTCGCCTCAGCAACATTCAACTCCCCCTCCCATATCCGTATCCGGCCTCTGGTCCTGGGTCCTCCATCCATGGGGCCAGTGAGTGAGCAACACCGCATAGTTGGAGGACTACAGCACCTCATATTACGCTTGGGGAGTCTGCATCCTTTGGGCTTGAACATTGAATTTTCTCAATTCTGTTTCACCCATGCTGTCTCCTCCCTTTTTGCCCACCTCTCCCTCAGCCTCGGGCCCTGGCATTCCCTTCTCATCTCTTATCTCCTCCCCAACATTAGTTGCAACTAGCTTCTCATTTTCACACCACAAACAGCTTACAATGGCTTGTTCCCTTTATCATCGACACTTTTTTGCATATCTTTCATTCATTGTTCTTTATCTCTCCACATCACCGTCTATATCTCTCGTTTCCCTGATCCCTGACCAGTCTGAAGAAGGGTCTCGACCCGAAACGTCGCCTATCTCCTTCGCTCCTTAGATGCTGCTGCACCCGCTGAGTTTCTCCAGCTTTTTGTGTAACCCCCAGTGTAAAAACAAGCTCTTTGGCCCACTGAGTCCGTGCCGACCAGCGTTCCCTGTGCACTAGCACTACCCTAAGCACACTAGAAAAATGTTACCTAGGCAAATGAACCTACAAACGTGTACGTCTTGGAGTGTGGGAGGAAACCGAAGCTCGAGGAGAAAAGCCACAGGGTCACGGAGAGGACATGCAAACCCCGTCCAGACAGCACCCGTAGTCAGGATTGAACCCGGGTCTCTGGCACTAGAGGCGGCAGCTCTATACAGTGGACACAGTACTTGCTAATGGAAAAAAAAAGGAAATCCTGGAGGGCAACTTTTTCAGATAGCCATTCCATGTGAAAGTTTATTGCTGAATGAGGGAGGGCTGCGATAATGCAGGAAAATGATAAATCTACCAGTTGCATAAATCGTAATTACAAATATTCCCCCTGGAATGTAAAGTTCCAAGGGGAACAACGTCATAACAGTGATTTCATGAGAAATGAAATTGTGAAAATCGGAGCAATTGTTACAAATGAATCAGCTGAGTATAGAAAGAAGGAAATGAAGATGCTGGTTTACTAAGGAAAGACACAAAATGCTGGAGTAATTCAAGCAGAATCCCTGGCAAACATGGATTGGTGACGTTTCAGACTGGACAGTTCAGATCAGAACCCATCTTGAGATTGTAGTGTAAAGATGGATCCCAAATGTAATCCCAAAATGGCACCTCCTGCCTTATGGTCTCCATGTGGGCTGTTCTGTGCATTCTGTATTAACCGGGGGATCGTGCTTAGAGAAACATAGAAAATAGATGCAGGAATAGGCCATTCAGCTACCACCATTCAATATGATCATGGCTGATCATCCAAAATCAGTCCCCCGTTCCTGCTTTCTCCCCATATCCCTTGATTCCGTTAGCCCTATAAGAACTACATTATATCCAACTCTACTCTTTCGGAAAACATCCACTGGAATTTGGCCTCCACTGCCTTCTCTGGCAGAGAATTCCAACAGATTCACAAACTCTGTGAGGCGGAAAACATTTATTCTCTCATCTCGAGTCCTAAGTGGCTTACCCCATTACTATTACCAACTTTATTATTGTACAGGGAAAATCTTACTTTGAGCTGCAGGCAAAAAAATGTATGTCACTGTAATGTTGAGACACATGACAATAAAAGAAACCATTGAACCATTGAGCCCCCCTCGGGAAAGCTTCATCACACCCGTGTTCGCCAGCGATGCTGTCTGACCATTATAGATTTCAGCATTATAGACATAGATACAATAGGTGCAGGAGTAGGCCCATTAGGCCCTTCGAGCCATACACACCACCATTCAATGTGATAATGGCTGATATCACAATCAGTACCCCCGTTCCTGCCTTGCTCCCCATATCCACTGACCTCCGCTTATCTTAAAGAAGCACCTATGTATCTCTCTCTTGAAAGTATCCAGAGAAACTGGCCTCCACCGCTCTATCTGAGCAGAGAAATCACAGACTCACAACTCAGGGTGAAAGGTGTGTTCCGCATCTCGTTTCTAAATGACTTACCCCCTTAATTCAAAGATATGGTCCCTGGTTTGGGAACTACCCAACATTCGGGAACATGGTTTCCTGCTCTATGAGTGTCAAACCCTTATTAATTTGATATGTTTCAATAAGATATCCTCTCATCATCTATGTCCGAGATGTACAAGCCAGCCGCTACATTCTCTAAGCATTATGACTTACAATTGAAATGGATATAATTCCTGAGACAAACAGACAAATGTGTTACCATGATTTGGCGAGCTTGATAGAGTCATAGAGTTGTTATCAACTGTGGGAAAACAGGCCCTTCGGAAAATCCTCCTGCCACACCGGCAAAATACATAAGTCAGTACACTGCTCCCACCTTGCCTGCGTTTGGTCCCTATAAAACCTCCAAACCTGTCCTGTACCCTGATATTGAGGGCACTGTTCATCCTCTCTCCAAGAATATTGCAGCTTCAAGGGACTCAACACCCTTGAATTCTACAACTAAGATCACGTGCTGTATCAGAACTGGCCATTCTGCCATGCAGCTATTCTGTCTGTGAAATTTGCTAAGTATTATTGTCCTCCCCCCATGCATAGCCTGACCTACTGGGCATGTAGGCTAAACCTTATTTTAAAGGTCAGAAGTTGGGGGATAAAGGAGCAGAATTAGGTCATCCGGCCGGCCCCATCCTCCAGTCTACTCTACCATTCAATCTGGCTGAACTATCTCTCCCTCTCAACCCCATTCTCTGCCTTTCTCCCCATAAAACCTTTGACACCCATACATCAGTGCCTGTCGATCTCCACCTTAAAAAAGACCCAATGACGGCATCACAAGCCGTCTTGGAATGATTCTCAGATCGCCAACTGACTAAATAAATTCCTCTCATTCCTCCTTCTTAAGATAGGCCTTTTATTTTGAGGACTATGACCTCTGGTCTAGACACTTAATGGAAAACATCCTCTCCACAATCCACACTCTAATCAAGGCCTTTCACTATTCCAGTATGTTTTCAATGAGATTTCCTTTCACCGTTTTGGGAAGTGTAGGTTATGTGGGGGTTATACAGCCGCGGTACAGAATATAGCGCGCTGGTAATTTTCGGAATAAACCCGCTCGGGATGTATGCTGACATGATGTCGCGCCTATCTGTTTGATTTATGCCTTTTCAATTTGCCGATGCTTGACAGCCTATAAATCCAGTTATTATAAAAACACAGGGGGCCTGTATTTTGATGAGGTGAGAGGAAAAGGATAGAAGTAAAACACAAAGTGCGTAGGAAGCAACCTGCAGAAATTGGTTACATCAAAGATAGATCAACTAAGTGCTGGGTAACTCAGCAGGTCAGGGCAGCATTGTAGAGGATGGCTGGACAACAGTTTTTGGGCAGGAGCCTTCTAGACCGTCGATCCAAAACGTCACGTATTCCTGTTCCGCGAGATGCTGTATGATCTGCTGAGTTACTCCAGGTTTTTGCATCGATCTTCGGTTTCAACCAGGATTTGTAGTTCCTTCCTACATAAGTGATGGAGTAACTCAGCCTGAATAACGGAGCAGTGTCCTGACCAGAAATGTCGCTTGTCCATTCCTTCCGCAGATGCTGCCTTATCCCCTGTGTTGCTCCAGCATTCTGTGTTTTATTCAGTATCTGCAGATACACACAAAAGGCTGGAGTAACTCAACGAGCCAGGCAGCATCTCTGGAGAGAAAGAATGGGTAATGTTTTGAGTCGGGACCGTTCTTCGGGACCAGTGTCAATACTTCATCAGTCTGAAGAAGGGTCTCAACCCGAAACGTCACCCATTCCTTCTCTCCAGAGATGCCGCCTGTTCCGCTGAGTTACGGCAGCACTTTGCGTCTATCTTCAGTTTAATCCAGCATCTGCAGTTCCTTCTTACACATTCCAGTATCAACAGTTCTTTGTGCCCCAAGGCAGAGATAGAAGCTGATTTTTTAAATCAAAAATATTTTGAAACTTTACGCTGCACCTTTTAATGAATTAACGTCTTTGAACCTCATTATGTGCTTGTTATAACAATATTAAATCATGCCCAGATATGAACCTTCACAGCATCTGAGCTGCTTATGATGAAAAAAAAATAGATAGAATGCTCATTACATGTTTTGTACTTTGTGGGGACTAATTTAATGGTTAGCTCATGGAATTTTATTTTTGGAAAATATACCATTGCAAATGCTGCAGGTTCTTGGACTTTCACCAGATGAACACTGAAAACAAACCCACAAGAACTTGCCAAAAACAATTGGATTCATGTCAAACTACAAAAAACAGAGATGCAATGTATTTTCCAATTATCATAGCAATCTTTTGGAGTTAAAACAGCTTTTGCATTAGCATAGGTTCGCTGATTAGCTTTTAAGTAAAGGAATCAATATTAATTCCAGTTTTAAATATAATTTGCTGAGATTTTATTTATAGGTTCCAAAGCTTCGAATGCAGAACCTTGATCACTGGTGTTAAAATGCTTTGTAAATTGGTTCCTGTCGACATCAGCTAGTTTTGAATACGAGTTGAAAGATAGCTAATGCCAATAGGAACCAATTTACAAACATTTTGTGGGAAAAAAAACAGTGCAAATATTAATGCAAAGCCTAATTTCAGGTAACTGAGGTATAAATCTGATAAACCGCGATGCTAAACAATCCATTTCTGACTGCACCCGTTTACTTTGACCGACCAGACTGAACTTCCCTTGAATTGCACACGAGGACACACAATTGGAAGCGTGTTGTGTTGATATTTAATTGGGTTTGATAAGCTCCAAAAATAAGGCCTCTGCTGCTAGAAACTACCATTACATGAAGGGCATTGGTTTTGTCTTCTGCATTATTATAGGTTTTTTGTGTGAGTCACGTTGTGAGGCATGTGTGTGGTACACACACCACACGTTATATTTATACACATATATAATATATTTATTTTTTTTTTTTTTATATTTTTTTTCTCATTATTTATATTATTTACAGTTTGTTTACTATTCTAGTGCTGCTGCTGCAAGTAAGAATGCCATCGTCCTATCTGGGACATGTGGACAATAAAAACACCTTGACTCTCTTTGAAGTTCCTAAAATTCCCAATAATATGGTGTTTGCTATGGTGCTCTGAAGTTTCGAAAGTTACTAAGATGGTATTAACTATTTCAATTAATTATCCGTAAAACATCTTTCTCTTTCTTTTGTCCCCATGTTTTCAACTACAGAATTGGGTCACGTTCCTTTAAAATTCTCCCCGTGGGCCGCCATTTCGCTACGGTGTGTGGAATTTAGGATAAAAGGCATGTTTTTTTTCTCTTTTAAAATCAGAAACATTTGTGATTTGTTTATCCTTTGGATATCCCCTTCTGTTCCAATGTACTGGAAAAATCTCAGCCCAGCCTCCCTCCTAGTTCCTTCTTTTATTATAGTTGGAATTATTCCACTGGGATCTGCTCGCTAAGTAGCTTCAGTTTCCCAGATGCCGAATAACGAAACTTCCTGGTAATCTCTGATTTCTGTTAAGCGCTTGCGGGTGCCCTTGAGAACTAAATAACTCTCAGGGCTGGAACACTGCTTTGTTTTTCTCTCTGTGTTGGCTACTGATGAAAAGAATGATCATAAATGATAAGTGTTGGTACCACTTATTTTCGTAATGATCGTACCCGTCCTTAAATATTCTAAATGAGTGGGAACAAAGAGAAAATGCTGCCTCCTCACCAACTTCTTTTTCACATTTATTTTTCCTCTCCCCACTGATTGCTTTTTTAATACCTTTCCTGTTACTTTTATTCTGTACAATCCCTTTCCCCCGCTCTCGTAAAATCTTTTTAAGTTTGCCTTTCATGACCCACTTTAAATTTTTATATCATTAGCATCTGGGGTATCGTTTTTGAATTTTCCTCCCTCCTGTTACTCTTAGCGAAGAATGTTTTTCCAAATCTTAGGCACTGTACATAACAATGCCAAAGTACAATTTTGTGTTTTGTGGCCAAGTTTCTCCTTCTTACAAACCTGGTGATATCTATTGATGTTCTTCAGTACCATATGTTTTTTGATAACTTTTCATAGTAATTAGAGTCATGCACCATGGAAATGAGCTTTTGGCAACGGTGTATGGTCTTCTCATTAAGTTCCCCTCTTAACTACTCTCAATTACCTTAATCTCAATACCTTAGTAATTCAAGTGCTTCATACGTCTAAGTGTTTTTTTTAACGTGTGTGAAACCTTCGACCTTTTAGACTATAAACTTTAGAGATACAGTGCGGTAACAGGGGGGGGGGTCCTTCGCCCCCTCCGAGCAGCGGTGACCAGCGATCACCCTGTACACTAGCACTATCCTTACACACTAGGGGGACATTTTACATTTTTCCATTACAAATTAAACCTACATCCTGTAACATCTTTGGGGTATTGGAAGGAAACCGTTAGCTCCGGAGAAAAACCTGTAGTGGTCACAGGAAACACAACGTACCTTCGCATTAACAGCAACCAGTTGGTCATAAACCTGGGTCTCTGGCTCTGTATGGCAGCACTCTACGCTTGCGCACTGTGCTGACCTTAAAGATTAAGGACTTAAGGGCGCCCTTAAGATTCTTCAGGATCTTGTGGGGTGATTGTGTATATCACAGCATTATTAGTCTCTCTAAAAATGCAAAACTAACTGTTTTCAGGAATAAAATTATAGCCGACAATTTATCTTCCCATCTCATGAACTCATTAATATTGTTACGTTGATGTAGATGACCTTCTCCACTGTCAACAACAGCAACCATTTTGTGTTTTATCATTTGCAAGAATTATTACTTTTGCCTATAAATGCAAACGACTTGAAATTTTTTATCCATGTTAAGTCTTTCTGTTTTCAACAAAAAGCTTTTGGCATTGTGCCTCGGTACATACGGAAACGGAACATCCAAAACATCCTACGCATTAAAGATAGACGCAAAATGCTGGAGTAACTCAAAACAGGTCAGGCAGCATCCCGAGAAAAATAAATAAGGTAACGTTTGGGGTCGACGAGGCCCTTCTTCAGACTTCACCTATTCCTTTTCTCCAGAGGACGAGCTGCCTGAACCCGATGGAGTTAATCCCCTGCCATTTTTGTGTCTTATTCAGTGTAAAAACCATGCATCTGCAGTTCTTCCTACACATCCTCAACATTTTTTTTTTCGATATATTATAACAGCACCAAGGGTCCCAGCACCCAACATTATGATACTCCACTGGTCAACAGGCTAACGAGAATCAAAATCCATTCTATCCACCCAACGTCAATTTCAGATCAAATTTGCTCCAAATGGGTCTTTAGAATACCAGTGCACAGTTTATTTTGGATCAATTCTCCCTGTCATAGGCTTTTACTGAGGTAATTGCTGCCTACATTAACTGCACGTGTGCGCGCAGTGGTAAGAGTTTGCTGCTAATCTCTAATGGGCCTGTCCCACTTAGCCGATTTTTAGGTGACCACAGCCGTCTGCCGAAAACATTGTTCAACATGTTGAAAATGGAAAATCCTCTGGCAACAGTTGGCAACAATTTAGGCCTGTCCGTAGTTGCTGTGATAGGTTTGTCGCCAAGTTTTAAAAAATCGAGGTAGATTGTCGCCAGGTGACCTAGGTATTGTCGATGGTGCTGACTTCGGTGATTTTCCCATTGTCCTCGTCGCTTGGCAGTAGTCGCCTAAGAAATTGCTTTAGTACGGGACTGGCCCATAACAGGCCAGAGTGACCCGATGTTCGATCTCCTGACCATGGGTGCTGTCTGTTAGGAGTTTGTACGTTTCTCCAATGATTTTCTCCGGGTGCTCCGGTTTCCTCCCATTATCAAAGAACGGAACTAGGTGTGTAGAATTAAAGCAGGTTGGTCACACCTTGGATTCAGAAGGAATGCTTCACTGATCAATGGAAAAAGTAGAGGCTTATTTCTTGGGCTGGTCGAACCAAGGAAGAGAAGTTGTTATATTGATGACACGCGAAGAAACTGCTAGTATGTGGAATATTGAACAAAACACCAAAGTCACGGGAAGGAACTTGGCAGTCAGGGCAGCATCTGTATGGCAGGAATGGTACTTGACGGACATCTTGGGTTTGGGGACTTCTTTCGAACTTAGTAAACCGGCTTATCATTTCTGATCAGAGAATCAAGGCGGATTGTATTGTCCAGAGCTGTCAACCAGGCCAATTCCCTTTTATTTTGATACCTTCTGAGCTGAATCCAGAGCTAGGATAGTCATCATAACTTAAACCAACCACTCTTTCGTCTTCAATAATACATTTCATGGCTTGTTGATTTAAAAGGAAAACACCTGGGTTTGAGAATGTCTCGGCCCAATGTTGTTCTCACATTCAGCTTTTGACTAAGCAGAGGTATCTGTTTCTGCTATCGCATTGTCTGTTTGGGAAGTTGCTGTGTGCAATAACAGTAATGTTTAGTTTAAATTTTTGGTTTAGTTTAGATTAAAGATACAGCGCGGAAACAGGCCTGGGCCCACCGGCCGTCCGCCGCCCCCCCCCCCCCCCCCCCCCCCCCCCCGACCAGCGATCCCAGACACATTACCATATCCTACTCCACTAGGGGACAATTATTTTACATTTACACCAATGCCAAATTATACCTACAAACCCTGTGCGTCTTTGGAGTGTGGGAGGAAACGAAGATCTCCTCGAGAGAAAACCCACACAGACGTACAGACACAGTACAGACTGCACCCGTGGTCAGGATTGAACCTGGGGCTCCGACGCTGCAATTCGCAACAAGGCAGCACCTCCTACCGCTGCGCCACGAGTGACCCCCTCCGTGACCCCATCCCCCAGTTGCCTCCGAGTTCTCTTACTCAACAGTGCTAGACATACTTCAAAGAATTTAATTGCCTACAAAGTGCTGTATCAAGTCCTGGAAGGTAACACATAAATCCAAGTGTGTAGGAAGGAACTGCAGATGCTGGTTTAAACCAAAGATAGATACCAGCATCTAGGAGTTAAAGTTCATGGTTCCTTGAAGGTCGAGTCACAGGTACGTAAGGTGGTCAAAAAGGCTTTTGTCACTTTGGCCTTCATCAGTCAGAGTATTGAGTATAGAAGTTGGGAGGTCATGTTGCAGTTGTATAAGACGTCGGTGAGACCGCATTTAGAATATTGTGTTCAGTTCTGGGCACCGTGTTATAGGAAAGATATAGTCACAGCTTTGAAGGATTTCAGGAAAAGATTTTACGTGGATGATTGCCAGGACTTGAGAGTGTGAGCTATAGGGAGACGGTTGAGTAGGCTGGGGTCTTATTCCATGGCGCATAGGATGATGAGGAAGAGCATCTTATAACTGGTATACACAATATCATGAGAGGAATAGATTGGGTAGATGCACAGAGTCTTTTACACAGAGAATGGGGGAAATCGAGGACAGGAGGAACATAGGTTCAAGGTGAAGGGGTAAAGATTATAATATAGGAATCGATGGGTAACTTTTTCAACATACATATCTATGGAACGACATAGCTGCCAGAGGAGGTAGTTGAGGCTTGGGTCTATCCCATCGGTATTAAGGATCAGTTGGGACAGGGACATGGATAGCGACGGTTTGGAGGGATATGGACCAAGCGCAGGCAAGTGGGACTAGGGTAGCTGGGACATTGTTGAGGTGACGTTTCGGGTCGAGACCCTTCTTCAGACTGAGAATCGTTCATTTTTTCTTACTTTGCATCTTCTTCCTCCTTTCCCCTTTAACCACCTGTAACATAGCACAGTCCATAACCCTCTATTCCATGCATATCCATGTACCTATCCAAGAGCCTCTTAAATACCACCATCGTATCTGCCTCAAACCACCACCCATGGCTCTCTCAGGATGGTAGGCAGCATAGATTTAGAAGGGTCTGCCAGGAAAGCCTGCTGAGTTGCTGCAGTACATTCCAAACTGGCAGAGAGAGTGGGGGTTTAAGATGTCTGACCTGCTGGTTTATTTCAAAGGCCCCCAAATAAGTGTGGTTCGGTATTCCGACGGCGCATGCCAAAGGTTCAAAGGGCACTCAGCATAACACATTGCAGTGGTGGAAGCAGTGGAGCTTAGCTGTGAGACTATATCATCATCCGTTTTTTCCAGGTTTTGATTCTTCTAGGTAAGAAAATACCGTTTTCAAACTATGAATTAGATGTACTACTTGTTCCTTAATGTTAAAAACCTAAGATTATTTGTAGTTTTTAATATGCTTTAAATGGCTTCGTGTGAGTGAGCGAGTGGTCGGGGGTCCGAAGCTTTCCCGGCGCTCTGCGGGTTTACTGTAGAGTGCTGCTGCTGGGCTGTCCTCCGTCCCCCCCAGGTGATGGTCGTCCTTGTCCCGGGGGCTGCCGGAGGTGTCCGGAGGTGTCGAGCGGCGTGCAGCGGCGCATCTCTCCTGTCCAGTGCGGCGGTGGACGAGCGTGGTCATCGGCCTGTGGGCCGGTTTGCTCCGGGCTCGCTCTCCTGTCTATTCAGGCCCGGGGGCTGTGGGGTTGGCTCAGCGGGGCAGGTTAGGAGTTGAGCTGGGGTTGGCGTTCTTCTCCTCGCTGTTGGGGCGCCCGCTGCTCTGGGGTTCGCCACGGACGCTCTCCACCCGCCCCCGGACGGGGATGGGACACTCGGGTGGGGATGGTCCAGTGCGGTTTTCAGCAAGCACCTTGCGCGGCCACGGGACCCGGGTTCGATCATTGGCTGTCGGAGGAGGTGCTGGTCTGTTTGCGCATCAGCTGACGAGGAATGTCTTCTCCCGTCGTTTTCAGTCTCTCCCTCCCCCCTCCCCATTCCACTCGCAACTTCTGCCCCCCCCCCTACTTGCTGTTACACAACTCTCCGTCTACCTGCACCCCCCGTGTCGCCTCCGGGGTGGTACATCCCCGTCCCGGTGGCTGGCCCGCGGTGCCCGCCGGTCCCGTCCCCGTTGTCCCCCGGTTCCGTTCCCGCCGTGCCGTCCGACTAACTGGCACCCCGATCGTTTAGTCCAGCAGCCGTCTCTCAGATTAAACTGGTATTTTTAACACGTATAAATCATGAATAACGAATAGGAATTTATACACTGATTTTATACAGTCATCGACTTTCGTATGCTTTCTCTTATATTGAATGACCTTTAAAACAAATCCATGTTTCTTGCGTGTTTTTTTCGGGAATTAACCCCCATATTATCAGTTATGGAAACTAAAGTCTGAAAAACCATATTTTTTTTTTAATTGATCTTGGTATTTCTGCTTGGCAAAATATCAAACTAAAGGACCATCCTTCCTTAATTGTTGAAATTCTGCATTCTACGTGTGTTCTTTAAAAACGCAAGCTTCAACTTATAGAAACATATAAAATAATAAAAAGGTAAAGAAACATATAAAATTAAAAACGACGCTGGGACAAGCTTATAGAAAACATTTAAAATTTAAAAGGGACAGGGATAAGTTAGATGGCAGGAAAAAAAGATGTTCCAATATTGGGCGAGTCCAGAAACCAGGGGGCCACAGTCTTAGAATAAAGAGGGGAGGTCATTTCTTTAAGGACTGAGCTCTGAGAAAAAAAAACATTTACAGAGAGTTGTATAATGGAATTTTCTCTGCCACAGAGGGACAGTGGAGGCAAAATCCACTGGATGAATTTAAGAGAGAGTTAGATATAGAGCCTAGACTAGGGGCAAGTGGAGTCAAAAACAGGGATAATGGGAGAGAGTCGAGGGCACGGGTTCTTGATAGGGATGGATCAGCCATGATCGTATTGAATGGCGGTGCTGGCTCTAGGGCCGAATGGCCATCCTCCTGCACATTTGCTATGTTTCTAGTATACAGCAATTTCTAAATATTTTTCAGCTGATTTCCATTTTCACTTCACGTTCTGTGCATCATTTTGTTAGATCCAACTATCCTCAAAATTGCTGGTAGACACAAAAACGCTGGAGTAACTCAAGCAGGACCAGGCAGAGCATCGCGCTGGAGAGAAGGATGATGGGGTGATGTTTCCGAGTCGTTCTTCAGACTCAAAGATTATCAATAATTCTCAATATTGCTATTATAAATATGCGACGAAAAAAAAAATTCATTTTTCTTTGCAAATTAAACACTACATATTGCCCAGGGCAATATAATTATTGGCCAGAAGTTTAATGCATTCAATTTTTAAAAAATATAACCTGGACTATTTACACCTATCCTCAAAAATACTTTAAATTAGCCATCTCTGCAGTTGTCAAAAAAATTCAAAAATGTCTTTATCCTATTGGGTAGAAGTAACTGCAGAATGCTTGGTTTACACTGAAGATAGACCACTCAAAAAATGCTGGAGTACCTCAGTGGGGACGGTCGTGTGAGATTAAAAGCAATGGGATGCTGAAAAAGCTGAGAAGAAAAAGGAACATCTTATGAATACCTATAGCAGGGAAAGGAGGGATATGAATCAAGTGCAGGCAGGGAGAGATTTGTTTAGCACTCAGTCAGTTATGGACCAATGTGGGCTGAAGGGCCAATTTCCTGTGCTCTACTGTTTTGAATATATTTGTTGTACACTTTTTTTTACAGAGGTCCAAAACGTTAAATAGCTGATGAACCTTAGATTGAATAAAAATAATTCTAAAGGAAGTTCCTGATTTCAAGTTGGCTTAATTACTTCTGTAAAGATATCCAGCAAAATCCCTTGGAAGAGACTGTCTAAATGTGATGTTGGTGACTAAACAGAGTGACGTTCTATTGCATCATCCAAACTGCATTCTACGAGCTTCAATGGTCCCTTGGATGGCTTTGCATATTTGGCAAAGCAGATGTAGTGATTAAAATTATACATTTTAATAGCTCTGTGCATCTCAGTAGGTACTCAGACACGGAGATTTTCCAGGCCCAATTAATTCCCATTAAAACAAGCCTAAAATGAAATGTATTCTTTTTGCCAAGTTAAGAGATATGCTTTAATAACATTTGCAAAGCAACAGCAGTGCGTGAATGCACCAAGTGCTGGTGTAACTCAGTGGGTCAGGCAGCATCTCCAGATTCTGGGACTGTTTACTTCCCTGTTGTTCACTTGACACTTTACCTGCGACTTTGAAGATACAGCAATGAAACAAGCCCTTCAGACCATACAAATTTCCATGCTGGCCAGATGCTCAGGCATATCCTACACGCTACCGGACAAATTTTTTTACAACTCATTCCCAAAGCCAATGAAGTAAACGAAACCTTGTGCGATTTGTGGGTTTAAAAGTTATGGGAGGAAAACTGAACACAACCTGAGAAAACCCACATGGTGACGGGGAGAATGATCAAACCCTGTACAGACAGCACCCGTAGTCAGGATGGAACCCGGGTCTCCGGCGCTGTAAGGCAGCAACTCTACCACTGCGCCACCGTGCCATTATCAGGCAACTGAACGGTCCTTTCATCAGCTGGAATGCATTCCTGACCTCCCATCGACCTCATTGGAAACCTTTGAACTGTTTCATAATTGGACTTTATGGGACTTCACTGTCCTATCTCGCGCTAAATATTGCAGTCTTGACCCTTTATCTGAGCACTGTGGATAGATTGATTGTATTCACACATGGCCGTTTCCTTCACAGCTTAGCACGCTAACAAAAGCTCTTCACTGCACCTCCATGCACATGATAATAACATACTAAACTAAACTGAACATTGCTGGAGAACATAGAGAGGTAACATTTTGGATCGGGACCCTTCTTCAGACCCAAAACATCACCTATCCATGGTCTCCAGAGATGCTGACTGACCCGCACTGGTCAGCACTGTGCCTGGACTCGCTGGAGTTTAGAAGGTTGAGAGGGAATCTCATTGAAACTTACAGAATAATTAGGCATAGATAGAGTGGATGTGGAAAGGATGTTTCCAATGGTGGGAGAGCCAACGACCAGAGGCCATAGCCTCAGAATTAAAGGGCGCACTTTTAGAAAGGAGGTGAGGAGGACCTTCTTTAGTCAGGAGGTAGTTAATCTGTGGAACTCATTGCCACAGAAGGCGCAAGTCGGTGGAAATTTGTAAGGCAGAGATAGACAAATTCTTGATTAGAACGAGTGTCAAGGGTTATGGGAAGAAGGCAGGAAAATGGGATTAGGAGGGAGAGATCAGCCATGATTGAATGGCGGAGTGGACTCGATGGGCCGAATGGCCTAATTCTGCTCCTGTAACTTGTGAACTTGTGAGCCCGCTGAGTTACTCCAGCATTTTGTGCCTTTTTCTGCTTTAGTAACGGTTGCAAACCAATAGCTGCCTGAAGAAGGCCGAAACGTCACCCATTCCTTCTCTCCATAGATGCTGCCTCACCCGCTGAGTTACTCCAGCATTGTGTGTCTACCGGCAGTGCATCAATGTTTTGCAGAAATTTCAGAGCACTTGAAGTCCTCGAAAAACATTAATATGTAAAGCATTTTAGGACATTACAAACTTTTCAGAACTCCTGATTTACTCTCGGTGAGATAGCCAACGATATGCATACGAGTTCCTCTCAAAACAATGAGAATAACAAGAAAAAACCCCACAAAGTGCTGGAGTAACTCAGCAGGTCAAGCAGCATCCCTGGAGAACATGGATAGGTGACGTTTTGGACTGGGACCTTTCTTCAGACTGATTGTACGGTGGTAGAATGGGGATGTGGGGGGGTGGGGGGGAGCTATAAGAGAGGAGGGGCAGGTTGCCTTGAGTATTAAATTTAATGTTTTCTGTACTGGGGTGACATGCACAACTCTTCCTATTCAAACATATCACCGGTTCATTCTTTTAAACTGTCTTCAGAGTTCACCTTACATTTCCTTAACGTCAGACTAACAGAGATTTCACTCTCCTGTGCCACAGACATATCAATAAATGTATCTTTGCTGTCAAACCCAATTCCTGCACTGAATCAATGAACAATGAAGCTAAAATATTCACTCCAGGAGTCTTCTTTTCATTCTTTGTCTCTCCTTTCCTGAGGCAATGAAGTATTTCAGGATACAAGTCTCCCTGGATAACTGAATCCCCAAATTATCCAGGTTCGATTACCATGGTCCCACAGTGTAGCACAAGCTATTTAATCTCAGAGGTCATCGCAGTGACATTCCAACTCCCACTCATCCAACGATGACAAGCGTGTAATCTCACCAACACTCACTGTGAACGCAGAACGTAGACATCAGTCTGAAACACAGAAACATAGTAACATAGAAAATAGGTGCAGGAGGAGGCCATTCGGCCCTTCGAGCCAGCACCGCCATTCATTGTGATCATGGCTGATCGTTCCCTATCAATAACCCGTGCCTGCCTTCTCCCCATATCCCTTGACTCCACCAGCCCTAGAGCTTAATCTAACTCTCTCTTAAATTCATCCAGTGACTTGGCCTCCACTGCCCTCTGTGGCAGGGAATTCCATAAATTCACAACTCTCTGGGTGAAAAAGTTTTTTCACACCTCAGTTTTAAATGCCTCCTCTTTATTCTATGACTGTGGCCCCTGGTTTCCTGGACTCGCCAACATTGGGAGCCATTTTCCATGCATCCTAGCGTGTCCAGTCCTTTATAATTTTATATGTTTCTATATAAAGATCCCCCCCTCATCCTCTAAACTCCAGTGAATAAAAATAATTTAGTCTTTTCAACTCTAGTGAATACAAAGCTAGTCGTTTGAAAAGGGTCTTGACCCGAAGCGGCACCCATTCCTTGACTCCAGAAATGCTGCCTGTCCCGCTGAGTTACTCCAGCATTTTGCGTCCATCTTCCATAGAAAATTACATCACGCTAACAGGCCCTTCGGCCCACAATGTCTGTGTCCAACATGATGCCCAGCTAAACTAATCTAACCTTACAACTTGGGTTAGATCCTGACCACGGGCGCTGTCTGTACGGAGTTTGTACGTTCTCCCCGTGACCGCGTGGGTTTTTATTCCGGATCTCCGGTTTCCTCCCACAATCCAAAGACGTACAGGTTTGCAGGTTAATTGGCTTTGGTAAAATTGTAAATTGTCCCTAGTGCGTGTGGGATAGTGTTAGTGTGCGGGGATCGATGGGCAGCACGGACTCGATGGGCCGAAGGGTCTGTTTCCAAGCTGAACTAAACTAGACTAAACGAATCGCATCCAACTGCGCATGATCCATACCTCTTCATTCCACGCGTATCCATGTGCCCATGTAGAAGCCTCTTAAACACCACTATCGTATGTGCCTCCACCACCACCACACTTGGCAGCACGTTCCAGGCACCCACCACCCTCTGTAAAAAAAACCTGCCTCCTTGCCCCTCATCCCCTTTAAACGTTCATCCTCTAGTCAATGCCATTTCCACCCAAGGAACAATTGCTGTGACTGTCTACCCTACCCATGCCAAAGTGATCAAAATGAAAATCTCTAGCCGGGCATTCGCTTTCTGTGCCTGGTACCGCTGAGATCTAGTGTCTGACCAGCAGAGCTAGCGAAGGCTGTATGAGTCCGTGCCGCGTCAGTCCTTCATCTCACAAGTTCACATGTTCACAAGTTACAGGAGTAGAATTAGGCCATTCGGCCCATCAAGTCTACTCCGCCATTCAATCATGGCTGATCTCTGCCTCCTAATCCCATTTCCTTGCCTTCTCCCCATAACCCTTGACACTCGTTCTAATCAAGAATTTGTTCAAGAAAGAACTGCAGATGCTGGAAAAATCGAAGGTAGACAAAAATGCTGGAGAAACTCAGCGGGTGAGGCGGCATCTATGGAGCGAAGGAATAGGTGACGTTTCGGGTGGAGACTTAAAAATATCTGCCTTAAAAATATCCACTGACTTGGCTAGTGTCACCTGTCCATGTTCTCCAGAGATGCTGACCTTTTACTCCAACCAGCATCGTCAGTTCCTTGTTTCTAAATACCTATCTGTTGTCTTAGCAAAGGTCTTCCTCATTTTTATCATTTATGAATAATTGGCTTAACTCCATCAATAACTTTCTCATGCAAATGATGTTCGTTCATTTATTGGAGGGAGAGTATCAGATTACCTTCCTGCAGTTTGCTTGAAACCTACAAACCTGTATGTCTTTGGAGATTGGGAGGAAACTGGTGCACACAGAGGAAACCAAAGCAGGCACAGGGAGAAGGTACAAACTCCATACAGACAGCACCCGTAGTCAGGATCGAACCTAGGACCCTGGTGCTGTAAGGCAGCAACTCTACCGCTGCGCCACCATACCATCCTCTACATTGTACTCTAAATTATCAAAGAACAATGTACAGAACGTAAGTAGTGGAAGCAAGAGTAGGCTGCACAACATACCTGTACAAGCTTTCAGTCTTCATATTCAAGATCAAGTCTTTATATTCAAGATCAACTCTGCTCGTACATCAGTTCCATTTTCCCATCCTATGTTAAAATTCCTACATTCAGTAATTGCTCACAGACCTATTGATCTCGGTCTTTAATGTGCTTAACTGAGCTGCGAGAGCCTTTGGGCTGGAGAATTATAAAGATTCACAACACTTTGAATGAAGCAATTACTCTGCAGTTCAGTTCCAAACGGCTGACCTCCTAACCTGAGACTATAACTTGTGGTTTTAGACTCTCTAGCCCAGGGAAATAGCTTCCCCTGTCAATTATTTAAGACTTTTCAATGTGTTCACCTTGCATTCTACTAAACCCTACACAATAAAGTTTTGTGTAGGAAGGAACTGCAGATGCTGGTTTACACTGAAGATAGACACAAAAAAGCTAGAGTAACTCAGCAGGACAGGCAGCATCTCTGCATAGAAGGAATGGGTGACGTTTCAGGTTGAGATCCTTCTTCAGACATATTCTCCCCAATCATTGCATTCATGCTGCTCCCACACCTCTGGACTTAATCTAGTTCACTTCCTCCACATCAGATGGGGAAGGAGTTTAGTTTCGAGATACAGCGCGGAAACAGGCCGTTCGGCCCACTGAGTCCATGCTGACCAGCAATCCTCACACATTAACACTAGCCTACACACACTAGGGATAATTTACACATGGAATCATAGAATCATAGAAAATAGGTGCAGGAGTAGGCCATTCGGCCCTTCGAGCCTGCATCGCCATTCAATATGATCATGGCTGATCATCCAACTCAGTATCCTATACCCGCCTTCTCTCCATACCCCCTGATCCCTTTAGCCACAAGGGCCACATCTAACTCCCTCTTAAATATAGCCAATGAACTGGCCTCAACTACCTTCTGTGGCAGAGAATTCCACAGACTCACCCACTCGAAGTGTGGAAAAATGATCTTCTCATCTCGGTCTAAAAGACTTCCCCCTTATCCTTAAACTGGACCCCTTGTTTGGAGTTCCCCAACATCGGGAACAATCTCCCTGCATCAAAGCCTGTCCAATTAAGAATTTTGTAAGTCTCTATAAGATCCCCCCTAAATCTTCCTATAAATTCCAGCGAGTACAAGCTGAGTCTATCCAGTCTTTCTTCATATGGTAGTCCTGCCATCCAGGAACATCAGTCTGGTGAACCTCTCTCTCGTACTCCCTCAATGTGCTAGAATGTCCTTTCTCAGATTAGGAGAACCATAAACTGTACGCAATACTCACAGGTGTGGCCTCACCAAGACCCTGTACAACATACCACCCAAGCCAATTTTACTTCCGGAGTCACGTGTGTGGACTACGTGTAGAGCCGCCAGCGCATGCCGCATCATTATTGTCTTAACGCATGGCGCAGTGGAATCGACTGGCTGGCGACACTGCGCGCTATTCCAGCAGTAAGTTTCAAACCCTGCAGGTAAGTTTTGAACTTATTTCCAGGTTCTGTTTTTGCTTGCAGGAATCTCTTTTACAGAGCTTCCTGGCTGGAAATATAATTATACACAAATCGGCTACGGGACCACGGGGAATCCCGGTCATGAACCGCAGGGGAACCGGCTACGGAGACCGATGAACTGCGGGTAGCCGGTGGCCATCGGGTTCACCACCCGAGTCGCTGACAGTGCGGTCACCGGCTTCCAGACCGCTGTGGTTCCCCAGAAAGGGGGTAAAGCCAAGAGTAAGGCGTAGGCCTGTGGACTCGGACGAGTCAGGCCAGGAGGGTCCCCTCCGACATACATGGGTACGTCCTTGGATGTTTAACCCAGATGAAGCCAGATGAAGCATGGATAGCTTCATCTGGGTTAAACGTCCGCGGGCGTTTATCCCACTAATGTGATGCTCCATCCTGACCCGTGGAGTGGGACCATATCAGCGCAGGCATCCTCGGGGGCCTGCGGCAGCACCTGTTTCAGGGCTGCTTACAAATTTCCCTCTCTGTGGAGGGGAGTGCGAGGGGTCAGGGTGTAACTGACTCCAAACTCGGAAGTATGTCCAGGGAACATACTGGAGTACATACATGCGTGAGGTTCCAGAAATGTCTGGCATCAAGGGTTGCGATATCCTCGCAAACGAAGGAGCTGCTGCAGGAAGAGTTGGCTTCCAGCCATTGGCAAAAAAAAACCCAGAGGGGGCCAGAGTTCCCCTCACGCTACAAGCTTTGCTAGCAGCAGCTACCTCACGTCACATCATTACAGGAACAGGTGTCGGCTGTAAGATACCATGCACCTGCAAATTGTTCCAGAAAGTGCCGGCAGTGAACAGCGCTATCTGGGGTGACATTGGAGGGGCATGAAATTCAAAAAGATTACTGGCCTGGTGTTGATGTGCAATGCACACTTCGAAATGAACTGCTTTCAGAAGAACGCCATCAGACCTGCCTTAAATTCCAAATTTGCAGGCTCATGTAAGGCCAGCAATGTCCAGCCGCCGAATCTTCTCTTCGGGGAAGACCTGTCCAAACAGGTAAGACCTGGATATCAAGGTATCAACGACGAGCGAAGCTTCATTGTTTCGGCGACAACACACCCCACGCCTCCATCGGCAGTAAGCGGTTCACTGAAGCTGGTGGCAGCTCGAAAGCTGGGCAGAGGTCTTTCAGGCCAAGACCCAAGCCGGTCCTCAGGAAAAATATGGAATCCACGCACCCCAGCAGTCCTACTCTCCAAATCAAGCACGGAAATAGAACCCGCATCAGGGGCCTTTGGGCTCACCATAAGACCACCGGTAACCATGGAGGTAGGTGGGTCTGGTTCTTTCCGAAACATGGGGTATGTGGACCCTTTACAAGTTGGTAATATTTACACTTGTTTTTTGTACAAATGACAATGATAACATGAGATTCAGATCCGTTTATAAACTACAATGATAACATGAGATTAGTTTATACTGCACAGTATACAAGGGTTCCAAGCAGGCTTGGAATTGTGGCGAGAGGCAGGCTCAGTATTATGGCCAGGATTGCCTTTCGAGACAGGCTCGGAAATATGGCCAGAGTTGCCTTTCAAGGAAGGCTCGGAATTATGGCAGGCGTAGCCTGTTCATTGTCAAAGTGGAGGATGTCGGTTCATCCTTGATTCAACTCGCATGTGCAGTATAGACATTTCAGAATAGGAAACTTTGTTACTGTCTAACAACTGATTGCCATAGGATCTTTATGGCATGCATCGATCTCAAAGTTCAGTTTCCATTCACAGGGATCACCGGAGATATTTGAAATTTAGCTGGATGGGCCAATGATAACTTAAAGCGTTGCAAAATGGGCTAACCAGCTCACAGGCTATTTACCAAATTACTAAAACCAGTGCTTCGGCTGTTCAGAGCTCAAAAACACTTGTTGTGGCCTATCTGGATGATATTCTAAATGCTGTATTTTGCTAAGTTAGCTGTTTCAGCCGCAAATCTATATTGCAGACATTGGGGTTTCTCATCCATCCAGTTAAATTTAAGTTGATACCAACTAAAGTTATAGATTATTGGGATTTACCTTTAACTCTATTAAATTGTCTGTGACTCCGCCCTGAGTCAAGAGATTGGAATTAATAGAAGCCTGCAACAACCTTGTTGTTATCAAGCAGCCTTCTATTCATCAAGTGTAATTGGCAATTAGTGGCTGTTTCAGCTGTGCTATTTGGGCCTTTGGCATTATCAGAACTTAGAACGTGCAAAGGAGCAAGCTCTCAAGTACCATGTAGGTAATTGTTAACAGACCTATGCTATTACCAGCTGAAGCTATCAAAGTCACAATGGTGGACGAACAGTATTCAGCATTGCTCCAGTAACTTTTGGTCAGTAAATCTTCAGTTATATTACAAACTAATGCTGGTGCTCAAAGGTGGAAAATTACTAATACCATCTCTAGTTATGGAGGCGGATGGGATTTGCATGAGTTACCAAGTTATGGTATCAACTACCTATAGACTCTAGGTGCATTCTATGGGTTAAAGGTTTATTGTGCGAATATGCATAATCTGCGTGCTCAAGTCCAAGTTGATACACTTTGGTGGTTGCATATGTTAATCACATGGTTGCAATCAGGTCAACGTATCCGGTGGTAGTTTACCCAACCTCACATGGCGCTGGTGTATCATCACGTAAAATCAATCACAGAATGGATGTTGGATCAAAGTATTTAATGACATTGTGGCTCGATGGAACACCAAAGATCGAGATGTTTGCATCCAAGCTCAATCACCAGTTCCAAAGAAAATGTGGCATGGCGGTGGCGATAGATGCATTCTCGCTACACTGGGGAGGAATGTTCTTTTATGTCTTTCCTCCATTTTGCCTCATCAGTTGGGTCTTGCAAAAAATTCAGCAAGATCCCGCTTCAGGCATTTTTCGTAGTGCCTGACTGGCCTATGCAGCCATGGTTCCCGCTGAAGTTGGCAATGATAATAGAACCTTATATGGTTGTTTCTTAACACAAAAATTGCTGGTTCAGCCCGTGACTCGGGAAAACCATCCAATGCACGATAAAATCAATTCATTGACTTGCAGACTCTGATTGCAGTGATAGCACCAAATAAGCAGTACATTTCCTCATCAAGAGATGGGAAGTATTTTGCTTAAATGCTAATATTACATATAATACGGCACGGATAACTAATGTCTTGAAGTTCATTTTCGAATGGGTCTTTGACAAAAATTAAGTTATAGTGCCATTAACTGTGCCAAACGTGCCTTCTCATCATATTTGCTGCACGGAGCGGGACCCACTCTGTCGGACCTCACCCTCTGATATCCAGATTTATGAAGGGTATCTTCAACTCAAAACCTCCCAGGCCCAAGTACACAGAGATATGGGATGTTAACATTGTGCTTACGCCGCTTCACCGGTCGGCTCCAGCTACGTCCCTGTCCTTGGTCAAACTCACTTACAAAGTGGTTATGCACATGGCGCTGGTTTCAGCACAACGGGTCCAGTCATTGCATAAGCTGCGACTGGACAGGGTGGTTACATCTGCAGGCAAAAATAACATTTTATGTTTATGACTTAGTCAAGCAGAGTAGACCAGGGGGATCGGGACTCAAACTAGATATTTTGGCATACCCCATGGACCTTCGGTTGTCCGTGGTCACACATCTACTACAGTATGTTAAGGTCACTAAGAGTCTTAGGGGCTCTGAACTAGCAATGTTTGTTAGTTACATAAAACCTCATAAGAAGGTATCAGTACAGACCATCTCCAGGTGGTTAAAACGGGTTCTGGCTTGTGTAGGAGTGAACACTGACATTTTCAAATCTCACTCCACCAGGGCTGCAACAACATCAGCAGCAGGGTTATGGACGTTCCACTGGACCACATCCTAGCGGCTGCAGGATGGTCAAACAAATGATCTTTCCAAACATTTTATAACAAACCCATTGCCAGACCGAGGGTATTTGCCAACTCTATTTGCCAACTCTACGTTCTGTTTTATAGTTTCCTCCCGGATGAGAGGGGTTACTATTATTATTATTATTATTATGATTATTATTATTATTATTATTATTATTTGTTCATAAAAGAGCATCAACATGTTTAAATCGATGTAATGTCTGAATGCATTATTAATGTTCACTCATCCTTGGTCAACTAATGCAGTGTGTGACGCATGGACTCGTGTTCACGGCATGAAATTACAGAGCTTTGAAATCTTCATGTAGTCACTCACATGACTCCGAAGTAAAATAGTAAGATTAAACGAGAACTTACCAGTTTGAAGTTTGATCTTTATTTTATGAGGAGTTACGATGAGGGATTACATGCCCTCCGCTCCCAACCCTCTCTCATAAAGGTCAGCTGGTAGTTCTATTTTCTCGAATCTTCCTATATTCAGTTCAACAACTGTTCTCTGTGATTTCACACCGCTGCTTTGAAGATTGATGCGCGCGCGGGCTGGCGGGCTCTTCACGTAATCCCTCATCGTAACTCCTCATTAAATAAAGATCAAACTTCAAATTGGTAAGTTCTCATTTAATCTTACTATTAACCTATAAACCCGTACATCTTTGGAGTGTGGGAGGAAACCAAAGATCTCGGAGTAAACCCATGCGGTCATGGGGACAACGTACAAACTCTGTACAGACAGCACCCGTCAGACAGATCAGACAGACAGATCAAACCCAAGTCTCTGGCGCAGCAAGCGTTGTCAAGGGCCTGTCCTACTTGGGTGTCATTTGCACGCCACGCAGATGGCGGGGGAAGATTTTGTACATCCCAAAATCCTGGGGCGCCGCGCGCGACCGCGTGTCACTGCCTATGTCACCACGCACCACGCGCGCGTAATGCGCATCGTGCATCGTGATGCGTAAATGATGTCGCGTAAGTGACGCGCAAATGGCGCCCAAGTGGGACGGGCCCTTAAGGCTGCAACTCCGCTGCTGCAATGGAAACAGATTTGCCCAGTAGACTTGAGATACTATTGTGATTAACTCTTTGGAGCTCGATAGGTTATCCTGGCTCTGTCACTCCTACAGAATCTGATTCCATTGGGAATGGCCTGTGAGTAATGATACCTTGAGTCTCAAGATGTCTCATAAACTCATAGGCACCAGCACGTCAGATGCTGGTTTACAAAAAAAAACCACACTCCTTCTTCTCTCCTCTCCCATCAGGCAAAAGGTATGGAAATGTGAAAACGCACACCTCCAGATTCAGGAACTGTTTCTTCTCAGCCGTGATCAGGCAATTGAACCATCCTACCAATAACTAGAGAGCGGTCCTGAGCTACGATCTACCTCATTGGAGACCCTGGGACTATCTTTAATCGGACTTTACTGGACTTTATCTTGCACTAAACATCATTCCACGTAATTCCCTTTATCATGTATCTGTAATCATGGGTTGCTGATACACCAAGGCAATAGCTTTTCACTGTACCTTGCAACGTGACCATAAACTAAACTAAGTTATTCAAGGTTAGACCTTACAGCCCAAAAGTTGTTGCTTTATTACTCACATCTGGGACCAGGGCCCATTAAACTAAAATATAATTAAAATACACAGGATATGACATGAGTGTTTAAGAGGCCTTTAAAAAAAAGCACATGAATATGCAGGGCATGGAGAGATATGGATCATGGAGATTGGAAGGGATTAGTTTAATTTGGCATCATATTCGACAGACATCGTGGGCTGAGTGAGGGGCCTGTTCCTCAACTGTACTCTTCTATGATCTATAATTTTATACGATTAATTCGCTTATGGCGTTCACGTTCTTTGGAAAGTGAACCAAAATGTCGCACACATGTGACCAGATGTCATCACATAAAATAATACATTAAAAAAATTATTGGAAGAGATGAACTTTATTTGTTGCTATTTTCTGACCTACAGAGCTATAATGCATGTCTGCTATAGATATGAACATTCTAGCTTTTATTAAATTCACAGATTGTAAGATAAAACTGAGAAATGCTTCAGTGTGAGGTCACACACGTGACCAGTCATATTTGACCTCTGACCCTAAACAAACATTGTCAGCATTATATATAAATTTCACTTGATAAACTTTGAAAAAAATATGAATCATATATATATAGTACAAAACAATGTACCTGTAATGCTTTCACAATTAGAAGAGATCTATTCCACAATTTTTCATATTTTGGTCACATACGTGACTAAGACTGGGCCTTATGTGAAACTCTTTGGATTAGACCCAGATTCCTCAAACTGCAAAAATGGCATGTTAAACCTCCCAGACACTGCTTATATAATGGAGGAATAAGCCTCCACCTGCAGGGGAAGTCTTCATCAGCAGTTACTACTGCTGCTCAGAGCTCTCAACACCTCAAGTAGCAGCACAGCGTCAGAAACCTGGGTTTGATCCTGGCCTTGGGTGTTGTCTGTGTGGAGATTTCCCGTTCTGCCTATGACCGCGTGGGTTGCCTCGGGGTGAACCGTTTCTCCCCCAGATCCCGAAGACGTGCGGGTTTGTAAGTTGACTGATCTCTGTAAATTGCCCCAACCAAGTGTGGATGAGAAAGTGGGATGACATAGATGTGGGATGACACAGGTGATCGATGGTTGGAGTGGACTCAGTGGGTCGAAGTGTGCAGAAAGGAACTGCAGATGCTGGTTTAAACCGAAGATAGACACAAAAAGCTGGAGTAACTCAGCAGGACAGGCATCATCTCTGGAGAGAGGAATGGGTGACGTTTCGGGTCGAGACCCTTCTTCAGAAACCCTTGATCTGAAGAAGGGTCTCAACCCGAACCATCACCCATTCCTCCTCTGCAGAGTTGCTGCCTGTCCCGCTGAGTTACTCCATCTTTGTATGTCTACCTTCAGTGGGCCAAAGGGCCTGTTTTCATGCTGTGTCTCTAAACTGAACTTAAACCTTCACAAGGTGACCCTGGAGACCATTAGGAAGAAGGGCAGATGGAAGTGGACCCTGGTGTGCTCACTCATGCTGGTGTTCCCATTCTTTAGCCTTTACTTTAGACTTTAGATTCAGCATGGAAAGATGCCCTTCAGCCAATCGTGTCCACGCCGACCAGAGAGGGGGAGGAAACCCAGGAAAAACCCCCACCGGTCACAGGGAGAACACACAAACTCCGTACAGACAGCACCCGTAGTCAGGATCGAACCCGGGTTTCTAGCGCTGTAAGGCAGCAAGCTTTCTGGCGCTTTCTAGCGCTTTAACGCTGCACCAGCATGCCACTCAGTCGCCAGGAACTGTGCAGGTAATGGGCTTCCTAGGGATGGTAGGAATGGGTGGTGGTCATAAGATCATAGGGTCATAAGGAATAGGAGAATTGGGCCATTCGGCAAGTCTTCGCCATTCAATCATGGCTGATCCATCTCTCCCTCCTAACCCCATTCTCCTGCCTTCTCCCCATAACCCCAGGCACTCGCACTAATCAAGAATCTATCTATCTCTGCCTTAAATATATCCACTGACTTGTCCCCCACAGCCAGGTGGGTCGGCAAAGTGCTTCACTGGCCCAGTTTTCCCACCGCTTTTTGTTGCTGGTTGTGTCGCAACAAAGATCAGCTGCTTAGCAACAGCTGTGGAAGCGTTAATCTTCAACAGCTGGAAAATGTAAAAAACACAAGCAATAGCCCTTTGGGCAACGTAGATTGCTTACAGCCACCACTGAACTCCCTCTGGAGGCAGGTACCGTACATTTTAAAACTAGTACTGGGTCTCGACTAATACTGGGTCTGCCCGGTCGTTATCCTGCACTGTAACCTTGCTTTCGTTAGAGGGTGAGAGAAAATAAGATCCAATTATAGCTCTTGTCACTCTAGTCACTCTCCGTCGGCTCCGTGCATTCCATTCCCCAGGCCCCATCCTCTCATCTTTACCATGGACGTCCAGTCCACTCTACACCTCCATCCCCCACCAGGACGGTCTCAAAGCCCTCCGGTTCTTCCTCGACCAGAGGAGCAACCCATACCCGTCCACTGACACCCTCCTCCGCCTAGCAGAGTTGGTAAAAAGGTACGTCGAACAATCCTTGTTCTCGGCGTACCAGGGCCCATCCCCGACCTCTACCTCCGTTACATCGACGACTGCTTTGGTGTCACCTCCTGCACCCACACACAACTGACTGACTTCATTCATTTCACCACCAACTTCATCCGGCACTCAAATACACTTGGACCATTTCCGACACTTCCCTACCATTCCTTGACCTCACCATCTCTATTGCAGGTGATACGCTCCTGACCGACATCCACTACAAACCTACTGACTCCCACAGCTACCTGGACTACTCTTCCTCCCACCCTGCTTCCTGTAAGGACTCCATCCCCTATTCCCAATTCTCCGTCTACGCCGCATCTGCTCCCAGGATGAGGTGTTCCACACCAGGTCATCACAAATGGCCTCATTCTTCAGAGAACGGGGATTCCCTCCCCCACTATAGATGAGGCTCGCACCAGGGTCTCCTCCATACCCCGCAAAAACACTGCCCTCGCTCCCCATTCCCCCACTCGCAAACAGGGCAGAGTCCCCCTGGTCCTCACCTTTCACCCCACCAGCCGGCAAATACAACATATAGTCCTCCGCCAGTTTCGCCACCTCCACGTGACCCCTCCACCCGCCACATCTTCCCATCTCCCCCCCTGTCTGCCTTCCGCAAAGACCGCTCCCTCCGCAACTCCCTTGTCCATTCTTCCCTCCCTCCCACTCTACCCCTTCCCCGGGCACTTTCCCTTGCAACCGCAAGAAATGCAACACTTGTCCCTTCACCTCCCCCCTCCACTCCTTTCAGGGACCCAAGCAGTCCTTCCAGGTCCGACAGAGGTTCACCTGCACCTCCTCCAACCTCATCTACTGCATCCGCTGCTCCAGATGCCAGATGATCTATATCGGTGAGACCAAGCGGAGGCTTGGCGATCGCTTCGCCGAACACCTCCGCTCGGTCCGCAATAACCAACCCGACCTCCCGGTGGCTCAGCACTTCAACTCCCCCTCCCATTCCACATCCGACCTCTCGGTCCTGGGCCTCCTCCACGGCCAGAGTGAGCAACACCGCAAGCTGGAGGAACAGCACCTCATATTCCGTTGGGGAGTCTGCATCCTTTGGGCTTGAATATTGAATTTTCTCAATTCTGTTAACCCTTGCTGTCTCCTCCCCTTCCCCACCTCTCCCTCAGCCCTCGGGCCCTGGCATTCCCTCTATCTCTATCTCTCCCCCACCCTAGTCGCACCAGCTTCTCATTTTCACACCACAAACAGCTTACAATGGCTTGTTCCCTTTATCACCGATACTTTTTTGCATATCTTCACTCATTGTTCCTTATCTCTCCACATCACCGTCTATATCTCTCGTTTCCCTGATCCCTGACCAGTCTGAAGAAGGGTCTCGACCCGAAACGTCGCCTATCTCCTTTGCTCCTTAGATGCTGCTGCACCCACTGAGTTTCTCCAGCTTTTGTGTACCCTCCAATTATAGCTCGTCGGGAACAGAAACCAAAGGTCACCTGAACTCATTTTTCACTCTTTTGAGTTGTTAAAGAAGGAACTGCAGATGCTGGAGAATCGAGGGTACACAAAAAGCTGGAGAAACTCAGCGGGTGCAGCAGCATCTAAGGAGCGAAGGAGATGGGCGACGTTTCAGGTCGAGACCCTTCTTCAGACTGGTCAGGGATCAGGGAAACGAGAGATATAGACGGTGATGTGGAGAGATAAAGAACAATGAATGAAAGATATGCAAAAAAGTATCGGTGATAAAGGGAACAAGCCATTGTAAGCTGTTTGTGGTGTGAAAATGAGAAGTTTGGTGCGACGGGTGGGGGGGAGATAGAGAGAGAGGGAATGCCAGGGCCGAGGGCTGAGGGAGAGGTGGGAAGGGGAGGAGACAGCAAGGGTTAACAGAATTGAGAAAATTCAATGTTCAAGCCCAAAGGATGCAGACTCCCCAAGCGGAATATGAGGTGCTGTTCCTCCAACTTGCGTGTTGCTCACTCTGGCCGTGGAGGAGGCCCAGGACCGAGAGGTCGGATGTGGAATGGGAGGGGGAATTGAAGTGCTGAGCCACCGGGAGGTCGGGTTGGTTAATGCGGACCGAGCGGAGGTGTTCGGCGAAGCGATCGCCAAGCCTCCGCTTGGTCTCACCGATATAGATCATCTGGCATCTGGAGCAGCGGATGCAGTAGATGAGGTTGGAGGAGGTGCAGGTGAACCTCTGTCGGACCTGGAAGGACTGCTTGGGTCCCTGAAAGGAGTGGAGGGGGGAGGTGAAGGGACAAGTGTTGCATTTCTTGCGGTTGCAAGGGAAAGTGCCCGGGGAAGGGGTAGAACGGGAGGGGAGGGAAGAATTGACAAGGGAGTTGCGGAGGGAACGGTCTTTGCAGAAGGCAGACGGGGGGAGATGGGAAGATGTGGCGAGTGGAGGGGTCACGTTGGAGGTGGCGAAACTGGCGGAGGACTATGTGTTGTATTTGCCGGCTGGTGGGGTGAAAGGTGAGGACCAGGGGGACTCTGCCCTGTTTGCGAGTGGGGGAATGGGGAGAGAGGGCAGTGTTGCGGGGTATGGAGACCCTGGTGCGAGCCTCATCTATAGTGGGGGAGGGGAATCCCCGTTCTCTGAAGAATGAGGCCATTTGTGATGACCTGGTGTGGAACACCTCATCCTGGGAGCAGATGCGGCGTAGGCAGAGAAATAGGGGATGGAGTCCTTACAGGAAGCAGGGTGGGAGGAAGAGTAGTCCAGGTAGCTGTGGGAGTCAGTTGGTTTGTAGAGGATGTCGGTCAGGAGTGTATCACCTACAATAGAGATGGTGAGGTCAAGGAATGGTAGGGAAATGTCGGAAATGGTCCAAGTGTATTTGAGTGCCGGATGGAAGTTGGTGGTGAAATGGATGAAGTCAGTCAGTTGTGTGTGGGTGCAGGAGGTGACACTAAAGCAGTCGTCGATGTAACGGAGGTAGAGGTCGGGGATGGGGCCCTGGTACGCCGAGAACAAGGATTGTTCGACGTACCCGACAAAGAGGCAAACGTAGCTGGGGCCCATGCGTGTGCCCATAGCTACGCCTTGTGCTTGGAGGAAATGGGAGGAGTCAAAATAGAAGTTATTGAGGGCTAGGCGTCACTCTTTTGATGCAATTTATGAGGATGTTGCCAGGACCTGAGGGCCTGAGCTGCAGCGAGAGGCTGGGAAGACGCAAGAGGCTTTCTCGAGGTGCATAAGATTATGAGAGGAATAGATAGTGTGAATGCAGAGTCTTTCACCCAGAGTAAGAGAATCAAGAACCAGAGCTCATAGGTTAAAGGTGATAGGGCAAAGTTACCCCACAGGTTCCTATTAAATCTTTATCCCCTTACCTAAATTATCTGAATGGTGGCCGATTGGGGAAAAGGGGAGATGCAATGAGGCCAGTCATTGAAAGTAGGCATGCAGGTGCAGCAGGCAGTGACGAAAGCGAATGGTATGTTAGCATTCATAGCAAAAGGATTTGAGTATAGGAGCAGGGAGGTTCTACTGCAGTTGTACAGGGTTTTGGTGAGACCACACCTGGAGTATTGCGTACAGTTTTGGTCTCCAAATCTGAGGAAAGACATTCTTGCCATAGAGGGGGTACAGAGAAGGTTCACCAGACTGATTCCTGGGATGTCAGGACTTTCATATGAGAAAAGACTGGATAGATTCGGCTTGTACTCGCTAGAATTTAGAAGATTGAGGGGGGATCTTATAGAAACTTACAAAATTCTTAAGGGGTTGGACAGGCTAGATGCAGGAAGATTGTTCCCGATGTTGGGGAAGTCCAGAACTAGGGGTCACAGTTTAAGGATAAGGGGGGAGTCTTTTAGGATCGAGATGAGGAAAACATTTTTCACACAGAGTCCTTGGAATCTCTGGTGAGTCTCTCAAATCTCTGCCACAGGAGGTGGTTGAGGCCAGTTCATTGAGGCCAGTTCATCAGCCCAACTTGCCCACACCGGCCAACATGTCCCAACCACTGCTCAAAGAAAACAGTGTAGGAACAGCATCTGCTCTGTTCTTATCACGCTCGGGGATAGACACAGAATTCAGATAACCACCCTCTCCTGTTCGTGTTAGGACGGGTCAGTCCTGATGAAGGGTCATCAATCTGTAACTTTCACTTGTATTCTACTCGGGTAGCTTACGACCAAACCGTATGAACATTGAATTCTCCAATTTTAGTGAATTAACCTACAAACGCCCTCCCCTTTTCACCACCTCCCCCTTTTCCCCCTCTCACCCCCATGAGCCACTTGGATGAGCACCCATTTCTCCCATTCCCCTGATCCCTCCCACTGATATTCCCTCCTCTGGCTTCACATTTCCTGCCTTTTCGATCACATTTATTTGGCTTTTAATCTCTGGCCTTTATCCACCCATCTGCCATCCAACCCCCACCCCCCTCACCCCCATCCCCCTCCTCATCTGTATCCACCTGTCACTTGCCAAGCTTTGTCTTCCCCCCCTTCTCTTCCAGAGGAGGTACTTGAGGCAGGTAGGGACTGTTTCCATGCTGTACAACTCTATGACTTTGAGTGTACTCCAATTTAGCTACTGTGTGTTAAGGATAAAATTCCCAGCAGTCGTTATAAGAGTATTTTAATAAGAGTATTTAAAAAAAAAAAACACTTTGCTCTCATCTCAAGTAAACTGGTCACAGATAGAACTCCTACTTATAAATGAACAGATTACAACAGGTTGGATTAACTCACATGTAAAAATTGGGTTGCTTTCAGGGAAATTGAGTGAAAATGGATTTGATCACATCACGAACAATTTTCACAAAAAGCTGGAGCAACTCAGACGGTCTCTCTGGAGAAAAGGGATAGGCGACGTTTCAGATCGAGACCCTTCTTCAGACCCGAAGCGTCACCCATTCATTCCTTCTCTCCAGAGATGCTGCCCGCCCCGCCCAGTTACTCCAGCTTTTTGTGTCTATCTTCGGTTTAAACCAGCACCTGCGGTTCCTTCCTACACCTAACAATTTTCACGCGACTCCCATTTGCGAAGTACATTCCACACAGTAGCAACCAGCGACTAGGCAAACTGATGGAGCACAGACCTAGTGCGAACACATCCACTCCAGACCTAACGATCTAACTCCGGCACCAATCAAATCCACTCCCTTCCGTCGGAAGCACGAATCTATTACTTCCGACGATAGACACAAAAAGCAGGAGTAACTCAGCGGGACAGGCAGCATTTCTGGACAGAAGAAATTGGTGACGCCTCGGGTAGAGATCCTTCTTCAGACTGAGAGTCACGGGGGAGAGAGACGAGAGATATGGAAGGGTAAGGTGTGAAAAATGAGAGATCAAAGGGGCAAAGATCAAGGAAAATGTAGAATTATTGTTAGCTAGGGAAGGTGACAACGATGCCTACAGTGTAAAATGTAATCTCTCGTTTTTCTCACAACACCCTTCCATATCTCTCGTTTCCCTCTCCCCTGACTCTCAGTCTGAAAAAGGGTCTCGACCCAAAACGTCACCAATTTCTTCTGTCCAGAGATGCTGCCTGTCCCGCTGAGTTACCGCAGCATTTTGTGCCTATCTTCGGTGTAAGCCAGCATCCGCAGTTCCTTCCAACACAATGTATTACTTTCCTTTGGCTGACCCTGCCTGCTTAACTCCACCTAGTATACAAGCTGACGTCCCACAACAGCACACGGTCATATCTGGTTGCCCATTTCAAACCACTTGCAGTACGAGAAGGAATTGATACGAAATTGCCCTTCCAATAGACAATAGACAATAGGTGCAGGAGTAGGCCATTCGGCCCTTCAAGCCAGCACCACCATTCACTGTGATCATGGCTGATCATTCACAATCAGTACCCCGTTCCTGCCTTCTCCCCATATTCCTTGACTCCGCTATCTTTAAGAGCTCTGTCTAACTCTAACATAGCCCCATTCTCCTACTTTCTCTCTTTAACCTTTGACACAATTACTAATCAAGAATCTATCAAACTCTGCCTTAAAAATTCCCACCGACTTGGCCTCCACAGCTATCTGTGGCAATGACGTCTGCAGTCATTGTGGTGTGGCAACCACCCCCTGGCTAAAGAAATTCCTCCTCATCTCCCTTCTGAAGGTGTGTCTTTTTATTCTGAGGCTGTGCCCTCTGGTCTTGGGCCCTCCCACTACTGGAAACATCCTCTCCTCATCCACTCTATCTCAGTGTGTGCATCGCCTGTTATATATTAGTAGATGCAGGAGATAGCTCTGGTCTTCAGAGGACCACCTGACAATCTCATGCCGCCCATTCTACCTTCCCCGGGGGGTTCAGCTCAGTGATTGTCGCAGCCGTCTACGTTCCACCGCAGGCGGACACCGACGTGGCACTGTCGGCCCTACACGATGTCCTAAGCTCGACAACAAATCACGAACCCGGATGCGGCTATGGTGGTGGCTGGAGATTTTAATAAATCAAATCTCAAGCAGGTCATGCCGAACTCCTACCAACACATCACGTGTGCCACCAGGGGGGAGAGAACATTGGACCACTGCTATACGCCGTTCCGGAAGGGCAACAGGGCCGTTTCACTCCCTCCCCTAGGAATATCTAACTCGCTGCCATTTTCCTGTGTAAACAGAGGATAGTTCGGGAAGTGGTAGAGACGAGGGAGGTAAAGCGGTGGTCCGACCAGTCAGAGGCCATGCTGCAAGATGCACTGAGCGATGTCGACTGGAATATGTTCCAAGCAAGTTCCAGCGACGTCAGTGAGTTCGCGGAAGCAGTCACGGACTTCATTGCAGCAATAGCCGACAGCATCGTCCCCACGGTAAGGGTTAGCATCTTTCCGAATCAAAAACCCTGGGTGGACAGGTCCGTTCGTGTTGCCTTGAATGCTCGCACCGCTGCCTACAACTCTGGCCTGGCATCCGGAAACATGGACGTCTACAAGGTAGAGTCCTACCGACTGCGAAGGGCGGTGAAGGACACAAAAAGGAGGTACAGAGACAAGATGGAGTCACAGATGGAGCAGCAGGACACCAGACGCCTGTGGCAGGGGCTACGGACTGTAACCAACTACCGGAGCACCCCACCCTCATCCGCAAGTGCCGGCACCTCCCTCCTAGCTGATGACCTGAACTCCTTCTACACTCGTTTCGAGACGGGCAACATCACCCCAGGTCTGCCGACTATCGACAATACCGCCAGCGGGCTGGCTAACGAAGCTGATGGGAGGAATGAGCACACATTCTCGCTGTCCGAGCACGATGTGAGGAGGGCTCTGACACGGGTGAACACGAGGAAAGCTGCAGGCCCCGATGGCATCTCGGGGCGAGTACTTAAGCCCTCTGCTACGCAGCTAGCTCACTACAATATTCAACCTCTCCCTGGCCAGGTCCGTGGTCCCTGCCTGCTTCAAAAAATCCACCATTGTACCTGTACCAAAGAATGCCTCCCCAGCCTGTCTGAATGACGACCGTCCGGTGGCCCTCACCTCGGTAGTTATGAAATGCTTTGAGAGGCTGGTGAAGAAACACATCTGCGCCTTCCTCCCTCGCAACATGGACCCATTACAATTCGCAAACCGTCCGAACAGATCCACGGACGATGCGGTCTCCCAGGTTTTGCACACCGCTCTCTCTCATCTTGACAGCCAGAAGGGGGGCTACGTGAGGATGCTGTTCATAGACTTCAGTTCAGCCTTCAACACGATAGTCCCCACCAGACTGGCTGAGAAGCTACTGGATTTGGGGCTCAACACCCCCCTGTGTGCCTGGGTCCTGGACTTTCTCACCACCAGGCCCCAGGTAGTCAAGATGGGAGGGAATACATCGAAGTTCCTCACCCTGAGCACAGGATCCCCCCAGGGCTGCGCCCTCAGCCCCCTATTGTACTCCCTGTACACACATGACTGTGTGGCTAGGTTCAGCTCCAACTCGATAATCAAGTTTGCTGATGACACCGTGGTGGTGGGCCTGATCACAGACAATGATGAGAAGGCCTACCGGGAGGAGGTGGCTGATCTGGCACTCTGGTGTCAGGACAACAGCCTCCTCTTGAACATCAAAATAACGAAGGAGCTGATCGTGGACTTTAGGAGGGCACATGATCCGAGGACGTACACACCATTGAGGATACATGGGGATACTGTGGATAGGGTGAGCTGTTTTAAATACCTGGAAGTCCACATCTCTGAGGATATGACATGGACATCGCACGCTGCAGCACTCGTGAGTAAGGCAAGGCAGCGCCTTTACCACCTCAGCCAATTGAGGAAATTCAGAGTGTCTCCGAGGATCCTACAGTGCTTCTACTCAGCGGCTGTGGAAAGCATATTGTCTGGAAATATCACGATTTGGTTTGGGAATTGCTCTGCCCAGGACAGGAAGGCTCAGCCGAGAGTAGTGCGTTCGGCCGAACGCACGATGGGAACTACACTCGCCCCTCCGCAGGAACTATACATCAGGAGGTGTAACTCCAGAGCCAATAAGATCATGGGAGACCCCTTCCACGCCAGCAACGGACTGTTCCAGCTGCTACGGTCAGGCAAACGCCTCCGTTGCCATGCTGTGAGAACGGAGAGGATGAGAAGGAGTTTCTTCCCAGAGGCCATTCGGACTGTAAACTCCTATCTCACCAGGGACTAACTTTACTGTACCACAATACCGCCCACAATATTTAAAATGGAAAAAACATGTGATCCTGTTCCATTCTGTTTGTAGTTTGTTGGTTGTTTGTTGGTTTGTTTTTTTGAACAAAGTCCCCAGGCACGGCCACTTTTCATTTCACTGCACATCCCGTATGTGTATGTGACGAATAAACTTGACTTGACTTGGTGTTGTCGTCAGAGACCACATTGCCTGGCCAGCCCCACACCACTCTGGACAAACACTCATTTCACTCCTGCCGTCGGGAAGAAGATACAGGAGCCTGAAAACTATTGTGTCCAGGTTTATGAACAGCTTCTTCCCTGGCAGCCAATAGGCTATTAAACACTAGACTATAGTTTTGAACCTTCAAATAAGTTTTGTCTAAACTGACCAAGCATAGACTTGACAAGGTCATCCTGTGTTGGTTGGGGTTGGATTCAACAGTGCATGTCTTGTGTAGTTGTTTTTTCAAAGGCTACAGAGAGATTGGGTGGAAAGTGGGCTGAAAGATGGCAGATGGATAACTGATAAGTGTGAAGTGCTACATACAAAATACGAACATGGTAGGGAATATGCGAACAGAGGGATCTAGGAATAACGTGCATAGTTCCCATCGCAATGTGGTAAAGAAAGCCTTTGTGTGACACAACTTTATGTCAACAAAATAGAGAGAGTACAGAGGAGATTTACTATACAAAGGTCTTTATTCTTTGGAGCGCAGAAGGTAAGGGGGACAGGGATGAAAGGGATAGACAGAGTTGACGTGGATCGTGCGGGTAGGGGAAGATTTCAAATTAGGGCATGACAGAATGTAAGGACAGATGATTCGGGGTAGTGGGGAGGTAACGTGAGGGGGAACTTCTTTCCTCACAGAGGTTGGTGGCTGTGTGGAATCAACTCCCCGCAGAATGGTGGAGGCAGGATTTAACATTAAGAGTAAAGTGGACAACCGTTGGAGGGTTGGTGCAGGTGGGACTGTTGGCAGGGGTCCTGGTTTTCCGTGCTGTACTTGTTATATGGTTATATGGCTATATGGTTGTGGGTAGATTTGGCTGAAGGACCTGTATCCACATTGTATAAGTATTTGACTCCATGACTCTATGACACTAAGCCGTTTGTTTCCAATGGGCGACATATACTTTGCCTACGGTGCTACCTGGAGCCCTCAGCATATGGAATCCCTCAGGTTGTACCCCAGGGAAACTGGGCTGACTGCTGGTGTAAAATCGTCACGTATGACAACGACACCAAAACAAATCTGCTGCTTGGATGATGCATGCCACAGTGGCGCAGCTGGTAGAACTGTTGCCTCACGGAGCCTGAGGCCCAATTTGATCCTGTCCTCGGGTGCCACATGTGTGGAGTTTGCACGTTATCCCTGTTACTGCTCGTGTTTCCTCCAGGCGCTCTGGCTTCATAGAAACATAGAAAATAGGTGCAGGAGGAGACCATTCAGCCCTTGGAGCCAGCACCACCATTCATTGTGATCATGGCTGATTGTCCCCTATCAATAACCCGTGCCTGCCTTCTCCCCATATCCCTTGACTCCACTAGCCCCTAAAGCTCTATCTAACTCTCTCTTAAATCCATCCAGTGATTTTGCCTCCACTGCCCTCTGTGGCAGGGAATTCCATAAATTCACAACTCTCTGGGTGAAAAAGATTTTTCTCACCTCAGTCTTAAATGACCTCCCCTTTATTCTAAGACTGTGGCCCTGGTTCTGGACTCGCCCCACATTGGGAATATTTTTCCTGCATCTAGCGTGTCCAGTCCTTTTATAATTTTATATGCTTCTAGACGATTCCCCCTCATCCTTCTAAACTCCATCCACATCCCAAAAGACGTGTGGGTTTGTAGGTTAATTGGCCACTGTGGTGTATATGGAGTAGATGAGAAAATGGGATAATGTAGAACTAGTGTAAGTGGGAGATCAATGTTTAGCATTGCTTCCACGCTGTCTTTCAATTCAATTCGAGAACACTCTAAACCGAACTAAACTAAACTGAATACGGTTTACCAATGATGGGGGAGACTAAAACTGGCAATGCGGATGAGGCCAGAATGCAAGAAGCACAGGATGGAAAGGAATGAGGAAAAACAACTGCGGTACAATGGAGGAAAGAGGAGTGAGGATAAAGAGGAGAAGGGAACTGTATACACACATTTCATTCAGTATCGAGTAACAACATTCCCCATCAGGGAGCAGAGAATGAGAGTAGATTACATTGTTACACAAAGCCATAGAGGGGCTTTTGTTCAGAAACAACCCTGATTCAACTGAGCCGTCGAGGAGATTTCAGAGAAAATGACTGGCATTAGATAGTTGTAATGGAACAATTGGCCGTAACGGCAGCCTGACTTCAGTCGCTTGGCACTCCAGAGGAAAATAAAAACATCCGCCAGTCCTGGAGAATAATCTCCATTACACAGCTGATTATTAATTTCAGGACAATTAAGCTCTGCAGGGACCATTTTCACACCATTTTCAAAATAAAAATAATCAAGGCTTCAGCCTTTCAGGAAGGCTTTCTTTCACCATTCCTGGATAAAGCAATATTCTTGGCTGTGTTTCATTTGCTTATTATCTTTTATTATAGACTGCATTAAAATGTTGCACATTTCATTTCCCTAAGGGACCCTCATTATATTCACCAGACGGCAAAGGTTATACTGTGCAGTGTTGGGGGTGGGGTATGGTACAGGCAGCGTTTTATATGCGCTACGGGTAAGTCTCCTGTGAGTTCGCTCACTATTCTTTTTCTGAAAATCCAGTCCCTTCTCCACCATTGATTCCACTTCTCCTTTTCCCTCTCTTTGTTCATATCTCTCTCACAGGCTCCTTGTGATGTCTCCATTTCTTCCATCGACTCTTGGTCTCACTTTTATTCTGCCTCTTTCTCCACCGCTGTCTGCTCTCTATTTTGTCTGTAACTCGTTTTCACCCAGCCCTCAGCTAACAATGGCCTGGTCCTTTTATCATCGTTACTTTTTTGCATATCATTCATTCATTTGTTATATATCTCTCTATATCACCATCTATATCTCTCATTTCCCTTTCCCCTGACTCTCAGTCTGAAGAAGGTTCTTGTCCCGAAACTTCACTTATTCCTTTTCTCCAGAGATTTGGTTTAAACCAGCATCTGCAGTTCATTCCTACACTTACTCTGTGTGTGTGTGTGTGTGTGTGTGTGTGTGTGTGTGTGTGTGTGTGTGTGTGTGTGTGTGTGCATGTATGTGTATGTATATGTGTGTGAGAGTGTGTGTATGTAAATGTGTGTATGTGTGTGTGTATATGTATGTGTGTGTGTGTGTGGACATGCGTGTATGTGTGTGTGTGTGTGTGTGTGTGTGTACATGTGTGTGTGCATGTGTGTGTGGACATGTGAATGTGTGTGTGTGTGATTTGTCAGGGTCCCTCAGACCCTCCATATTCCTTTACACTTTGTTTCATTTTCAATAATTTTAAACTTCTGTTCCTTTTTGTTCTTTAATGTTTCAGGTGCTTGTTGTAGAACATAGAACAGAATCTCACATCATCACAGAACAAGCCATTTAGCCCACAATGTCTGTGGCGAGATAGTTCATGTTCATAAGATCATAAGTAATTGGACCAGAATTAGGCCATTTGGCCCATCAGGTCTACTTCGCCATTCAATCATGGCTGATCTATCTTTCCCTCCTAACCCCATTCTCCTGCCTTCTCCCCATAACCTTTGACACCCTATCCAATCAAGAGTCTGTCAATCTCCACCTTAAAAAGACCCAATGACGGCCTTCTCCCATATCCCCTGACAACTGAACAAATCAAGAATCTATCTCTGCCTTAAAAAATATCCATTGGCTTGGCCATCACAGTCGTCTGTAGCAATGAATTCCATGGACTCACCACCCTCTTACTAAAGAAATTCCTCCTCATCTCCTTCCTAAAGGTACATCCTAAAATTCTGACGCTATGACCTCTACTCCTAGACTCTCCCACATCCTGTCCACATACACTCTATCCAAGCCTTTCACTATTCGGTAAGTTTCAATGAGGTCCTCCTTCAATCTTCTAAACTCCAGCGAGTACAGGCCCAGTGCCATCAAACACTCGTGTTAAAGAAGGAACTGCAGATGCTAGAGAATCGAGGGTACACAAAAGGCTGGAGAAACTCAGCGGGTGCAGCAGCATCTAAGGAGCGAAGGAGATAGGCGACGTTTCGGGTCGAGACCCTTCTTCAAACACTCGTCGTAGGTTAACCCACTCATTCCTGGGATTATTCTTGTAAACCTCCGCTGGACCCTCTCCAGCGCCAGCACACCCTTCCTCAGATATGGGGCCCAAAATTGCTCACAATATTCCAATACTCCTGCCAATCTGCCTGCATATAATCTCTATCCCTCCATTCCCTGCATAATCATGGTCTGCCATAAAAGCTAGGGACTACCTTTGTGATATTAAGTCGCACCTATGACATTTCTAATGGCTCTGATGCCTCTCTAATCCTCCTGAAGGTGGGCTGACATGATGAGTGGAAAGTAAGATGAAACGTGAATCTTTACATTTCTTTTGTCAGAGGTGGTGAATCTGTGGAATTCATTGCCACAGATGGCTTTGGATGTCAAGTCAATGGATATTTGTACGCAGAGATAGATAGATTCTTGATTAGTACAGGTGTCAGGGGTAATGGGGAGAAGGCAGGGGGAATGGGGTTAGGAGGGAGAGATAGAACAGCCATGATTGAATGGTAGAATAGACATGATGGGCCGAATGGCCTAATTCTGTTCCTATCACTTATAACCTTATGACCTAATGACCTTTAGTTCACAGCAAACAAATATAGTGAGAAGTCTTATGATTAAATTACTTATGAAGTCAATCAGTTCAATTGTTCTTGTGTTATTTATAGTTTTAGTTTTAGAGATAACAACGAGGAAACAGGCCCTTCAGCCCACACCGACCAGCGATCCCCGCACATTTAACCTACAAACCTGTACGTCTTTGGAGTGTGGGAGGAAACTGATGAAATCGGAGAAAATCCCACGCGGTCACAGGGTGAACGTACAAACCTCGTACCGATCACAGCCCCCGTAGACAAGATTGCACCCGGGTGTCTGGCGCTGTAAGGCAGTCGCTCTACTGCTGCGCACTGTGCCGCCCTTTGCAAAATTCAAGTCAGGGTGAGTGTCTTCCTGGAATCTTTCAACCTGTTGATCTCATGCAACATTGTGGCTACAGGTCGAACGAGATCACGGAACCCGCCTGTCAAATTGCATCTGATAACTCAGCAGACTTTCCTGGTGAAATTGCCCATTTAAAAGTCCTGAAAGAAAAAAACTCACAGGATAAGCTTTGAGTGCAGTGCTCAACGTCTAGCACCAGGTGTTATTTGGAAGGTAGGCACCGCGCAAAAAAGCTGGGGTAGCTCAGCGGGACAGGCAACAACTCTGGAGAAAAAGGAAAGGTGACGTTTCAGGTCGACTGAGAATAGGTTAATTGGCTCTGTAAAATCGTCCCCAGTTTGTGGGACGGAACTAGTGTACAGGCGACTGTCTGTTGGCGCGGACTCGGTGGGCCTAAGTGCCTGGCTCCACGCTGTATCTCTAAATAGACAATAGACAATAGACAATAGGTGCAGGAGTAGGCCATTCGGCCCTTCGAGCCAGCACTGCCATTCAATGTGATCATGGCTGATCATCCCAATCAGTACCCCGTTCCCGCCTTCTCGCCATATCCCCTCACTCCGCTATCTTTAAGAGCCCTATCTAGCTCTCTCTTGAAAGCATCCAGAGAACCTGCCTCCACCGCCCTCTGAGGCAGAGAATTCCACAGACTCGCCACTCTCTGTGAGAAAAAGTGTTTCCTCGTCTCCGTTCTAAATGGCTTACTCCTTATTCTTAAACTGCGGCCCCTGGTTCTGGACTCCCCCAACATCGGGAACATGTTTCCTGCCTCTAAGGTGACCAAACCCTTAACAACCTTATATGTTTTAAAGAGATATCCTCTCATCCTTCTAAACTCCAGAGTGTGCGAGCCCAGCTGCTCCATTCTCTCAGCGTACGACAGGCCCACCATCCCGGGAATTAAACTTGTAAACCTACGCTGCACTCCCAAAATAGCAAGAATGTCCTTCCTCAAATTAGGGGACCAAAACTGCACACAATACTCCAGGTGTGGTCTCACTAGGGCTCTGTACAACTGCAGGAGGACCTCTTTGCTCCTATGTTCGATTCCTCTTGTTATAAAGGCCAACATGCCATTCGCTTTCTCCACTGCCTGCCGTACCTGCATGCTAATCCAAACTAATCAAAGTAAACGTATTGCTTCACTCCATTCAAAATATCTGCTTTTCTTACCCAGATGGGCAGAGAAGGTGGACTACTATAGTGTCACACCAAAGAACATTTCTCCTCCATTCATTGTGTTAGCATTATGAGGAACGATGGCTTGGCAATGCCAATAAACGCCCTTATCTAGATTTATGAGCAGGAAGCAGGAAATATGATTGTTGGGAAAGGAAAATCGACCGTGTTATGTTAACATTTAAGAACTGGCGCACATGAACCTAGATGTTGATATCGATAGAACATCTTGTTAGATGACAGCTGCAGCTATCGCTCTTTATGAACCCTTGACCATCTGTTTCTCACCGTCCCACGAGGCGCCCTTTGTATCTCCAAGCATTGCTGCATCCCCGCGCATAATATTTTATTCAAATTAAGATGGCAAAGACTGGGTAACTGGGTAATTTATCAAAAATTTGCCCCAATTATACAGCCATTAAGGCGGATTGACCTAATACTTTTGTCCCTGTTAAACAAATTTTGCTTGTCATTTTGCGGCAAACACAAAGAAATGCTCAGCAGAGAAAGGGTGCAATCATCATTATGGAAATTACAATTTGCACAATATAAAATCGACTGTAAGCATTAACACTGATGAGGCTCATATTTCATTAACCATCTGTATGAAAATAATGGTTTCTGCAGGGAATTAAAGTTCTTGGGCCAGTAATCTCTATTGAGCAATATAATTAGATGGATAAAGCCCATTTTTGCAAGGCATTCGACATAGCTTGAACAATACATGCTAGTTCTTTCTATATACTATTACTAACGATTCACAATAAGCAGGTTACAGCATTACACAGCGGATTAAACTGCATGTGCAGAGACCCCTATTATTTCAATGCTACACCGATTAAAATGAGCAAATTGGTCGGGATTAGATTTTGCCGGATTGATTTTCATTTCTGATGTTCATGCGTCTCTTTTCATGGAGGCTCCTGAGTTGACAATGCTGGGTTTTTTTTTTGATTAGTCACCACTTAAAACAGTGCAGGGAGGTGGAGCGTGATGCTCATATTACAGTCCAGCGGGAACCTGAGGGAACATTAGCACTTTCTTCCCCATACCAATTGAAATGCCACAGAAATTGATGAGTAACGTTGTCGGTGCCAGACCGAAGGCAAGGCTGGCCACCTGTCTAATTAGTCTAATTGCATACCTATTTTGCACTCATTCGACAAGAGATTGTTATCGTGTTTTCAAAGGACACTGCGTGCAGTGGAAGCTCCACTTGGATTTACGTCAGGCCCACAATTTAACTAACCCTCCCATTCCCACACTGGCCTTTCCGTCCTGGGCCTCCTCCACTGGCAGAGTGGCGAGTTCACACAAAGAGTGGTGGGTGTATGGAACAAGCTGCCACAGGAGGTATTTAAGAAGGAACTGCAGATGCTGGAGAATCGAGAGTTACACAAAAAGCTGGAGAAACTCAACCCGCTGAGTTTCTCCAGCTTTTTGTGTAACCCCTGCCACAGGAGGTAGTTGAGGCTAGGACTCTCCCAAAATTTAACAAGCAATTAGATGGCTACATGGGTAGAGCTCTTAAAGATAGCGGAGCCAAGGGATATGGGGAGAAGGCAGGAACTGATTGTGGATGATCAGTCATGATCACATTAAATGGTGGTGCTGGCTCAAAGGGCCGAATGGCCTACTCCTGCACTTATTGTCTATTGTCTATTGTCTATTGATTAGTTTGGAGGTATATGGACCAAACGTGGGCAGGTGGGACTAGTTTAGCTGGGACATGTTGGCCGGTGTGGGCAAGTTGGGCCAAAGAGCCGGTTTTCATGCTGTATCACTCTATGACTCTATGACTAGTGAGGCCTAACACAAATTGGAAGAGCAGCACCTCATATTTCAATAGACAATAGACAATAGGTGCAGGAGTAGGCCATTCGCTTGGGCAGCTTACAAATCAGTGATATGACTATTGATATGCCTAATTTCAAGTAACCCCTGCTTTCCCTCTCTCTCTGTCCCTCCCCCACCCTAGTTGTCCGACTAGTTTGACTGCCCTGATTACTTTTACTGATTGTGTGCCTCCTTGTCACCTTCCTCTCAGCTAATAATGAACCATTCTATATTTCCTTGTTCGAGGCGTACCGTGGCCTATCCCCAAACTCTACCTCCGCTACATCGATGACTGCATCAGTACTACCTCCTGCGCCCACACACAACTCACTGACTTCATCCACTTCACCACTAACTTCCATCCGACACTCAAATTCACCTGGACCATTTCCGACATCTCCCTACCGTTTCTAGACCTCACTATCTCCATCGCAGGTGACAGACTACTGACCAATATCTATTATAAACCCACTGACTCCCATGGCTATCATGACTCCTCTTCTTCCCACCCTGCTTCCTGTAAGGACTCCATCCTCTACTCCCAATTCCTCCATCTACGTCGCATCTGCAGCCAGGATGAGGTGTTACAAACCAGGGCATCGGAGATGTCCTCATTCTTTAGGAAACGGGGCTTCCCCTCTTCTACTATAGATGAGGCCCTCACCAGGGTCTCTTCTATACCCTGTAACTCTGCTCTCACTCCCCATCCCCCACTCGTAACAAGGGCAGAGTCCCCCTTGTCCTCACCTTCCACCATCCCAGCCGTCACATACAACAGATAATCCTCCAACATTTTCGCCACCTCCAACGGGAACCCACCACTGGCCACATCTTCCCATTTCCTCCCCTTTCGGCTTTCCACAGAGACCACTCCCTCCGTAACTCCCCGGTCAATTTGTCCCTTCCCACCCAAACCACCCTCTCTCCTGGCACTTGTCCTTGCAACCGCAGGAAATGCTACACTTGTCGCTTTACCTCCCCTCTTGACTCCATCCAAGGACCCAAGCAGTCTTTCCAGGTGCGGAAGAGGTTCACCTGCACCTCCTCCAACCTCATCTATTGCATCCGCTGCTCTAGGTGTCAGCTGCTCTACACCGGTGAGACCAAGCGTAGGCTTGGCAATCGCTTCGTCCAACTCATCCGCCCGGTTCGCAATAACCAACCTGATCTCCTGGTGGCTCAGCACTTCAACTCCCCCTCCCATTCCGAATCCGACCTTTCTGTCCTGGGCCTCCTCCATGGCCAGAGTGGGGCCCACCGTAAATTGGAGGAGCAGCATCTCATATTTTGCTTGGGTAGTTTACACCCCAGCGGTATGAACATTGACTTCTCCAATTTCAGGTAGTCCCTGCTTGCTCCCTCTTTCTGCTCCCCTTTCCAGCTCTCCCTCAGCCCACTGTCTCCGCCTCTTCCTTTCTTCTCCCGCCCCCCCCACCCCCACATCAGTCTGAAGAAGGGTCTCGACCCGAAACGTCGCCTATTTCCTTCGCTCCATAGATGCTGCCTCACCCGCTGAGTTTCTCCAGCATTTTTGTCTACCTTCGATTTTCCAGCATCTGCAGTTCCTTCTTAAACATTCGACATTTCCTTTTCATCGTCTGTTTTGATCCGTCTTTTTCACACCTTACCCCTCCATATCTAGACTCCCTCTGCTCTGAGTTTGAAGAAGGGTCTCAACCCGAAATGTTACCCATTCCTTCCCTCCAGAGATGCTGCCTGTCCCGCTGAGTTACTCCAGCATTTTGTGTCTATCCTCAGCGTAAACCAGCGTCTGTAGTTCCTTCCTTTTAATTTAGCTTAGAGATACAGCGCAGAAACAGGCGCTTCGACCCACCAAATCTGCACCGACCAACGATCCCCGCATATTAACACTGTCCTACACTAGGGACACGCTTTACATTTATACCACGCTCTTTGGAGTATGGGAAGAAACAGGATATCTCGGAGAAACCCCCATGCAGGTCACGGGGAGAACGTACAAACTCCGTACAGACAGCACCCGTGGTCAGGATCGAACCCGGGTCTCTGGCGTTGTAAGCGTTGTATGACAGCAACATCTACCGCTGCCCCACCGTGCCCCCCCCTACACTAACAGTCCACTGTGTTTACACTGCTGCGGAACTTTGCTACAAAAGGAGGGAACCAGACAGACAAGGCACATGTCCCTAATGACAGCTGCGTAGTATTGCTGCCAGAATTCAAAGACATCAATAAGCTGGCACTCACCAGAAGTCACATGGCATGGGTCAGCTGCCTATTTGCATCTTGCTTCACAAGTAACCATAGTCCAATGGCATTAACACTGCTGTTACTTTGTAACGGCTCCAGCCTCTTTCATTCTGGGCTTTTACCAACTGCACTTGCCATGCATATTTAGCGCAGCGTGAATGGGGTGTACAGACCTTTCTGCAAGGCTAGGCACTTTATTCCAAAACTGGATTGACTCCAACCGACAATCACCAGGAAATGGTTACAATTACTGTTCGGTATGAAACTAGTACTTAGCGTATTTAGAGAAATGTTCCACATTAAAGGGATCAGACATTGATCGATTTTAAATGTAAAAGGGGTAAAGGGTTTTTTTGAGGTGAGTGTTGGAAAGTGCCCCTGAGGTAAACAATAGACCTCTGTCATAATGAATGGTGGTGCAGACACCTATTGCTGACCTATCCCCACTCTTTATCATGTTCTCAGGAGTCAATATTGTTTAACTCAACAAATGTATCAACAATAGAGCAGCGGAATACTTATCTGCAACAGCTCAACAGGCCCATAAATGCAGCCCGCACAGATAATATGTAATAATTCCTTAAAAATTCAACCAATTAATAGCCGAAGCACTAGTGCAAAAATAAATCCAATGTCCTTCCTAAATTAATTAGTTCATAAGTTGTAGGAGCAGAATTAGGCCATTCGGCCCATCAAGGCTACTCCGCCAATCCTACATCCAGTCCATGTGTTTTCCAACATTCACAACAATATCCAAAGGAAACTCTGAGAGATGCGGCGTATAGGAAGGAACTGCAGATGCTGGTTTAAACCGAAGATAGACACAAAAAGCTGGAGTAACTCAGCGGGAGAGGCAGCATCTCTGGAGAGAAGGAATGGGTGACGTTTCGGGTCGAGACCATTCTTCAGACCTGACCGATCTTTCCCTCGAGTGCAATCAAAGACAGTCCGTAGAGAAGTTCATTATCGCTGAGGTTGTGTTGTGTAGAGTCATAGAAGAAACTATTCTTGAACTGGGTGGCTGTGGTTTGCAGGCTCCTGCACCTTCTTCCCGAAGGAAGGAGCGAAATATGAGCGTGGTCAGGATGGTGTGGGTCATGCAGGTTTGTGGAATTATTGGCTTGGTATAAAAGGTCAGATTGTCCCTTGTGTGTGTAGGATAAACGTGCAGGGAAGACCTGTCGATGCAGACCCGATGGGCCGAAGGGCCTGTTTCCGCGTTGTAGCTCTAAACTAAACTAAACTAAACCGTAAAAGGTGGCAGGACAGTGGATAAGGTAGTCAAAAGATATATAATTTACTTTCCTTTCTCAGTCAGGGTGCGGACTGTAACACAATGCTAAACTGTATTGGATTTTTGGCAGCTCCTCGAGCAGTGTGTCCGGACTTTTTCAGCACACTATGATAGCGATGCCAAGCCTGGTGATTTATAGTTATGAAGAGCATTTGGCAAGGCTGGAGAAGTTTTATTTGGGGCTGAGGAAACTGAACATTGATTTAATCAAAAGTACATAACATTATAAGCAGACTAAAAAGAAAGAATGCATAGGAAGGAACTGCAGACGCTGGTTTACACCGACGATAGACACAAAATGCTGGAGTAGCTCAGCGGGTCAGGCAGCATCTCTGGATAGAAAGAAGAGATGACGTGTCGGGTCAAGACCCTTCTTCAGACTGAGAGTCAGGGGAGAGGGAGACACGGAGACAAGGAAAGGTAGGGTGTGAAAAAGAGATCAAAGAGGACGCGATCAGGGAAAATGTAGTAATACAGTGTGGAAACAGGCCCTTCGGCCCATACTGGCCAACAAGGTCCCAGCTGCCCTAGTCCCACTTCCCTGCGCTTGGTCCATAACCCTCCAAACCTGTCCTATCCAGGTACCTGTCCAACTGTTTCTTATTCGATAAGATAGTCCCAGCCTCAACTACCTCCTCTAGCAGCTTGTTCCATACACCCACCATCCTCTGTGTGAAATAGTTACCCTGTATAATTCGTATTAAATCTGATTCCTATTAAATCTTTGTAGAATAGAACATTGCTGACGGGAAGGTGACAAGGCATACAAACAGTAAATTAAAATCAGTAAAATACAAAGAAAGTCTTACGCAAAAAGACTGATAAATTGCGAACATAGATTTAAAGTACTTGTAAAAGGATTGGTGGGAGGATTTTAGTCAAACATTTTACATTCATTTCTAAAGTTAATTCAAAATGGTTCTTTTTTTCCTTTCGCCTTTACTGTTTGTAAAGTTTCTTCATTTTCTTTGGCTGCTCGGCTAAGTTAATGATATTATTTTGGTTGCATTGACAAGCATCTCATATCGAGCACTGGTAATCCATAGCGCTGAGATCATTGGATCTTTTGGGCAGGTTTCCCTAAGGTCAAGGATGTAACATATAGGTTTACCACTGAGTGGAAAATCCGGACCATTACTTTTTGCAAACGATTGTTTGCTGAATTCTCTTGTCAGTGTGCCGAGAGAAGGTCACGTTTAAATGCAAAAAGAGCAATCCATTCAGAGGAAGAAAGCATTCACTGTTGGCGAGGGCAAGCAGAGTCCAATCTGAGTCCAATCCGTAAGGGCCTGTCCCACTTTCGTGACCTAATTCATGACCTTTTTTACTCGTGGACATTGTTCATCATGCTAGAAAATCGCCCCGACCTACTTGATGCAGCGACTAGCATCACGACCGACCTACGACCTCCTACGACCTCCTACGACCTTGTGTCGACCATGCTGCGAGTATGAGTCAAAGCCAAACTCGGCAGAGGCCGTGGAAGTGGGACAGAGGCCCTTTACCTCGGGTGCTGTTAACAGACTCTGACCCGCCTCAGCCTGATCCGCTGAGCTATTCCTGTGTTTTATGTATGTCTAGGTCAGGACTGCATGCGTGGTGGAAGATTGCAACCTTCACGTGGTCCGCCCTGTTTCGACTAATGCAATCAACTCGACGTGCACAAGCAGAAGATCAAACGGAACAAGTTGGCCTACAACGTTAGGCTGTGCACGCCACACGAAAGAAGAAGAAGGAGGAGGACTCCATGCTAGCTGGTGTAGGATGATTCAGTTGCCTGATAATAGCCGGGAAGAAACTGTCCCTAAACCTGGAGGTGTGTGCTTTCCAACTTCTGCACCTCGTGCCTGATGGGAGAGGCGAGAAGAGGGAGTGACTGGGGGTGAGTTTGTGCGGGTCGCCCTGGACTGCGTGGCTTTCCTCCAGGTGCTCCGCTTTCCTCCCACATCTCAAAGACGTGTGGGCTTGTAGTTTAATTAGCCTCCGTAAATTGCCCCAAGTGTGCAAGGAGTGAATGAGAAAGTGGGATAACATAGAACTAGTGTGAATGAGTGATCGATGGTCAGCATGGACTCGGTGAGCTGTTTCCGTGCTGAATCGTTCAATCAAGTAAACAGCCAGGATTGTCTCATTTATTGCTCCACAGTAAAATCACCCTGACTGTGCAGGGAAAAGGTGACTTTCCACTATCATTTCATATATTGTGTATCAAACACTGTTCATTATTCAACATACATCTTCCAAATCACCTCGAGAAACAACCTAGAGAATTCACAGCCGATTTATGAAAGAGTCACAGTCGCCAAAGACAGATTTTGTATTTTTAGTTTGAGAGATACTGTGCGGAAACAGGCCCTTCGGCCCACCGAGTCCGTGCCGACCAGCGATTCACGCACATTAACGCTATCCCACTCACACACTAGGGACAGTTTTACATTTATACCAAGTCATTCAACCTACAAACCTGTACGCCTTTGGAGTGTGGGAGAAAACCGAAGATCTCAGAGAAAACCCACGCAGGTCACAGGGAGAACGTACAAACTCCGAACAGACAAGCACCCGCAGTCAGTTTTGAACCCGTGTCTCTGGCGCTGATAGGCAGTAGCTCTACCACTGTGCCGCCGTGCCGCCTATGTTTTAGAAAGAGCGTTTTAGAAATTTCTATTTGGAAATTAAATCGACAAGGTCAGGATGAATCATAAGAACAGATGTTACAAAACGTTTAAAAGATCAGAAACAAGCCTTCTATTTTTCCAGTCTTGCCACACCCAATGCAGTAACCCTCATTAAACAGTTCGAAAGAGAATACAAAAATATTGCTTCAGAACGTGGCAGTGTGTTCTAAAATCTTTGCTACAGGTATGGTCTCCCAGGGGACGGATACAAGGTGGAATTAATACAAAGTTCCCTTCATTCACCTGACACAAAAACACAGTTTGCTAATGCAATGAAAGCCAACCTAATGAATAACTGACTGTACCAACAGCCATCCACCAAGGTTTCTCTTTAGACACGCGCTCGTCTCCCTTCTCCAACAGCTTATTAGGCCTAACGACAGACAAAGCCTTCTGTTCGTCCCGTTGTCATGCCGGCCATTGTTTGCTGGAAAATCTTTTGAGTTCTGAAGAAAACTCTTCATTTTCCCCAGGAGCAAAATAATACCCAAGGGGGGGGGGGGGGGGGGGGGGGGGGGGGGGGGGGGGGGAGGTATTGAAACCTTTACAAAAATGGACAGACGGATCCTGCCAGCAGGAGGTTAACACGCAGATGACAAATTCTATCACTGAGCTCCACAGTCTGAGAGGCAATCACTTTGGTCAGACTCAGCCCCTGTGTCATGCTCTCTGCCCCACTGAATTATCACACAATAGCGAGGGATGTCAGATTTCATCAAAGTCCCGTCTACTTGAGGGAATTAGGCACAAAAGAACAAACACAAATCACTAAGTAATCACTATTTTATATTCTTTTATCTGCTGTGTAATTGTGCACTTAAACAATGCAGTTCATCTTTGAAAATTGCAAAGTTCAAAATGCTAATGCTCTTACTAATAATTATTTAGCCTTGGTAAAATGGTCAGTTCGTCTGTTCCAAAATGTGTAGAACTCTGCAAGTGCAAGTAGTAACGGTGTTGTGTTTAGCGTTATGAGTAAGGCCATTCGGGCTCTCATATCAAACCTCCCCCGTAGGTCTAACTCCAAAACTCAATCAAGGATTGTAAGTAGACAAAAATGCTGGGGGAAACTCAGCGGGTGAGGCAGCATCTATGGAGCGAAGGAATAGGTGACGTCTCGGTCCGATTGCAGACTGAAAAGACTATGATTGTAATCATGCCTAGTCTTTTCTTTGACTGGGTTGCATGCAAGCATAATCAAGGACGGGTCGCACCCTGGCCACTCCCTCTTCTCCCCTCTCCCATCAGGCAAGAGGTATAGAAGTGTGAAAATGCACACCTCCAGATTCAGGGACAGTTTCTTCCCAGCTGTTATTAGGCGACTGAACCATCCTACCAACAACTAGCGAGCAGTGCTGAGCTACTATCTACCTCATTGGAGAGCCTCAGACTATCTTTAATCGGACTTTACCAGGGGCGCCGAACGATTAGCCCACAGTCTGTTTGTTTTTTTGTCTTTTTTTTAATTTTTAGTGCGTCTTATAAGTTTGTATAAATGTTCTCTGATTTGTTTTATGTGGAGGGAGGAGGGGTGGGGGGGGGGTGGTCGGGGAAAACTTTTATTTCATTTTCATATTTTTGCCGGAGACGCGATGTTTTCCGGGTCGCGTCTCCGGTCTCCGACCTATCATCGATGGAGCTGGAGGTGTCCTCTGACTGACATTGGACCCCACCGCTGGGTGTGGACAACATTGGAGTCGATCTCTCGCCCGGGATCGCTCCAACCGGGGCCTTCGGAGTTACCATCAAGAGCTCGTGAGAGGCTAGTCGGAAGCTCCGACGAACGCAGAGGCTCAACCAGCCCCGACGCAGGGGTCGGTTGCCCAGTTTGGGGGAGCTGACATCCCCCCCCGATGCTGGAGCTGATCGCCCCGACGTGGGGTACCCAAACGCCGCCGGCTACTGGTGTGAAAATCGTCCCATCAATGGAGGGGCTCGAGGCCCCCGACCGCTGGAGAGCTAAGGGAAGAGATTGAACTTTTTTTCACCTTCCATCACAGTGAGGAATGTGGAGTCACTGTGGTGGATGTTTATGTTAAAATGTGTTTTGTGTGTTCCGTTTTTTTTTTATTTGTATGACTGACTTGGCAAATGAAATTCCTCGTATGTTGCAAAACATACTTGGGCTAATAAAGTAAGATTGTGGTTGTGATTGACTTTACTCGACTCTATCTTACGCTGAACATTATTCACATTATTCCCTTTGTCCTGTATGCGTACACTGTGGATGGCTCGATTGTAATCATGTATCAAAAGCTTTTCACTGCTCCTCAGTACACATGTCAATAAACTAAACTAAACTAAACTAGTTCTGCCTGGGTAGCTTACAGCTTAAGTGTATGAGCATTGAACTCTCTAATTATGGCTAACTGACCTAGAGCCTCCCCAAAACCCTTCTTTCTTGCCTACCCCCCCACCCCCAGCTTCCCTGTGCCTCACCTGGACATGGACCCATTTCTCCCTTTCCCCATGCTATACCTGCCGATTGCCACATGCAGATTGGGGGAACTGCATCTCCCAACTTATTACCCAACCGTATGGATATTGAGGCACAAGGAACAGCAGTTGTGTAAGACAGAACTGCAGATGCTGGTTTAAACCAAAGATAGGCACAAAAAGCTGGTGTAACTCAGCGGGGCAGGCAGCATCTCTGGAGAGAAGGAATGGGTGACGAAGGGTCTTGACCCAAAACGTCGCCTATTCCTTCTCTTCAGAGATGCTGCCTGTCCCGCTGAGTTACTCCAGCTTTGTGTGTCCATCTAAGGAACAGCAGTTACTGGTTTATGAAATTAAACTGTGTGGAGTAACTCAGCGGGTCATGCAGCATCTCTGGAGAACATGGATAGGTGATGTCAGGGCCATTCTTCAGACTGATTGAGTTCAATAATTCTAGGTAACTAACTAATTACAACCCTGTCGCCTTCCATCCCTATCCCTTCCTCTGGCTTTGTATTTTTCTCTCCGTATCTCACAGACATTTGCCTTCTACTCATCTCTGGCCTTTGTCCAAACATCTGCAAATCAACCCCCCCCCCCCCCCCCCTCACCTGCATCCACCTCTGCAGATAGATACAAATTGCAGGAGTAACTCAGCAGGTCAGGCAGCATCTGTGGAGAAAAGGAATGGGTGACGTTTCACGTCAGAGTCCTTCTTCAGAGACTGAAGCACGAGGCATACAATGTAAAATGTAATCAGGGAGATCATGTAGGCCTCGGCGGACGGAGCAGAGGTGTTCAGTGAAACCATCATGAACAGCAGTGAACGAGATGCTCTTTTGTCTGTGCACTTTTCTTGGAGTTGTCCAGCTGTAGATATCATGTCTACTGTCCCACGGCCTTCATGCAAACCACATTGGCTTTCAGGAAGTAAGCCCCCCTCAAGGTGAGAAGGTCCGTCAGTTTAACACGACTCCAGCAAGGATGTTACCAGTGAAGTGTAAAGAGATCCATCAGTAATTATCGCAGACTTGTCAATTACCTGTCTCTTTGCATTGGTGTGTGAGTGAGGAATCTTTGAAGTCTGTAGGTGCTTCCACAGCACCTGAAGTAGTTAGGGGGTACAGATCTAAGATGCTGCTGCACCCGTTGAGTTTCTCCAGCCTTTTGTGTAACCCTCGATTCTCCAGCATCTGCAGTTCCTTCTTTAACACCTGAAGTAGTTATATCACCTTTCCCAATTGACAGTGGACACCCTCCTCTGGAGAGTTCTGCTGGCACAACATCTGCTCCCAGAGAAGATACAATACAATACCGTTTATTGTCATTTGAACCTGAAATGAATGTTAAAACGAAATTTGGTTTCTGCAGTCACACAAGAAGGAAAAAACACCAAGACTCACACCAACACAATTTACACAAACATCCATCACAGTGAATCTCCTCCTCACAGAGTTCTGGACTGGTTCAGCGGCTCAGGCAGCATCTCAGGAGAACATGGATCAGCAACGTCTGGAGTCCGGACCCTTCTTCAGGCTGGAGAAGGGTCCTGATCTAAAACGTCGCCTACCCATGTTCTCCCGAGAAGCTGCCTGACCCACTGAGCTACTCCAGCACAATGTGTCTTCTTTTACACCAGCATCTGCAGGTCCTCGTTTCTACATCTGCTCTTGAAGTTTATCCGCATGATAATTGTCACCCTGACTTTTACATTTTCCCTGCGTCTGGAGGTTTCAGCAAGTGTTAGGTTCATCAGAAGTTGTGCGATGTGATCTAATGCTTCATCACTACTTCGGACTGAGTTGAAATCCCTGCTCATCTCTGTTCCTTTTTGGCGATGAGCGTCAGACCATCTGAACTCAGTCGAGGTAAATCACCAAATGGCTGAGGATCATCTACAGGTTTTCGAACAACGTAGACTTCTTTAAGAGTTTTTTTTCTCATTGGCACAGCAGTGTGTTTCACCGAAAAGGACTCAATGTGCTGGAGTAACACAATGGGTTAGGCAGCATCTCTGGATGGGCGACGTTTCGGGTCACGGATACTGATGGTGTTTCACCTGCCTTATTACTGACTCATAGATCCTGAATCTGAAGAAGGGTCTCGACCCGAAACGTCACCCATTCCTGCTCTACAGAGATGCTGCCTGTCCCACTGGCATTTTGTGTCTATCTTCGGTTTAAACCAGCATCTGCAGTTCCTTCCTATACACTGCATCTTTCAGAGTTTCTTTTGGATATTGTCGTGAAAGTTGGAAAACACATCGTTTTTGTAAAATGGATGTAGGATTGCTCTCGTATTCTCTGTGAAGTTTCTATTTCTTGTCAAAGAGAAACTTGATTGCCTCGTCATTTTCTGGTTGTCTCTGTGTCTTAGGTCCAAGATTCCCGCAATATCCTCCACATCCGAGGTTCGGCTTAGTTAGATAGACACAGAATGCTGGAGTAATTCAGTGGGTCAGGCAGCATCTCTGTCGAGAAGGAGTGGGTGACGTTTCGGGTCGAGGCCCTTCTTCTCACTGAGAGTTGGGGGAGAGGGAAACTAGAGGTATGAAAAGGTACAAAGAAAAAATGAATGAAAAGTATGAAAAGAACAAATCAAAGCCAGCAAGGATGACAAAGGCAGGTGGAGCTCACAAGGGTCTATTGTTGGCTGTGGAGAAGGTGCAAACAAGGGGATACGATCAGTGAAAGGTAGTAACATGACTCGGGTTAGCTGGTTAATAACCCTTGTAACGAATTCTTGCTTCACTATATTTAATTGAATTTGAAGTGAAATAATTAAATGTTACTAGCCAAGTATGTACACATACAAGGAATTTGCCTTGGTGCTTAGCTCACAAGTAACAACACGATATACAGTAGACAATTAAAAATAAAACATTATAATTTAAACATGTGAAGAATGAAATCAAATACCAGAGGAGGCTACAGACTTTTGGCTGTTGAGTAGAGCTACTGCTTGTGGAAAAAAGCTGTTTTTATGTCTGGCTGCGGCAGCTTTGACAGTCCAGAGTTGTCATCCAGAGGGAAGTGCTTCAAAGAGTTTGTGGCCACAATGAGAGGGGTCAGAGATGATCTTACCCGCTCGCTTCCTGGCCCTTGCAGTGTACAGTTTGTCGATGGGGGGGAGATTGCAGCCACACACCTTCTCAGCTAATCGAACGATGTGCTGCAGCCTCCAGATGTCGTGCTTGGTGGCTGAGCCAAACCAGACCATGATGGAGAAGGTGAGGACAGACTCTACGATGGCCGTGTAGAATTGGACCGTCATTGCCTGTGGCAGATTGTGCTTCCTCAGCTGCCGCAGGAAGTACATCCTCTGTTGGGCCTTTTTGACTGTGGAGACGATGGTGGCCCCCCCATTTAACCTCCCTGGAGATGATGGTTCCAAGGAACTTAAAAGACTCCACAGATGGGACAGTCAGCCATTGAGGGTGAACAGAAGTTCTCCTGGGTGGTGCGAGGAAAAATACAAAGCAGCTACCTGCGTTCCCTTCAGGAGATGGGAGAGCTACTGAGAAAGAGGCTGGACACAGTTGTCGATGGTGAGTGGGGGGAATGAAGGGGGAGCTCTCCTAAAGTGTCATCCTTGAGTTTGTTTACATTGAGTCACTTCACAGACTTTGCGCCTCAAGGATACTTCTTAGTATAGATGTGAAGATTAGGTTTGGAGATAACGTGACTGATTTGTCTAGGAATCTACACCAGACATGGACTTAGTCACTCGTATCTTGCTGGTCTTTGTTTCCAAATGATAACACAGTCAATTAGATGCCAGTGACTAAAGCATGGGTGCATCCAAGACATTTTGTTTGAGTTTAGTTTAGTTTATTGTCATGTGGACCCAAGTATAGTGAAGAACCTTTGTTGCATGCTAGCCAGTCAGTGGAACAACAAAACATGATTACAATCGAGCCATCCACAGTGTACAGATACATGATAAAGGGAACAACATGAATGATGTTTAGTGCAAGATAAAGTTCAGTAAAGTCCGATCAAATATAATCCGCGAGTCTCCAATTACTTAGATAGTAGCTCAGGACCGCTCGCTAGTTGTTGGTAGGATGGTTCAGTTGCCTGATAACAGCTGGGAAGAAACTGTCCCCGAATCTGGAGGTGTGCGTTTTCACACTTCTATACAATAGGCAATAGGTGCAGGAGTAGGCCAGAACCGCCATTGAATGTGATCATGGCTGATCGTCCACAATCAGTACCCCCTTCCTGCCTTGTCCCCATATCCCTTGACTCCGCTATCTTTAAGGGGTTGTACCCCCGTGGCAATCTTTCAGCGACTGTCTTCTACCTTCGAGCTCGAGAGCGCTCGCCTGAAAAACCTCGAGTCAGTGATGAAACCGCGAGCCGGATCGACCGACCGCGCACACAAACACATCGCAAAGGCGGGGGCCAGGGAAAGCGGGGGAGCGCTGTCTGAAATTCACACCCGCAATGAACAGGAAGGTAAAAGACGGATGCACAGTGTACGGTAAGTCCTTTAGAGAGTGCGGATGGGGGGGGGGGGGAGAAGAGAAGAGGAGAGAGGGGGAGAGAAGAGGGGGAGAAGGAGTGGAGACACTTTTTAGAAGCCAGACAACGTTTAATAAAGTTTAGCGGGCATTTTACATTACCGGTCGGTTTTCCTTAGTCCTGAAAACTCCAATACCCGGTCAGCGAAGGAGATTGCCTACGGCTGCCCTCGACTGCCTGTAACTACATGGCGACCCCACTCCACTGCACTACGAGTTCAAAAGAACCATGCCGACCAATGTTTACTCGCGGAATACAATCCAAGCATGTCAAAATTCTCCTTGTAGCTAATGCCCTAATTCGAGCAACATTCTGGTAAACCTTCTGCAATCTCTCAGAAAGCTTCCACATTCTTCCTGTAACTGGACGACCAGAACTGCACGCAATCCACTCAATGTAGCTGAACAAAAGTCTTATTGAGCTTACCCTCAATGCCCTGATTCAGGCAAACACGCCGTACACCTTCCTTACTAAGGGGCGGCACAGTGGCGTAGCGGTAGAGTTCCAGGAACCCGGGTTCAATCCTAACTACAGGCGCTGTCTATGTGGAGTTTGTACATTCTCCCCCGTGTGGGTTTTCTCCGGGTGCTCCGGTTTCCACCCGCCTTCCAAAGATCTACAGATTTGCAGGTGAATTGCAGGTTAATTGGCTTTGGTAAAAATATTGTAAATTGTCCCTAGTGTGTAGGATGGTCGAAGGGCCTGTTTCGCCACTGTATCTCGAAAGTCTACGTGCAGATCGTCTTTGGGCAATAAAGAGTGAGCTGATTGCAGGCAGGATGATAGCAGGGCACCCCAGCTCCTAGGGAAAAGTTGGCCAACTTCCCACGACCCTTCACTAAGCAGTGACCACCGTTACATACTGCATGTGGGCAGGCATAAATCTTGTACAAGGTCATGAACAGCTGTGCTTCCTCACCACAAATCCAACATTAGTCCAAACCACAGGTTCCAGATTCTCAATGAATTAATTTAAACCAGAATCAACCAGTATATAAGGAACTTCCGCACCTCCTAGCATTTGGAACAGGGTTGATGAGACTACTAAAATATTTATTTTTCAATTTGGATCCACTGTTTCAGTAAGCCTATCTTCCTGATACTGATCCAACTAATCAAACTAATCCAATACTGAAGAACAAATGGGGAACTGCCGCAAGGGGGGTGGATTTGTAATTTTGTAAGCATCCTTTATGGGTGGCTATTTGCATACCTTGGCAAGGTATACAAGCAAAACATATCACTGTGACTTGTCATATGTGGCAATTAAGTATTCAATTCAATTTCTCGATCTACCAAAGGTAGATCAGTCATGATTGAATGGTGGCATAGACTTGATGGGCCAAATGGGCTATTTCTGCTCCTATCACTTATGAACTTATGAACTCCCCAGCACTAATCAGCTCCCTGCATGGGCTATGAATCCTCCACTGAATAAAGAATGGTCCCCGGCAATATTAAGTCAAGAGTTTAATTGTCATATGTACCGACAAAGGAACGATTAAATTCTCACTTGCAGCAGCATAACAGGCCTGTAAACACCATACACATAGATAATGTACAAACAAACAAAAATGCAATGAACTAATAACCACCAATATTAATGCAAAACTACTATGGATAATAGTTAAGATTGGTGTAATGTTTAAGAGTCTGGTAGTTGTTGGGAAGAAGCTATTTTTGAACCTGGTGGTCATGGTTTTCAGGCTCCTGTCCCTGCTTCCCGAGGGTAGGAGTGAAATGAGAGATGGCCAGGGTGGTGTGGGTCCTTGATGATGCTGGCTGCCTTTCTGATGCAGCCTATCCTATAGATCCCGTCAGTAGTGGGGAGGACAGTACCTGTGATGGACCGTAGTACACTTAGTAAGACCATTAGGCCATAACACCTAGAAGCAGAATTTGGCCCACTGCACACACGATGGATGTAGTGCACTTCAACAAAGTACACTTCAAAGGAACTACATTCATAATAAAGTGATTTGGTGCATCCTGAGTTTGTGAACGGACAAATAATGGCAAAGACGAAAGGGAGCACTATTGCAACATGTGCAGGTACTATCACAACACTTCAGCATTTACATGGATAGGACAGGTTTAGAGAGATATGGGCCAAACACAGGCAGGCGGGACTAGTGTAGATGGGGCAAGTTGGTCAGTGTGGGTAAGTTGGACCGAAGGGCGTGTTTCCGCGCCGTATGACTCTATGACCCTTTTGCCTTTATAGACACCAATGTCAACCTTGGCCATTCAGCCCATTACTCTGAGATGAACCCAGAGCGCTGGCGAACAGTAACACAAAAAGCTGACCTCGCGTCAGCTCTGCTCTGAAGTCTGCTGCTGTGTTTGTATGCAGTCGCAGTGGCTTGCGGATGTCAGTGTAATATTAGCCCGAGTGTATTGTGCTGCTTAAATAACATGTTGGGGAACACTTGCCAGCAATTGAAAGGAGTCCTTGCTCTTTGATTTCCCGTGGTTATTGAAAGTGAACAGTGTCGGCCTACAGACTGCATGACGAGTCAATCGAGATTAATGGGATTTGGAACGATTAAAACCGTCTTCACGGTGCTCCCTCAATTTGAAGCCGTTTAAGATACCATTTCCTTGCACTGAACTGAATGCCATTAAGGACGGTGAACGATGCAACATAATTGGTGACATCACCTGCCTACTGGTGAGACAGCCGCACAAAGGCCATTAAACAGTTTTGTAGCGATGCTTTGACAAGCTTTTTCTCCAAATACGGGTCTATTGTTACCGAGTTACGGGGGAGGTGGCGACAAAAGCAGAGGGCAACCCACCCTGGTGCCCAGGACTGAGAGGATGGGAGGGAGGAGGAGGAAAGCAACCCATTCAGTCGATCTGATCTGCTTCAGTTAACAAAAGCTGTTGATACCCGCGCTGATTAAAGAAATGGCCGCTGCGCACAGGGTCCAAAGCCGAGCGGCTAAATTGGGATTAGGTTGCGACCGGCGAAGGACAAAATCTCCTGCGAGGAACGTTGCACGGAATTCAAACACTCTCTAAAGAGCTCCACCTCATTAAGATACATTTTCCACAGATGAATCAGTGTCCTCATTACCATTCCCTGCGATGAGGCTTTTTATTATTAATCAGTCTGTTTTTTTATTGATGGCAGGGGACTAGCGAAGGGTTCAAGTTTGACATTCTACTTTCAACGGAGTTAAATCTTGCCAGATTCCCCCCGGACACCCCAGATGGTTTTTCTTTCCCCAAGTTATGCATGGCTGGCATAAAAATACTACACGTGAATGTCACTCCTTTATGGTTATCATTCATTGAATAAAACGAACCAACGCTCATGTAAGGATGCCATTTCTTTTCACTGTGCACACCCTGGTGGGACTTGTGGGGCCATGGACAGCAGCCATGACGACCAAGAAATCACAAGTGTGCAGTTGTTGCAGAACTAATTTATAGAAAGGGGGATTAGCGATCGTTTTCTGCTGCATCTTGCTGTGTGATTCAGGGCTGCCCTGATTCGTACCAGGAACCAACCAACCCTTGGTTACCTTTTGTTCAATTTGTTTTCCTTTTTTTTCATCAAGAGTCACAATGGAATTCCATCACGCTACGACAGAGAATGCTGATGGACAACCTTCCCTGATCTCTGTGGCAACTCCTCACTGCTGAAGCGACCCCCCCCCCCCCCCCCGCCCTGAGGCTCTGCAATCAGGAGTGACTGCCTCAAATGTTCCCACTGGTAGGATGTAAAACCATAAGGCACAGGAGGAGAATTAGGCCACTCGGCCCTTCGAGTCTGCTCCGCCATTCGATCGTGGCTGATCTATTTTTTTCCCTCTCGATCCCATTCTCCTGCCTTCTCCCCGTATCCTTTGATGCCCTTACTGACCAAGGATTGTGTTCGACTTCAGGAAGCAAAGTGGTACACATACCTTGATGGTACAAAAGTGGAGATGGATGAAAGCTTCAAGTTCCTAAAAGTATGCATCATAATCAATTTGGCCAAGAAGCCTCACAAATGCGTCTATTGTCTTAGAAGGCTTAGGAAGTTTCGCATAAAATTACAAGGTCACGAGGTCATGTGATAGGAATAGAATTAGGCCATTCGACCCATCAAGTATACTCCACCATTCAATCAAGGCTGATCTATCTCTTCCTCCTAACCCCATTCTCCTGCCTTCTTCCCATAACCTCTGACATCTGTACTAATCAAGAATCTGTCAATCTCCGTCTTAAAAATATCCACTGACTTGGCCTCCACAGCCTTCTGTGGCAATGAATGCCACAGATTCACCACCCTCTGACTAAATAAATGTAACCTCATCTCCTTCCTAAAAGAACGTCCTTTAATTCTGAGGCTATGACCTCTAGTTCTCTCCACATCCATTCGATCCAAGCTTTTTCGCTATTCTGTACGTTTCAATTATGTTTCCCCTCATTCTTCTAAACTCCAGCGAGTACAGGCCCAGTGCCGACAAACGCACATCATAGGTTAACCTACTCACTCCTGGGATCGTTCTTGTAAACCTCCTCCGGTCCCTCGCCAGAGCCAGCACATCCTTCCTCAGATATGGTGCCTAAAAATTGCTCATAATATTCCAAATGCGGCCTTACCAGTGCATGTTCGAGCCTCCACATCACATCCTTGTTTTTTGTGTACATGCCCTCTTGAAATAAATGCAAGTATTGAAGTTGCATGTCCCCGACAACTCTCATCAACTTCTACAGATGTGCCGTGGAAAGCATTTCACCGGGAAGCATCACAGCATGGTTTGGGAACAGCTCAATCCAAGACCGCAAGAAATTGCAGATAATTTGGGACACAGCCCAAGACCGTCACACAAACCAACCTCCCTTTCATTGACTCCATTTATACCTCACGCTGCCTCGGCAAGGCCAGCAGCATCATCAAGGACAATCGCACCCTGGCCACTCCCACTTCTCCCTTCTCCCATCAGGCAAAGCGTATAGAAGTGTGAAAACGCACACCTCCAGATTCAGGCACAGTTTTCCAGGCACTCACTTTTACACCTCTTTTGTAAGAGAGTGCATCTCTTTTAAACTCTACTGTGGAATAGAGTAGGAATAAGTTGCTGCAGGAAAATAGAGAACCAGTCACCACTAATTTGGTCCCCTAATTTGAGAAAGGACATTCCTGCTATTGAGGGAGTGCAGCGTAGGTTTACAAGGTCCCGGGATGGCGGGACTGTCATATGCTGAGAGATTGGAGCGGCTGGGCTTGTACACCCTGGAGTTTAGAAGGATGAGACGGGCTCTTATTGAAACATATAAGATGTTTGGACACTCTAGAGGCAGGAAACATGTTCCCGATGCTGGGGGAGTCCAGAACCAGGGGCCACAGTTTAAGAATAAGGGGTAAGCCATTTAGAACGGAGACGAGGAAACACTTTTTCTCACAGAGAGTTGTGAGTATGTGGAATTATCTGCACCAGAGGGCGGTGGAGGCTGGTTATCTGGATACTTTCAAGAGAGAGCTAGATAGGGCTCTTAAAGATAGTGGAGTCGGGATATGGGGTGAAGGCAGGAACGGGTTACTGATTGGGGATGATCAGCCATGACCACATTGAATGGCGGTGCTGGCTCGAAGGGCCGAATGGCCCACTCCTGCACCTATTGTCAATTGTCTATTGTGAAGGAGTAATTCAGCGGGTCAGGCAGCATCTCTGGAGAACATGGATAGGTGAAGTTTCGGGTCGAGACCCTTCTTCAGTGTCAACCCAAAGCATCAACTATCCTTGTTCTCCAGAATGCACCCTGACCGGCTGAGTTACTCCCGCACTGTGTTCTTTTGAATATGTTTATAAGTTTATTGGCCAAGTATTCACATACAAGGAATTTGCCTTGGTACTCTGCCCGCAAGTGACAACATGACATTCAGCGACAGTTAAGAATGACAATAATACATTAAACATTAATAATAAAACATCATCGATTAAACATGTGAATTAAATAATATACCAGAGCAAAAGGAAGCTTTTGGTTATTGAGTAGAGCTACTACTCGTGGGGGAAAATGCTGTTTTTACGTACGTCTGTGGCAGCTTTGACAGTCCGGAGTCGCCTTCCAGAGGAAAGTGATCCAAAGATTCAAACATTTTTGCAAATGTTACCACACCCTCTCCTGCAAGCCCTGTCGCTATCTCCCCCCTTCCCTGCCCCCACCTCACTGTTATCAGCAATCAGCCCCTTCCTCACCTCTATCCACCTATGGCTCGCTATCTCTGGCCCCACCTCTTTGTCCTGGCTACTTCCCTTCTATTCTTTCCGTCCGAAATGAAGGGTCTCAACCCGACATGTTGACTGTCCAGGGTACACAAAAAGCTGTAGAAACTCAGCAGGTGCAGCAGCATCTAAGGAGCGAAGGAGATAGGCGACGTTTCGGGTCGAGACCCTTCTTCAGACTTTGTTGACTGTCCACTTCCCTCCACACATGCTGCCTGACCTGTTGAGTTTCTCCAGCTACTCTCCTGTTTATGTGCGACAGGACCCAGCTTCTGCAGTCTCTCGTGAATGATAATTGAGAATTATGCACAGTGAAAAGTTGGGTATTTTCCTAGAGCTATAAGAAGAAACGGAAATTTTTTATTGTTAACAAAGGTCATCATCAGTTTTATTACAAAGAATTATTTTAAAATGCAGACACAAAGCCTTCATTGCAGTCCCACCGTGAGCGACAGATGAATGACCCAGTTTAGCTTAGTTTAGTTTAGAGATACAGCGCGGAAACAGGCCCTTCGGGCCACCGAGCCCACGCCGACTAGCGATCCCCCCGTACACTAACACTATCCTACACACACTGGGGCCAATTTACAATTATACCTTACTAATTAACCTACAAACCTGTTCGTCTTTGTAGTGTGGGAGTAAACTGGAGCACCCAGAGAAAACCCACACAGGTCACGGGGGAACGTACTCCGTACCGACGGTACCTGTGGTCAGGATCGAACCCGAATCTCCGGCACTGTAAGGCAGCAACTCTACCGCCACGCCACCATACTGCCCCTTTGCTTCAGGTGATGGCGGTCGACAGAGGAATGATGCCTCAGACACCAGGGTGGCACGGTGGCGTGCCAGACAGCGCCAGAGACCCGGGTTCAATCCTGACTACAGGTGTTGTCCGTATGGAGTTCGTACGTTCTCCCTGTGACCTGCGTGGGTTTCCTCCGGATGCTTGCCTCCCTTTCAGCAGCCAGTACTCCACCGCCCCACAGATAGGTCCTGGACCCATTCAGAAATCCTCCCTTCAAACTGGTCGGCCAGATGCGGGCAAAGCAAGCGCGTGTGTCCCGCGGCGTTTCAGTCGGATGGTAATGAGGTCAGGCCCCGTAACCAGTCTGAGACTCTGACTGGCAAGTGGCCAGCGCGCTTGGCTGGGCAGCCGGCTCAACGTTCCATTCTACCCCACTGACCCCTGATGAGACAGCGAAGAAATGGACTTGCAGCCTGCAGTTAGTGTTTGTGCGCTGCGCAACTCCCTGCGTGGCAGCAAGCCCAAGCAGCGATGGTGCCAAAAGATTCCGGTGCCAATTTCTGCGATGCCGCGGCCGTGGCAACAAACATTTGCGCCTCCGCGGTGCTGTAAAGGATCATTGCTTCGGCGCTACAGCGGGAAAAACTGAAACCACCCACGCACTTTTGACAAGAGAATCTGGAGAACGTCAAGGGCAGGCATTGCTTACTTAGCACTGATATAAGAAAGCAGGACTTGGGAAGAACTATGCTTTCATTTAGCAATCAGGCCAAGTGCCAGAAAATGAAGTTGTCAACTGCTTGTGAGGAATTTCCTGGGTGAAATCACATCCAATTACCCCAGCACAAGAAACATTCCTGAACCAATTACTGTTCTGTTTGTCATACCATTCCCCTGTGTAACGGTGTGGACAGTCTGTGGCTCCTGTTGGTTGAGGCTTGTCTGGGTTCTGTTTAGTTTACTTTAAAGATACAGCGTGGAAGCAGTGTTACAAGGGAACTGGTTCAAGGATCTGACCAGTTTAACAGAAAAAAGACTCACTCGTCCATTTAGTTACAAATCAGTTTTATTGGCAAGAGAGGACAAAAACAATACTTGTCTTGGTATGCGCGGGGTCCGGTTTACAGCAGCACATCTCTCTCTTTTCTCTCTCTCTTTTTTTTTTTTTTTTTTTAGTTTCAAAAACTTTATTGACACAATCATATAATACAACACATCAAACCATAATCAAAAATGGCACTATATACAACCATTATAGTACAACAATACAATCATTGTTCACAATACACTGAACCCCACGCGGTGACCAGCGCCCACGGAAGGCCTCCAGAGTCCCCGTGGACACCGCATGTTCCCGCTCCAGGGACACACGTGCACGGACGTAGGCCCGGAAAAGGGGCAGGCAGCCGACTCTAGCTCTCTCTCTCTCTCTCTCTCTCTCTCTCTCTCTCTCTCTCTCTCTCTCTCTCTCTCCCTCTCTCTCCCTCTCTCTCCCTCTCTCTCCCTCTCTCTCCCTCTCTCTCCCTCTCTCTCCCTCTCCCTCTCTCAGCAAATCAATACACACAGCGCTGCCGGTTTGGCGCATAAAGGTTTAAACAGAGCGCTGTCGGCTTAATGGATGGGAATTTAAACAAAGAGCTGTCGGCTGCAGCGCTATGGGTTCTAAATATAGCGTTACTGGCCACAGCACTAGGGCTTTAAACATAGCGCTCTGGCCACAGCGCTATGAGTCACAGACTGTTCGGGCAAAATTCTCGTATAACAACCAGGCCCTTCGGCCCACCAAGTCCACACTGACCAAAGTTCACCCATACACTAGTTATATCCTACACACTAAGGACAACTTATGGAGGCCAATTAACCAACAATTGACCTCCGCTCGTCTTTGGAATGTGGGAGGAAACCAGAGCACCTGGAGGAAACTCACTTGGTCACAGAGAGAATGTGCAAACTCCACACAGACAGCACCTGTAGTCTGGGTGGAACCCGGAAGTCTGGCGTGGTGAGGCAGCAACTCTACCGTTGCAACACCGTTCCACCCACCGCCTGTTGTTAGTGACAGCCAGCCCGTGAAGAACCAACTTTGCGAGATCCGGAAGTGGAGATGAGGAAAATGACCGGGAAATCAGGAATTGCAAATAACTGCAAATTTAGATTGGAAAATCCACCCCACTTAAGTTCAGTTTAGTATAGTTTAGATACAGCATGGAAACAGGCCCTTTGGCCCATCGAATCTGCACTGACCAGCGATCCACGCACATTAACGCTGTCCTACGCACACTACTTTACTCTTTGGAGAAGGCCCACACAGGTCACGGGGAGAATGTACAAACTCTATACAGGCAGCACCCGTAGTCAGTATCGAACACGGGTCTCTGGCGCTGTAAGGCAGCAACTATACCCCTGCACCGCCGTGCCACCCTTAAGGGAACAGAAACTGCGTTTTACAGACACCAGACGCTGAGATGCAGCAAACCCCTGACCTAAAGAATAGTCGGTGGTTCAGGAAAGTATTAGACATCTGCCAAATCATCCACATCCATCACATGCACAGATTCTTCTACGTTTTTGAGGCAATCCACCATGCAATAAGCAAGGCTTCATCCAGGCAAAAGTCAGGAATGGAGAAACATTCACCCAGGACAGAGAGGCAATAGGGCCCACTCCAGCTCTCCAAAAAAAACTCCTCACCCATGACTCTGTCCTTGACGTAAGTGTCCTTGACTCCAAATCTATCCTTCTAGTCGAACCTTGCCACCACCCCAGAGTGCAAAAGAAGTTGAGAAGGATATGTGCCAACAACAAAGCAAAACGGCCTTCTTGACTGGACGCTCCTCAGCTGTCTCCTTCCAGTGGCCAGAGCTGTCTCACAGTGTGGGTTGAATTAATTATATTATATTATCACATGTGGCATGTCACCGTGAGAATTTTTGTTTTGCGTATCTGAAGTATGTGAAGAGTCGCCACATAAAGTGCGCCAACAAAGGTCTAGTGAACAAGTGCTGGGAAATGGGTTTAATAGTTAAGTATTTAATGATCGGCATTAAATACCTAACTATATTAAACCCATTTTAAGTTATAGGAGCTGAATCAGGCCATTCGGCCCATCAAGTCTACTCTGTCATCAAATCATGGCTGATCTATCTTTCTCTCTCAACCCCATTCTCCTGCCTTCTCCCCATAACCCCTGACACCCGTATTAATCAAGAATCCATCCATCTCTGCCTTAGAAATATCCACTGACTTGGCCTCCACCGCCTTGTCCACCGCAAAAAGCGGCAATAATCAAGGAAATGTGAGGCACACAATGGGCCATTGTTGGCTGTGGGATAGGTGACAGCGAGTAAACAGACAAAGGAACTGAACAGGAAAATAATATGCCAACGAGGGTGGGGGAGGGACGGAGAGAGAGGGGATGCAAGGATAACTTAAATTTACAAGTGTTCATACCACTGGACTGTACGCTGCCCAAGCGAAATACGAGATGCTGTTCCTCCAATTTACGTTTGGCCCCACTCTGACAATGGAGGAGGCCCAGGACAGAAAGGTCAGTGTGGGACTGGGAAGGGGAGTTAAAGTATTTGGCAACCGGGAGATCAGGAAGGTTTAGGCGGTCTGAGCGGTGGTGTTCAGTGAAACCTGCGCTTGGTCTTGCCGATATATAGGAGTCTACACCAGATACAGCGGACACTGTAGATGAGGTTAGAGGGGACCTGTCATGAGGTTAGAGGAGACCTGTCATGTTGCCTGTCCATTCCATCTCAGATGTTGCCTGACCCGCTGAATTGCTCCGACACTTGGTTTTTGTGAACTCAAGATTCCATCATCTGCTATTCCTTGTATCTCTCGGAAGTTGAGAGGAGGTCGGGGAACACTGCTACGAGTAGAAAATGAACTTTGTTCCAAGTTTGAGGTTTTGATCTTCAAAGACTCCTTCCCTCAGTTGGCCTAAGTGGGAAGTCCGAGGACTCTCCTCAGGACAACTTCTTATCTGACCCAACCAGGTATCAGGCAACACCTGACCTGGTCTGTATGAGTCTGAAGAAGAGTCTCGACCTGAAACGTCACCCATTCCTTCTCTCCAGAGATGCTGCCTGTCCCGCTGAGTTACTCCAGCATTTTGTGTCTATCTTCAGTTTAAACCAGCATCTGTAGTTGCTTCCTACATAATACTGGACCAGGCACTGAGACGAGCCTAATTAAAAGACATGCAGATTTGTAGGTTAATTGCCCTCTGTAAATTGCCCCTGGTGTGTAGTGAGTGAATGAGAAAGTGGGCTAACATAGAACTAGTGTGAACAGATCAGCATGGACTCGAATGGTCAGTGGAATTTGTGGGCCGTAGGGCCTTATGCCTTGCGGTGTCTCTATACTAATATACTAATGATCTCATTAAGAGGGCACTTTCAGACCAAGCAGATTCTCAGAGCTGCAGGCTGAGAAGATTCCAAGGTATATTTTGCAATTTATTACCATATTTACTTACATGATAAAAGGCGGCCATGTAGAAATAAGGAACTGCAGATGTTGGTGTGCAAAAAAAAAAAAAAGACACATAGTGCTGGAGTAATTCAGCCGGGAGAACATGGATAGGTGACATTTCTGGACAGGATTCTCTTCAGGCTGGTGAAAGGGTCTCGATCAAAAAACCTATCTACGTTCTCCAGGAATGCTGCCTGACCCGCTGAGATACTCCAACACTTTGTGTCTTTATTATTAAAAAAAGAGGACATCTCAGCCTATTGCATGCATGCTGACTTGTAGAAGATGCCCATTCTCCCCAGCAATTTCCACCATAACTTAATCACCGCACAATTCCCATCAACTTTCCCTCCTTTCAGTCAGTTTAGTTCATTGTCAAGTGTACCGAGGTACAGTGAAAAGCTTTTGTAACGTGCTAACCAGTCGCTGGAAAGACAACACATGCTTACAATCGAGCCATTCACAGTGTACAGATACATAGTCATAGAGTCATAGAGTGATACAGTGTGGAAACAGGCCCCTCGGACATATTTGCCCACACCAGCCAACATGTCCCAGCTCCACTAGTCCCACCTGCCTGCGCTTGGTCCATATCCTTCCAAACTTGTCCTATCCATGTGCCTGTCTAACTATTTCTTAAATGTTGGGATAGTCCTAGCCTCGACTACCTCCTCTGGCAGCTTGTTCCAAAATAAGGGAATAATAGTGCAAGGATAAGTTAAATCCGATCAAAGATAGTCCAAGGGTCGACAATTAGGTAGAGAGCAGTTCAGGACCACTCTCTAGTCGTGGTAGGATGGTTCAGTTTGAAGAAGGGTCTCGACCCGAAACGTCGCCTATCTCCTTCGCTCCTTAGATGCTGCTGCACCCGCTGAGTTTCTCCAGCTTTTTGTGTACCCAGGATGGTTCAGTTGCCTGGTAACAGCTGGGATCTGTGTGTCCCTGACTCTGGAAGTGTGCGTTTTCACACTTCTATACTTTTTCCGCCCCCCACCCCCACAATTCTATCACTAACCTTCACGGGGGCAATTTATGGTTCAAGAAGTTGTCTAAATAGCTCCACAGGTCAGGATTGAACCCAACGCTGCCAGTCGCACCAATGAGCCAACCCTAACTCCACCGCGATGGCAAATCTGGTGGACATCGTTCCAGGCTCTTCATAGAAGCCGACACAAAATGCTGGAGTAACTCAGCGAGACAGGCCGCATCTGTAAAGAGAAGGAGGGGGTGACCCTTCTTCAGACCCTTCTTAATAGAAGCAGCTAGTTGGATTGCCAGCGCGTTGGTTTTTAAATTACCACAGTTCCCCCGATGCAGGGAAAATTCCATCAGCTTGGAAAGTAGCCAATATGCGTCCTTTATTCAAAGTGAGGGGGAGAGGGGAAGCAGAAAACCACAGGCCGGATCAGTCATTATGCAGACTGCAGAAGCTGTGAAAGGCGTGAAGGTAGGAGACGTCAAAGTCATCAGGCTGTCAGTGTGGGTTTGTGCATGGAAAGTCATATTCGTACAAATATTAGAGTTGCTAAATTTGCTAATCACAGGTCGGAAAGGAAGCTGTGAAAAGGACACGGAGAGATAGTTCAGTTTAGTTTATTGTCACGTATACCGAGGTGCAGTGAAAAGCTTTTGTTGCGTGCTATCCAGTCAGCGGAAAGACAATACATGATTACAATCGAGCCGTTCACAGTGTACAGAAACATGATAAGGAAATAACGCTTTAGTGCAAGGTAAAGCCAGCAAAGTCCAATCAAGGATAGTCCGAGGGTCACCAAAGAGGTAGCTAGTAGTCCAGGACTGCCCTCCGGTTGTGGTAGGATGGTTCCGTTGCCTGATAACGGGAGGAATCTGTCCCTGAATCTGGAGGTGTGCGTTTTCACACTTGCGTACCTTTTGCCTAATGGGAGAGGGGAGAAGAGGGAGTGGCCAAGGTGGTGGCTCGCCCTTGAATATCCTGCTGGCCTTGCATAGATAGACCGGCCCAACAAATAGACCACAACGTGAAAACATGCAAAATGCTCCATTTTAGCAGGAACAAAATAAGAAAAGAAAGATATTATCAAGATGCTAAGAGGTTGCCGAGCCATGAGAAGAGGCTTAAGAATGACCTAATTCACAATTCACACGAACTAGTTGGCAGGTACAACAAGTAACTGGAAAAGCTAACATCATGTTACTGTTTATTGCCAGAAGAACTGAAAACAACAGGAAAGGTTTTGCATAGGAAGGAACTGCTTCAGTTATGTAGGGCACTGGTAAGACCACATCTGGGCTCCTGTGTACAGTACTGGTCTCCTTAATTTAGTTTAGTTTAGTTTAGTTTAATTTAGTTAAGTTAAGTTAAGCTTAATTTAGTTTAGAGATTCAGCATGAAAACAGGCCCTTCAGCCCACTGAGTGTGTGCCCATCAACAATACACTCGGCCTATCCTACACACACTAGGGGCAATTTACCTACAAGCCAATTAACCTACAAACCCGCACGTCTTTGAGTTGTGGAAGGAAACCTGAGCACCCTGAGAAAACCCACGCAGTTACAGGGAAAAGGTACAAACTCATGCAGACAGCGCCCGCAGTCAGGATTGAACCCGGGTTTCTGATGTTGTAAAGCAGCAACTCTACCGTTGCGTCACCTTATGAGAGGGAGTGTTAGAGGGAGTGTTAATGCATTAGGATCGTTTCAGAAAAGCTTTGTGTACGAAGGAACTGCAGATGCTGATTTCCACAGACGATAGACACAAAATGCTGGAGTAACTCAGTGGGACAGGCAGCATCTCTGGAGCAAAGGAGTAGGGTGACATTTCGAGAAGGGTCTCAATCCGAAAGGTCACCTTTCTCCAGAAATGCTGCCTGATCCGTCGAATTACTCCAGCTTTTTGTGTCTGTCTTCAGAGAAGCTGTGCTGGTTTTATTGGAATGAATGGACTGTCCTATGTGGAGAGGTATGGAGAGAGGTTTGGCTTTTATCTACTGCATCATAGAAGAGGAGACTTGATTGAAATATGTGTCTTGACAGCGTGGAGCCTGCACCACCATTCAATATGATCATGGCTGATCATCCAACTCAGTATCCCGTACCTGCCTTCTCTCCATAGCCCCTGATCCCTCTAGCCACAAGGGCCACATCTAACTCCCTCTTAAATATAGCCAATGAACTGGCCTACCATCTGTGGCAGAGAATTCCACAGACTCACCACTCTCTGTGTGAAAAATGATCTTCTCATCTCGGTCCTAAAAGACTTCCCCCTTATTCTTAAACTGTGACCCTGTGTTCTGGACTTCCCCAACACCGGGAACAATCTTCCTGCATCTAACCTGTCCAACCCATTAAGAATTTTGTAAGTCTCTATAAGCCTCAATCTCCTAAATTCCAGCGAGTACAAGCCGTGTCTATCCAGTCTTTCTTCAGATGGAAGTCCTGTCATCCCAGGAATCAGTCCGGTGAACCTTCTCTGTACACCCTCTATGGCAATCCTCCATCATCGTATATATCTCATCTCTTGTTTCCCTTATCCCGAACCAGTCTGAAGAAGGGTCTCGACCCGAAACGTCATCCATTCCTTCTCTCCAGAGATGCTGCCTGTCCTGCTGAGTTACTCCAGCTTTTTCTATCTTTAAGTTAGACACTAACACTATCCCACACACACAAGGGACAATTTACAATTTTACTAAGCCAATTAATCTACAAACCTATGGGTCTGGAGTGTAGGGGGAAACTGGAGCAACTGGAGAAAACCCACGTAGGTCACGGGGAGAACGTACAAACTCCGTACAGACAGCACCAGTAGGCAGGAATGAACGCGTGTTTCTATAAAGGCAGCAACTCTACCGCTGAGCCACTTTGCTGGGCTGTTAGTGAAAGGGGGCTGGGGCAGGTTATTCAAATCTCTTGACTATTAAAAACTCTGCTCCAGACTCCTTTCCCCAAAAACTCCTTGAACACAAGGATTCAGCCTTCTCCATGCTAAACGCTGGCTGCATTCAGATACACAAGATATTCTGCAGGCTTAACATCAGAATATTGTGGGTTGTTGGGGGAATGGGGTTCAGGTTTAGATTTATTGTTGTCCTGTGCACTAGGGTACAATGAAAAGCTTTGTTTTGCATGCTATCCATCTCAAAACTAGTAATATTATACATAGACATAATCAAGGGCGGCCCATACTACAAAGATGTACAGGTTTGTACGTTAATTGGCTTTGGTGAAATTGTAACATTTTCCCTCGGGTGTCGGAAAGAGTTAGTGTACGGGGTGATCACTGGTTGGTGCGGACTCAGTCGGACGGAGGGTCTGTTTCGACGCTGTGTTTCTAATGTCTAAAGTCTAAAGTCTAAAGCTGAATTCAAGTACAATAGGTAGACCAAAGGAAAAGACACAGCGTGCAGAAGGTGCGCCTCAGCATGTGTCTGTTGGGATGTCGTTGGTGGGAGCTGCCCGAAGGCTCGTCAGTCGGCAGGACCAGTAACTCGCTCGAAGGCTCGTTGGACGGCGTAACCGGGAGGGAGCTGGAGACGTCGGACGTGTGGAGCAAGGGCCGGTAGGTGGGTGAACCGGGGTAATGCTTCCAGCGCTCTCAAGGACGGCTGCTGGAGGTGCCCCCGGGACACAAACTGGCCGGGCGAGGGGAGGAGAGGTTGGAAACATAGAAACATAGAAAATAGGTGCAGGAGGAGGCCATTCGGCCCTTCAATCCATTCATTGTGATCATGGCTCATCGTCCCCTATCAATAACCCGTGCCTGCCTTCTCCTCATATCCCTTGACTCCACTAGCCCCTAGAGCTCTATCTGACTCTCTTTTAAATCCATCCAGTGATTTGGCCTCCACTGCCCTCTGTGGCAGGGAATTCCACAAATTCACAACTCTCTGGGTGGAAACGTTTTTTTCTCACCTCAGTCTTAAATGGACTCCCCTTTTATTCTAAGACTGTGACCCCTAGTTCAGGACTCGCCCAACATTTTTCCTGCATCTAGCTTGACCAGTCCTTTTATAATTTTATATGCTTTTATAAGATCCCCCCTCATCCTTCTAAACTCCAGTGAATACAAGCCTAGTCTTTTCGCGGGATCTGCTCCAGTACATCGAGCGCGCAGGCCGACCGGACTTGAGACTTTGAATAACAGCGCCAAAACATGGCAGCGCCACCATGTGTAATGGATGCACAAAGAATTTCACAGTGCAGATATTATCTAACAAATAAAGCACCATTGAACCAAGCTGGTAGAAAATCAAGAAGATTTTTAACTTAGTCAGTCTATGCTGTTTGGCAGAAGAATCCTATTCTCCCAATAATTTCCTTTGAAATTTATTCTTCCCAAACTCCCAATCATTTAACCAAAGTTCCACCAATCCATTGAACTTCAGCCCGGGGGGACTCAACCCATTTGGGGGGGGATCAGAGTCAATGGAGGAGGTGTAGTCGAAAAGAGATGATTAATCAAATTATCACTGGCTGACTATTGTGTGCAATTGATGTATCCATTAAGGTGACCTCCCCTGGTTAATAGTATTGCAAATTGATTCATCTTTCTCTAAGTAATAAACAGCTTGAATCAATACACTTTAAACCATTCAAGGCTGATCTTTCAGACAGCATTTCTGATAGCCCTCACATATCGATCGATTGCGTCGGCTCTAAAACATTCTTGCTATAAGTTCATGGTGTTCACCAGGAAACAGGAGTGAGATAAATATCTGTTGGCCCGTGCAGTTGGATTTTTTTATTCCAGGCATAACTCAAATAGCCCACAGCCAACAGGATGCCCCTGGAAGAATTTTGATTAGTTTATTTTGAAAGTGCACTCAATCTTCAGTCATGCTGATCGTCACACTTACAGCAGGTCTTTTTTCACTGTCTCTCAACGGGATTAATCTGTCCTCATTTGTTGTGCACTCATTATAAAGCAACAAGTTACAAGAAATAAAAGTCTGTTAAAGAGGCAACACTTAGTGCTGCCGAAGATGGACTCAAAATGCTGGCGCAACTCATGGGGACAGGCAGCACCTCGGGAGAGGAGTGGGTGACGTTTCGGGTCGAGACACTTCTTCACACCGAGAGTCATGGAGTCACAGAGTGACACGGTGTGGAAACAGGCCGTTCGGCCCAACATGCCCCAGCTATACTAGTCCCACCTGCCTGAGCTTGGACGGCATCCCTCCAAACATGTCCTATCCATGTACCTATCTTTAAGAAGGAACTGCAGATGCTGGAAAATCAAAGGTAGCCAAAAGTGCTGGAGGAACTCAGCGGGGTGCAGCAGCATCTATGGGTCTGAAGAAGGGCTTTGGCCCAAAACGTTGCCTATTTCCTTCGCTCCATAGATGCTGCTGCACCCGCTGAGTTTCTCCAGCACTTTTGTCTACCATGGACCTGTCTAGCTGTTTCTTAAATGTTGGGTTAGTCCCAGTCTCAACTACCGCCTCTGGCAGCTTGTTCCATACACCCACCACCCTTTGTGTAAAGGTTAGCCCTCAGATTCCTATCAAATCTTTTCCCCTTCACCTTGAACCCATGTCCTCTGGCCCTCGATTCACCTACTCTGGGCAAGAGACTCTGTGCATCTACCTGATCCATTCCTCTCATGATTTTGTACACCTCTATAAGATCCCCCCCTCATCCTCCTGCAGTCCAAGGAATAGAGGCCCAGCCTACTCAACTTCTCCCTATAGCTCACACCCTCTAGTCCTGGCAACAGCCTCGTAAATGAGTCGGGGGAAAGGGGAACGAGAGATGTGGACGGTACTTAGGAGAAATGAATGGAAGATATACATCAAGCAGCTGGAGAGCAGGAGGAAACGCAGAGGGGGAGCAGTGCGAGAGAGAACTGCCCACTGTCACAGCATTCAGCTGCTGTTCCCCCGCAGTCCAATGCTCTCCCGACATTCTCAAGGTCCAAGAGCCTTTGATCATACATTAGCAGAGTAGTCACCAGTGTTTCTCAACTCCCATGATTTACAAATGAAAATCTTCAATTGCATTGTGCTAAGTGGTTCTGACTATAAAAGTCTCTGGTTTGTATCCAGGGTAAATTCAGCTGAAAAAAAATCTGGCAATTCTACGCCTCACTTAAGGTCGACACAAAAAGCTGGAGTAACTCAGCGGGACAGGCAGCATCTCTGGAGAGAAGGTATGGGTGATGCTTCTGGGCGAGACCCTTCTTCACTACTCAACCCGAAACGTCACCCATTCCTAACACCCAGATATTTCAATCAAGCCCCCTCTTCTAAGCTGCAGTAGATCGAAGACAACCTTGTCGAACCTCTCCACATAAGACAGTGCATTCATTCCAATAAAACCAACACAGCTTCTCTGAAGGCAGACACAAAAAGCTGGAGTAATTCGACGGATCAGGCAGCATTTCTGGAGAAGGGGAATAGGTGGCTTTGTGGATTGAGACCCTGCTCGAAATGTCACCTACTCCTTTGCTCCAGAGATGCTGCCTGTCCCGCTGCGTTATGCCCCTGTTTCCGTGCGGTTCCTGGAGGTTCCCGGAGGTTTTTGTCCTCCGGCAACCACCTTCAACTAGCATCGCAACCGGCTTCGACTAGAAAAATTACCGATTTTTAAAACGGAAACCACTTTCGACCATTAAGGAGACTGACAAAAACCTCCGGGAACCTCCAGGACCCGCACGGAAACCTTGGGTGGGGCGCAAAGTCTCCAGAGGTTTCCGTTCAGGTTTCCTAAGTGGGACAGGCATAACTCCAGCATTTTGTGGCTGTGGGCGCTCCGAGTAGGCTGCCCTGCCAGCAGCGTGTTCGTTGTTTCAACTTTTTAAGTTTTTTTTAGTATGTCCAAATGTTTGTTTTAGTGTCTCGGTGTGTCATGTGTGGGGGGGGGTGGAGGGGGAAAGGGGGAGGCCGTTTTTCAGTCGCTTCCTCGACGGAGAGGCGGCCTTTTCCGTGTCGCTCCTCCGCCTCCCCTCTCACGGCCTGGCAGCTTGGATTGGAGCTGCCTTTCCCAGAATCGGGCCCGGAGCTTCAGCAGCGGATTTTTCCATCACTGAGCGGGCGAACCCTTGCCAGAAAGGGTTCGCCGGAAAGGAGTGCTCCGATCGCTGTCCTGGTGACTTTGGCATCGCGGGGCTGTGGTCTGCGGAGCTTGTAGCCGTGGGCGTGGCATGGACTTACCATCCATAGCCGGGGATCCCTTGCCGGGGATCGCTGGAGAAGAGCTCCGACCGCCGGCCGGCAGCCTACAACATCCTGAAGCCGCGGTCTCCGGCAGGAAAGCGTCCGATTCGGGCACTTCAGGTCGCGGAGCGTGTTCGGACGTCCCGACGTCGGAGTTCCGATCATCCCGACGAGAGGGCCTGTACATCGGGCCGTCCGTAGCGGCGACTACAGAGGGTATATGGCCCCGACCACGGTTGAACAACGGAGGAGAACTGATTGAACTTTGTTGCCTTCCACCACAGTGAAGAATGCTGTGATGGATGTTTGTGTTAAACTCTATTGTGTAATGTGTTATCTTTTTTCAATTGTATCGCTACATGGCAAATTCATTTCACTGTGCCTTCATTTGCTGCGTGCGATGAATAAATTTGTATTGCATAGTATTGCATTGTTTAAAACACCGTCCTTCCTACACCCTACACCTCACATTATGTATTTCATATCCATGACCTTCAGATGAGGCAATCAAGCCTTTTGCAGCAGACCGTAAAAACGTAGCAATTAATCGGACTTTTTAAATCCTATTTTTACAGCTAGATTGGTGACTCAATAGACCATGTTAATATTGAAAGACAAAAGGACAGGTATAAAAAATATATGTAGAAAGGAACTGCAGATGCTGGTTTACACCGAAGATAGACACAAAATGCAGCAGCAAGATATAAGATTCAGGATTCAAGAGAGTTTATTGTCGTGTGTCCCAGATAGGACAATGACATTCTTGCTCTGCTTCAGCACAACAGAATATAGTAGGCATAAATAAATACAGAACAGATCAGTGTGACCATATACCAATGAGTTATTTATATATACACACTTAAATAATCAGATAAAGTGCAATGGGCTATTAATGTTCACAGTTTTGTTTGAGTTGAGTTTAATAGCCTGATGGCTCAGAGGAAGCAGCTGTTCCTGAACCTGGGTGTTGCAGATTTCAGGCTCTTGTAGCTTCTACCTGAAGGCAGCGGGGAGATGAGTGTGGCCAGGATGGTGTGGGTCCTTGATGATGCTGTCAGCCTTTTTGAGGCAGCAACTGCGATAGACTCCCTCGATGGTAGGGAGGTCAGAGCCGATGATGGACTGGGCAGTGTTTACGACTTTTTGCAGCCTTTTCCGCTCCTGGGCGCTCAGGTTGCCGAACCAGGCCACGATGCAACCGGTCAACATGCTCTCTACTGTGCACCTGTAGAGGTCCTCCTTGACATACCGACTCTCCGTAATCTTCTCAGGAAGTAGAGGCGCTGATGTGCTTTCTTCATAATTGCATCAGTGTTCTCGGACCAGGAGAGATCTTCAGAGATGTGCACGCCCAGGAATTTGAAGCTCTTGACCCTCTCCACCATCGACCCGTTGATATAAACGGGACTGTGGGTCCCCATCCTACCCCTTTCAAAGTCCACAATCAATACCTTGGTTTTGCTGGTGTTGAGAGCCAGGTTATTGTGCTGGCACCATTTGGACAAACGGTCGATCTCACTTCTATACTCTGACTCATCTCCATCAGTGATACGTCCAACAACAGTGGTGTCGTCAGCGAACTTGAGCAACTCAGGGGACAGGCAGCATCTTTGGAGAGAAGCAATGGATGACAATTTCTGATCGAGACCCTTCTTCAGACAAATGAATACACTTGCCAAGACCTTGACATCCCCAAGAAAAAAATCGTTTAGATTGAAACGATGCAGCATTTATTTTATTCCATGTTAATGGAATAAAAAAACAGCAGTGGGTGCTAAAATGTTGGTTTAAGTAAGGTAATGTACAAAATTCTTAGATAAACACAAAGTGCTGGAGTAACTCAGTGAGCCAGGCAGCATCTCTGGTAGCATTGTTGGAGGAACAGCACCTCTTATTTTGCTTGGGAAGCCTTCAACTCAGCAGTGTGAACGTTGATTTCTCTCATTTCAAGTAACTCCTTCATTTCCTCCTCCCTCCTCCCCTCTCCCCTCTCCCTCCCCCCCAACCCTAGTCATACCACCAGTTCCACCGGTCGCATCCACGTATCCCTCTTGGTATCACAGTTCCCCAGCCAACAATGGATCATTATGGGCTCCATCCTACCTGAGGTCATCTGTTGCCAGCCCTGATTTGTTCTGGCCTTTTCTCACCTTGTTTATACCCCCCACCCCAACTTACTTCATTAGTCTGAAGAAGGGTTCTGACACGAAACATCACCTATTCCTTCTCTCCAGAGATGCTGCCTGACCCGCCGAGTTACCCTAGCACTTTGCGTCTATCTTCAGTTTAAACCAGCATCTGCAGTTCCTTCCTACGCAGTGAGGTGTGCATGTTGGGCCAGAGTTTTCACCCTAGAGGAATCACTCCTGGGACACATGGATTTTCATCTAATTTTAGCTTTCATCTTCCCGTCTCCTCCCCCTTCTGCTTTCCACAGAGACCGTTCCCTCCCCTAACTCCCCGGTCAACGCGTCCCTTCCCACCCAAACCACCCCCTCCCAAGGTACTTTCCTCTGCAACCGCAGGAGATGCAACACCTGTCCATTTACCTCCCCCTTCGACTCCATCCAAGGACCCCTTCAGATGAGGCAGAGGTTCACTTGCACCTCCTCCAACTTCATCTACTGAATCCGCTGTTTCAGGTGTCACCTCCTATACATCAGCGAGACCAAGCGCAGGCTCGGCGATCGTTTCGCTCAACACCTCCGCTCAGTCGGTCTTAACCTACCTGGTCTCCAGGTTGCTCAGCACTTCAACTCCCCCTCCCATTTCCACACTGACCTTTCTGTCCTGGGCCTCCTTCATTGTCAGAGAGAGGCCCAGTGCAAATTGGAGGAAGTGCACCTCATATTTCGCTTGGGTAGCTTACACTCCAGCGGTATGAACATTGAACTCTCTAACTTCAAATAGCCCTTGCTTTCCCTCTCTCTCCATCCGCATCGCAGGAAGTGGCGCTAGAAATCATGGACGCATTGGTGATCATTTTCCAATGTTTTATAGATTCAGGATCAGTTCCTGTGGATTGGAGGGTAGCTAATGTTATCCCATTTTTTAAGAAAGGCGGGAGAGAGAAAACAGGAAATTATAGACCAGTGAGCCTGACATCGGTGGTGGGGAAGATGCTGGAGTAAATTATAAAATATGAAATAGCGGCACATTTGGATAGCAGTAACAGGATCGGTCCGAGTCAGCATGGATTTACGAAGGGGAAATCATGCTTGATTAATCTTCTGGAATGTTTTGAAGTTGTAACTAGGAATGGACAAGAGAGAGCCAGTGGATGTAGTGTACCTGAACTTTCAGAAAGCATTTGATAAGGAGTCACATAGGAGATTAGTGGGCAAAATTAGGGCACATGGTATTGGGGGTAGAGTGCTGACATGGATAGAAAATTGGTTGGTAGACAGGAAACAAAGAGTAGGGACAAACGGGTCCCTCAACCAAACTGAGGAGGCCGCGAGTATGCGGGAACTTCCCTCGAGCATGAAGGAGAGTTACAGTGACCGCCTAGGACCACGTGTGGACCATGCTGCGAGTTTGAGTCGAGCGCAAACTCTTCTAAACTCGCAAATTAGGTCCCCGCAGTCCTTTAAGGGTTTGGACACGCTAGAGGCAGGAAACATGTTCCCGATGTTGGGGGGAGTCCAGAACCAGGGGCCACTGTTTAAGAATAAGGGGTAAACCATTGAGAATGGAGATGAGGAAACACTTTTTCACACAGAGAGTTGTGAGTCTGTGGAATCCTCTGCCTCAGAGGGCGGTGGAGGCAGGTTCTCTGGATGCTTTCAAGAGAGAGCTAGAAAAGGCTCTTAAAGATAGCGGAGTCAGGGGATATGGGGAGAAGGCAGGAACGGGGTACTGATTGGGGATGAACAGCCATGATCACATTGAATGGCGGTGCTGGCTCGAAGGGCCGAATGGCCTACTCCTGCACCTATTGTCTATTGTCTATCTCCTCCCACTTCCCTGTTCACCCGCCAGTCTTACTACATTCTAACTCTGCCCTGCCAACTCCACTGACATCAGTCTGAAGAAGGATCTCGACCCGAAACGTCACCCAATCCTTTTCTCCAGAGATGTTGCCTGTCCGTCTGAGTTACCCCAGCTTTTTGTGGCTTGCTGAAAGGAAATACCAGCTAACTGTAGCTATCTTGTTGTAATATATTTAAACCATATTTAAATAATTAATAATATTTAAATAATTAATAATATTTAAATAATTAATCTGCTGCAAGGGAATGGAATGGCTCCCCTGCCTCATTCTGCACTGTTAGAGGGCAAAATAATGCCCCCAACAGACTGAGTTCCTTCTGTAGGTATCTTGACCAATTTTCAGGAGTTACAATCAACCCTGCTGCTCCTAAGGCAGAAAGCACAAAACAACAGCGGTTTCACTTACTGGATAAATTGGAATCAGTTTTTACCATCACTCGGCAGTTCAGTGGCATCTGAATCAATAGCCAAGCTGTTCCAGGTGAATGTGGTAAACTCCTGGTTTAGTGTGGAGTCTTAAAGTACCGCTCGCAATTAGGTCAACTTTAATCAGTCCAAAGCAGTGTCCCGGCCCTAAACATCACCTATTCATGTTCTTCAGAAAAACTCAATTTTTTTTTTCGATATCTGCAACTCAGAGATTATGTTAAATCAAATACACAAGATTATAGGAATAGGGAACCAGAAATCCTTGATGAATGTTTGAATAAGCATCCTAATACAGAAAAATTAACAACTTATATTTATAATATTCTTTTAGACAGCGAGGTCCCATCGACGGAATTACATAGACATACATGGGAAAATGAATTAAGCCAACCCATAACGAAAGATATTTGGGACAAAAGTTTACAATATATACATCAATGCTCGTTAAATGCCAGACATGCTTTAATACAATTTAAAGTATTACACAGATTACATTACTCGAAAGTTAAACTGAATAGAATCTTTCCACATGTCTCTCCTATCTGCGATAAATGTCAGCATCTAGAGGCTAACTTAACACATACTTTTGCAAATTGTATAAAAATTAAAAACTTCTGGATTGAGATTTTTAGGATATCATCTGAAGTTATTAATACAAAACTGGATCCGGACTCAAAACTAATAATACTTAAAATATCAGAACAAAGTTTAACACTCACAACAAGCCAAAGAAATTTCCTAGATTACAGTATAATAATCGGGAAGAAATTAATATTAAAATTTTGCAAAAGGCCCAATAACCCCCACAATTAAAATGTGGATTATGGAAATGTCGGAGACCCTACACCTGGAAGGAATCAGATTTGCCTTAATGGACAAACAAGAACTTTTTGTTAGAATATGGTCTTCTTTCATCGATTATTTAAAAGGGTAGATTGGTTCGGCAAGGGGACTTAACTGAAACTTGCTCAGGAACAGATGAAAAGTTATACTCCATATTCCTTGATCTTATCTCCAACGATGTATTAATGGTAAATTATTCCATTCCTTCTGATTTTATTTTTTGATTTCTCTTTTTTTTTCTTTTTTTTCTCTCTCTTTTTTTTTATTAATGTATAAAAAAAAACTATTAGAGGCAGAATGATTTAATTGAAAATATTAATAGTGTATGAGTGATGTACTCGAAATATCTATACCATAATTTGTGTTTGCCAATTTATTGCTTACCTCTAATAAAAATATATTTTTAAAAAAAAAACAGAACTGCTACGTGATCCACTGAGTTACTCCTGCAATTTGTGTCTTTTTTTGTCAACCAATATCTACAATAGTTTAATTAGTTTTGGCAGCACAGTGGCACAGCAGTAGAGTTGTTGCCTTCCGTTGCCAGAGACCTGGGTTTGATCCTGACTACAGGTGCTAAATCAACATTGATATAGCACCTGTAGTAATCTCAATGGTGTTGTACCATTAATGTTTTATTATTATTAATGTTTAGTGTTTTCGAAGTCATTCGGAACTGTCACTGTATGTCATGCTGTGGGCGGAGCACCAAGGCAAATTCCTTGTATGTGAATGCTGGGCCAACAAGCTTACTTACTTACTTTTACTATATGTATGGAGTTGTACGTGTATTTGTACGTTGTACATTTGTACATGTGTTTGCGTGTTCTCCCTGAGTTCACGTGGGTTTTCTCCGGGTGCTCGGGTTTTCCCACACTCCAAAGACGTACAGGTTTGTAGGTTAATTGGCTTTGGTTTTTAAAAAAAAATTGTCCTTAGTGTGTAGCATAGTGCTAGTGTACAGGGTGATCGCTGGTTGTGGTGGACTCGGTGGGCCGAGGGACCCGTTTCCTCTCTGTAAAATACTCTAAAGTTCCTTGTATCCAAATTTAATCACGGTATTACCAGTGCAGGTAGACGGGAGGTGGTGGAGGAACAGATTGCATTGAACACCAACAAACCAAGGACATGGACAGATTGCATTTCCACACTAATGTCAACTTTATACAGATTCCTCATTTTAAGTCCGACAACAAAGTGAGAGCCTAATAAAGAACATGGTCATGAGAACAAAGCCACCCACTTGATATGCGCCACAGCCAATCCTGAAACACTTATTCCTACCATGATTGGTACCATGGTTGCCGTGTGGTTTAGATTTACTGTATGTTTATTACTCTCATGTGTGCAGTGGAAAGGTTCGCTGAGCATGTTATTCAGTTAAACCAGGTAAGACTAAACTTATCAGACATTCAAGCTAAACTCTAGAATAACGGGTAGAGCAAAGGGAGAGATACAGTGCAGAATGAGGTCATAAGGTCACAAGGAAAAGTAGTAGAATTAGGCCACTCGGCCCATCAAGTCCACTTTGCCACTCAATCATGGCTGATCTATCTCTCCCTCCTAACCCCATTCTCCTGCCTTCTCCCCATGACCACTCACACCTGAACTAATCCAGAATCCATCTATCTCTGCCTTAAAAATATCCACTGCCCTGGCCTCCACAGCCTTCTGTGGCAAAGAATTCCACAAATTCACCACCCTCTGACTAAAGAAATGTCTCCTCATCTCCTTCCTAAAAGAACGCCCTTTAATTCTGAGGCTGTGACCTCTACTCCTAGAATCTCCCGCTAGTGGAAACATCCTCTTCACATCCACTCTATCCAAGCCTTTCACTATTTATATAGTTCTCAGCAATGTTGTCCATCCGTTCCTACGTCCGCAATGCGGTGGGGGTGAATCAGACAGCAGCCTGGCTTATGGAAGGACTGTTCAGAAGCCTGATAAAAGAGAGGAAGAAGCCATCCCTGATTCATTCAGTAGTTTTAATAGAGAGAATGATAGATTCTGGATTAGTAAAAGGGTGTCAAAGGTTACAGGGAGAAGGCAGGAGAATGGGATTGAGAGGGAAAGATAGATCAGCCATGATTGGATCTGAATCAGTTTCAGATTCTGATGGGCCAAAATGTCTGAATTTTGCTCCTATCTCTTAAGTCTTATGGTGAAGTACGCTTTCAAGCTTCTATATTTTCTGCATGACAGGAGAGGGGACAAGAAGAAATAAGGTGAAGATAGACACAAAAAGCTGGAGTAACTTAGCCAAAAGGAAATAGATGACGTTTCAGGTCGAGACTCTTCTTCAGACTTCAGACCAGCGGGACTCGACCCGAAACGCCAACTATTCCTATTCTCAAGAGATGCTACCTGACCCGTAGAGTTACTACAGCTTTTTGTGTAGGAACATTGCTTTAACACAGCATGTCCTGTTCCTTCCTACACAGAAGAAATAAGGTTGCAGACACTCTCAAAATCACTTAGATTCTTTAACACTGACCCCAAAAACCCTCAACCTATAGCCACCAGAAGAATAGAAACAGCAAATGCAGGTGAAAACGCCTACCTTTAGTCACACCTTTAGCAGACACGCATCTATTGTCTTTCAAGATGTGTGTCTGCTGTGTCGGTGTGTCTTGGTGGCATGGTGATACAGCAATAGAGTTGCTGCCTTACAGCACTTAAAACACCAGAGATCCCGGTTCGAACCTGACTACGGGCGCTGTCTGTATGGAATTTGTAGGTTCTCCCCGTTTTCTCCGAGAACTTTGGTTTCCTCCCACACTCCGACGTACAGGTTTGTAGGTTAATTGGCTTGGTATAAAATATAAAAATTGGCCCTAGTGTAGGGTAGTAATGATATTGTTAATGTGCGGGGAGCGCTGGTTGGTGCAGGCTCAGTGGGCCGAAGGGCCTGTTTCTGTGCTGTATCTTCTAAACTAAACTAAACTAAGCCATGCTGAATTGGAAGCATATCAGCATCCTTCACAGCTGTTGGGACAATACCTTTGAGACTCAATGCCAACCAGCACAGTGGAGCTCCTCCTACCACACAGACAGCAACAGTTTAAAAAGATGATTCACAGCCAGCTTTAGTTTAGATTAGTTTAGAGATACTGTGCAGAAACAGGCTCTTCGGCCCACCGAGTCCACACTGACCAGCGATCCCCGCACATTAACAATTACCCTACACACACACAAGGAATAATTTTAATGTCCCAAGACAATTAACCTATAAACCTGTACGTCTTTGGAGTGTGGGAGGAAATTGCCACCCAAACCAGGACAGCCATGAAATACTCGTGTCATCTACATTCCATAAATGAATAAATATATATAAACACCATTATTCACGAATCTACACCAAGGTGGTGCCTGACTCTGCCCAATAAATCATTTGTTTTATTTAATTTATGTATATATTCTTTCATTTCACTGAATGGGTTTCATCATTTGTCATTCCATTCAGTCATTTGTTCCAGTTTGCAAGATGTTTGGCCACATGCTTAGATTTCAGATTTAGAGTAATAAATCCTTAGAGGAGCGTAAAGTGGATTTGATGTGTAATTTTATTGCATTACGTCTCTCTCACACACACGCACACACACACTGACACACATGCACACACTGACGCACACACACACACACTGACACACACTCACAGACACACACACACCCACACACGCACAGGCACACACATACACGCACACACACCCACATACATGCACACCCACACACACAGACACACAGACACACACTTATACACACACACTGACAGACACTGACACACACAGACACCCACACACATACACACACACACACACAGACACACGCACACACACACACAAACACACGCACACATACAAACAGACACACACGTACCACACACACACAGACACTTATTGCCACACACACACACACACACAGGCACACACACCGACACACATATTGCCACACACACACACACACACACACACACATATTGCCACACACACACACACACACACACACACACACACACACACACACACACACACACACACATATTGCGCCACACACACACACACACTTATTGCCACACACCCACACACACACAGACACACACACACACACACACACACACACACACACACACACACACACACACACACACACAGACACACACATTGCCACACACAGAGACACACACACACATTGCCACACACACACAGACACATATATTGCCACACACACACACACTCACACACACACACATTGCCACATACACACTCACACACACACACATTGCCACACACACACACACACATTGCCACACACATATTCACACACACACACACATACACACACACACAGACACACACACACACACACACACATTGCCACACACACACACAGACACACACACACACACACATTGCCACACACACAAACATAAATGGCATTGGAACATCTGGACAGGAAAGAAGTTATCTTACAATGATCTTAAAAGATTGTAGTTCCTGTCAACCTTTCCACTTAGTTTAGTTTAGAGATACAGCATGGAAAAAGGCCATTCAGCCTTTCAGCCTATTGAGTCCGTGCCGACCACTGATCAGCCGTACATCAATTCTACGCTGCACGCTAGGGACAATTTACAGAAGCCTATTAACCTACAACCTGCACGTCTTTGGAACGTGGTCAGGATCGAACCAGAGCACCCGGAGAAAACCGCCATCACAGGAAGAACATGCAAACTGTGTAGTCAGCACCCGTGGTCAGGATCGAACCTGGGTCTTTGGCGCTGTAAGGCAGCAACTCTACCGCTGAGCCAGCGTGCCACCCTCGTGCTTCTAATGGAATGAAAACCCACGCGATTGAATGCAAGTTTTCTTACACCTTCAATCCATGTATGTGTATGAATGAGCACACAAATTAAAAACAATGCCAGGATACGTACTTCTTTAACAAGAAAAGTTAGACTCAGTTTCACAGTTTGTATCCCTTTGTATACCTCGCCCCTGCCAACAATGGACCGTTGTGAGCTCCACCTTTCCTGAGTCAATGATGCAGGCTCTGCTTTGTTATGTACCTTCCCTTAACTCTAGTTTCCTCCTCCTTGACCCTCAGTCTGCTGAGCGGTCTCGACCCGAAACATCACCTGTTCCTTTTCTCCAGAGATGCTGCCTGACCCAGTTAAGTTACTCCAGCATTTTGTGTCTATTCTCAGTTAGACCGTTGTGATTATTGGTATCATCCTGTCCCTATTCACAACAATCAAATGACTCCTCACTGAAACAGGGGAACGGCGAGTGGCACAGCGGTAACGCTGCAGAGCCAGGGGCCCGGGTTCGATCGTGACTACGGGTGCCGTCTGTACGGAGTTTGAACATTCTCCCTGTGGCCTGTGTGGGTTTTCTCCAGCAGCTCCGGTTTCCTCCCACACTCCAAAGACATACAGGTTTGCAGGTTAATTGGCATCAGTAAAATTGTAAATTGTCCCTATTAGGGATCGCTGGTCAGCGCGAACTCAGTGGGCAGAAGGGCCTGTTTCAGCGCTGTAGCACTAAACTAAACTAAACTAAACTAAACAAGCACCGTTGTGATTAATCGCAGTACAATCCAAGTCTTAAACTATCTCGAGCATCTGCCTTTCATTATGCAGAAGCAGTAGACAGTAGTTTACTGGAAACTCTGCGGCTAAATAGTACTGGGGTTGCATTTCCAGTGACTCTACAGGGTGACTGGCTTCCTGCAAATGTCTGCTTTGAAGTCCTGTGTCTGGTTTATGCCACGAGTAGCAGTGGAAGCAAGAAACAATTCGGACTGCGGTTGCTGTATGCAAATAAACCCTCATACATGGCACACAATAAGTTAACCAGTTCTTTGGCAGTGGCGTTTATTTATGCACTTCCAACAAGAGCTGCTAATACTATCAAAGATAGACACAAAATGCTGGAGTAACTCAGCGGGACAGGCAGCATCTCTGGAGAGAAGGAATGGGTGACATTTCGGGTCGAGCCCCTACTTCACACCGTCTTGCATGGGTAAAGGGAAGTTTCATTGTGATTTTGAGACATTAAAAACTGGAATTCCAACGAACAATTTCTTTTCCAAACACAATGTAGGTGGTCTGATTCTAATCAGGTTAGATTTCTGTCATGGATTTGCACTATTTGCATCTTGACAAGCGACAAGAGGTGAAAAGCAAAGTACGCACCAGTTCCTTACCTGCAGCTCCAAAAGAAGGGTCTCGACCACGAACGTCACCAATTCCTTTTCTCCATGACATGTTAATCACGTACTATCTTTCCCTCTCACCCCCCATTCTCCAGCAGCACCGGCCATGGAGCAGCCCCACTGCAAGAGTCCCGGGCCGTCGGAGGCGTCGGAAGCGTTGCGCCGCTGCCGTGAGAGTCTCTGTGCCGAATTCGCCCAGGTGACCGGCATGGATCAGGCTGCGGCTCGGTGCATCCTGGAGGACAACCAGTGGCTGCTGCAAGTACGTACCAAGCACTGGGTAGAAACGGTGGAAGATAGTGGCCTACAAATGGGGGTGGTTGGAGAAAGCATCCTGCTTGCCTGCTAGATTTTCACTTACTGTAACTGCAGGAAAAATGTTCCTGATGTTGGGGGAGTCAGAACCAGGGGTCACAGTTTAAGAATGAAGGTTAGGCCAGTTAGGACTGAGATGAGGACAAACTTTCTTCACGCAGAGAGTTGTGAATCTGTGGAATTCTCTGCCACAGAAGGCAGTGGAGGCCAATTCACTGGATGTTTTCAAGAGAGAGTTACATTTAGCTCTTGGGACACATAAAAATCAAGGGATAAAGGGGGAAAAAACAGGAAAGAGATCCTGATTTTAGATGAACAGCCATGATCATATTGAATGGCAGTGCTGGCTCGAAGGGCCGAAAAGCCTATTCCTCCACCTATGTTCTATGTTTCTATGCTTGAGTAAACGGCAACTCAACCACTTGATTTTGAAGCATTCATGCATGGTGGAGGTATAATGTAGTCATAGAGTGATACAGTGTGAAAACAGGCCCTTCGGCACAACTTGTCCACCCCCGCCAACATATCCCAGCTACACTACCTGCTTTTGGCCATAACCCTCCAAACCTGTCCTATCCATGTATCAGTCTAACTGTTTCTTAAATGTTGGGGTAGTCCCTGCCTCAACTACCTTCTCTGGCACCTTCTTCCATGCACCCACCACACTTTCTGAGGAAAAAGTTACCCCTTAAACAGTTACCTCTTAAAAATACTTCAAACAAAAAACATTGAAATCGTACGGCTACAATGCACTAAAACATGATTTTAATACATCAAATTTCAAAAAGTCCCTACCGTGGGCGGGGGGCAAACACACCCCTCCCACACCCTCCCCCCACTCGGTTGCTCTACTCCATCACCGGGTACCCCCAAGGCCAGTGATCAGTGATCGCTCGGCCCCCCCACTTTCAAAAACACTCCACTTTCAAAAACACAAGGCGTCAGGCTGTCTGTCACAACATTTAGCCCCGGTAACCCATTATTTCCTTCAGTTTATTTCCCACCTCCCAAATTCCTTTGACAGGTTGAACAGAAATGTCCCCAATCTCGTTGTTTTATAATTGAACACATAGATGAACATCCTCAAGGAATGTAATCAGATGGAAACTGATTCAGGTGCGATGTTTAAGAGCTTGTTCAAAGATGGGGCATATTTTAAAGGAGTGGCAGAGATACTTGCAGGGGAATGTGTGAGGAGGTTATTATTTGTCTTTAGTTTTAGCTTGAACCAGGACATCTGAAAATTCAAAGTTTAATATAGTAATTGTGCTGATACTGACTCCAACCAACCACGTAATGAATATCATCCATTCACGAGGTTTTATTTTTCTGATGCCATTCACGGATTTCAATCACTTCAATCTAAAAGTAATTGAGAATTGGGAGCATTGGAACAAAAATGTGCCCTCGGCACATATTAACTGTAATATAATAATGAATGCATGTTGGGAGGTGCAATCAAAACAAAGATTTTTTTATCATTGTTGTGTTATGAATACCTTGGAAAATATTATGTACTCTGAAGATCACATTTAATAGAATAATATTGTTTAAATATATAGTTATTGGACTGCATTTCGGAAAAGTCCCAGCTGTGAGGAAGACAGCAAAATACTGAAAATATTGGGGATGAAAATGACTTCAGGACAGTTTGTTAGAAAAATGAAGGAAATGGTAGCAGAATACTTATATAGCTGAGTGGGTATAATTTTATGGGTGAGAAATTGTGTTCAACCAATTGATGACTTCTTTGACAAAGTAGCTAGCATGTTAGATAACAAGGAAGCCAATGGATGTAGCAAATTTTGTAATACAAAATTTGGTCTCTGAAGTGCCCTATAAAAGATTACGCACCTATGGACTTTAACTTAATAGGTTAAGTCCAGGGGATCAGATATGGGGCTTTATGTGTGGGCCAGATATATTGTCAGTGCAGAGGGGCTAGGAGCAAGGCCAAGTGTGCATCCAGAGTCAAGGTCTGGAATAGTACTAGGTGTGCAGTCAAAGCTGGGACAATGGGAGTGTTCAGCACTGGGAACCTAAGCAGGTAAGCAGCTATGATCAGGGTAGAATAGGGGGCCAGGTGTAAGGCTGGATTCGGGGTCAGGAATGAGAGAAGGTATGCAACTGGTGTCCGGGTCAGGAGTAGTACCAGGTGTGCGGTGAGACTCAGGTTGGTCAACATGGGCCAAGTGTTTGATTATAATCTGATTTCCATACATGAATACACTAAGATCATTCATGTGCTGCACCTGTTGATCAGACCCTGGCTCTACTGTGAAATGTAATTAGTAGAGCCAGGATGTTTAAGCACTAAAAAACTGAAATAGGCAGGCAAAAAGGCAAAATAAACTTTTTTTAAAGGCATGAAAAAGGCATTTATTGACAAAAAAAAGGCATAAAAAGGCATTTATTTCTACCACCAAAATATGGTTAAAAATAATAATATAAAGGTATACTACATTAAATGACCAAAGTTGCCTAGTTGCACATAATTACTAGCATTTTTTTTTTCAATTCTCTGGTGATAAACTAGACAGACAGAATATGCTTCAGTTGTGAAAAACTTCTTTCACCCCAGCTGAGGTTACTGGTGCATACCCGAAACAAGCTACAGACTCTATATTCATGTCGATATCTTGTGCATTACAACTACCTTTGAGAACCTTAGCTATGTTTTGTATTTCTTCAAGATCTTTGTTAGCTAAAATTACTCTCTCATATTTTCCTTATATGTCTTTACCTACATCGCCAGGAACTTTACGAATATCGTCAGTTACTTTGTTGAAAACCTGCAAGTTATTCACTAATATTTTGCCACGTTTCTCAAGGGAAGTGATGGCTTGTGGGAAGTTTACAAAATTGGAAGCAATAAACACAAGAGGGACTTTTTCCTCATGATTTCACTGACGATTCTGAATCCAGCAGATTCTTCTTCTTCAAAATAAGTTGATGATTTATTTTATGTCTTCAAAATTTGCAGCATAGTAGAGTACAGCAGAGACCCATGTACCCCACCTAGTCAAAACGGGCTGATGAGGTAGCGGAATCTCGGGTGCCATTTCCTTGAACAACTGCACTCGTGACGGTACTTAGAGGAAGATTTTCTTGGCATTACCTAGGTGATCGACATTTGGAAACAAGCTATGTTTGTGCTTGGCAATTCTATGATGTCCTTGAGCTAAGCATGTCAAATGCAACATTTTGGGGAATAAAATGGTGTCACAAACAGAAGAACATTCTCGTGTTTAATACCTTCTGGCCAAAGTACAGCAAGTGAAGATGTAAACAACTGAGCAATAATGGAGCTATTTGACTTCTCCAATACTTCCAATGTCAACAAATACTCCTTTGATGGTAGACCCACCTCCAGTGTACCTATGACCACATTGGCAACATATCTCCCCACTGCATCGGTTGTCTCTTCTATTGAGATCCATATTTTGTTGCATGCAACTTCATCTCTAATTTTCTGCACAACAATGTTGTGGTTGCTGTCAACATATTTTTTCCATATGTTCCTCTGAGTATTTCTCTGAAAAACCTCTGAGAGGTTTGTTTTCCAATTCCGCAGTGGAATTCCAGCATCAATGAATGCCTTGCACAGATCACTCGAAAACTCAGATTTGCTACTGGAGCCGGCAGTAAATGTAGTGAGGGGACAAGCTTGGGTATTTCACTTGGGTAGTCTACACCCCAGCGGTATCAACATTGACTTCTCTAATTTTAGATAGACCTTGTCTTCTCCCTCCACCCCCTCCCCCTTCCCAGCTCTCCTTCTAGTCTCTGCCTCTTCTTTCCTTTTTACCGCCCCTCCCCCCACATCAGTCTGACCCGAAACATCGCCTTTTCCTTCTCTCCATAGATGCTGCCTCACCCGTTGAGTTCTCCAGCATTTTTTGTCTACCTTTGATTTTTCCAGCATCTGCAGTTCTTTCATAAATAGATCTTGGAGAATACTGAACCAGCGGGCAGTGGCACGAACGAATGAATGACCAACGGTGGCGCCCCCGGTTTTTCCCCAGTGGTGGAAATTTTCTTGTAAGTTATACTGTGTTAACAAGTTAATAATAACATTAATATTAACGTGTTAACAATGAAAACGTCATTGTAATCATGGTACAATTAAAGAAAATAGCGCGACCTTTTAACAAAACTGCAAAAAAAAAGGCTGACTATCATGAAAGGCACTCTATCATGAAAAATACATTATCCTGGTGAAATCATCAAAAAAGGCGAAAAAGGCACTCATGGCATTTATGGCAAAATTCTGACTCTAGTAATTAGGAATGTAATTTAGCCTAACCTTATTCATAGCTAATCCAATTTAAAGCATAAATATTGCATTCAAGTGTAAGTTAAAAGACTCACCACAGTATGCACCAGATTGCACAATTTCAAGCTGAAAATTGCAGAAGATCCATACCAATGGGAGGGGGACACCTCGGGCTTGGTCTCTCGCAATTTCTCATTCACAACACTCACCCAATGTTGGCAGCCCTGCCCATAACCCCTGACACTCTTACTAATCAAACTTTACCTTAGAGGACTGTAAATTCCCATTCATTGAAAATGTTCAAGACTTAAATCAAATGATTTCTAAACACTAAGGGTACAATTTTGAGGTAGAGAATCTGCAATGGTCGCATTGAAAAGCGGAACAGGCTCAATGGGCCAAAAGGCCCACTCCTGCTTCTATTTTGCATGCCTTTGTCTAAGCTCCTCAGTGACCTCCAAGGATCTGGTGAATAAATTGAACTGTGCAGAGGACGGATTTAGAAAAAATCTACAGATTCAATATCCAGGGAATGGGTTATCGATCAGTGTTGAGCTACAGCGGAGATGAAGTGGAAATAACAGGCTGTGCAAAATGACATAAAAGCACATAAAAAATAAAAACAATCAATGGATTCACATTCAGGCAGTTTCTACAATAGGCAACCCATCTGTGCACGTGTTGCTAGTAAAAATCTGCTCCGTTCCTCGTGTTTCTAGTTTTAGTTTCAGAGATACAGCGCAGACACAGGCCATTCGGCCCACCGAGTTCATGCCAACCAGCTAGTGGCCGGACACGAGCACTATCCCACACACTAGGGACAATTATTACAATTTTACCAAAGCAAAATTAACCTACACACCTGTACGTCTTTGGAGTGCAGGAGGAAAGCGGAGCACCCGGAGAAAACCCACGCGGTCACGGGGAAAACGTGCAAACTCTGTAAAGGCAGCACCCGTAGTCAGGATCGAGCCCGGGTCTCTGGCGCTGTAAGGCAGCAAGTCTCCCGCTGCACCACCGTGCCACCCCCTAGTTTGTTGGGTTCTGACATAATCCAAACTATAACCCCATTTCCCTTCATATTCCTGTGTATAATTCTGCACTAATTCCTTGTGACTATTCTTCAGCGAGGTACAGCACATAAAATGCTTCTTCTGGCCATTAAGTCTTCGATTCAGAACAATTCTTGAATGAAATCCACCTTTTTTTTTTCTTTTTGTGTAAAAAATTATTTATTTAGTTATGATCACGATACGAAACCAAAAATAACCAAATCCGAGGTGACACACCCACCCACCGTATTACAAAATCAAACTCTAAATTTCCAAACAACTACAGTATGTTACAAGTATACTAAATAACTACTATTCAACTATGTCCCTCTCTAACACCACCCGGGCACGGATGTAACTCCGGTATAGGGGCAAGCAACTTGCTCAGGCAAAGCCCTCTTCCGCCTGGCGCCGTGACTCGCGGATGACCAGCTTGGCCAGGCCTAGGAGCAACCCAACCAGGACATCTTCGGCCTGCCCACTCCCAATGAAATCCACCTTGGGGGGGGGGCAACGTTAAAGTTCGGCCCACAGCTAGTTTTCATTCCTTACCAATATTTCACTGCCTTTAAACTTGACGCTCCATTAATTCAAGTTAACAGAAGAATATTTGAAACAGGATGACGTTGACCAAAATTTGCCAGGCGGCTGTTTATAATCAGAGACAGGAGTCGTTAATAAAACAAAACCCGAAAATCATGTTTCAAACTTGCAGGGATGTCATCTCGAAAGGCAATTAACCCCAAGGCAGACAAGATGAGGAATGGAACAAAGGCTTTGGGGTATGTGTGAGTAATCATTAACTCCTTTGTCACCGAGTGTAACAGGATGTTTTGACATTGTAAACAGATGACCTCATGTAAAGAGATAACTTGGGGAAATGTGGCCCATGGAAAAGAGAGTAATAAAGTGACTAATTGTGGATTTAAGTCATTGAATGGGAAAAAAAACGTTGCTAGATTGTTCCTCTAGGAGTCATAAACATGCATTAACTCAAGAGGGTTGAGTATCAGTTTCTCGCTGTGCTGACACGCTAACAAAAGGCAGTAAATGCATTGTGGCATTTTGCCACCAATCCTCAAAGTCTATATTTGGATTTTGTTTTAAAGGCTTAATAAAGTGGGGGGATCAAACTTCTGTGGTCATTGACAATGGATGTTTTTTTTCTATCCAGCTGTGACACAAAGGTTTATAGGTGTCACTTCAGTCATCAACAAAATACAGCAGACGCAAGGAATTGCAGATGCTGGAATCGTGAGGACAGTCTAAATCACAAAGTGTCGGAGTAACTCAGCGAGTCAGGCAGCAACCCTCGAGAACAGGGTATAAGTTATGTTTTCGGGGAGGAGGGGAGGACGGGGACACTTTGTCAGAAAGCATACAGTGGTTCCATGGTTCTTTATTATCACATGTAGAGAATCATAGAATCATAGTCATAGAATGATACACCATGCAAACAGGCCCTTCAGCCCAACCTGCCCACACCGGCCAACTTGTCCCAGCTACACTAGTCCCACCTGCCTGCTCTTGGTCCATATCCCTCCAAACCTATCCCGTCTAACTGTTTCTCAAACATTGCGATATTCTCAGCCTCCACTATCTCATCTGGCAGCTCATTCCATACACCCACCACCCGTTGTGTGAAAAAGTCACCCCTCAGATTCCCACTAAATCTTTACGCCTTCATTTTAAACCAGATGTCCTCTTGTCTGCGATTCACCTACTCTGAGACTGTGCATCTCCCCGATCTATTCCTCTCATGATTTTATACACCTCTATAAGATCACCCCTCATCCTCCTGCGCTGCAAGTCCCAGCCTGCTTAACCTCTCCTTATAACTCAGCGCCCGCTTAGTCCTGGCAACATCCTCGTAAATCTTCTCTGTACCCTTTCCAGCTTGAGGGACTGTGACACACTTTTTTTTTTGCATACACTTTGGTGATATTTTACTGCATATAAGCACAATCCCCAATTAAGTTCAAAGTGTATAGAAATAGTCCCCTGAGACCATATACAAGAATTTGTCAGGTTTTGGTGCCATTTTCAAAGACAATGCAGAAAGACAAACCAAAGTACTTCACAGTTGCTGATCAGATTGCAAGAGGTGATCAAAAATTGATTCATAATGGGAGTGAAAATTTGTTTAGACACAAGGAACTGCAGATGCTGGATTACAAAAAAAATACACACACAAAGTGCTGGAGTAATTCCAGCCGGTCAGGCAGCATAACGGGACCTTTCTTCAGACTGAATGTGATGGAGAAAGCTGGAAGAGAGGAGGGGAGGACAAAACCTGGCGAGTGGTAGGTGGATAGAGGCGAGGAGTGTTTTTGCGAGGCAGAATTTATCTATCACCTTTGTCCAATCCTCAGCCTAGGAAAAAACCCCCTTCACTTGCCAGGTTTTGTCCTTCCCCCTCATTTCTTCACCCCCACCCCCTCTTACCACCATCAATTTGAAGAAGGTTCGCAACCCGAAACGTCACCTGTCCATGTTCTCCAAGGATGCTGCCTAACCTGATGAGTTACTCCAGCACTTTGTGTCTTTTTGGTTGTGAGAAAGTAACAGTTCACGAACAGGTGGAGTGGGACGACAGGGTACTGTGCCTCCTGCCACCCATAGCAACAAGAAGAGGCCGTGGTCTGGATGGTGGGGTCCTTAATGATAGATGCCATCTTCTTGAGGCAGCACCTCATGCAAACCCTTTCCATAGTGGAGAGGGATTAGCATTAAAATTGGCAGAAATTCTCAGCAGATTAGGCAGCACCTATGGAGATGGAAGTAGAGGTAATATTTTGAAGTAATGACCCTCCCTTGGAATATACGGTTTAGTTCACAATTTAGTTTATTGTCACGTGTGAAAAGCATCAGATACAGTGAAAAGCATCTTGTTGCGTGTTATCCAGTCAGCGGAAAGACAATACATGATTACAATCGATCTATTTACAGTGTATAGATACATTAGGGAATAACGCATAATGCAAGAAAAAGCCAGCAGTCCAATCAAGGATAGTCCAAGGGTCACAAATGAGGTAGATATGAGGTAGTTCAGCAATCTTTAGATCTTTTAGCAATATAGTGGCAGCCTGTTTCTAGACTGGAACCTTTTATTCACAGCTGCTATCAGGCATTGGTCAAGATGGGACCAGCTGGGATCAGGTGCATCCCAGGAGGAGTTTTGGAAATTAAAAAAAGGAAATCAGAAGGGCAAAAAGAAGGAACGATGATGTTTCAGGTCTTCAGACAAAATATAAAATATTTAAATTCATCCATTTCAAACTAAAGCAGGGGTACTATCTACTACTTTAAGAATTCAACATAATGAACAATACTAATGTACAAAAAACATGAAAAACACAACATTGGCATAGAGACTAAATTGATGAAGCTGGAATGAAAATAGGTTAACAAAATCATTAAATTGGAGTGAAATAGCTGACTAAGATGTGACTGGCTGCTGGGAGATCATTCACTTTTAACTAAGTAAAGAGTAATTTATTTCCAACTGTATCTAATTGTGTTAGGCCCGAGGCTTAAATTAATTAACTGAGATCTTTGCTGATAGTGAACTATGCTCTCTAATCACATTGGACTGAGGCACAGAAGCATAATCCGTTTTCTGTTTAACTCTTATAGGTTTAACACCTTCAGTTTGTAGAGTAGCTCTGCCTGATGTGAGATGGAGTTGTGAGGGGTCTATTAAAATTAATCTCCTACATCTTTTCAAGGCTGATTTTCCAATCAGTAACCTAATTACCACACGCTCTGCATATCAAAGGCAGATGCTGGGTGGGTGAGCAGTGAAAAGTGCCCAGATTACTTAACTATCAAAAAGCCAAGAGGAAACTGTCTGAATGTAACTAAAGCCTCAATGTTGAGGACGTGTTCCCAGGAAAGAGTGCTGATGTTCGAAACAAAGACTGGCACATGCTGGTTAATACCCAAAAGGACACAAAGCGCTGGAGTAACTCAGCAGATACATCAATGGATACATTTAAGGGAGAGATAGATAGATTCTTGATTAGTACGAGTGTCAGAGGTTATGTGGAGAGGGCAGGAGAATGGGGTTAGGAGGGAGAGATAGATCAGCCATGATTGAATGGTGGGGTAGACTTGATGGGCCCAATGGCCTAATCCTGCTCCTATCACTTACGAATTTGTGATCTCAGCGGGCCAGGCAGCATCTCTGGAGACCGTGATAGATGGCGTTAGGTGAAGAAGTGTCACGACCCAAAATGTTACCTATCCGTGTTCTCCACAGATGCGGCCCGACCTTCTGAGTTACTCCAGTACTTTGTGTCTTTGAGTGGTGACATTGGTCCACTTGTGAATTTGAGGATTTTGTAGATTTATTTTGCAGTGCCGGCTGCAGGAAGTCCAATTTTGTGCCCAAGTTTGCGGATGATATGACGACAGAGTCATTACAGCGTGGAAACAGGCCCTTCGGCCCAACTTGCCCATGCTGACTAACATGTCCCATCTACTCTTGTCCCACCACCCTGTTTTATCTCATATCCCTCTAAACCTGGCCTGTCCAAGTATAGGAGGAGAAGCACATCGTGTTGTGGAAGCAGAGAGTCTGCAGAAGAACTCAAACAGGTTTGAAGAGTGAGCAGAGAAGTGGCCTACGGAATACAGCATGGTACAACGTACAGTCATGCACTTTCTAAATGAGGAGAGGATTCAGACTCTGAGATGCAAAGGGACTCAAGAGTGCTGGTGTAGGATTCTCAAAAGGTTAATTTGCAAGTTGAGTCGGCAGTAAGGAAGGCAAATGCAATGTTAGCATTCATATTGAGAGGACTGGAATATAAAAGCTAGGATGTAATGCTGAGGCTTTGTAAGGCATCTAGAATATTATCAGTTTTGGGCCCCATATCTGAGGAAGAATCTGCTGGCATTTGAGAGGGTCCAGGGGAGGTTTACATCCTGGGGATGATTGGGCTAATAGTGGGCAGATGAAGTTTAATGTGGATAAATGTGAGGTTATCCACTTTGGTATCAAAAACTGGAATGCAGATTACTATCTAAATGGCGTCAAGTTGGGCAAAGGGGAAGTACAACGGGATCTGGGGGTCCTTGTTCATCAGTCTAGGAAAGTAAGCATGCAGGTACAGTAGGCAGTGAAGAAAGCGAATGGCATGTTGGCCTTTATAACAAGAGGAGTCAAGTATCGGAACAAAGAGGTCTTTCTGCAGTCGTACAGGGCCCTAGTGAGACCACACCAGGAGGATTGTGTGCAGTTTTGGTCCCCTAATTTGAAGAAGGACATTCTTGCTATTGAAGGAGTGCAGCATAGGTTTACAAGGTTAATTCCCGGGATGGCAGGACTGTCATATGCTGTGAGAATGGAGCGGCTGAGCTTGTACACTCTGGAGTTTAGAGGGATGAGAGGGGATCTTATTGAAACATACAAGATTGTTAAAGGGTTTGGACATGCTAGAGGCAGGAAACATGTTCCTGATGTTGGGGGAGTCCAGAACCAGGGGCCACAGTTTAAGAGTAAGGAGTAAGCCATTAAGAACGGAGACAAGGAAAACACTTTTTCTCACAGAGCGTGGAGAGTCTGTGGAATTCTCTGCCTCAGAGGGCGGTGGAGGCAGGTTCTCTGGATGCTTTCAAGAGAGAGCTAGATAGGGTTATTAAAAATAGCGGAGTCAGGGGATATGGGGAGAAGGCAGGAACGGGGCACTGATTGCGGATGATCAGCGATGATCATATTGAATGGTGGTGCTGGCTCGAAGGGCCGAATGGCCTACTCCTGCACCTATTGTCTATTGTCCATTGTCTTAAGTAGATGAAAATGGTAATAGGCATTCATATTATACATTTGGATCCAAAATTCATTCTGGAATTCTTTTCTTAATTTTCTGTCATTATGCAGCATAATAAATGTCCTTTGTTGTTTGTTTGTACATATTATTTCTATTAATTAATGACGGTGTTGCATCGAAGGGCCGAATGGCCTATTCCTGCACCTATTGTCTATTGTCTAGAAGAGTGTTTGAAGTCTCTGGTCCTGTACTCACTGGAGTTTAGGGGGGAGGGGGGAGGAGGTGGGGGAGGGGGGGGGGGGGGATCTGGGGGAGGCGGGGGAAGGGGGGGGATTGGGAGGGGGGGAGGGGGGGAGGGGGGACCGACCTAATATTGTAAAGCTTAGAAAAAGTGAATATGAAGAGGATGTTTCCAATAGTGGGAGAGTCTACGATCAGAGGGCACAGCCTCAGAATAAAAGGATACATGCGTTTAAAATGGACTCTCCTCAGCCAGAGGGTGGTGAATCTGTGGAATTCATTGCCGCAGGCAGCTGTGGAGGCCACGTCATTGGGTATATTTAAAGCTGGGATTGATAGGTTCTTGATGAGCAAGGGCATCAAAGGTTACCGGGAGAAGGCAGGAGAATGGGGCTGAGAGGAAAAATCGATTGGGCATGATTGAGTGGTGGGCCAGACTCGATGGGCCGAACGGCCTAATTTGCTCCTTTGTCATGGTCTTGTAGGTCACAGATGAATATAGGAGAGCAAGAATTACTGGTCTCTCAACCCATAGGTTTTGTACCAGGTTTAAATACCCTACCGATTGGGGAGGATCAGCCATGATCACATTGAATAGCAGTGCTGGCTCGAAGGGCAGAATGGTCTACTCCTGCACCTATTGTCTATTGTCTATTGTCTATTGTCTACTCCTAAACTGACCAAAGGCTTTGCTGCCACTTTAAATGAAAATTCCGTGAGAAAGGAGGTGAGAAGGAATTTCTTCAGTCAGAGGGTGGTGAATCTGTAGAATTCATTGCCACAGAAGGATGTGGAGGCCAAGTCAATGGATATTTTGAAGATATCAAGGCAGAGATCGAGAGATCCTTGATTAGTACGGGGGTCAGGGGTCCCATCAAGTCTACACCGCCATTCAATCACGGCTTATCTACCTTTCCCTCTCAACCACATTCTCCTGCCTTCCCCCCCATAACCCCTAACACCCGTACTAATCAAGAATCTGTCAATCTCCGTCTTAAAAACATCCATTGACGTCCTCCACCGCCGTCTGTGGCAATTAATTCCACAGATTCACCACCTTTCTTTAGACGCTAGTTTGGAGATGCAGAGTGGAAACAGTCCCTTCAGCCCACAGAGTCAATGCCGGCCCTGACCACCCACACGCTAGTTCTATCCTACACACTCATGGGGCCAATTTACAGAAGGCAAATAACCTACAAACCTGCACGTCTTTGGGATGTGGGAGGAAACCGGAGCACCCGGAGAAAACCCTCGCAGGTCAGAGGGAGAACGTACAACCTCGTACAGACAGCACGTGTAATCAGGATGAAACCCGGGTTTCTGGGGCTGCAAGGCAGCAACCCTACCTCTGCGCCACCGCGCCACACTGGGGGCACCGCAATGTCCCTGCAACAACCCTGCTGCATCCAGCTGACTCAGCACATATCAAGCATCCGATGTGATCTCATATATTAACTCACGGAGGAGCTGCCGGGTGGCACTTACCCCTTCACTTTGCAGCCTCCAACGTCTTTGGTCCCCACAGCCCCGACCAGCTAACGATGACCACAGGCAAAGGTAGACACAAAAAGCTGGAGTAACTCAGCGCGGCAGGCAGCATCTCTGGAGAGAAGGAATGGGCGACGTTTCGGGTCCAGACCATTCTTCTGACTCCGAAGAAGGGTCTCGACCCGAAACGTCACCCATTCAGTATGAAGAAGGGTCTCGACCCATTCCTTCTCTCCAGAGATTCTGCCTGTCCCGCTGAGCTTTTGTATCGATCTTCGGTTTAAACCAGCATCTGCAGTTCCTCCGTACACATTGGCCACAGCCAGTTAGTACCTATTCTCGGGTACACAAAAAGCTGGAGAAACTCAGCGGGTGCAGCAGCATCTAAGGAGCGAAGGAGATAGGCGACGTTTCGGGTCCAGACCCTTCTTCAGACGTCAATATACGGGAGTCTGAAGAAGGGTCTCGACCCGAAACGTCGCCTATCTCCTTCGCTCCTTAGATGCTGCTGCACCCGCTGAGTTTCTCCAGCTTTTTGTGTACCCTCGATTCTCCAGCATCTGCAGTTCCTTCTTTAGTACCTATTCTCTGCAGATTAATCAGAGACTGCACAGAGGTATGCAAATGAAAGGCCTGACTTTCACACCAGAGGCTGAGAACAAAGGGGCCTCAGTCCACTTGTGGTGGGTAGTTTTTGGTGCTTTAGCTGTGAGAGGTATGATTAATCAGCCAGTAACATTTTCTAATGGCAGGCTCTCTCGACCCATGAAAAATGAGAGCAGGGTGGCTGGGGTCAGCAATTTAAACAGCACAATTAACCAAAAGCCACCACTTGCTGACACCAGCATGAAAACAAAATCAACACAAAATGTTAACTAAATCGAAGCAGCAAATGTCCTAACTCACCTATGATCCAACATACGCAATAATTAGTGTTGCCAACATTCTCACTCCCAAATAAGGGACAAAAGGTCAAAATAAGGGACAAATTCCCGACGGCAATTCGTTGACCGCCTCGGCCGTGGCTGGGTGAATGATGAGTCGGCCCGGGTGCTGGACTGCACACACAGCCCAGCCGGCGGGCCAGCTGAGGTGTTTTGGCCCGGCTCGCGCAACGTCGGGCACCCTATCCAACTCGTGTACCGATGATCGGCCATGAGGGGTGGTGGCGCCGGCAGTAAACGAAGGTCCGAAGGTCGGGCAGCTGGCCGGGCTGCCGACCGACGGGGCCACGGGCGAGGCGCTGCTGCTGCTGCACTCCATGGGCTGCACTACGCCGGGACGGGTGAGGCGGGGGCCGGGCGCGGCGCTCCGACCCGACAGCCCCCGTGACCCGAGTAGTAGCAGTCAAATACGTGACATGGGCTGGTCCCGTACGGGACAAACCAATATACGGGATGTCCCGGCTAATACGGAACAGTTGGCAACCCTAGTAATAATACTGGGATATGCAAGGCCAATGTTAAATTACTTGGGCTTCTGAATGGTCCATCCATAAGCTATGTTCCTGCCCGATTCAGCGCCACCCAATTGGACTTTAGGACTGTGGTGAGAACTGTAATCTTGAGAACTATATTCTGCACTCTGTATCTTATCCTTTGCTCCATCTATTTTATTTGAGTTTGACGATGGTATTTACTTTATAGAGCATTCATTGTTTTGATTAGACAACATGTATAACAAAGCTTTTCACTGTACTTTGGTATACGTGACAATAATAATTCTAAACTTAAGCTAAATGCATTTCCCTCCCATTCCGAATCCGATCTTTCTGTCCTGGGCCTCCTTCATGGCCAGAGTGAGGACCACCATAAATTGGAGGAGCAGCACCTCATATTTCACTTGGGCAGTTTACACCCCAGCGGTTTACACCCCAGACTTCTCCAATTTCAGTAGTCCCTACTTTCTCCTCCCCTTCTTAGCTCTCCCTGAGCCCACAGGATCACCTCTTCCTTTCTTCTTCCCGCCGTCACATCAGTCTGAAGAAGGGTTTCGGGCCGAAACGTTGCCTATTTCCTTCGCTCCATAGATGCTGCCTCACCTGCTGAGTTTCTCCAGCATTTTTGTCTACCCTTTAATGAATTCACTTTTATTTCTCTTCTAAGGCCACTTGCTTAACGCTGAAGATAGACACAAAAATCTGGAGTAACTCAGCGGGACAGGCAGCATCGGTGGAGAGAAGGAATGGGTGACGTTTCGGGTCGAGACCCTTCTTCAGATGCTGAGTTCCTCCCTGATTGTGCTTTGGGAGTAGCTGTACTTAAGTTTAGTTTAGCTTAGAGATACAGGGTGGGAACAGGCCCTTCCGCCTACTGTTTCCGCGCCGACCAGCGATCCTCGCACGTTAACACTATCCCTCACACGCTTGGGACAATTTACAATTATACCAAGCCAATTAGCGTACAACCCTGTACGTCTTTGGAGTGTGTGATGAAACCAGAGCACCCGGAGAAAACCCACGCAGGTCACGGGGAGAACGTACAAACTCCATACTGACAGCACCCACAGTCAGGATCAAACACGGGTATCCGGCGCTGTAAGGCAGCAACTCTACCGCTGCGCCACCCTGCCGCTTGCCCCATTATTTTCAGTGGACATCCGTATGCTCCCAACATAACATCCGAAAATCCTGAGTGCCACTCTGAACGCTCCTTATGATTTAGAACATAGCACAGCACAGAAACAGGCCATTCAGCCCACTAGGTCTGCATCGGACATGATGCCAAGTTAAACTAATCCCCCACTCTCTGCACGTGATCCATATCCCTCCGTTCCCTATGTGTTGATGTGCCTATCCAAAAGCCTCTGAAATGCCTCCACAATCACTCCTAACAGTCTTGTGTTAATTGTGTCTATTAATCTCCGCATTGACTATATGCAATGACTTCCGTTAGAAAATGGCAGTAATTCCCACTCCACTTATAGTCATAAAATGATACAGTGTGGAAACAAGCCCTTCGGCCCATCTCGCCCACACCGGCCAACAATGTCCCAGCTACCCTAGTCCCACTTGCCAGCGCTTTGTCCATCTCCCTCAAAACCTAGCCTATCCATGTACCTCTCTAACTGTTTCTTAAATGATGGGATAGTCGCAGCCTCAACTACCTCCTCTGGCAGCTTGTTCCATACATCCATCACCCTTGGTGTGAAAAAATTAGCCCTTGAATTCCTTTTAAATCTTTTCCCCTTTATCTTCAACCTACGTCTTCTGGTCCTTGATTCCCTTACGCTGGGTAAAAGTCTCCGTGCATCTACCCGATCTATTCCTCTCATGATCTTATATACCTTCATAAGATCACCCCTTATCCTCCTGTGTTCCATGGAATAGAGACCAGCCTACTCAACCACCCTCTAGTCCTGACAACATCCTCGTAAATCTTTTCTGAACCCTTTCAAGCTTGACAATATCTTTCCTATAACATGGTGCCCAGAACTGAACACAATATTCTAAATGCGGTCTCACCAACGTCTTATACAACTGCAACATGACCTCTCAACTTCTATACTCAATACTCTGACTGATGAAGGCCAATGTGCCAAAAGCCTTTTGGACCACCTTATCTACCTGCGACTCCAACTTCAAGGAACCATGCTTCTGTACTCCGAGATCCCTCTGCTCTACAACACTACCCAGAGGACTACCATTTACTGTGTAGGTCCTGCCCATGTTCGACTTCCCAAAATGAAACACCTCACACTTCTCTGTGTTAAATTCTATCAACCATTCCTCAGTCCACCTGGCCAATCGATTCAGATCCTGCTGCAATCGTTCACTACCATCTTCACTATCTGCAAAACCACTCACTTTTGTATCATCAGCAAACTTGCTAATCTTGCCCTGTATGTTCTCATCCAAATCATTGATGTAGATGACAAACAGTAACGGGCCCAGCACCGAACCCTGAGGCACGCCACCAGTCACAGGCATCCAGTCTGAGAAGCAACTTTCCACCATTACCCTCTCTGCTTCCTTCCCTGGAGCCAATTTGCTATCCATTCAGCTATCTCTCCTTGGATCCCATGCAATCTAACCTTCCAGAGCAGCCTACCATGTGGAACCTTGCCGTACGCCTTGCTGAAGTGCATGTACACAACCTCTACAGCTCTGCCTTCATCAACCTTTTTGGTCACATCTTCAAAAAAATAAATCGGATTTGTGAGGCACGACCTCCCACATGCAAAACCATGCTGACTATCCCTAATCAGCCCTTGCCCATCCAAATGCCTGTATATAGGTATGTTACAAAACTTACCTCGAGCGGCGCTGCAGTTCTGCCACTCCCCGTATGCGCGACTTTGGCGCCTTTCAGAGGGGGGCGGGTTTAAAATGCCATTTTTCTCCAGACAATTCAAATCGATCCATCTCAGGGGATTTCGTTGCTAAAGAGAAATCGCTCCGACATTTGTTTTATGAAGGTATTTTTAAACCACGCTAGATCATTTATTAGCTAGAGTAATTAAAAAATCATCTTCTAAAGCCATGAACGCCGACAACGGGACGGATTTTACGTAGGGGATAAAAGAAGGTACACAGTTTATTTTTACATAAAAACGTGGTTCTTAGGCAGCCTTTAATCAAATTTTCATGTTGCGAAAAGGGGACAAAAAATATATACGAACCGGCAGTATTTTTCCTGCCGACTGTGGGTTAAATTCACCGCAAACCGCAACGTTCCAATCCACCGCGTTCCACTAAAACCCACTCGCAAGTTGATTTCAACGCCATTAATCTACGGGAATTAAACATTAAATTCCTGCCATTTGGCCTATAAATTCATGAAAATTAGATTTAAAAATCATGTTATATTGTGAATTATTGTGTGAATGTTATTTGGACATTTAGGCAATTTAAAAATGTTTATCTTTTCTTAAGAAATGAATAGATGGTTAGATCTAGTAATTGAATTTTGTAATTAGCTACAATTAGGTAACTAACTAATTATATGCTTTAATTTCAGGTCATCCAAGTAAGATTGTTTCATATTTGTTTCAGAATGCTTCAATCTATAATAACTGAACATTTTATTGAGCTCTTAATTTTTAAGAAAGTTATGGGCTTTTGACTGTCCTCGATCACAGCTTTTGAGTTAAGTCAATGGAAAGGCAATGGGGAACAAGATGCTAATTTCAGAGTATGAAAATGGCCATAACTTTTTTAATACTGAAGATATGAAAGTGAATTAGATGTCAAATTAAACTTCTTTTTATGCTTTATCTGATGGGATAAATTGCAGACTTGATTTTTAAAATCTCAACATTTTGTAACATTGCTACTATATATCCTATCACTCAGAATATTCTCCAGTAACTTACCAACTACAGATGTTAAGCTCACCGGCCTATAGTTCCCAGCATTTTCCCTGCAGCCCTTCTTGAAAAGAGGTACAGCATTTGCCACCTTCCAGTCTCCCGGCACTCTCCTGTATTTAAGGATGACTCATAAATTTCAACCAGGGCTCCCTTCAATTTCCACTCCAATTTCCCACAATGTCCTCGGATATATCAGATCAGGCCCTGGAGATTTGTCTACCTTCAAACACTCCAGTACCTTCAGTACTTCTTGGACAGTAACCCTGACTGCCCTCAAGACACTTCCAGTGCCTGCTCCAATTTCCTCTGTCCTCCTGTCTTTCTCCTCGGTAAATACAGAGGAGAACTAATCATTGAGGACCTTGCCCATCTCCTGTGGCTCCACACAGAGGTGACCACTTTGATTCCTGAGAGGCCCCACTCTCTCTAGTTACCCTTTTTCCCCTAATGCATTTATAAAACCCGTCCCTTTTACACAGGTCACCCCTGCCCCGGAAGAGATCCCAATGGTTCAGAAATCACCAACTCCTCAGCCACACATTCATTTCCCCTATCTTCCTTTCCTTACCTTCACTAGCACGAGGTACTGGAAGCAATCCTGAGATCGCTACCCTGCAGGTCCAGCTGTTCATTCTTCTACCCAATCCCATTAAATCTTGTTGCAGAACCTCCTTCCTCGTCCGACCTGCATCATTTGTGCCAACGTGCGCAACAACCTCCGGCTGCTCCCCCTCACCCTTGAGGGTGCCGTGCAGCCGCTCTGCGACGTCCTGGACCCTGGGACCAGGGAGGCAACACACTATCCCGGAGTCTCGCTTGCTACCGCACAATCTCCTCTCCGCACCTCTGACGATGGAGTCTCCCACCATTATGGCTCTGCCTGACGTCACTCTTCCTCGTCGAGCCTCGGCTCCAGGGTTGGAATCATAGCCCTGGCTACCACTCAATCTTGTCTGGCCGTCCGCTCCCAAGAGGGTGTACCTGTTTTCAGTAGGTACCGCCACTGGGATCTGCTGCGTTCCACATTTACTCCTCTTTCTCTCAGTCACTCACCTTCGTTCTTCCTGTATCCTTGACGTGACAACCTCACTGTAGGTCCTGTCCAGGAAACTCTCATTTTCCCAATGGCCCTGAGGTCATCCAACTGCTGCTCCAGTTCCCCAACACGTTCATTCAGGAGCTGCACCTGGACACAATTTCTGCAGGTGTCGTTTCCAGAAGCTCCAGCGGTGTTCCTGACTTCCCACATCCTGCAGGAAACACACTGTACCAACTCGCCTGCCATTTCTTCAGTGGACAAAAATCACAAATTTTGAATCAAGTGTGGCCTCCTTGCCTCAGCCTCCTCGCCGAAGACTCACACTTTGCTCGCCAAGGCATTTCACCTCAACAAGGCCACTCTGCTACAACTGCACTTCTTTATCTGTTACCTAATCAACTGCTTTAGGGCTGATTTGTAAATTACTCGAACCTGGGCCTTTGGCACTCTTTTTAAATCTTCTTTCCCTCTGACTCACCTAAGCCTGAATGCAATCACCTCCTACAAGGCAAAACCAGGAGGCAGCTCGAATGTCAGCGACACATCACTCCCTGACGAGCTCAATGTGTTTTACGCACACTTTGATAGGGAGAACACCGATGTGCCTTCCCAAGCCCCCATTCGCTGTGATCATATTTCAGTCTTAGTCACAGAGTCAGACGTCAGGAAATCCTTCAGAGGGGTGAATCCTCAAAAAGCGTCTGACCTGATGGTATACCTGGTCGTGTCCTAAAAACCTGTGTGGACCAACTGGCTGGAGTTTTTACGGACATTTTCAACCTGTCACTTCTGAGGTCTGAGGTTCCCACCTGCTTCAAAAGGGCATCAATAATACCGGTGCCCAAGAAGAGCAAGGTGACGTGCCTCAATGACTATCGACCTGTGGCACTAACGCCTGGGTGATGAAGTGCTTTGAGAGGTTGATCATGGCGCAAATCAACTCCTACCTCGACAAAAACCTGGACCCACTGCAGTTTGCTTACCGTCACAACAGATTAACGGTGGATGCAATCTCGCTGGCACTCCACTCCGCTCTGGACCACTTGGACAACAAAAACTCATATGTCAGGCTGTTATTCATTGATTGCAGCTCGGCATTTAATACTATCATCCCCTCCAAGCTGGTTACCAAACTCGCAGAATTGGGTCTCTGCGCATCCCTCTGCAATTGGATCCTTGACTTCCTCATTCACAGACCACAGTCTGTTCGTATAGGTGGTAATGTGTCCGACTTGATAACAATCAGCACGGGAGCACCTCAAGGCTGCGTGCTCAGCCTCCTGCTGTACTCACTCTATACTCATGACTGCGTAGCCAGTCATAGTGTGAACTCCATCATCAAGTTCGCTGACGACACCACTGTTGTGGGACGTATCTCTGATGGAGATGAGTCAGAGTATAGAAGAGAGATCGACCGACTGTCTATATGGTGCCAGCACAATAACCTGGCCCTCAACACCAGCAAACCCAAGGAACTGATTGTGGACTTTGGAAGGAGTAGGATGGGGACCCACAGTCCTGTTTATATCAACGGGTCGATGGTTGAAAGGGTCAAGAGCTTCAAATTCCTGGGCGTGCACATCTCTGAAGATCTTTCCTGGTCCGACAACACAGATGCAATTATTCAGAAAGCTCATCAGCGCCTCTACTTCCTGAGAAGATTACGGAGAGTCGGTCTGTCAAGGAGGACTCTCTCTAACTTCTACAGGTGCACAGTAGAGAGCAAGCTGACCGTTTGCCGTTTCGGCAACTTGAGCCGCCCTGAAAAGACTACGTAAACAACTGCAGTCCATCATCGTGCTGACCTTCGATTCGAGAGATCTATCACACATCCTCTGTCACTGTCAAAAACTGGGCAGAGCATCAAGGACCCACGGCATTCCTGTGAGAACTGCGATCTGTTATTTGCCATGTGTATTTACGTAAATAGATGGTTATGTAATTTGGACACAGATGGTAAGCCACTGCCTATGTTCTGTTTTTTGCTGAAGGAAAAGACTACAAAAAATTCACATCTCTGCCCCTCAGCTCCCCATTTCTCATCGGCTTGTTCAGATGAGCAAATAATTCAATTCCCTACTCCTTTAAATCGACTTGCTGCTCTTCCAATATTTTCACTCGGTGGGGAGAGGTCTCACCAGCGCCTATCCTAATACATTTTGTAGTTCTCACTCTGTTTAAATATGCAGGTGGTTAGTGAACGGCAGAGACGTGGGTTCGATCCTGACTACGGGTGCTGTCTGTACAGTAGTTTGTAGTTTGTACGTTCTTCCCCTGGTGGGTTTTCTCCAGGTGCTCCAGTTTCCATCCACACGCCAAAGACGTACAGGTTTCGTAGGTTAATTGGCTTTGGTAAATATTGTAAATGGTCCCTAGTGTGTGTAGGATAGTGCTTGTGTACGGGGGGTCTCTGTTCTGCACTGAGGGCCTGTTTCCACGCTGTACCTCTGAACTAAACATAATAATTTACTATTTAATTCTTCCTTCCAAATCTCACGTTTTCCTACCTTACATTCTATCCGCCAAAATTGTGCCAATAATATAACAAATCAATCAATCAATAACTCCTTGCACTTAAGAAAGGGGTGCAGCCGCCTTAGTCCTGAAGTCGGACTGACCCCTCCGCGGAGTGTGCCCAGAGTTTAAAGACCTGTCGTCATGGTGCCCAGATGGGCCAGAACCTCGACCAGCTGCTGGACTTCCTGCGGACTTCCGCCGCTGGAAGTCTAGGATTTTGGTGTGTGTGCATTATCATCATTCCTTACAAAGCTGTGTACGACAGTGATCGCAAGGTCTACTGATGGCCGTTGGCTCGCTAGGAGCTCATCCGCCCTTTGACAGGTCTTGTTTTTGGTCCTGCTGGGGGGTCCACAGCCCCCTCCTCACCTGGCAAACCAGGTGGGGGATTCGGTTTAGTCGCCGACTCTCCGACCATGGAGCAGGTAGCACGGGAATACACGGGATCTTTCCCCCCCCCACCACCCCCCCCCCCCCCCCACCCGACCTGACCAGGTCAAAATCGTGCCCCTTCACTTTTTGTTCAGCTCAATAAATTAAAAGCTCTCATGGGACCGAATGAGTAATACGGTGAAACACGATGGCCTTGAGGAAAGATCTTTGAATCAGTAATGGCCCACTGATACTCTTTAAATGGATGCGTCAAATCTCAACATCTGTTGATCCCTAAGGGAACAATTCCTAATTCAGGAGACAGATTGAAGCAAGTACTGATGTGAACGGAAAGAGCGCTGTGCAAAGGGAGCAAATCAGCTTGGTTTGCAAAATGCAGATTAAATGATTATTATGGCTCGTATGTTCACATTAAATGAGCCTATTGAGTAGTTCCTCGGACCGCAACCAATTTAAAAGCAGGCGTCTTTCAAGAAAAAAACAAATTTCTAAGTCTGTAAAGGTCTGTGTGTGCTAATGTGCGAAGTACTAGGGTAGCAAAAAGATTCCCCACTGAGGCTGCCCCTAGTTATATTTTGGGCAATTAATTCAAACGCTTTGCAAACCTTTCATAGTAGATTGCTGCTCTTCAGTCATAATGTTGGACTTGCCCTTAAGCAAGTGAAAGAACGGTGCGAGTCCACCCACGAGTGATCCCGAGTTTAAAACAAATCAAATTCGTGGTAATCACGTAGAATTAACGTAGCGGGAACGTCGGAACTCGTGGACGTAACTTAGCGACTCGTAACGCTAACGGCAGGTAACTGTTAACTCGTGAAAATCTTTCAACATGATGAAAGATTTCCACGAGTCAAATTTACTCTTGAAGTAAACATTTTAAACTTTTAAACTCGTTGTAAGAACAAAGTGGCCCGTGAGTTTACCGCAGTGACTCGTGAGTCTACCGTGGGTTCTCTTTAACTCAGCGGGACAGGCAGCATCTCTGGAGAGAAGGAATGGGTGATGGGATGACGTTTCCAAAATTCTGCTGCGTCTTTGTGTTGCTCCAGCACCGTGTGTTCACTTTTTGTCAACCAGCATCTGCCCTTTCTTGTGTATGACATTATTTGTATCCGTGGCAGTTGATTGTTGCTCCCTTCAGTTTCCCAAGGGGGCGGGACGGGACTGGAGTTGGGAGGGAAAGGTGGGGGGGGGGGAGGGGGGAGGGGGTAGGGGAGGGGAGTGGGGGGAGGGGGGTTGTTGGGGTGACTTAGCACGGGAGACAAGTGTAGGAGAGGTGTACTGACTGTGTGGGCAGACACTTTGGTAGTGATTGCCCATGGGGTTCACCGTCGAGGACTTCATAATGCAGAGAGCATTATAAACAGTGGAGTGATTAACCCTGGAAAGGGGGGAGTTCTCTCCGAGTTGGACCCAGGAAACTGAAGCAGGCTCACGTAGACTTAATATTTTCTTGAGGTTATTAATGACAGATAAATGGATGGGAAGGCTATGGGCCACATGCAGGCAAATAGGACTAACCCAAGATTCCAACTTGGACGGCACGGCCAAGCTGGGCCGAAGGACGTGTTTCCGTGTTGTACAGCACCATGACTAAGGCCTATCCAGTGGGATTGACATGTTTTGTATTTTTCCTATCTAAAGATGCAGTGTATTTTGGTGACTATTGCACACTGCAGACCAGAAGCGCCTTCAATACCCAGATGTGCCAGATCCACACACAATCTTTTTTTGCGGCAACTGTTTATTAACTGTTACGACATGAACACCATTAATCACTAATGCTCTGCATACACTTGTCTCCCGTACTGTAACCCCATACCCCCTCCCTCCCCCACTCCCCTACCCCCTCCCCCCTCCCCCAAATTTCCCTCACAACTCCAGTCCCGTCCCGTCCCGACCCCCTGGGAAACTGAAGGGAGCGACAATCAACTGCCACGGATACAAATAATGTCATACACAAGAAAGGGCAGATGCTGGTTGACAAAAAGTGAACACACGGTGCTGGAGTAACACAAAGACGCAGCAGAATTTTGGAAACATCATCCCGTCACCCATTCATAGAAACATAGAAAATAGGTGCAGTAGGAGACCATTCGGTCCTTCGAGCCAGCACCGCCATGCATTGTGATCATGGCTGATCGTCCCCTACCAATAACCCGTGCCTGCCTTCTCCCCATATCCCTTGACTCCACTAGCCCCGAGAGCTCTATCTAACTCTCACTTAAATCCATCCAGTGACTTGGCCTTCACTACCCTCTGTGGCAAGGAATTCCATAAATTCACAACTCTCTGGGTGAAAAGGTTTTTTCTCACAGTCTTAAATGACCTCCCCTTTATTCTAAGAATGTGGCCACTGGTTCTAGACTCGCCCAACATTGGGAACATTTATCCTGCATCTAGCTTGTCCAGTCCTTTTATAATTTTATATGTTTCTATAAGATTCCCCCTCATCCTTCTAAACTCCAGTGAATACAAGCCTAGTCTTTTCAATCTTTCCTCATATGACAGTCCCGCCATCCCAGGGATCAGTCTCGTGAAACTACGCTGCACTGCGTCAATCACAAGGATGTCCTTCCTCAAATTAGGAGACCAAAACTGTACACAATACTCCAGATGTGGTCTCACCAGAGCCCAATACAACTGCAGAAGAACCTCTTTACTCCTGTACTGAAATCCTCTTGTTATGAAGGCCAACATTCCATTAGCTTTCTTCACTGCCTGCTGTACCTGTAAGCCAACTTTCAGTGACCAGTGTACAAGGACGCCCAGATCTCGCTGCACCTCTCCCTTACCTAACCGAACCACATTCAGATAATAATCTGCCCCTTGTTTTTGCCACAAAAGTGGATAACCTCTTTATACTGCATCTGCCACACATCTGCCCACTCACTCAACCTGTCCAGGTCCCCCTGCAACCTCCTAACATCCTCTTCACAGTTCACACTGCCACCCAGCTTTGTGTCATCCGCAAACCTGCTAGTGTTGCTCCCAATTCCCTCTTCCAAATCATTAATATATGGTAAACAGTTGCGGCCCCAACACCGAGCCTTGCGGCACTCCACTTGCCACTGCCTGCTCTTTGCTTCTGGTCTGCCAACCAATTTTCTATCCATGTCAACACCCTACTCCCAATACCATGTGCTCTAATTTTAGTCACCAGTCTCCCATGCGGGACCTTATCAAAGGCGTTCTGAAAGTCTAGATACACTACATTCACTGGCACCCCTTCATCCATTTTACTTGTCACATCCTCAAAAAATTCCAGATTAGTCAAGCATGATTTCCCTTCCACAAATCCATGTTGACTTGGACTGCTATCCAAATGCCTTTTACTGCTATCCAAATGCCCCATTATTACCTCTTTAATAATTAACTCCAGCATCTTTCCCACCACCAAAGTCAGGCTAACTGGTCTGTAATTCCCCGTTTTCTCTCTCGCTCCTTTCATGAAAAGTGGGATAACATTAGCTATCCTCCAATCCACAGGAACTGATCCTGAATCTATTGAACATTGGAAAATGATCCACTATTTCTAGAGCCACCGTCCCTGAGGACCCTGGGCTGCAGACCATCAGGCCCAGGGGATTTATCATCCTTCAGTCCCATTAGCCTACCCAATACTATTTCTCGCCTAATGAAAATTTCTTTCAGTTCCTCTACCCCCTTAGATCCTCTGTCCTCCAGTACATGTGGGAGATTGTTTGTGTCTTCCTTAGTGAAGACAGATCCGAAGTACATATTCAACTCTTCTGCCATTTCCTTGTTGCCTATAATAATTTCACCCGTGTCTGCCTTCAAGGGACCCACATTTGACTTTGCTACTCTTTTTCCCTTAACATATCTAAAGAAGCTTTTACTGTCCTTCTTTATATTCCTGGCCAGCTTCCCTTCGTACTTCATCTTTTCAGCCTGAATTGCCCATTTTGTTTCCTTCTGTTGTCCTTCTCTCCAGAGATGCTGCCTGTCCCGCTGAGTTAAAGAGTGCCCACGGTAGACTCACGAGTCACTGCGGTAAACGCACGGGCTACTACGTTCTTACAACGACTTTAAAAGTTTGAAATTTTTACTTCAAGAGTAAATTTGACTCGTGGAAATCTTTCATCGTGTTGAAAGATTTTCACGAGTTAACAAGTTTCCCGAGTATCTGCCGTTAGCGTTACGAGTCGCTAAGTTACGTCCACGAGTTCCGACGTTCCCGCTACGTTAATTCTACATGATTACCACGAGTTTGATTTGTTTTAAACTCGGGATCACTCGTGGGTGGACTCGCACCGTGAGACAGGGTCATTACCAACGGAAATACATACCATACACTCCAAAGTCCAAATGGCTCAATGGTAAATGAAATGCTCAGATGATAAAATGCCACTTTCCAATATCCTGGTCCATTTCATTCTCAGAATTGTAATCTCAAGGACCAATTTTCTACTTCTTACTGTAAGAGTGAATTTGCTCTGTATTCTGCAATTCAAATATACACTTGGTTGACAGATCTGCCCCAGTTCCATTCTTTGATGCAATGTATGGTTTTCAATGAGAGCAGCTATTTTAGGCTGGGATACACAGTTCCTTAAACAAGAGAGAGGAACTTGGTAATATTAATCAGGACCATTGTCTGATATTTGATTTGCCTCAAGTGGCTCTGGGATGGGTTATTATCTGATATTTATTACTCTATAAGATTGCATGACTTCAGCAAGACTGGAATGCATACGTTGTGATGCACAAGGCTTTAGGGACCAGTAGTTTAGATGTCTGATATTTTTCTATGACATTAAATGAGACCATTTGGCCCATTAAGTCTATGCTGCATCTCAGATCATTCCCATCAAATATGTTCGTAAGTTCTAGGAGCAGAATATTAGGGCCAGTCGGCCCATCAAGTCTACTCCGTCACTCAGACCTATCTCTCCCTCTCAACCCCATTCTCCTGCCTTCTTCCCATAACCTCTGACACCCTTAGTAATCAAGAACCGGATGGGATGTATCCCAGGTTATTGAGAGAGGCAAGAATGGAGATTGTGGGAAGCTCTTGACAAGGATCTTTGAGCATCTTCTCTACAACAGGGGAGTTCCGGAGGAGAGTAGAGAGAAGCAGGAAACTAATAGGCCAGTGAGCCTATAAGTGGTAGGACAGAGATGTGGATTCTGTCGGCAGGTAAGAGTTTGCTCGGCATTTAGGTTTAGCACAGACTACTGCAAGTACAAATAGCCATATTCATCTGTGCTGTACTGTGTTCTATGTTTTCTTTTAGTTTTTAATGATAGAAGTGTAGAAACACGCACTTTGGCCCTTCGAGTCGTCGTGCGACCAGAAAACCTACCCATTTTTACTACACACTGGGGCGGTACTATTTTAAGAAGCGCAATTAACCTTTGGAATTAATTCTATGAGAGGGTGGGTGGGAGAAAAACTGGGTAGCACCTGGGATAACCCAGGCAGGTCACAGGGAGAACGCACAGTACCAACTCGTACAGCAATAGTAGTCAGGATCGAACCCGGGCTCTCAAGCTCTGTAAGGCGCAACGTACCACTGCGCCACTCGCACATGCCCTATTTCCAGGAGGAACTGGAATCCCTGAAACAGGGAATCAGGATGAGCCACTATCTGGCCACTCGCCGTTTACTGTCATTCAAGCCCAAGAAAAAATGGGCCAGTTTGCGCCTTCCATGCATAAACCTTGTATGTATTTGGAAGTGTGTGGGAGCAAACGAGCCACACCCGGAGAGAAACCCCGGCGGTGGTCACAAGGACAAGACGGTGCAAAACCCGTGCAGGACCAGACCACCTGTGGTCAAGGATCGAACCCGGGTCTCTGGCTCTGTAAAGTCAGAAACTCTAGACCGCTGTGTACTGTTGCTGCCCTGTGGACAAGGACAAGTAATCATCAGCCCTTAGAGTAGGGTCCCCAGGCGGCGAGCAATCAAAAATTAGGACTTCCAGGGATAGGCCTAAGTAAATGTGGATCCTTCTCACGTCACCTCCCCTCCCCAGGGTTGACAAAGCTTGGCTACTGCCACCACTCAAGTTACCTTTGGGGATGGTTCATTGATTGTGAAATGTCCACCACTATTTTCTAATTAGTTATGTGTTCTCTCTTCTTCTCCAAAAAAAAAACAAAAAAAAAAAACCACACTGTTAGTATGTACACTTGGCCAGGGCAATTACAACATAGTACGGCTTAGGTTTACAGTGTGTTAGGTTTAGGGATGAGAGGGGACTCGAACCCGAAACGTCCACCCATTCATTTTCTCCTGAGATGCGCCTGTCCCGCCGGGTTACTCCAGCATTTTGTGTCCATCTAAGGTTTGAGGCTTTCTTGGTAATTGATTGTCAATGGAAAAGCTTTGTTATGCGTGCTATCCAAATCAGGTCAGGCAATTCTGTACATAAAATACAGTAGCAATCTAAGTCCAATTTAAATACATTGGTAGACCAAAAGAGGAAGATCAACAAAGGCGTAATATAGTGTTGTACGCTTCTGTTCTATAAACAGGATGTGTGCCCATCCACCCACAATGTTTAGTGGCCAACAGCTTCCAATTAATCCCATCCCCTTCCCGCCTATTAACACAACCCATATATACTCCATTGCCTGCATATTCATTTACTTGTCGTAAATTCTAGTAAAATGCCACTCGTACTTGACTTCCACAGATTCCCTGTCAGCACCCATCTCACTCTCTGTGTAAAAAACAACTTGCCCACACAATTGCTCCTATGCACTTTGCTTTAAAAGCTTAGGCTTTCTTGCCCTTTTGGCATTTTTCCACACTCGGTATAAGATAAGTCTTTTGTGATCCATCTAAACTTTATTACCCTCATTAATTTTCTGCCCCTCATAATTTGCTCAACACTTCTTTGTTCTGGAAGGACAATAGCTGAGGTTTACACACACGAAAAAGGACAGACACAAATCAGCATCGCGGGACAGGCAGCTGAGAGAAGGAATGGGTGCGTTTCGGACGTTTCGGGTCGTCGAGACCCTCCTTCTACAGTGAGGGTCAGGGGAGAGGGAGACCCCAGAGAATAAGGGAAGGGTAACGGGTGGAAACGAAACATCAAGGGGGATGCTGACCAAGTAAAATGTTGTAGAATGATCATGAGTCCAAACTCATCATCTCCAAACCCCTTGGGCTCTGAATCAGCAATACCTCTTGCCACTGGATCCTCGACTTACTGAAACATGGACCACAAACCAGCGAGGATAAGTGATAGCACCTCCTCCGCAATCATTCCAACCAGTGCACTGCAAGGGTGCATTCTCAGTCCCCCCTTGCATCAACTTCCACTGGACAAGTCGTGAGTAGGAAGGAAATCGTGCAGATGTTTAGGTTTTACAATTGAAAGACAGACACAAAAAGGATGGCGTAACTCGCAGCAGGACAGCCAGCATCGTGGATAGAAAGTTGGGTGTTGTTTCGGGTCGAGAGGGGTCTCTTTCCTGTTCGGAGTATACTGATGGAACTCTGCTCTGTATGGTGTTTGGCTATATTATTTGAGTTGTTCGTGTTTAGTCAGAGGTAATGGAGAGAACGGCAGGTACGGTTCAGTTGGATGATCAGGACCCTATGTGGATGAGGGTGCAAGGCTGACCGGATGGGCTGAATGCCTACTCCGTCTACTTCCTGCACAACTAATTTATATTCCTTCTATGTATTCTCCTCGAGTATATGACTCTCAGTCTGAGAAGGGCGAAACGAATTCACTCCATGCATTTTCTCGCTATCCAGAGATACTTGCCGGTCCCGCTTCCGTTTAGTTACTACTCCAGCATTTTGTATATTTTGGAGTCGAGATTATTTTGGAACGAGAGCTTTGTACACAGTTGTTAAAGCTCTCCCTCTGAATATATTCAGGATTCAGGTGGATAAACTGGTGCACTGAGTTCTGCGCTTTTTCAAATATTTGTCCATTCTTCAGGCAAAAACAATAAGATAATCAATTTGCCCCCCATCTTCCTTTAGTAGTGCACTGATGGCAAATGTGTCTAACCCCCCTCCCCCCCCTCCTCCCTTGTGCACCAAATGTTTCGTAAATTAAAAAGATTTCTGCATGATACAAAAGAGGAGAGAAGACATGGGTGAAAAAAACAAGAAAGGAAAGCGATTAATTTAAAAACAACTTTTTTAGGAAAAATTACTTTAAAGCCTAGAAAGAAAACACATGTTATGTTTAGATCTATTGAAGATTAGATGATAGGAACACTAATTTTTAAAATTTTTAACTCTACATCATGTATATGTTTTGCGAGTGTCCCGTGAACACATATATACACATATATATTTATGTATAACGACACAACCACACACAACAAACACACACACAAACAACAACAAAATATGTAAAAAATTGACAACAAACAAAAGTGCTGTTTAACTCAGAGAGATAACTCAAGACTAACACAGGCGGTTTCAGGTGCAGTTTTTCTTCTGGAGAAAAGAATAGGGGAGACAAACATTTTGGGGTTTGGTGTCGAGGACCCTTCCCACTTACTTCTTCCAAGACTGACAGTCAAGGGGGAAAAGGGAAAATTAGATATTAATATAGAAGGTGTTATAGAGAGGTATAGACAAATGAATAAAGATATGACACACACACACACAACAACAACAACACACACACCACCACACACATAGATAGAATAGATAGTAGATAGAATGATTAGATAGATAGATAGATAGATAAGATAGATTGAATTAGATAGATATAGAGATAGATAGATAGATGATAGGATCGATAGATAGGATAGATGATTAGATAGACTGAACACTTTATTTACATTGTTTACAACACAATCTGTTGTTTTGCTGTAATGTCAGAATTTCATCACATTTCCTTTGGACATTTGACAATAAAAACACTCCAGACTCTTGATCTTTTGAAGTGAGTTCATAAAAAACATAAGCCGTTGATCTTGTTCCTCCTTTTGACACTTTAATCGGAAATTCCATCTTATTCCACACACTGTTCCATTCAATGATCCACTGAGAAATACAAACGATTAATTTAAAACACTCCGAAACGGAACTGACACACAGATATGTGATTCTAAATTTATTACAAAGAGATTTACAGCATAATTTTCTGTTCTCTGCAGGGCAATTCGAAAGAGAAGCAAGGTTCACACATTGTGTCATGGAAAATACTTTTAAAGCTCAGAGAATGCTTTAATGCAAGGACCTCATGTGGTTTCAAATGAAGTTTGTGCCAAATATAGTAAGGAAGTAAGTCGTCATTTTTATTTATATAGCACTTTTAAATCAAGCACGTGAAGTCAAAGTGCTTAAACTAGAGAAGAATTAGATTACCATACATCCATATGAAAGAAAAAAGAAAAAAAGACACAATACACTATAGGATTCAACATGAATGTCCCCCCACAGCAAATCACAACACTATCACTGTGATGCACCAAAAAGTCCAGTCCTCATCCTCCTCCTAATCCACCCGAGGTCGGGGCCTATTTGAGGCCTCCGCAGCCAGTCGCCCGATGTTATAGGCCTCTTGCCTGAAGATGGAACACTGGCATCGGTGAACACTCCTCAGCAAGCTTGGAATGTCTGGAGCGTCCGCTTTAGTTAGGTTTAGTTTAGTTTAGTTTAGAGATGACGTACGGTTCACAAATAGTCAATATTCAATTTTAATTTCATCACATACACCCCGAAGGTGCAGTGAAATAATAAGATTTAAACACCAACACATCCTACCAAACTGCATACTTTCCTTCTAATTCCTTACTTTCCTTTTTCTTTTTTCATCTCATGTTGGCTGCGGGTGGAAGGCACAAAAAAAAGTTCAGTCATAATACTCCTCCTCTCCTCCTGTTACAACGGCCCTTGGGGTCGGTGGCCATAAAACTACTACTCACCGCAGTCGCCGCTTATGGACTGCCAGTTGTAGTACAGGGGCCTCATCATCGGGACAGACTCACACACGTCCGCAGCTAGGAGGTCCCAAATCAGCACTTTCTTACCGGAGACCTTTCTTAGCGCTTCAGGATGTTGTAGGCCGCAGGCGGCGATTGGAGCTCTTCTCCTGGCTATCCCCGCGAGGGATCCAGGCTCCCATGGGGGGGGGGGATGGAATCCACGGCGGTTGCCACGGCTAGAGGCTCCGCAGACTGTGGCTTTCAGGACGTTTTAGTCCGCTGGGCCGGCGGTCAAGCCTATTTCCCTCCGTATCCCCGCGAGGGATCCCAGTACAGGACGGCCGCCACCCTTCCGGCAAGGGCTCGCTCCGCTCCGTCGATGAAAATCCCATGCAGGCGCCTGGCGCCCTGCTGCTGAAACTAACTACCGACTCTCCGGGAAAGGCCGCTCCAATCCATGCTGTTTAGGCCGCGAGGGAGGCGACATGGAAACATCACCTCATCTCACCGTCGAGAGCGGCCCGACAAGCGTTCCCCCTTTTCCCCTTCCCCCCTTCCCCCCCCCCTTCCCCCTCCCCCCCTTCCCCCCCCATCCCCACCTTTCCTCCTCCTTTTTCCCCCCGTCAGCTTTCCCCCCTTTCCCTTCCGCCCCCAACTCAACCACCCCCCCACACAAGACACAAGTGAGACGACTAAAAAAAAAAAACAATTGGACCCAACACTAAAAAAACAAAAAAGTCGATATAATGTGAACGACGCTGTAAACAACGCTGCTGGCAGGGCACGCCGTCCTCGCTGCACCCCCTACCGAACTCTGATCTTCAGGCCCACCAAGTCCGCACACCGACCGGCGATTCCCCGCGCGTATTAACACTATCCTACACTAGGAAACCATTTCTCTTAAACCATTATACCAAGCCAATTAATAACCTACATTCACAACGTCGACTTTGGAGTGGTGAAAAACAGAAGTTTCTCGGGGAAAACTCCCAGGCAAGGTGTGTCGGGAGGAAAAATGTAACAAACTCCGTGCAGGGGGAGAGCGCTTGTTAAAGAGGTGTAAAGGCAGCACCTCTACTGCTTGCAACCACCATGCCACCACCATCTAATTATGAAGCACTCAAATATTCCACACCCATATGGCCATTTCTCTCACACTGTGTTACTTGACACTGCTACAATGCAGATCCATAAAAGACTTGCAAGATGAATAGATATCCATAAACGACATTGCATGAATATAGTTATTAATCACTCGCACGAGACAGTTTCTGCCCCAAACAGTTATCAGCCAACTTGACCATACTATCACTAACTAGCGAACAGTCCTGAGCCTCAATCTACCTCATTAACGCCCCCTCCTTAACTGCCCCTGGACTAATTTCAATGGAGACTTTACTGAACGTTATCTGCACTGAACTTGTTGAGTTGGATGTGGCCCTTGTGGCTAAGGGGCTCAGAGGGTTTGGAGAGAAGGCAGGTACGGGGGTTACTGGAGTTGTTGATACAGCCAATGCTCAAGAAATGTGCGGTGCCAATGCTCGAAGGCTGAAATGGCCTACTCCTGCACCTAATTTCTATGTTTTGCTAATGTTTCTATGTATCTTCATCATGTATCTACTACACACTGAACTAATGGCTCTAGTTTTATTCTTGTAGCAGAAAGTTTCCACTGACTGGTATAGCAGGCAACAAAAAAGTTTAAACTGTCCACCGCCTCGATACAATGGACAAACCTAAACCAAACCGACCCCCGTAACTACTAAACCCCAGAAGTTTCTCAGTCTGAAGAATGGTCGCGACACAAAATGTCACCGTACTCTCCTTTTCCTCCATACGCTGGCTGTTCTGACACCGCTGAGTGACTAACCAGAATTTTGTTGGTCTATCTTAACAAAAACAAGTGCATGCACATGAAATTTCAGCTGATTTGATTTCTGGATTAAATCATTAAAAAGGTGCATTGTGACATTTTTGTGCATCCTTAGTGATGATTCTCACCCTTCCCTCTATTTTGAATTCTCCTACTTTCTTCTCTTTCTTTCTCTAACTCTCTTCTCACTTTCATCCATTCTTATCTCTTTCTCTCCCTTTCCAATCCCCCCTTCCACTTTGAATATTCCTCTCAATTCCTTTCTTACTCATCCTCTACCTATTGCATGCACCATTTATTAACTGTTGCATGCCTTAATAAACCCATTGTTTAATAATGTAAGGAATGGCAAGTAATCAACCTGCAAGAGCAGCGTGGGGTGTGTTTTTTTTCCCTTTGTTTCCAATTGTAATGGTTGACAAGGTCTGGACTCCATGGTTAAGACCACACACTACCGGTAAATTGTGCCCCACTGTCTGTAAATCGGATCATTGACCCTTGAGAACTGCTACCAGTGAAAAAAAAAAAAAAAAAAAAAAAAAAAAAAAAAAAAAAAAAAAAAAAAAAAAAAAAAAAAAAAAAAGAAAGATTTCAGAGAAGGCCCTGTGTTTCCGACTGGGGCGATTGCCTGAATGGAATGGTCATGTTCGGGCTTGAATTAGGACTTCTCGTGGTCCTTCTGCTCCAAAGCGTCTGCACGAAGTTTTCACCATCAACCTTCCTTCCCACCCTGCCTGTGGTTGGTCTCAGCAAACACAACTCAGCACTCTCTCTCGCCAAGAAGCACCTCGCCATGAACACACAAACAGCGCGGAATCCTCCAGCAGGTATCCGAGATGAGCCTGCAACAGTAGGTAATATTGCTAAAACCATCAGTCCATGAACTGCAACGAAGCATTACTTAACCATCTCACATTTCCACCCATATATCAAGCAGCTTCTTCAGGAGCAGTTACCAACCCTGTAACATGACTTGCTTCGTTTTCTCCCCACGATTTAAGTTATTTCGGTGTCAATTGTTGCAAAGGAACCGAAGATGCTGGTGATCTTATCCACGAAGATAGACACAAAAAGGCTGACGTGAAAGTGGTGGTACAGTCAGCTTCTCCAGAGTGAAACCAGGAACGGGGTGATGCATCGGGACTGACCCTGTCTACAACCTCTTCCCGGGGTCTGCCTAATAAGACTGGCAGGTGGGTAAGTTAATTAGGCAGGTCATTCTAAGTCGGGCCCTGAGCAGGTGGGCCTGAGGGCCTGTTTTCCGTGCCGTGTGACTGTTGACTTCCGTGAGTTGGTGGGCAGGGCAGGTTTTTTCACACAGTTGCTGGAGGATACCTGGAATATGCAGGCCAGGGATGATTGGCGTTTAAGATGCTTTTAGTCAGGCTCATGAATGTGCAAGGATCAAAGGGCTATGGAATCAGTACCAGTTGAGGATGACTAGTATTCTTTCCACTGGTTGTGCATAGAAATTATTATGACAGAAGTTCAGTTCAGTTTAGTTTATTGTCCACGTTGTACCATACATCTATATATATAAATATATTTGACACGAAAAGCTGAATGGTAACTCGCGGGTCCAGGCAACCATTCTTGGAGAGACAGGATTAGATGACATTTCGGGTCTAGACCATTCTCAGACTGAGAGATCAGGGGTTTAGTTTTAGTTCTAGTCCATGTGTAACTGAGATACCGAGAAACGCTTTTGTTGCGTGCTAACCAGTCATCGGAAAGACAATACATGATTACAATCAGGCCAGTTACGGTGTACAGAATCTACGATAAGGGAATATTTGTTTAGTGCAAGGTAAAAGATACAAGTCCGAACAAATTATAGTTTAGTTTAGTTTAGAGATACAGTGCAGAAACATGCCCTTCGGCCCTTCGGGTGGCCGGCCCCCCCTCCCCCCCCACAGACCAGATAGCAAACAGGGGACACTCAGGACAATTTCTACTTACCCAAGCCAATTACCTAACAAACCCGTACGTCTCTTTGGGTAAAATTCTAGAGTGGGGGGTGACCGAAGAATCTCGGAGAAACCCCACGCAGGTCCCATGGGGAGAACGTACAAAAAATTGCGTACAGACAGCCCGTTATTCGGGGGATCGAACCCCGGTGTCTCCCCCGGGGCTGCATTCGCTGTGAGGGCCAACTCTACCGCTGCGCCACCGTGCTGCAATAGCTGATGTTCAACCAATGAGGTAGATAGTTTCAGGACTGCTCTCTAGTTGTGGTAGGATGAGCCAGTTCGCACAGATAACCAGCTAGGAAAAAAGAGATCAGAGGTGTGCGTTTTCCTTTTATTTCCTTGCATCAATCCTTTTGCCTAGATGACTGCTTGCAGTTGCAGATTGCAGCAGGCTTGCTTGCTGCTGCTGGCGCTGAACGACGATGCCTGCCCACGGCGCACTGCTCCTTGCTGTTTTGTATGTGTTGTTCGATTACTGTCATCTGTGAAAAACCCTCAATAATGTTTATTATTATATGGTAATGTTTCATGTGTCATTCCGCTCTGTCCACTGTATGTCGCTGTCCCACTTGCGGCGAGCACCAAGCCAAATTCCTTGTATGTGAATAACTTGGGGCCAATTCAACTTATCATTCATTATTGGCGAGAGAGGGGGAGGAGAGAAGAGGGAGTTTGACCAGGGTGCGAACGCGTCCTTTATTCTACTCTTGCTAGGCATGCCGAGGCAGCATCGGTTACATGTGCTGGCTCTCTATGTTTCAACCCGTGGCCTCCGCTCTGCTCATCCTGCACCGCCTGAGCAAACGTTTGGGCACATTTGATTCTTCAATTTAATTTGAATCAGCTCCCCGAGTTAACGTCATCACTTCCTCCACAGTCCTGCTTCAGCTCATTACGCTTTTTTCTTGAGACCCCTGAAAACAAAACCTTTTTTCCTCAGAGACCACTCACTGTGTTTATTGCTAGATCTTGACCTGGTTCTTTCAGCGTAGCAGTGTTGTCCCAGGATTTCTCAAGAGAAAGAACACCCAGTTTGGTGAAGTCCTGAGGGGCGTGCCAGTGAGCACTAAGTGAGAGCATCCAGTTCCCCACCAAACATGATGTGTGCAGGGCTTTGTGCATTCAAACATCTGAGGCAACTTTTGTTCCACGCAAACCAGCTTCCAAAAACCATTGCCATTAAATGGGTTCAGAAATGTCTGGTGTTTAATCATAGTGCTCAGGGATTCATCTGCCTACATTGAGGTTGTAATTGTTAAACCTACAAGCCCAAGCATACCGCAGAATCACACACTGACACGTACGTGTTGCATGCGCGTGTGCGCATGTGTGCATAGTGCGTTGCGTTGTGTGTGTGTGGTGTGTCAGCAGATGCCCCCCCCCCCCCTGGTTTAAACCAAAAGGAATAGGTGGACATTTCGAGGGTCGAGACCCTTCTTCAGAGTCTCGACCATAAACATCCCCTTGTCCTTTTCTCCCAGAGATTTTTTTGATGCCTGGACCCGCTGAAAGTTACTCCAGCTTTTCAAGTCTATCTTGTGTGTGTGTGTGTGCCAGTGTATTACACATACACATTATATATCTAGTAGATATATAGTGTGCATATACATGTATCTATATGTGTGTGTGGTGTTGGTGTGTAGGATGAGCTGCAGATGCTGTTTCTAAGACAGTCACAAAAAGCCTGTGTAACTTACAGCGGGTTTCAAGCAGCATCTCTGGACTATAAGGATATGTGAATTACATATATATCAAATACTAGACTAAGTGGGACCCGTTGGGTCTCAGCATCACATGGGAGGGCTGGTCCCCCATCGCAATATTCCACCTCTCCCCACCATATTCCAGTATTGGTGGCCAGTGGGGGGGGGAGGGTGGGGGGGGGCTTTCTGGAGCGTAGTAACATGGATGTTGTGGCTGAAAGGACTGGTTTCCAGAGGCCTAGTGATGGACATTGTGGGCCAATGGATTCTTGGACCGTGTGTAAGAAGATTTCTCGGATACCATTGGATCTTTACTAACTTTATTAATCATTTACATCATATAAACCTACCTGCTGTACGTGCTCTGTCACGATCACCAGAGAGAGAGCTAAGGGGCGTTGTAGGTTATTTCCAACAATAGAATAGGCAATAGGTGCAGGAGTAGGCCATTCAGCCCTTCCAGCCAGCACCGCCATTCAGTCAGGTCAAGTCAAAGTCAAAAGAGTTTATCGTCACGTGTCCCTGACAGGACAATGAAAGTCTTTCTTTGCTTCAGCACTAACCAGAAACAAGTAGGCATTGACTACTAATCTATACGTAAATACACTCACATTAATTAATAAATTAATAAAGTGCAAATAACAGATGGAGGGGTATTAATGTTCAGAGTTTTGTCCGAGCCAGTTTTAATAGGCCTGATGGGGGGACTGTGGGGAAGTAGCTATTCCTGAACCGGTCGTTGCAGATCTCAGGCTCCTGTACCTTCAACCTGGAAGGGTACGCAGGGATGAGTGTGTGTGGCCAGGGTGGTGTGGGTCCTTGATGATGCTGCCAAGCCTTTTGACGGCAGCGACTGTGATAGATCCCCTCGATGGAAGGGAGGTCTAGAGCCGATGATGGACTTGGGCAGTGTTTACCTACTTTTTGTAGTCTTTTCCTCTCCAGGGCGCTCAAGTTGCCGAACCAAGCCACGATGCAACGGGTCAGCAAGCTCTCTACTGTGCACTGTAGAAGTTAGAGAGAGTCCTCCTTGACAGACCGGCTCTCAGTAATCTTCTCAGGCACTGATCAGCTTTCTTAATAATTGCATCTGTCTTCTCGGATCAGGAAAGATCTTCACAGATGTGCACACCCGGGAATTTGAAGCTCTTGACCCTTTCAACCATCAACCCGTTGATATAAACAGGACTGTGGGTCCCCATCCTACTCCTTCCAAAGTCCACAATCAGTTCCTTGGTTTTGCTGGTGTTGAGGGCCAGTTTATTGTGCTGGCACCATATGGACAGTCGCTCGATCTCTCTTCTATACTCCGACTCATCCCCATCAGTGATACGTCCCACAACAGTGGTGTCGTCAGCGAACTTGATGATGGAGTTCGCACTATGACCGGCTACGCAGTCATGAGTATTAGAGTGAGTACAGCAGGGGGCTGAACACGCAGCCTTGAGGTTCTCCCGTGTGATTGTTATCGAGGTCTGACACATTTCCACCAATACGACAGATGTGGTCTGTGAATGAGGAAGTCGAGGATTCCAATTGCAGGGGATGCGCAGAGGACCCAGGTTCTGCGAGTTTGGTAACCAGCTTGGAGGGGATGATTGTGTTAAATGCCGAGCTGTAATCGATGAATAACAACCTGACATATGAGTTTTTGTTGTCCAAGTGGTCCACAGTGGAGTGGAGGGCCAGCGAGATCGCATCCACCGTTGATCTGTTGTGACGGTAAGCGAACTGCAGTGGGTCCAGGTTTTTGTCGAGGTAGGAGTTGATTTTCGCCATGATCAACCTCTCGAAGCACTTCATCACCACAGGCGTTAGTGCCACAGGTCGATGTGATCTTGGCTGATCATCCACAATCAGTACCCCGTTCCTGCCTTCTCCCCATATCCCCTGACTCCGCTATCTTTAAGAGCCCTATCAAGCTCCCCCTTGAAAGTATCCAGAGAACCTGCCTCCAACGCCCTCTGAGGCAAAGAATTCCACAGACTCACAACTCTCTGTGTGACTCAGCAGGACAGGCAGCATCTAGAGAGAAGGAATGGACTCTCCAGAGATGTTACCTGTCCCGCAGAGTTAGTCCAGCATTATGTGTCCATCTTCTATATAAACATATATCTATACTAGATCAAGTGGGACCCATTTGGGTCCCGTCCCCTCAAACGATCATTTGCGGGGGGGTAAGGCGGCGTCCTTGTGGCCTCACACACACACACTACCCCTACCCCCACGCACCATTCACACTAACCACACCCCTTAGAGAGATTATATTAATATTATTAATTTGCTCCCTTTTTACCCCATCCCTGCCCCATCCACTAACGCATAGCCCCCAACTCGCAGGCTCTTCCAGGGAGGAGGGGGGGAAAGAGAGTGAGGGCAGAGAGAGAGGAGGGCAGAGACAGAGAGAGGGGGGGAAGCCCAGGCGAGCGTGCAGCTGGGTGAGAGAGAGAAGAGGGAGAGAGGTGGAAGGAAGAGAGTGAGGGAAGAGGGGTGAGCAGGGGGGGAAGCCCCGGCCGAGCGGGCGGGGGGGAGAGGGAGAGGGGGAGAGGAAGCAGAGGAGGAGAGAGTGGAGAGGAGGGGGAGTCCCCCAGGGATGAGCGAGGGGGGGTGGAGAGAAGGAGGGGGAGGAGAGAGAGAGGGGGGGAGGGGGGGGAAGAGAGGAAGAGGGGGAGAGAGGGTCCCGGCTGAGCCGGGGGTGAGAGGAGAGAGGAGGAGGACAAGAGGGAGAGAGAGAGGGAGAGGGGTGGTGGAGATGAGGGGGAGGGGGAGAAGAGCACCACGAGCCAAGGCGCGAGCCAAGTGGGACGCAAGCGTGCGAGGCGGGTTTCGACCAAAACGGAGCGCTGGATGGGCCGAACCAGTTTCTTAAGCTAAGATCTTTGGTCGGCGATTGGGGGGGCCAGCAGCTCGCGGGGGGGGGGGGGGGGGGGGGGGGGGGGGGGGGGGGGGGGGGGGGGGGAGGGTGGTGCGTGAGGCAGACTCTCACACAGATTGGGCGCGGGCCGGCGGCAGCTCGCAAGGGGCAGTGCAGCCTCGCGGATGGCAGTGCAGCTAGCTGTCAGGGGCGGGTGGGGGGGAGGGGGGGGATGGGCAGCGTGCGTTCGCCCAAAGCTCTCTTGAACTTCGGGTACACAGGGCCGAGGCGGTAGGAGCGAGGAGCGAGCAGACGAACGTCTTCCAATTGACAGGGCAACTTTTGAACAAAACATGGGTGGAGGGGAGAGAGGGGTGTGAGGAGATGATCCAATGTCACGTCATCAGCAGAAAAAAAACCTCCGTTTTGAATTGAAATTTAGGATTGTGGATTTGTGAACATTTTTATTATAAAACGCTCAAGAAATAAAGCAGGAAATTTCAGACACGGCAAGTTTTTGACTCCAGGGGGGTACGAGATCTCTACCAGAATATGTAAAAATATGTTCCCAGCTTCGTGCATTCGTTGTTATTGAGTAGATGTAGACATATCACGCAACCACGCACACACACAGCACATACACACACACACCACACACGCACACCACACCCACGCACGAACACAAATAGCAACAAGTCGCACATACACGCACACAGACACACACACACCGCACCACACTAACCACAATAAAAAACACGCACACAAACACGCACACACACACACACACACACACAGAGTTTTGTTACAAAAACGCTTATAAGAAATCTTACACCCACACAAACATACAACACACAAAAATAAACAAACTATATTCAGAAGCACAAAAAAAACAAAATCATTGCACATAACAATAATTCAGAACAAAATTCACTCACATTATTTGCAATTATAGGGGTGTAGGGAAGAGCTCGTTTCCTCGAACCTGGATGTTACCGGTTTTCCCCCAAGCATCGCTTACCCTTCTTTCCCGATGGCAGTGGTGAAATGAGTGTGTGGTCAGGGTGGTGTCGGGTCTCTGATTGATGCTGCTGCCTTTTTGGGATGTAAGCGATCTCCAGTAAATCCCCCCTTGATGACTATTTCGGTAGATTTTCTACTGCATGTGTTTAACTTACTTGAGCAACCCCCAGCAACCATGCATTTCTAGTAAGCCCAAGTCTATTAAATGGTGTTGTCCTTTTTTTTTTTTTTAATGCTGCAAGGGGCCCATTAGTTACAGGATGCACATTACCAGCTTTTTACAGCAGTATTTTTCCCTCTATACAATGCCTTTCTACACATGTTGGTGGGAAATGGTGATTCGAGCAAAGTAAAGCAAGGCATTTGTATCACCAACCACCTTCGAGGCCACAACACCCAGAATTAATGAACAACCAATTTTTTGATGTGTGATCAGTGTATAGTCAAGATTGTTAAGGGTTTGGACACCGCTAGAGGCAGGAAACATGTTTTTCCCCGTGTTGGTTGGGGGACGGAGTCCAGAACCAGGGCCACAGTCTTAAGCATACAGGGGTAAGCCAATTTAGAACGGAGAGGAGGAAACACTTTTTCTCACAGAAGTTTTGTGAGTCCTGTGGAATCCCTGCTCTCAGAGGGCGTGTGGGTGAAGGGCGGTGAAGGCCGTTCTCTAAATCGTCGATTTGAGAGAGAGCTACGATTAGGCTCTTAAAGACTAAGGAGAGTCAAGGGATATATGGGGAGAGAGCAGGAACAGGAACTGACTGCGGGAGGATCAGCCAAGATCACACTCATGAATACTTAAAATCTGTGCACAAAACAACTCAAATTAAACTAAAGATTGAATAGGACGGGCTGGCTCGAAGAGTCCTTTGAATGGCCTCCCTACTCCACAGCACCTATTATCTAAGTGTCTATTAGTTGCAAAGTATGCAAATGCCACAGCAAGTCTAGACTGTTTCATGGGGTAACTAAAAAACTGGGAGAAGTTCATATCTAGAGAGTGGCTAGCAAGCATGGAAACAGCCCTTTCAGCCCAACTTGCCCAGACGACCTGTTGCCAGATCCAACCAACCACTACTTAGCCTCCTCGCTGCCCATGTTTGGCCCATAGCCCTCTAAACCTTCCGAGAGGATACCTGTTCAAATGTCTATTAGAATGATTCGAATTTACCTGTCCCAATAACCTCCTCTGGGCGAGCCCATTCCATATAGCCATCGTCATAACTCTTAATCCAAGCAATAAGACCAATGAAATTGAATGAATGAATACTTTAATTGTCAGCTGTGGATAACTCACAGTGAAACTTCATTTTGTAGATGCTTGCAAATGTTAAACAAAGAATACTCACCAGATCTCCCCTAATTCCCCCAATTACCCCCCCCCCTCCCCCCCCCCCCCCCCCCCCCCCCCTCCTTCCACACACACACGGCAGTCCCCCCCCCCACACACACACGGCAGTCCCCCCACGTTCCTTCGTTCCTTCCCCCAGCAGCGGCGACCTCACTCCACGTGTCCGTCCTCATCCGTCGGTCGCCGCCGCGCGGACCTCTCCACTATCGCTGCCGGGTCCTCTCCGGACACCTCCGTGGAAACCGACCCCGGCCCCAGCCCGTGGGCTCCGCCGACCCAGGGGCTGGCCGCTGGCTCCGACCCACGAGGCTCCCTGCCTCGGCTTCTCCACGGGCTCCTCCTTCTTCTTGTGAATGAAACATAAACCAAAGGAATAGTTAGATCTCAAGCCGGGTGTTGAGCAGCCAGGTTGCTGTCCCTGCGTCAATGTCTGCCAGCCCCTGCGCTCCATTTGGTGGGTGGTAGAGCGGGCACCCAGAGATGACATGGTTGGCTGTCTGTTGTTCTGCTCCGCATTCACAGGCTGGGCTCTGGCGGAGCCCCCATCTCCACATGCTGGTATTGAAACGCCCAACTCCAGTACCAAGTCTCCTGAGCTTCACCCATTGGGAAGGACAGAGCCCTGGACAGCTTTTATCTGGTGAAGAGATGTAGCTGTGTAATGGAGATGGGGTTGCCTTCCACTCCTGTGACCCACTTGGTGGCTATCCAGTGCGATTTTGGGCTCACCATCGGCAATGGTAAAGTAGGTACAATCCTGAGAGCAATACACAGCGCCAGAGACCTGGGTTCAATCCTGGCCCCGGGTGCTCTCTGTGTGGAGTTTGCACGTTCTCCCCGTGGTCCTCTGGCTGCTCCGGTTTCCTCCCATATCACAAAGACCTGCAGGTTTGCAGGTTAATTGGCCTCTATATATTGCCCCCAGTGAGTGGGGAGTGGCTGGAAAAGTGAGACAACATAGAACTAGTGTGAATGGGTGACCAATGGTCGGCGTGGACTGGGTGGGCTGAAGGGCCTGTTTCCATGCTGTAACGGCAAACTCTAAACATTCGGATTGAGGTCCGGGAGTGGAAAGTGGCCAAATGTGTTTGATAAAGTTCTGGCACTTCCTTTGCTGAAGGTTGTTAAAGAATCTCTTGGACTTTGCAACATCTACTGGTTTCATGGTCTCCATTACAGACACTTGCTTCTTACTGAAAGTTTATTTAATTAATGTGGAAACAAAGTGCTGCACAAGCTGGTTTACAACAATAAAGACAAACAAAGTGCCGGAGTAACTCAGCGGGCCAGGCCGCAGGCCGCAGCCCTGGAGAATGTGGATGAGTGACGTTTTGGGTCGGGACCCTTCTTCAGACTGATTGTTCACAAGTTCTCAAGTTCACAAGTTATAGGAGAAGAATTAGGCCATTCAGCCCATCAAGTCTACTCCGCTATTCAATCATGGCTGATATATGCCTCCTAATCCCATTTTCCTGCCTTCTCCCCCCTTAACCCTTTGGCGGGAGGGGGATGGCGGAAGAATAGGATACAGCACGGAAACAGGCCCTTCGGCCCACCGGGTCCGCGCCGACCAGCGATCCCCGCACATTAACACTATCCTACACCCACTAGGGACAATTTTTGTATTTACCAAGTCAATTAGCCTACAAACCCGTACGTCTTTGGAGTGTGGCGATCTTGGAGAAAACCCACGTAGGTCACGGGGAGAACGTACAAACTCCGTACAGACAGCACCCGCAGTCGGGGTCGAACCCGGGTCTCCGGCGCTGCATTCGCTGTAAGGCGGCAACTCTACCGCTGCGCCCACGTAACCGCCCTGGGGTTGAAAGTCAGATGGATAAATGGATGGACAAAGATCAGACATGAAAAAAAGTGTGAAAGATTGAAGAGTTGCAAATTGTAAAGCCAGGGGAAGGAATATAAGAGGAGGAGGGAAGAAATAGATGCAAGTCTGGGTTGGACACGGGGGAGTGTAGAGAAAGGGATCATGGAGAGGTGTTTTTAGAGGTTACCTAAAATTGGAGAATTCAATGTTCACGCTGCCCAGGTGGAATATGAAATGCTGTCCCTCCAGTTTGTGTGAGGTCTCACTATGGCAATGGAGGAGGCCCAGGTCAGAAAAGTCAGTGTGGGAATAGGATGAGGAGTTAAAATGGTTAGTGGCTCGAGGGATATGGGGAGAAGGCAGGAACGGGGTACTGATTGTGGATGATCAGCCGTGATCACATTGAACGGTGGTGCTGGCTCGAAGGGCCGAGTGGCCTACTCCTGCGTCTATTCTCTACGTATCTATGTTTCTATGTTTCCGGTAGGCCTTGGCGGGCCAAGCGTAAGCGTTCGGCGAAATGGTCGCCGAGGCTACGCCTGGTCTCGTCGATGTACAAGAGGCCACAGTGGGAACACCGGATACAGTGGATGAGGTTAGCGGAGGCGCATGTGAACCTCTGTCTCAGCTGGAAGGACTGCTGGGGTCCCTGGATGGAGGCGAGGGAGCAGGTGTAGGGAGAGGAGGGGCAAGAGAAAGCATGGCAGGCAGTAGGGGAACAAAGGTGAGGACGGTTTTAGAAAGGCAGAGGTTCCGCCAAAGGCCAGAGGTGAATATAAAGTTGAGACAACAGGATTGGAGAGTTTAGTTTAGTTTATAGTTTAGTTTAGAGATACAGCGCGACCCACCGAGACCCCGCCAACCGGCGATCCCCGCACTTTAACACTATCCTACACACACTGGGGACAATTTACAATTTAACCAAATCTATTACCCTTAAACCTGTATGTCTTGAGAGTGTGGGAGGAAACCGTAGCTTCCAGGGTAAACCCACGCAGGTCACGGGGAGATCGTGCAAACTCCGTACAGACAGATCGAACCCGAGTCTTCGACACCATAAGGCAGCAACTGTGCCGCGGCGCCACCGTGCCGCCCCTTTTTGTACAAGCACGCGTGTTGCGAATTGTGAAGCCAGAGGAGAGAAGCCAGAGGAGAGAAGCCAGAGGAGAGAAATAGGTGTGAGTCTAGGGTGGGCGAGAGGTGAGGGGGATAAGAAAGGGGGCCTGTTTTGCATCCTATACAATCGCGTCAGACAATACTATTTTACTTCGGAGTCACGTGAGTGACTACGTGAATAGAAGCCCGTACAGCCGTTGGTGCGTCATGACGTCAGACGCTGGTGCAGTCGGCCGGTTGGAGCAGCAGCGCTCCTCCGAGCGGTAAGTTTAAACCGCGGGTTATACGAAGAGCTGGAGAATTTAGCGGGTGCAGCAGCATCTAAGGAGCGAGGGAGATGGGCGACGTTGCGGGTCGAGACCCTTCTTCAGACTTCACCCTCGATTCTCCAGCATTTGCAGTTCTTTGTTAAACAAGTTTAAAGAGGTAAGGTTTTTAAAATATTTTACCGCATGTCATTTTCTGCGACGGTTTGGGCTTAGAGAATGTTGCAGAAAGTGAAGAAGGTGTCGGCGAGGCGCTCCGGGGGTAGAAAGGAAAAGTGGCAGGAGAGTGTTGAGGATGGAGGCCCGTCTGGTACACCTGGTCCGGTGCTGGCTACACAGCCAGTGGTTGCGGACCCACTGCCGGGGGGCAGTGAAGGCTTGCCAGTAGGGCGGAAGGCCACTGGCAAGTCTCTGTGGCCCGTAAATGAGTCGGGCCTGGAGGTTATACCCTCCATAGGAGAGTCCGTTTGCTCACGGCTCTCCCCACGTCGAGATTCTATTACAAAAGAATGCTCGACAGGGACCAGCTCCGTGGGGAGGAGTGGTGCCCAAGCCAGGCTGATGGAGAGCTTGTGCTAGCAGCACCTGTTTCAGGGCTGCAGAACTATCCTGCCTGTGAGGAGGATGTTCCAGCTCCGTGAGGAGGAGTGGTGCCAAGCAAGGCTGATGGAGAGCTTGTGCTAGCAGCACCTGTTTCAGGGCTGCAGAACTATCCTGCCTGAGAGGAGGATGTTCTATCAGGGCAGTTTGCTGACACTGTTTCTATGCTGGGGGAGAGCAGTAAAGGTTTCGGTTGGAGGTAATTCCGAACATTGCTGGGAAGTTTGCTGAGCGTAGAGAGGCAGGAAAGGCGATTGATGTAGAATTGGCCGAAGCCATTCAGTATATGCTCTCCCATCAGTTACAGGAGCTAGCTATGGATGAAAGTAGCAAAAAACTATAAAGCTCCTGTTAATTGTGATCTCCTGAAGGTACCGGTGGTTAATCACCAAATTTGGTCATAGATGGGTTTGCCTGCTAGGGCCCAGGAGATAAAGTTTTAAAAAAGTGCTTAAACTGTTGTCAGCAGGTATTACAGCTGTGGTGAAAGTTATTGATACAAATGATATGGTTGAAGCACACCAGGATGAACTGGGACTCCTTTGTAATGCATTTTGAAATTAATAATATCGGGAGGGCCACTATTAGGCCAGTGCTAACCCGAATTTGGCGAGTTGTGCAAACCGACCAGTGTACCACCACAAAATCTGTTGTTTGGTGGTAACCTTGCAAAAAGGGTCAAAGACTGTTATGAGGTTGTTATAACCATGGCCCTCATTAAGCCAGCTGGAAGCAAGGCAAAAAAAGGTTCTCTACAAGAAGTCGAGGACAACAAGGCCGCAAGGAAAGATGCTGGTAAGGAATATAACATTGACAGACGATGAATTAACTGATGTTCCTGTTCAAATTGGGGAAGGTTAAAATTGTTTCTCAAACAATGGCAGCAGTTGACATCAGATTTGTTCATACTTAGTGTATTGAAGGGGTGAAAAAAATTGGATTTTACTATAAGGACAGTCTACCTAATCAACATTTTCCTAGTCGTAAACTTATTTTTCAGATGAGGAAAATGTGCTTATTCAAGCAGAGATTCAGTCGTTACATAAGAAGGGGTAATTGAGCCTTCTGTCTATCAAAGTCAACAATTTCTGTCAAGTATATTTCCCAGATCTAAAAAGACTGGGGGATGTAGAATTATTCTGGATTTATCGATTTGAACAAATTTATTTGTTATAGGCATTTCAAAATGGAGACCTTTACCACGGGCAAACATCTAGTGTCCAAAGGGTATTTTATATGGCAACCATTGATTTAAAGAATGCGTATTACGCAGTGTCTATTCATGATGATGATAGAAGATATTTGAAATTTATTTGGATGACTGAGCTGTGGCAATTCAGGACATTGCCGAATGGATTAACTTCAGCTCCTAGATTATTTACTAAATTGGTAAAACCTGTGTTAGCATTACTTAGAGCTCAGGGGCATGTGGTAATGGCCTATTTAGATGATATTATGATTGTTGGAAAGACTCATGCTGAAACTCAATCATCAGTTTCAGTTGTTAAAATCACTTTTGAACAAATGGGATTTGTTATTCACCCAGATAAATCTAAATTATCACCAGTCCAAATTATTGATTATCTGGGATTTACCATTAATTCCAATCACATGTTGGTAACTTTGCCCAGGGATAAATTGAATCAGTTAATTGAGGACTGTGTTAATCTCGTTGGAGAACAACGGCCTTCGATTAGACAAGTGGCCAGTTTTATTGGGAAGTTGTTGCAGCCTTTCCAGCTGTGCAGTATGGTCCTCTGCATTATCAACAATTACAACCATCAAAGGAACAGGCACTGAGAATACAAAGGGGCCATTTTTTGATAGGCCTATGCAGTTGTCAGCTTGGGGCGATTGCTGACATACAATGGTGGATAGTACATGTTTTCAAAAAATTTAAGGAAGGTTTTGGTGGAATCACCGTCACTGATATTACAGACTGATGTAAGTGCACTGGGTTGGGGTGCAACAGATATGTCTTCTAGTTTGTGGAGGCAGATGGAATGTGGATGAGACATCGCTTCCTCAATTAAGAGGGATTAATTATTTTAGAGTTGTTGGGCACCTGGTGTAGATGGTCTATATGCAACCAATAATATAGTTACCTCACTCCCATTACCCCGCCCAGTTAACATCAATCATAACGCCTTCCCCTCAGTAGAAAAAATGTAGCCGGTGCTTGAAGGTGTATGTAATACCCAGTGCTATCATTAAAAGATGTTGTACACTTAAGAGCTTGTAAAGTTTTCATTTACATGGTGTCAGAAGTGGGATGATACTTGCGTCTCCTGTTTATCGGTTTTTATTTCTTTTTTTTGATTTTTTTTTTTTTTTTTTTTTCAATTCTGATTTGTATTTGGATCTCCTGAACCTCAGGAATGTTTCCAGGGATCCGGCCATGGGGTCCCCTGCTCAGCGTCTGATGTCCAGAACTACCAGATCCACCGTCCCGATTGCCCAGCGCCAGCTGAAACCTCGGGTGCTGGAGCCCGCCTCCGTGCAGAGGCGATTCAAGAGAAACATGACAGCAGCGGCGTTCCCACGATCGTCGTGCAGACCACTCGATCCTCTGTTGCCCGGACAGGTTGTTCGTTTGCAGACCGCCAGTGGGCACTACCGTCTGGCCACCGTGGTTGGGGTGGCCGACTCACCTCGTTCGTATCTGGTCGACTGTGAGGGTTCCATCTACCGAAGAAGCCGACAACACCTGCTTGCGGTTAATGAGCACAGCCGCAGCCCCCTGGCCCTATGCCCCTCCACTCTCCTACCAGCAGCCGGCTGCCGCCCCGGCTGGTGTTCCCTGCATGCCTCGGTCCCCGTCGCGGGCGCCTGGTTCCCCTCTGCGCGGGTCCCCTGTTGCCGATCGCGGTTCTCCCTCTCCTGTTTCTCCCACCCCAATGCCCTTCCTGGTTCCCCGGCTGCCTTGCGTCCTCCTGCTTCTTCTGCTCTTTCGGGGGGAGGGGAGACATCCGTACGCGCTCGGCAGGATCAGTAAGCCGCCTGTTCGCTACGGCGATTTCGTTTAATTCTGCTGTTTAATTCGGTTGTCGTGACAACAATCTGTTTTTTTGATTTCTAAGGGGAAGGATGTAGATGGTCTATATGCAACCAATAATATAGTTACCTCACTCCCATTAACCCCGCCCAGTTAACATCAATCATAACGCCTTCCCCTCAGTAGAAAAATGTAGCCGGTGCTTGAAGGTGTATGTAACACCCAGTGCTATCATTAAAATATGTTGTACACTTAAGAGCTTGTAAAGTTTTCATTTACACCTGTATGGGCTCAAAGCTTATTGTTCTACAAGGAGGGATCTGCATGTGCAGGTCAGATTGACAATACCACAGCAGTGGCATATGTAAACCACATGGGTGGAGTTAAGTCACAGTCTTGTGATAGACTGGCTAACCAGATTTGGAGCTGGTGTATTGACCAAAATATCTGGCTTTCAGCACTTTATTGGCCAGGAAGAGGTCACGTCAGTTTAATGACAACATTGAATGGATGTTAAATCAGGATGTATTTAACCAAATGATTGATCAGTATGCATTGCCAGATATTGACTTGTTTGCATCTCGATTAAATCATCAGTTACCTAGATATGTTTCATGGTAACCAGATCCTGGGGCAGTAGCAGTGGATGCATTTTCGCTGCATTGGGGGAGGAATGTTTGTGTATGTATTTCCTCCATTCTGTCTCAGCAGCAGATGTTTGCAAAAGATCATGGAGGACTCCGCTTCAGGGGTATTGGTAGTGCCAGATTGGCCTACACGAGCATGGTTTCCCGTTGTATTACAAATGGCTAGGGAGCCTTACATGCTTATGCCCAAGAATAAAAATCTACTGGTAAATCCAGTCACTGGGGATCAACATCCTTTATAGGATCGTATTGATCTGTTAATTTGCAGATTTTAAGGAGGCCATACCTGGGGAGAGGACTGTCTCATTGGACTGTGGATGTTCTCACGTCGGCCTGCAGGGATAGTACACAGCAGCAATATATCACCTATATAAGGAAGTGGGGCAATTCTGCCTACAGCAGGATATTGTATATCACACTGCAGGGATCACGGATGTATTGGAGTTTGTCAACTCTTTATTTTGACCAAAAAATTAAGTTACAGTGCGATTAATTCAGCCAGAAGTGTTCTGTCTTCTTATTTACCTATGAATGCAGAATTGCATACAGTAGGGACACATCCGTTAGTTTCACGATTCATGAAGGGAGTTTTTCAATTTTAATCCTCCTAAACCCAGGTATGCCGGTATTTGGAATGTGAGTGAGGTTTTATGGCTCTTCGCCAGTGGCTCCGGTTACAAGCCTATCAGTAGCCAAAATTATCTATGAAGGTGGTCATGCTTATGGCATTGGTTTCAGCTCAACGTGTATAATGTTGCAAAAGCTACGGCTAGATAGAATGCATGTGTCGGCTGATGCCATTATATTTTATGTCTATGATTTGCTTAAACATAATAAAAGAGGCATGACAGGATGTAAGATTGTTTTTCAGCATACCCCGCAGATGATCGCTTCTGTGTAGTCTCACATTTATCTCGTTACATTGAGATTACTAAACCTCTGAGAGGAACAGAGTTGGCTTTGTTTATTAGTCACAAAAAACCACACAGTAAGGTGTCGGTGCAAACGATTGCAAGGTCCTCGCGGCCGCAGGATGGTCCAGTGAGCTAACTTTTCAGAGGTTTTATCACAAGCCGATTTCAAGGCTCGGGGTGTTATGCTGATTCTGGTGTCAGTACTGTTACACTTTTCCCCTGAGTTAGAGGGGTTTGTTATGATATGTTTGTAAATAAACTGTTATTCCATTTAACAAATGTATTACTGATGCATGATTGATTGTTAACGACTTTTGAGTCAATCCAGGCAGTGTGAACGTCGGATTTGAGTCTGCGGCGTGAAATCACAGAGCTTTGAAGTCTTCACGTAGTCACTCACGTGACTCCGAAGTAAAATAGTAAGATTTAAACGAGAACTTACCAGTTTGAAGTTTGATCTTTATTTTATGAGGAGTCGAGTTGAGGGACTACGTGCCCTCCGCTCCCACCCTCATAGATCTCATCTGGTAGTTCTAGTTTTATCATCTTACCGTTATACTTCGGTCATTGTTAGCTGTGAATTCATTCCGCTGCTTTGAAGATTGTTAGCTGTGGATAAATGTGAGGTTATCCACTTTGGTGGCAAAAACAGGAAAGCGGACTATTATTTAAATGGTGGCCGATTGGGAAAAGGGGAGATGCAGCGAGACCTGGGTGTCATGGTACACCAGTCATTGAAAGTAGGCATGCAGGTGCAGCAGGCAGTGAAAAAAGCGAATGGTATGTTAGCTTTCATAGCAAAAGGATTTGAGTACAGGAGCAGGGAGGTTCTACTTCAGTTGTACAGGGTCTTGGTGAGACCACACCTGGAGTATTGCGTGCAGTTTTGGTCTCCAAATCTGAGGAAGGACATTATTGCCATAGAGGGAGTGCAGAGAAGGTTCACCAGACTGATTCCTGGGATGTCAGGACTGTCTTATGAAGAAAGACTGGATAGACTCGGTTTATACTCTCTGGAATTTAGGAGATTAAGAGGGGATCAATAGAAACTTACAAAATTCTTAAGGGGTTGGACAGGCTAGATGCAGGAAGATTGTTCCCGATGTTGGGAAGTCCAGGACAAGGGGTCACAGCTTAAGGATAAGGGGGAAATCCTTTAAGACCGAGATGAGAAAGACTTTCTTCACACAGAGAGTGGTGAGTCTCTGGAACTCTCTGCCACAGAGGGTAGTTGAGGCCAGTTCATTGGCTATATTTAAGAGTGAGTTGGATGTGGCCCTTGTGGCTAAGGGATCAGAGGGTATGGAGAGAAGGCAGGTACGGGATACTGAGTTGGATGATCAGCCATGATCATATTGAATGGCGGTGCAGGCTCGAAGGGCTGAATGGCCTACTCCTGCACCTAATTTCTATGTTTCTATGTTTCTAAGATTGACGCACCAACGGCTGTACGGGCTTCTATTCACGTAGTCCCTCAACTCGACTCCTCATAAAATAAAGATCAAACTTCAAACTGGTAAGTTCTCGTTTAATCTTACTATACATGAATACAATTGGGCCAAGCTCAGTGCATTAGGTAGAGTAAAGGGAAAGATACAAATTGCATTTTTCCCTTGCCAGAGTTGCTGGCTCTACTTAGCTACAGGAATAATGCACATATCTGTCTTCTGGAGATTTCTAAACTCCTACAACGTACCGATTCTTTTGGAACTGCACGCTGTTCTTTTCTACTCCAAGTCAATACATTCCACATGAAAGAGACTTCTGACATGTAGAATTGCATTAGAGACAAAGCAAATGCTATTAAGTCAAATGCAGGAACGTTTCAAGTTTTCAATTTCAAACAGACCCAATATTGCATTCATAAGATTTCCAGATAAATGGATTTATTTTAGGTAAAATGTACATCTGCCGATGTGATCATAATAAAAAATATTGAGTTTCAGCAAGGTTCATAAAAACAAAGCTATAGAAACTAAAATAAATTATGTCATTAAATAATCCAAGTGAATGGATGACTATGGATCAGCAATCATTTAACCCAGATTTGCAATTGGGAACTGTGTGTTTGATTAGTGCGGAGATCCATTTCAAACTGGGCAGCACTTCTGTCCACAGCACGCAACGGCACGTCGGGCGATGACGTCATCGCACAACGCCACGCGCTGTGTACGACGTCCAGACGCTGCATTGCGTCACAGACGTTGCGCACGTCCTCGATGCGGCTGCGGGCCTGTCGGTCGTTGCCGCGCGGGATTTTGAACACTGCCCGTTTTTTGGAGCCCCGCGCGATGTCGGGGCCAGCTCCGCACAACTCTATACGGCTCCGGCGATCAAAGTGGGACCGGCCCCGCGAGACCGTATGGCTCAAGCGACCATGGTAGGTCGCGCTCGCCGCATGCAGTCGCGTGCTGGTGGGACAGGCCCTTTAGGCAGCAACTCTATCGCTGCGCCACTGTGCTGCTCTATTGTCCACCAATAATAATCTCCTGGGGCAGGTTTCCAGAGCTTTAAGCTTGCTGCCCCGCACCTTCCCCTAACTGACACCTCATTGTAAATGGGGGCACAAGGAACAGCAGATGCTGGAAGCCTGAGTCAATCACAAAGTGCTGGAGTAACTTAGCAGGTCAGACTGAGATACGTTGGAGACATACACAAAATGCTGGAGTAACTCAGCGGGATAGGCTGCATCTCTGGACAGAAGGAATGGGTAACGTTTCGTGTCAAGACCCTTCTACAGGCTGAGAGTCGGGGAGAGGGAGACATAGAATATGCGCGAGTAAGGTGTAAAAACACAGATCAAAGGGGACGATGATCAAGGAAATGTAGAATGGTGCATTGTTGGCCGAGGGGAAGGTGACAACGAGGCATACAATATTTAATCAAGAGCACAATGAAACTAGTCGGAGAACTAGGAACTAGGATGGGGAGGGACGGAGAGAGAGGGAAAGCAAGGGTTACTTGAAGTTAGAAAAATCAATACTCATACCACTGGGTTGTAAGCTGCCCAAGCAAAACATGATGTTGTTCGTCCAATTTGCACTGGGCCTCACTCTGACACTGGAGGAGGCCCAGGACAGAAAGGTCAGTGTGGGAATGGGAGGGGGAGTTAAAGTGCTTAGCAACTGGGAGATCTGGCAGGTTTCGGCAGACTGAGCGGAGGTGTTCAGCAAAACGATCGCCGAGCCTGCGCTCGGTCTTGCTAACTCACGCCATCCTGGCCACACACTCATCTCCCCAATACCTTCAGGTAGAAGGTACAGGAGCCTGAAGACTGCAACGTCCAGGTTTAGAAACAGCTTCTTCCCCACAGCCATCAGGCTATTGAACTCAACTCAAACAAAACTCTGAACATTAATAGCCCATTATCTGTTTATTTCCCCTTACCTGTTTTATTTATTCATGTGTGTATATATTTATACAATGGTATATGGTCACACTGATCTGTTCTGTATTCGTGCCTTCTATGTTCTGTTGTGCTGAAGCAAAACAAGAATGTCATTGTCCTATCTGGGACACATGACAATAAACTCTCTTGAATCTTGAATATACAGGAGTCGACACCTGGAGCAGCGGATACAGTGGATGAGGTTGGAGGAGGTGCAAGTGGACCTCTGGGGGATGGCGCTTTTTCCAGCGTGCCTTCTCTGGCCGATAGACCGCCCCCCCCCCTTGGCACTCGTATCGAGTCCTGTTCCCTTCAGTGCCTCTTCCAAGTGATGCAGGGGGTGTCGTGAGGTCGCGGAAGGTGTTTTGCAACAGTCATTCTTCCTTATCTTTTTTTTTCCCCCACCCAGATCGCATCTTTGAAAATCACGGCAGACTGTGATTGTTGACAGATGGTGCAGGAGGAAGGGAGTCAGATCACAAGCTGATGATCAGGCGCTTTTCAAGGTTCATGAACACAGAGTATAGAGCACACCGATGCCACACTTAGACTGTGATTGCTACAATTGCCAGATGGAGAACAAAAGACTGTAGGGTCGGTCGCCTTTGATCACTGAAATGCACTCCAGTTGAAAAAAAACTTATGAGTGAAGCACTTTCTTTAGCATATTATTTATACCACGAGAACATTTGTTTTGCTTAACTAGGCAGAGTGTGAGCATTGGGCGACATTACACATTTTTGGCCTTCCCCAACTCAGCCATAGATCAAGCCGATACTGCACAAAGTTCCCTTTATTTTTGTCTGGAGGCCGATTTGGAATGGAATGAAAACTCTGCGCTATCGGAATAATAATGCTTAATTCTGCGGAATTCATTCCGCAATTGTTTCTGTAGAAAGACTGTGAATGTTATTATTGGTCGTGTTGTAATAGGAAAATAACTTGTGGTTTTAGAAATTAATCGTTATGCGTAGAATCCATCGTGTCAGGAACCACTGATGGCTCGCAAGAACAATGGTGGCACCGTGGAGCGTTGGCTGAGCTGCTGCCTCATAGCACCAGGGATCCCGGCTGGAATCTGACTACGGGTGCTTGTCCGCACGGAGTTTGTACGTTTTCCCTGTGAATGCGGGGGTTTTCTCCGGATGCTCCGGTTTCCTCCCACACTCCAAAGACGTACAGGATTACAGGTCAATTGGTCTCGGTGGGCCAAAGGGCCTGTTTCCGTGCTGTATCTCTACTCATAAGTAGATAAGTAGATAAAACTAGTAAGATTAAATGAGAACTTACAGTTTGAAGTTTAGATCTTTATTTTATGAGGAGTTACGATGAGTGATTACGTGAAGACCCCGCCAGGACGCATCGCGACATTCTTCCAAGCAGTGGTGTGAAATCACAGATACCAGAGTAGACTAATATAGTAAGATAAGAGAGAACTTCCATACCAGTTGAACTTTATAATAGAGGGTTTTGGGAGCAGAGGGCACGTAATCCCTCATCGTAACTCCTCATAAAATAAAGATCAAACTTCAAACTGGTAGTTTCTCATTTAATCTACTATTTTACTTCGGAGTCACGTGAGTGACTACGTGAAGATTCAAAGCTCTGTGATTTCATGCCCTGGAACGAGACCATGCTCACACACACTGCATTCTGGGACGGAGGATGAACGTATTTCCACACACGACACTGTGCTGAAAAACAATAAGTATTATTCATACCTAAAATAATATGCCCCACATTGGGTAATTTATTTTACAGAACTTAATTTTTCCCTGCAAACGTCTCAGGATCGGCCACGGGTTTATTATAAAGCATTGAATGTGTTCATTGCTCCACCCCGCTGTGGCAAGGATGTGGTCCATAGGAACTCCCATCATCCTAGCGTCCGATGTAGATGCAGCCCTGTTGGAGTGAGATTTGAAACATTAGTATTCACCACTGCACCTAATACCACCCGAACCATCTGGATATGGTTTGCACTGTGACCTTAGGTGAGGCATTTATGGCTAATGAGAAAGCTCTCCCGTGCCCATAAGTGTCTTGGTGACTATATATTGGAAAATATGTGTCACTATGCAGGGCCGACTATCTGCAGGATAGGCCAGAACTCTAATATTGGCCAAAGGAACCAGGTCAGTCTTGTTTAAGTACCCCTGTATGTAGCAGGTTATCTGCCATTTTTGTGACAGACATGACGTCCTATTCTAGCTTGTGTAAGGACTGGACCCGTTGTGCTGATCCAAGTGCCATAATCATTCCCATCTAGGATATTAGTTTGTCCAGAGTGACCCCGATATTGGTGTCCATCCTCGTAACATGGTGTACACTATGTCCCATATATGGGTGTATCTGGGCCTGGGGGGAATAGAGTACAAATACCCCTCATTCGTTTAGGTACTAGTGGGTGTGATCCTATAGCCAGTGATCACTCCCTCTGCCCAGATATTAGATAGGGCACTCCTTGCACAATAATGGCACTGTAACTCAAATCCTTCATCGAAATGAAGGGTGGCCAGAACTCCAGCACTTCAGTGTTGGTGGCTGAGTCATATGTAGTGTTCGTCCCTGGTGCAGAACACTTCCCATTTCCTGACATATGTCAGGTACTGTCTTCTCGTGGACTCCCTGCACGACGCTGAGATGGCATTGATCGTCCTGTCGGAGAGTCCGTATCCCAGAAATGCCTGTTCAGAAACTGCAAATCAAAAGTTCATACAGTCATGGCACGGATACTTTTTCCCGCACGGGGTGTGCCAACCTCCTTGGCGTTGTTGATCCAGATGCAGGGTTCTGAGACCATCTTTGACGTTGGGAACCATAGTACCCGTTGCGGCGTCTTGTTTAATTATTGTAAGACTCGCCTGATGAGGCAGAAGGGGAAAATGCATAGCAAAACAAATCCCCCCCCCCCCCCAATGCAGCGAGAAATCGTCCCATCGCTGCTGCCCCTGGTCTGGTTCCCAAGCAACATATGTTGGTAGTTGGTGAATTAGTCCTGGATGGAAAAAAGGTCGATATCTGTGTCCCATACCGTCTATAATATCTGTAAACACTTTCCGATCCAACATCCATTTATGTTGTCGTTGAATTTACGTGACCTGGTGTCTGCCACTGTATTTTAGCTTACCTGGAAGGTAAGTGGGTTGAGATCCAAATCTCTCTCCCAGACACCAGTGCCAGAATATTATTAGGCAATTATCACATGATATCGACTTTATTTCACCATATGATTAATATATAAGCCCCCACTGTGGTATCAATTTGTACCGTACATGCAACTGGTGCTCATCTGAGCAGTAGGCCCTGAGTCCATGAAACGCTCCCAGCATTTCTAGAATAATTAATTCCTAGTGCTTTAAACAGAATAATTTTGTGCACTCATCTGCCACCAACAACCTGCGGTGGTATTAGTTGCTCCCCAACCTTAGCACTGGCATCAGTCTGTAATTGTACCCTAGGGATATAAGAATGGGGTGATGGGGTTAGGAAATATTGAACATTTCTATCCACCAGTTTAATTCTAATTTACTTTCCCTGTAGTTGCATAGGCCTATTGAAATGGCCTGCATGATTTTTGAGAGCTAAAATTTCCCTTTTCCAGGTTTTAAAATGGAGTGGTCCAATTGTGCTGCTGGGAACGCAGCCACCAATTTCCCAATCACTCTTGCTCCTTGCCGAATGGATGGTTCCCTGATGCCAGTGAGGCTTTTGTATACTCCCCATCAAGTCTGTCACTTGTTTGGTGGCAAGGTGATAGACATATGAAACAGAGTCAATAGTGAACCCCCAAATAATCCATGGTAGTGAGGGTTTCCAATTTGATTTATCTGGATGTACGTTAATCTCTGTGTTGTGGCTGATACCACCAATGTAGCCAGCTCCAATTCACCTACAATGAGAATATCATCAAGCCATGACGATATGGTTATGTTTTTTAACTATGCTAAAGCTGTTTTAATAAATTTGTAATAGCCTGGGTGCTGATGACAACCCATTTGGATAAGGCATACTGCCATAGCTGTCCCATCCAGATAGATTTCAGGTATTTACGATGACCCTGTGTGTGACAAACGTGTCATTTGAAATGGGCATACTGAACGGAAGTATTAGTTCGGTCAAATCTGTAATGATACGCGGCAACCACCATCTTTTTAGTTTTTATAGAATTTGATACGAACTCTTGAATTCTCTGTTGTTTTCTCAAACCATTTTGGTTTAGTCCTTAAACAGTTCACAGACATTTTCTCATCTTTTTGTGACAGTTGAACTTCCATCAGGCGCATTTGCTGAACTGGGTCGGTAAGTTTGCGAATACAATATTCAATTTTTGTTAATTAATCTGAATATTCCGAGTTGTAAAAGTTCAGAGGGTAAAAGTGCAGCACCACACATATGAAGAAACAATGCCAAACCGTACCCCCACCGACTTTTTTGATGAATCGGACATGCATGTTTTTTAAGACAACCAGACCCACCTACCTCCATGGTTACGGTGTTGTGTGGGTTGTTCTCCGCAGTGGTTTCTTCTTCTCTTTCTTGGTATTGTGTTGCTGCTTTGTGGGGTGTTTGGCGCATTTCCCATGAAGGCGGTGGGCCATGGTCTGAAAGACCGGCTGTTTGCAGGTCTCTCTAACCAGGCCGTTCCCTTCGAGCTTTCACCACAGAATGTCTTCCATACAACTGATATGTCGGTGGGTGTGTATGGGGTGCTGCCGCTGTTGATAGTGGGTTTTTTAGAGGTGCTTGGCACCTTGATAGGCATAGACTTGGCTTCCTCATAGCAAAAGGTACCTTTCTCATGCTTCGGAGGTCCCCCATACAGCAATTCTTTGGCGCCTGTGTGGCTACTTTCCTTGCTAATTCTCGCACTTAATATTCGTACTTCTGTGATGAGCACTATCCTCTCTGTAACTGTTAATCCCACTGAGTATTACACATCTAGCTACGAGCATCTAGTAACTCGTTTCAGCAAATCAACCCATCATTTGTCTGGACTGCGTGATTTTTAGACACCAGCAGTTTCCTCTGGAGCTTTCCTCCTGGCTCCTTTTATAGATGGGCTCCTTTGCCCCAGATGGGGTCATAGACTGCTGGTACTTTAAGAGAAAGGAGTCTCTGAGAGCAATGTACTTCCCAGCCATAAAGTTTAAATGGCTTTGCTCCTGTAGCTGTTTTTGTAGCATGTATTTTTTGTACTGGCTTGCGCTTTATAGGCAGTCGCTCTCTTTGAGTTGACATACGGCAGTGTTCCACAAATTCTCTGGCTGCTGCTCTTTCTTCTGGCCACCCCTCCAGTCATTTTGACCTGTTTCAGGCCAACCAGCCCTTCTTCAGGGTCAGCCCAGCTCTGACCCTATATGCGAAGAGGTGAGACATTCTGGCCCCTGCGAAGAGGACAATGCTTAGCAGTCTGCTTGAGTGACCCACTGTGACTCTGACCCCGTGTTTCTGCAAGAGGTGACCCCACGACTCTGCCCCTCAATAAGCAGGTTTTCACTGGATACTGCTCCCATCCCCTCCCGCGCGGAAGAAAAAAAAAAAACAAACAACCAAACCTAAAAAAAAACAAAAAAAGACGCCGCGCCGTCGACGCTATCACCCGTGAAACGGGGTTCCTTCAGTCTCACGGACCCCAGCCGAAGTCAACGGACCTGTCCGAACTTTCGGGCGGTATTAGCGTTTTTTTTGCGCCAACGACCCGCCCAACAGGCGCACTCTGCGCGAGAAGCCGGGGCTGCTGGGCAACACCTGCAGCTCTGGAGAGACGGCCACGTGCTGCTGCTGCTTCCACCAGCGGTAATCCCAACAGCAACCAACCCTCACATCACTAGCAGGTATCATAGCTGCTGCTCTCGCCTTTACGCGACTCATGGTGCTATTGCCTCCTGAAAAAACAAAACAAAAAAAAAAAACCCCAAGTCAACAAAAAGACCAGACCGACAGATCGCCACCTCACCCAGAAAAGTGTAAGACCTTACCTTGCAGTAGTAAGTTTTCAACATTCCCGGCCGCTGGAGGAGCGCGCTCTTCCCACTATCGCTTTTCCGCATGCGTTCGACGATATGCCCGCGCATGCGTACTCCTGGCGGGGTCTCAGTAGTTCACTCACGTGACACCGAAGTCAAATCCAATTCATCCCCCCCCCCCTGACATTCACACTTATTATTAATTTAAATCAAATAAACAAAATCCCTTTCATCAACATGCGCTGCAGACAGCAACCTTACATGGACCAAGCGACATGGATTCTGCGGCAAGTCAACCTAACTTATGTGACACCACGGGGTCTTTTATCAATACCAAGCATGTCGGGGTTGGGATGCCGGCTGCCTTCGTGGCTTGGTTCGCCAACTTGAACGTCCCAGGAGGGAAAGAATGCAGATTGTTTGTGTCCACTGCCCGTCCTATTCATCGGCTCTGAACTTCCCCCCATCGAAGGGATCTATAGCCGTCGCTGCCTCAAAGGCGGTCCGACATCATCAAAGACCACACCCGTCCTGGCCGCACAATCATCTCTCAGGTTGCCATGGGAAGGAAGGTACAGAGGACCTTGAAGTCTGGAATATCCCAGGTTCAGGAACAGCTTCTTCTCACCCACCCACAGCCATCAGGCTGCTAATACGGACGACAGACACCAAACAAACTCTGAGGTATAAACAGCCCATTGCACTATCTGTTTATTTCTGTGTATATATGTGGATCTATGCTTATAGAGGACACCTGATCTGTTCTTGTATTATGCTACAATATTTGTTGTGCTGCGCAAGCCGGAATTTCATTGTCCTATCTGGGACAACATGACAATAAACTTCTTGACTTGACTTGACGCGATGGACTATCATTCACTGGATACGCTGCAAGCAGTATTCGAGAAGCTCAAATCATTCAGAAAAAATAAAGCCACTGATCTGACTCATCTCAATTGTGGTGGCTCATGAGGGTATTCTGTATTGTATTGTTCTCTGCCCTCGAGCCACCCCAAATTAACAGTACCTCACCCTTCTTTTTCAAACATAGCTACTTTTAAACAAACTAGGTCCAAGAAAAACTCTGGTTAAGCAGAGTCCGAAGGATCATTAGTGTGTAAGGTTTATTATTAGGTGAGTTACTAGTTTGCATATCTAATTGAAGCTGACTCGCAATAGAATTCATTCTTCAGTTTAGGGCATAATGACCCTAAATACATACTTCATGACTGAACCAGGATTCAGCTCTTTGCCAGTGCTTTTCAGCGTGTACCCCCAGGCTCGGAGTGATAGGAGATAACGGATCCTTAGCGGCGGTGCCAATAGATGTATTCTTCCAGTGGCACGGGTGATAGAGGCGCTGCTAGAGAGTTGCTGAACGCCTCAGCAGCACCAAGAGTCCCGTGTTGAACCCTAGACAACTTGTTCCGCCAGGTTTTGGGTACGTTCTCCCGTGACCTGCGTGCGTTTTTCATTCGAGATCTTCGGTTTTCCCACCCCACACTCACCAAAAAGACGTACAGGTTTGAGAGGTTAATTGGCTGGGGTTGATAAATTGAAAATTCCCTCTCCATGTGTGTTAGATATAGTGCAAGCCATGCAGGGGATCGCTGGTCTGAGCGATACATTAGGCCGAAGGGTCCGATTGTCCGCACGAATCGTCTAAAACTAAACTAATAAACTAAACTCCTCAATGCTTGCCTGAGGACAGGATCTAAGTAAGGTGGTGTGTAGTGTGGTGTGTGTGTGTGTTGTGTGTGTGGAGTGTTGTGTGTGTGTGTGTGCTGTGCATGTCTTCTCCAAGTGTTTTGGTGACGTGGTGACTCAAAAATTCACCTTCCCTTGCTTCCCCAAGCCATCCACAGGTGAAATGGAGCAATTACTGCTGCTATTCACAATTGTTTCAATGGCAAAAATAAATGTGAATGGATACCGGAGTGTGAAACACCAGGCGATGACTGTCCACCCAGTGGAGGCATGACGAACAATCGAGGCGACATCGATGAAACGATCGAATCGATCGGTTTAAACAGACTCTAACTACTGGATAAAACAAAGCCTACTCACTATTCCCACATGAAATTACCATCACGCAGAATTCGCATCGCTCTCCCTGCAACTGTGTCTGAAATGGGAAACCAGACGGTTTGGCAACCTGGAAGTTATATTGACCCTGATAGAGCTGAGCTTTCATCCTAAGGCAGTCTACTCCACCACACACAGACGATCGCTTGATTCCCAACTTTTCCCTCAAACCTTCAATCGCTGAGAACCCCTCCATAGCCTCATTGTAATCTCTACTTGACAGACGTAACTAAAGCTTTCATATAACCATTGCATATAACCATATAATAACAAATTATAGGGTAAACGGCCCTCTCGGCCCTTCTAGCTCCCCGTGGCCGACATTGTTTCCCTTTAGGTCCATCTACTGCACTCCAATCATTACCCCCTCCATTCCTTCCCTTCCAGATACCTATCTATCCACTTAGAACGTTTTAAATGTAAAAGCGATACTGCCTCCACACACTTCTGCTGCTCATCCCATAGCCACCACCCTCAGAGTAAAAAGAAGTTCCCCTCACGTTACCCTAAACTCCTGTCCCTTAATTCTCTATGTCATGGTGCTCTTTGGAATCTGTCTGTCCCAACCCTCAATGGGAAAAAGCTTATCCACGTCAACTCTGTCTATCTCTTTCATAATTTTTAAAGACCTCAGGTCAAGTCCCCCTTATACCTTCTGCGAGATCCTTTCCCTATTAATTAGGGACCAAAACTGTACACCATACTCCAGAAATTGTCTTAACCAATGCCTTGTACAATTTTCAACATTAGACTGTCCCTACTCCTATATCATCAATGCTACTGGACTTATTAAAGGCCAGCACACCAAAGGCTTTCTTTACCACCCTATCTACATGCGATTCGCACCTTCAGGGGAACTATGCCAAACAGTTATTCCTAGATCTCTCTCGTTCCCACAAGCATTCCTCAATTCCTACTACAATACCATTTACCATGTACGTCCTATTTTGACTTGTCCTGCCAAGATGTAGCACCCTCACCAGTCTTATCAGCATTAAACTAAAAAAAAAAACAAAAAAAAAAAAAAAAAAAAACCCTCATAATTCATCTGCCATCTTTCAGCCGCACTTTTCCAAATGGCCCAAATCTCTCTGTAGACTTTGAAAATCTACCTCATTATCCCACAACACCACCTATCTTAGTATCATCTGCATAACTTTTATTGCGATAAGCAAAACTTATCCAATTTTCCACCCCAAATATCATTCCAGATTCATTGATGTACATGACACAACAACAGTGGGAACCCACACATGGGGGTGATCCCTGGAGGGCACCACCACTGGGTCACCGGCTTTCCAAACCTGACCAAACAAGCCTATCCACCACTACTCTCCTGACGAATCCTCCCATTACAGCATCATTCATGTGCAGGAAGGAACTACAGTTGTTGGTTTACACCGAAGAAAGGCACAAAATACTGGAGTTACTCAGCAGGTCAGGCAGCATCTCTGGAGAAAAGGAATAAGTGACATTTCAGGTCAAGACCCTTCTTCAGACAGAGATTTCATCTCTCCTCAGTTTGGTTTAGTTTAGTTTAGAGATACAGCACGGAAACAGGCCCTTCGTCCCACCGAGTCCGCACCGACCAGCGATCCCCGCACGTTAACACTATCCTACACGCACTAGGGACAATTTAGACTAATATCAGGCCAATTAACCTACAAACCTGTAGGTCTTTGGAGTGTGGGTGGAAACCGAAGAGCTCAGAGAAATCCCACGCGGTCACGGGGACAACATACAAACTCAGTACAGACAGCAATAGACAATAGACAATAGGTGCAGGAGTAGGCCATTTGGCCCTTCGAGCTAGCACCGCCACTCAATGTGATCATGGCTGATCATCCCCAATCAGTACCCCGTTCCTGCCTTCTCCCCATATCCCCTGACTCCGCTATCTTTAAGAGCCCTATCTAGCTCTTTCTTGAAAGCATCCAGAGAACTGGCCTCCCCCGGCCTCTGAGGTAGTAGAGAATTCCACAGACTCACCACTCTCTGTGAGAAAAAGTGTTTCCTCATCTCCGTTCGAAATGGCTTACTCCTTATTCTTAAACTGTGGCCCCTGGTTCTGGACTCCCCCAACATCGGGAACATGTTTCCTGCCTCCAGTGTGCCCAAGCCTTTAACAATCTTATATGTTTCAATGAGATAACCTCTCATCCTTCTAACCTCCAGAGTGTTAGAAGCCCAGCTGCTCCATTCTCTCCGCATATGACAGTCCCGCCATCCCGACAGCACCCATAGTCAGAATCAAACCCAGGTCTCCGGCACTGTGAGCGCTGGAAGGCAGCAACTCTACTGTTCAGCCACCGTGTCGCTGTACATTATTATTTCCTTCATAAATTTGAGTTCAACCATAACTACCCTAATTCATACTAAATCCCGCACACTCGCTATCCAAGTGTTGAGAGGAGCAACATTTCAAAGAGATCCGTGGGATTGAAAACACTGAGGAAGGAGATGTGCAGAGCATGTTTGTTGTACACAGGGAGCGGTGGGTGCCTGGAACCTGCTGCCATGGGTGGCGATGGTGGCAGATACAATAGTTGCAAATATGAGGTTTTTGGATAGGCATATGGATATGCAGGGGATGGAGGGATGTGGAGCACATGCCCATGAAGATCATTTTATCCTGGTAGCATATTTTAATTTGTTTCAGTTTATTGTCACGTGTAACAAGGTACAGTGAAAAGTGCAGTCTGAAGAAGGGTCTCGACCCGAAACGTCACCCATTCCTTCTCTCCAGAGATGCTGTCTGCCCCGCTGAGTTACTCCAGCATTTTGTGTCTATCTTCGGTTTAAACCAGCATCTGCAGTTCCTTCCTACACATACAGTGAAAAGCTTTTGTTGCGTGCTAACCAGTCAGTGAATGACAATACATGGTCACAATCGAGCCATCTAGTGTACAAATAAATGATAAAGGGAATAACGTTTAGTACAAGATAAAGTCCAGTAAATTCAGATTAAACACAGTCCGAGGGTCTCCGGTGAGGTAGATAGATAGTTGCTCAGGACCGCTCTCTAATTGTTGATAGGATGGTTCAGTTGCCTGATAACAGCGAGGAAGAAACTGTCTCTGAATCTGGAGGTGTGCATTTTCACATTTCTATTCCTCTTACCTGATGGGAGAGAGGAGAAGAGGGAGTGACCGGGGCGCGACTCGTACTTGATGACGCTGCTGGCCTTGCCGCGGCAGCTTGAGGTGTAAATGGAGTCAATGGAACGGGAGGTTGGTTTGTGTGGTGGTCCGGTCTGTGTCCACAATTCTCTGCAATTTCTTGCTGTCTTGGGATGGAGCTGTTCCCAAACCAAGCTGTGATGCATCCTGATAAAATGCGATTCTACGCCGCATCTGTAGGAGTCGCTGAGAGTTGTCGGGGACGTGCCAAACTTACTAAAGCCTTCTAAGAAGTAGTGTTGTGCGTTTGATGCGCTCTCCTGCCCATTGCTTCGATTTGGATGGTCCGGGCCAAGTTGTCGGCGATACAGTATTCACTGCTAGAAAAGTAAGCGTCTTCAACCATCTCTACCTCTGCGCCGTCAATGCAAACTGGGGTATGTGTTCCGCTCCACTTCCTGAAGTCGATCACCATCTCCTTTGTCTTGCTGACATTGAATTGAGACATGGTCAGCATGGGCAATGTGAGCCGAAGGGGTCTGTTCTTATCTTGCACTGTTCCATGTGCTATGCCCAAATTTTAAAGTCTCACCTTTCTTTTCACTATCCTTACTTGCTGTGTTAGGTCAGTATTTGGCTGTTTTTTACTGTTTACTGATCTGGAACTCTAAGCTGATGATTGGGGGTGTGACTTCCCCTAATGGGCGGCGCGGTGGCGCAGCGGTAGAGTTGCTGCCTTACAGCGCCAGAGACTCGGGTTAGATCCTGGTTGCAGGTGCTTGTTTGTACGGAGTTTGTACATTCTCCCAGCGAGCTGCATCGGTTTTCTCCGAGAACGTCGGTTTCCTCTCGCACTGCAAAGATGTCCAGGTTTGTAGGTAAATTGGCTTGGTATCAATATAACAATTGTTCCGTGTGTAGGGACAGTGTGCGGGGATGGCTGGTCCCCGAAGGGCCTGTAACACTAAACTAAACTAAACTAAATTCATATCCGCTAAGAGTAGATGGGGCTAACAAATGTAGATTGGCCACCCGTTCAGTTAACCCAACAAATCTGAAATAACAAGACAATAACAGGGATCATAAAATGAATGGACTGCTGTATAGGCCTATGTAATTCGCTTGTTTCCTGACCTGAATTGGATTACACGTGCTTCCAAACCAAAAGCAATATTGTTGCCTCTGAAACAAGGCAGTGAAATCACAATGTGCATTAAATACTAGTCTGACCAGAAACGTCCATGTTGTCTGAATCTTTGGCCTTAAAACCAAATGATATGAACATTGGATTCTCCAATTTAGGTCATCTCTAACAACCCTCCCTGCCCCACACATCCTCCTATCTCCCCCCCCCCTCCCCAGTGCCCCACCGACACACATTATTTGTCCCCTCCCACTACATTCCTTCCCCTGGCTTCACAATTCGCAACTCTTCAATCCTTTTGTCTAGTACCTTTATTTTCATCTCCGGCCATTGATCCAATCATCAGTCTATCAAAACTCCCCTCTCTCGTATTCACCTATAAACTGCCACGTTTTGACCCCTGCCCCTCCTCTCTGCGACCTTTCTACCTGCTCTCTCCACAATCAGTCTGAGGAAGGGACCCGACCTGAAATGTCACCTATCCACATTCTCCAGGGATGCTGCCTGACTCGCTGAGTTACTCCAGCACTTTGTGTCTTTCCTTTGACACTGTTCCACTCCTACAACCCTCTGAGATAGATGTTTCGGCCGCTCCGATGCGGGAGTATTGATCGCCCCGACGCGGGAGTATTGATCGCCCCGACGCGGGAGTATTGATCGCCCCGACGCGGGAGTATTGATCGACCCGATGCGGGAGTATTGATCGCCCCGATGCGGGAGTATTGATCGCCCCGACGCGGGAGCTTTGACCGCCGGCTGCGGGAGCTTCGATCGCTCTGATGGATGGTTCGACTGCCCCGACTGCGGGAGAATAAAGAGGAAGAAGATTGGACCTTCACAGTTGAATCCGCTGTGGTGGATGTTTGTTAACTTTTACGTAGTTGTGTGTCTTGTTGCTTTTTTTTTCGTATGGCTGCATGGTGATTTCCATATCACTGTACCTTAATTGGTACATGTCACAATAAAAGACCTTTGAAACCTTTGAACCTTTTGATCATTCCTGAACTTAATTACTCCACCATTGGCAACTTGCCTCCAACCAAGGCCCTGAACTTGAATTCTCTCCAAAGTCTCCCGTGTCTGGATCAAACTCCATCTGCCATTCATCTGCACAAATTTCCCATGGCGCTATATTCTGCTCAATCATTGGTGACAACCTACCCCACTTAGCACAATTCCATTAATTCTACAAAGATTGACTGAGTGCCTTAGGTGCCATTCGACCATGGTGCCTTAGGTGCCATTCGGCCCTTCGAGCCAGCACCGCCATTCAATATGATCATGATTGACCATCTGAAATCAGTACCCCGTTCCTGCTTTCTCCCCATATCCCTTGATTCTGTGAGCCCCAAGAGCTATATCTATCTCTCCCTTGAAAACACACCCAGTGAATTAGCCTCCATGCCTTCTGTGGCAGAGAGTCCCACAGATTCACAGCTCTCTGGGTGAAAAAGGTGATGATGAAAAACAAAATCACATGATGATAGAACACATAAATTCATAAGTTCTAGGAGCAGAATAAGACCATTCGGCCCATCAAGTCTACCCCGCCCTTCAACCATGGCCGATCCATCTTTCCCTCTCAACACCATTCTCCTGCCCATAAACCCAGACACCCTTATGAATCAAGAAAATAATTGGTTATTTTAAACAAAGCATCAAAAAAAATTGAAAAAATTAAAAGACCAAATAATTATGCGGAATAATAAACTCAAGACCATTTGCAATAAAATGGCGGTGTCTCAATAACTCATTTCCGACAATATGGAAGAAATGTCAATACAATTTAATCTCAGATTTCACATTGTGAAAAAAAGTTACTTTTACAAAAATGTTACATTCGAGCAGTAAAAAAAGGAAATACAGCGAATCTTGCAATGACATTTTTTTATACACACACATCTATTTTTGTTGGTGGAGATATTATTCATCTCTAATCACACTCATTCAGACAGGTGTCAGCTCCATTGAAAAGGCCTTTATGCAATTAGATTGGAAGGAAAGGAGTACGCTTTGTAATGTGTTGCTATGGTGACGAGTGTATAAAATAGGAAGAACCTCCTTGTCTTATGCCAACTTTTGTGCGTGCACTCTGCTGTGAATTGCATTCTCCTCAAACTGTGCGGTGATTTTGCAGATCTGCAGTAGCCAAACGGCAGAATTACCACAACAATTCAAAAAGCAGGACCCCAGAAAGTTCCCCGTCGAGTTTGAGGCCCATCCTTCAATGCCTTGCCTTCTCTCAGATATCTTTCAATGGTAAATAGCCTTCCTGAAACGTTACTAAAAAAACGTTACTGATATTCCTGCCTGGGTGATTAAAAAGATTTATAACGTTTTTGTCTCCCAATCCTGGCTTTGGTCAGACCTTGTTGATAAGTTTATTTATTTCCATTATTTTAATTGGTTCGCAAGGAAATAGGTATTTGAACTTGCCTGGTTGCGTAAACCATTAATGTACACCTAAACAGAAGTCATCCACTACTCCACAACTTTACTTCACAATCAGTACATCTACTTTACCCCGTTGCCTACTAACAATAATCACTTTATTTACTGCACCGTCCACCTTTTTTCACATCCTCTCCAGAAAGCCGCGTTTCAGGCTAATAAATATAAGATGGTTGCTCGGTCTGTGGCCATGAATGCCTATTATTCATGTCATGCAATGCATTACAACTTGACATCACCTAGTAAACCACACTAAAACCTCTCAACACTTTTGATGACCACTTTTGGAATCCTAGGTGACTTCCTTGCCCCAGAAAGGGTGAAATAAATTTTGAAATTTATTTTCTGGACCCTTACCATTCCCTTTCCTTCACTCCCAATCCCAAAGACAAACTCACTCCAGATATGCCAGAAATCTAACCCCAAAGTTCCTATTGCTTATACGGCTCAGTTCCCAAATGGGCAGTAAATTTCCACGTGTTGGAAGCACTCGCCATAATGTTCAATTTACATGCAGCGTATGCAGTCACAATAAAGCGCAATTGTAGATTACGTTTTTGAATTCCAGCGTTTATGGACGTTGACCATTTCCAACACATACTTATTACAATTTTCTCTCAAAAATGCTGTCCAAATTGCCCTGAAGTAATCAACTCATAACGTGACACTTACAGTATGTCACTGACTGCTTTGATCTCCGTTCAGACGTTGACCTGATACTTTACCACATGAATGGAGAGAAGGAATGACGCTTTGAAAAAGAAAGGAGTAGAAATCCTAATTAAAGAATTTCATGTATAAAGAGTTAACATACTCAGGCTACATTCCACTGTGCTCGATTTTTAGACAGGTGTTGACCTGTTTATTTTAAATGGATTAGCATCTGCCTTTAAGTAATGCGTGCAGGAATGTGGTTTAGCATGTTAATTCTTCATATGCAAAGAGTGGCAATCAGAATCATTTGGCCTAAAAATCTAGAATATCTGAATTTTCCCGTCTGAATGTTGCTTCTCTCGCTTTCATCTACCATGTATGCGGCAGGAAAGATTGACGCCTGAATCATATTGAAAACTGCTCGCAGTTCTGATCATTTTTCGTTCACAATGTAATTGTTTGAAATAAGTGAGTTTGCGGAAAGGAAAATCACCTCGGTTGCATTAACTGGAGGACTAAACATATTTGATTGATCAGCATGCATTGAACAGTGTCTACACCAAAGTACTGGAAGTGCTGCGAAACTTAGTGAAAAGTTAGGCAAATGCTCGAATGTACAATATAGTTTAGTTTAGTTTAGAGATACAGCACGGAAACAGGCCCTTCGGCCCACCGGGTCCACACCGACCAGCAGTCCCCGCACATTAACGCTATCCGGCACCCACTAGGGACAATCTTTTATATTTACCAAGCCAATTAACCTACAAACCTGTATGTCTTTGGAGTGTAACTTAAGAACTTGCTCTGGCCCCTTACCATTTCCGATTAGAAATTTCCCAACCCCTTCTTCACAACTTTGTAATTCCCATCTTATGTGACCAGAGAATGGGTTATGGTTTTAAAGTGTGTGAACTGCCCCCTTCTAACACCCCCCCACCCTTGCTAAACAAGTGTGCAAATACTTCTCAGACAGCTCCTCCTTAACATAAAGTACACATTTACGAATACTGTGTTCCCTTCAATGTGCAAGAGTCATCATTGAACAATAAATATCCTATGATCATTTAAAAAAAAAAACATAAATAACAGATTCGGATAAAAGCTGCCCGTCTCTGACCCTCGGGTCAATATTTCTCCTCCCTCTTTTAATAAAGAATGACCTTTAATGATTAAGTTGTATTTTGGCAGCTGACCTCCCTCTTCACAGCCCGCAGGGTTTTCCTGCCTGGCAGCATGGATTCTCAAATCAGGGTTGTTACTGCCAATCATCGACATTGTCTGCAGTTCCGGTCCCAAGTAGCAAAGGCTTGGGGAAGTATGTCCACTCCAGCCCAGCTCAGTACAGATCTGCGCTCTCTACCATCTCTCCTCTCCTTCATTGTTAGCACAAGCATCTCAAATACTCTGCTACCAGATGACAGAGTCGTTTGAAATATTGCACTCAAATGTCGGGAGCCATTAAAAACCGAGAACATTGTGTCAGCATGGTGCCAGGTCAGACTTCATGGAGGAGCCAGTTAATATCACCTACGATTCATTCGTAATTGCCTTTGGCAACCATTGTTCAGAAACAGGCTTCACAATCACAACACGTGGATGCTTAGGGGAATAACGTTCTCTTCATTTCGTTAAAAGCATGTTAAATGTAGATTGCAACAAAGCCAAGAGTCACTTGAGCTTAGTTAAGAAAAGGAGGGCTTATATTCTTCTGTTAAATTGGGTTTCTTCACAGTTTAAAAAATTCTTCATGTCGGAAATTCTGGAAACTGTTCTGTGTGAAAAGAGAAAGAGAGAGCTATGTTAGAATATTCTACCAATATAACAAAATTACTTCACTAATTCTAACCGCACAACAATTCCATGTAAACCAAAATAGCGACTATAATTTGGCTTCATTAAGTTATTCTTTGCTCTTCAATGACAATTTATTCTGTGTTGGCTGTGAATGGGCTCATATTCTCTAAACATATGTTTAGAGATTAGAGATACAGCGTGGAAACGGGCCCTTCTGCCCACCAAGCCCGGGCTGACCAGCCGTCCCCGTAACACCAGCACTATCCTACACGGTCGGGATAATGTACGATTTTACCAAACCAATTCACCTACAAACCTGTAGACCTTTGGAGTGTGGGTGGAAACCGGAGAAAACTCACACAGGTCACAGGGCGAACGTACAAACTCCGTACAGGCAGCGCCCGCAGTCAGGATCAGACCCGGGTCTCTGGCGCTGGAGGGCAGCAACTCTACCGCTGCGCCACCGTGCCGCCATTATGTGGTTCAGTCAGACCCGACCACGACCTGGGATCAGTGCAACGTTGTATTCTGTTCCCGTGCCTTTTTACTGCCCTTGCCACCAAAGTACAATCTGCCGGCATCGTTGCGGCACGTTCGATCATAAAACCTTTCAACAGACTGAATAACTGGTGAATTCATTTTCAAGTCAAGCTTTATGTACGACCCTCGTGACATCAGGTTATGTTAATGGTCGAGCCTTCAAAAATGTTGTTTAGTTCAGAGATACAGCCTGCAAACAAGCCCTTCGGCCCACTGAGTCCAGGTCGACCAGCGATCAGCCATACACTAATTCTATCCCACACACTCGGGACAATTTACAGAAGCCAATTAACCCACAAACCTGCACGTCTTTGGAGTGCGGGAGGAAACCGGAGCACCCGGAGAAAACCCGTATGGTCACGGGGAGAACGTACAAACTCCCCTACAGACGGCACCGGCAGTCAGGATCAAACCTGGGACTCTGCCGCTGTAAGGGGCTGTCCCACTGCGGAGACCTACTTGGCGAGTTTAGAAGAGTTTGAAAAAGTGCCATGTTGAAGACCTCCTTTGACTATGTTGAAGACTAGCTTCGACTAGCTTCGGGAAAATTGGACACAGAATAGTGGAGAGTGAAGACGACCTCCTTCGACCTCCCTTCGACTATGGTGACGACTATCTACGACTGCCTTCGACTACCTTTGATTACGTTCGACTACCCTCGATTACCTAGGAATAACATGACGAACTACTACAACCTACTTCGACTAAACCTACAAGTAAAAAAAACAGCGATTTTTCCCATGGCGGCCTTTTTTTACTCGCGGACATAGCTGAGTACGTGGGGACTACTCTCGAGCAATTGGGTCACCGCAGTGGGACAGCCGCTTAAGGCAGCAACTCTACCGCTGCTCGCTGGGCCGCCCCGGTGGGAAGTTATATTATTCGTAGTTTATTGATGAATCCTGAATGCATAATTGTACATTAACCAAAGGAATCCCATGTGGATGCACAGGACGAGCAATAAAATAAATAAGCATTGTGTATAGAAAGTCCAACTAGTCTGTGCTGAACGCAATTACATGTCTGTGGGATTTTCTGCCTCGGAGGCAGGTTCTCTGGATGCTTTCAAGAGAGAGCTAGATAGGGCTCTTAAAAATAGCAGAGTCAGGGGATATGGGGAGAAGGCAGGAATGGGGTACTGATTGGGGATGATCAGCCATGATCACATTGAATGGCGGTGCTGGCTCGAAGGGTCGAATGGCCTACTCCTGCACCTATTGTCTATTGTCTATTGTCTAGATCGATGGAAACAAGAACAGTGTGACAAAGATTCTCCACTGTCAATCCATAACCGGCAATAAAAATGATTTATTGTCATTGGTGAGTGTTGGCTATTAGATTCAAAGGACGGAGAAGGAGAATATTAATTTGGTAATGGATTCTCCATCCCCACACCATCTTGTCGGAGATGCATTGACTAAACATTTCTGGATCATTTAGACTAACGTAACCCTATGTTGTTACCTCAGTAACTCAATATACACTGGAAGCGTATGGTACAAGTGTAAATTGTATAACAATGTTTACAAACACCAATTAAACATACTAATTACGCATCTAATTAAATGTTCACCATGATGGGAATATATGGCCTATTAATAAATTTGGAGCCGGATTCCACTGGGATATTGCGGGGATTTAGTGTTGGGCCCCATCTTTTCACAATCTGGATCAATTATATGAGTGGGGAGACCAAGCCTAAAGGTTTGCTGGCTGTCAATGTAGCATGAGGAGAATGTAGAGAGGGAAATATAGACAAAGTGCTTTTTATATATTGTGCCTATAAGGCATATACATAGCCCTTATATATATATATGTGGAAATATATTTGGCAGAGTATTTTTAATTATATGAATTTGAAATATGTTGATTTTCTGGTGTCTGAGCGAAAAAACACTGATTAAATTGTAGGATCAGCAAGCGAATAGGAAGGTATGTTGACCATCACATCAAATTATTATGTTCAGGATGGTACATTTGTGCTCACTAGGTCGTAAGTGATAGGGGCAGAATTAGGCTATCTAGCCCATCAAGTCTACTCCGCCATTCAATCATGACTCATCTATCTCTCCCTCCTAACCCAATCCTCCTGCCTTTCCCCCCCATAACCCCTGACACCCTTACTAATGAAGCATTAGTTACAGCAACAGTGCTAGCAGCTGCCTCACGGGTTTAGCAAAGCAGGTTCAACCCTGACGTCCTGTGCTGTCTGAAGAAAGGTCTCGACCCGAAACGTCACCCATTCCTTCTCTCCAGAGATGCTGCCTGTCCCACTGAGTTACTCCGGCATTTTGTGTTTACCTTTGATTTCAACACCATCTGCAGCTCTTTCCTACGCTTCCTATATGTGTACTATATGTGTCGTTTGCATTCTCATCCGGTGACTATGAGGGTTTCTCCTGGCATCCTGATTTCTTTCCACGTTGTGAATGGCACAGTGGCACAGTGGGTAGAGGCGCTGCCCCACAGCGCTAGAGACCCGGGTTCGATCCTGACCTCAGGATCAATCCATGATCTTGCTCGGGTTTCCTCCGGGTGCTCCGGTTTCCTCTGATGTCCCATGCACGTGTATTTTTTGTAGGTTATTAGGCCCCACTGCAATTTGACCCGAGAGTGTAGGGATTAGATGAGAAATTGGGATTACATAGAACTAGTTGAACGGGTGGTCAATGCTCAGTGTGGACTTGGTGGGCCGAAGGGCCTGATTCCATGCTGTGTCTTTTAATCAATCCTAAAGATGTGCGGGCGGTAGGTTAATTGATCACAGTTAATTGCCCCTTATATTGATTTTTTTTATATGTTCCGCTTACATTTCACATCCGAACGACGTGGGATTTGTAGCTTTATTGGCCGCTGTAAAATTGCCCCGAATGTGAAGAGAGTGGATGTGCAAGTGAGATAACTAGCACGAACAGGTGATTAATGGTCAGCGTGAACTCAGTGGACCAAAAGGCCTCTTTTCATGCTACATCTTTCAATCAATATGTTTGCTACAATCTGCTGCTGCAGACGGCCTGAATTTAAACAATGGAAAAACAGAAGTGAGAGAAAATGTTTTTACCGAAAGCTTTCTAATCCAGGACATCTAATCCAGCATACTATAGTATAAACCTCAATAATTTAATTCAATGAAAGAAATGAATAACATAACTTTAGAACTAAAAAATATATTCTTATCTAAGATCAATTTGTTTCACCAAAGCAGAAGAAGAGCATCATTCTGATTACAAAGTACAAGATAGCATCAATATAGCTTTGTTGCAATGGTTGGGTTACATGACATGGTCAGGGATGTGGGTCAAGTGGGAAGAGTTAAGATGGGGCATCTTGGTCAGCCTGGACTAGTTGGGGCTGAAGGTGTCGGAAGGAACTGCAGATGCTGGTTTTCCACAGCCGGTAAGGCACAAAATTCTGGAGTAACTCAGCGGGCCAGGCAGCATCTCTGGATGAAAGGAATGGGTGACGTTTCGAGTCGAGACTGGGAGTCGGGGAGAGGGAGACACAGAGATAAGGAAGGGCAAGGTGTGAAAACAAGACATCTTAGGCGACGAAAATAAAAGAAAACGTAGATTAGATCATTGTTAGCTGGGAGAAGGTGACAACAACGCAAACAGAGATAAAATGTAATCGGGGACAGTCAGACTGGTCGGAGAACTGGGAAGTGGGAGGGATGGAGAGAGAGAGGGAGAGAAAGGGTTACTTGAAGTTAGAGAAATCAATACTTGGGCCAAAGGGCCTGTTTCCGTGCTGTGTGACTCCATTACAAGTGCAGATGCTTCCGAATGTTTGCTGTTTCAATCTGGACCTGTGACTGTTGTTGACTGAATGGAAGCTGTTTTCTTCCAGGCACGGTTCACTCTGGCAAATTCAATCAGCATTTAATCACTGTTGTGTAAATCTCCAGTAACTATTTTCTCCTCCACCCCCCACCACTCACTCACACCAAGGATAATTGACAGTTAATTTGACTTCTAAATTAGTCACTTGTAGGTCCCCTCTCCCTCTGCCTGTCATTAAAAACTTGTCAACATGGAGTTTCCAGAAAGAATTGGGTCGTAAAATCAGGAATTGGGGGATTAATATCGCATTAACCTTCTAATATTCTGGCAATGAAAAGAATACTGCAAATTTAATGCAGTAAATTTAATGCTTTTTATTGCTTCATCATTATTTCTCTTCATAACTCTGGCTGCGAGCCAACTTTATGACAGCACATTACCCTGAAACTAAGTAAATCATGACAGAATGGCTGGTTCTCAGTTTAACTTAAATCATTTGTTTATATTGCACAGAGATAATCCAGTTTATTTTTTCCCAGATTATCTAAACTCACGGTGATGCCATCTCTGGTATAAAACACCAGCTATTTTACTTTTGGATAGTATCATTCTTGTCATAACATTTGCAAATTGGAAATATTTGCATTCAAGCAGATATTGTGACTACACATCCTCCCATCCTCCCTCCAAAGGGACTCAGACTGGAAGCATTAATGTTGTTTCTCCTTCCACTGTGCCTGACTTGCTGAGCATGTTCTATTTTTTATTTCAAATTTGCAGCTTCTGTAGTTTTTGTTTTATTTTACAAAAACACTTGTGTTAGAATGTATCTGAATTCATAGGGCATACGAGCAGAATAAGACTAGTCCAGCCGCATTTGAGCCTAGTCCACCATGCAATCACGACTGATCTTATCTTTGCCTCTCAACCCCATTCTTCTGTCCTCTCCCCACAACCCCTTACAAGCTGAACTCTGAACAGTTCAAATGACAAAGCTGGATAGGTCTGATCTTAAGGGTACACAAAAGGCTGGAGAAACTCAGCGGGTGCAGCAGCATCTAAGGAGCGAAGGAGATAGGCGACGTTTCGGGTCGAGACCCTTCTTCAGACCTAGGTCTGATCTTAACTTGGAATTAGTGTTGGGCGGCGACCAAGAGCAGCTGCAAACCATCCCAGTCTCCAGCAGGAAGTTGTAACTACCAGGTAGCATCTGAACATATGGGCACAGTTGCAGGAATAGACTATTCATCACCTTATGCCTGCTCTCCCCATTCAATGTGATTGTAAGTGATCCTTTACTTCAGTCCCACGGCCTAGCACTGACGCAATATCCCTCATGTCCCTTAATCGCATTGTCAAGAAGTCCAATCAGGCATTGGATGGAAGAGGAAGATCATATAACAGGAGGCCACCGTCAAGGCTTGGGAAACCTGAGTCTCCCTCACTCAGGTTTATCCTGAGATGTAGACATGAGGAACGGCAGATGCTGGAATCTTACATGGAACACAAAGTGCTGGAGTAACTGAGTGAGTCAGGCAGCATCTCTGGAGGACATGGATAGACGATAATAAGGGTCGAGACCCTGAAGGACCCCAAACCTTAACATGGCCTATACATGTCCTCCAGAGATGCTGCCTGACCCGCTGAGTAACTCAAGTACATTGAGTTCATCATGTGATCATGGTTTCCCATGGTGTCAGGGGTTATGGGGCAAAGGCAGGAGAGTGGGGTTGAGAGGGAAAGATTGATCAGCCATGACTGAATGACAGAGTAGACTTAATGGGCAAAATGGCCTAACTCTGCTCCTAGAACTTAGGAATAAAGAGAATAGAAGAACCAAACTTCACTTATGCAGAGGAAGTTTAGATATTCTTTTGCCCTTGGGCCCAATAAGAGAATAATGAAAATAACATATTTATTTGGCTTCTTCTGGACCCACCTGCTCTTCCTGCTAAGGTCATAAGTGATAGAAATAGAATCAGGCCATTCAGCCCATCAGGTTTACTCTGCCATTCAATGATGGCTGTTCTATCTCTCCCTCCTAACCCCATTCTCCCACCTTCTCCCTATAACCTCTGACACCTGTACTTATCAAAAATCTATCTAACTGCCTTAAAAATATCTACTGTCTTGGTCTGTTGAATGGCAAGAGAATGAGGGAGGCTTTCTCAACCAGGCCTCTGGCATTAAAAGCAGTCACCTCTGGTGACATCAACAATAAGAGAGGCCCCATCATTCAGGCCTCCTTCCAAACTGCTCAGACAAACAGATTAAATGTATCGGACGGAACTGCAGATGTTGGTTTAAACCAAAGATAGACACAAAATGCTGGAGTAAAGGGCCTGTCCCACTTAGGGGTTATTTGCGCGACATCATTTTCGCGTGATGACTCACGACGCATGCATCGTGACGTTCGCGTAACCCGTGCATGGCGTGCATTACGCGCGCATGGCGCGTGGTGAGCCATGGTGGCGTCGGCAGAGATGCGCGGTAGCACGCGACGCCTCAGGATTTTGGGATTCTCAAAATCCTCGCGCGCCACCTGCGCGACGCCCAAATGAGGCCAAAGTGGGACAGGCCCTTAACTCAGTGGGTCAGGCAGCATCTCCGGAGAGAAGTAATAGGCGACGTTTCGGCTCGAGACCCTTCTTCAGACTGAGAGTCAGGGGAAAGGGAATTGGGAGATATAGACAATTAATATAGATATAGATACAGAACAAATGAATGAAAGATATGCAAAAAAGTAACGATGATAAAGGAACGGTACATTGTTGGCTGCGCACGGCGAGAACGAGTTACAGACAATGAAACTCACCAAGGCGACAGTGAAACTAGTACAACAACTGGGGTGGGGGAGGGACAGAGAGAGAGAGAAGGGGGGGGGATGCAAGGGTTACTTGAAGTTAGAGAAATTAAATATGAAGCCTGTGGGATTGATGGGGGATGTTAAACCATGGAAGGAAACCGTCTCCCAAATGAACATAATGCTCCCCATGATGACGTGGTGTGGAGATATCACTATGCTTTCATCCTGTCACTGGACTTCCTTGAACACTAGCATTCACTTAGAAACATAGAAAAATAGGTGCACGAGTAGCCACTCGGTCCTTCGAGCCAGCACCACCATTCAATATGATCACGGTTGATCATCTGAAATCAGTACCGACTTCCTGCTTTTTCCGCATATCCCTTGATTCCTTTAGCCCTAAGAGCTAAATCATCTAACTCCCACTTGAAAACATCCAGTGAATTGGCCTACACTGCCTTCTGTCCTAAATTGGCCTACCCCTTATTCTCAAACTGTGACCCATGGTTCTGGACTCCTCCAACATTGGGAACATTTTTCTTGCATCTAGCCTGTCCAATCCTTTAAGAATTTTATATGTTTTTATCAGACGATCTCCTCTCATCCTTCTAAATTCCAGTGAATATTACAAGCCCAGTCGACCACTTCTTTCATCATATGTCAGTCCCGCCATCCCGGGAATTAACCTGGTGAACCTAAGCTGCACTCCCTCCATAGCAATAATGTCCTTCCTCAAATTAGGAGACCAAAATTGCGCAGAATACTCCAGGTGCTGTCTCACCAGGGCCCTGTACAACTGCAGTAGGACATCCTTGCTCCTAAGCTCAAACCCAATGAAGGCCAAGGCCACTTCTCCCACAGCACTACAACTTCAAAAGAAATATAAGTCAGTTTGACTCCAAAGAGAGTGCATGTCAGTTCAAACTATTTTCATCTTATAGACTTATTTCTATGACTCATCCCTTGGCGATGGTTTTCATAGAGATTCATGGAGTCTTACTGCATGGAAACAGGCCCTCCAACCCAACTTGTCCATGCTGACCAAGATGCCCCATCTAAGCTAGTCCCATTTGCCCGTATTTGACCCATATCCCTCTAAACCTTTCTTACATGTATAGCGGAGTCAGGGTATATGGGGAGAAGGCAGGAACGGGGTACTGATTGTGGATGATCAGCCATGATCACATTGAATAGTGGTGCTGGCTCGAAGGGCCGAATGGCCTACTCCTACACCTATTGTCTATGTATCTGTCCAGATGTATTTTAAATATAATTATTGAACCTGCCTTAATCACCTTCTCTGGTAGCTCATTCTATATATCCATCAATACTTTGTATGAAAATGTTGCACCTCATGTTCCTATTATATCTTTCCCCTCTCACCTTAAAACAATGCCCTCGAGTTCTTGATTCCCCAGCCCTTGGAAAAAAGGCAGTGTGCATTCACCCTATCTATGCCCTTCATGATTTTATACACCTCGATAAGATCACCTCTCGGTTTCCAACGCACCAAGGGATAACGTCCCAGCTTATCCAACCTCTCATTGTAACTCGAAGATAGACACAAAATGCTGGAGTAATTCAGTAGATCAGGCAACATCTCTGGAGAAAGGAAATGGGTGATGTTTTGGGTCGGGACCCTTCTTCAGACTGAGAGTCAGGAAAGAGGGAAACTAGAGGTATGATAATATACAGAACAAATCAGACTCAACACCGATGGTTCAAAGAACCCACAATGATCCATTGCTGGCTGTGGAGGAGGTGATAACGACCGGATAGGAACAGTGAAACTAGAGGGTGGAGGTGGGATGGAGAGACAGGGAATGCCATGCTTCCTTGAAAGTAGAGAACTCAATATTCATATTTTCATTGTAGCCCAGTCCCTCCGAGACCTGGTCGTACCAGCGAAGCATACCTGCAAAATATTGAAGGGATGTCCTATGTTGGAAGGTGCTTCCATGTGCTGACGAATGCTGTGGGAATTAACGAATAGGGTACCGTTGTGATACTATTCCAGGTGTCCAAGGTGGGATCGTAGCAGTCCAGTGTCTTACACCTCTGGGTGCCAAAGTAGCCCCCGACTACATATAGTTTATTACCCGAGGCCACGGCATGGCAGCTCATTCTCTTTGCAGTGACATCCCCGACTTTGGTCCATTGATAGGTCTCACTGTTAAACCTGTAGGCGGAACACGCCGAGAATTCGGTGTCCCCGCCCATGATGAAGATTTGGTTCCCCAGCACGGCGGCCGCCGTGTACCTCCACGGCTGCGGGCAGGTCGCGGGCACACTCCAGCGATTCTCGGCGGGGTCGTAGCACTGCACCTTGGGCAGCTTGTCGTGGCTCACGCTGGTGCCGCCAAAGGCAAAGAGCCGCAGCTTGGCGCTGACCACGGCCGCGTTGCTGACGCCCTCCCGGAGGGGCGCCACCATGGTCCACTTGTTGGCCAGCGGGTCGTACTGCTCCACCTGCTTCAGCGAGACGGAGGGCGAGGCCGGCTGGCGCCCGGTGGCCGCCGTGTGGCCCCCCACCACGTACAGCGAGTGCTTCAGCTCGGCGGAGCCGTGGCCGAACCTGGCCACCAGCATCGGGGCGGACTTGGACCACTCCTCGTGGAGGGTGTCGTACACCCACACGTCCTTGGACACGCCGTTCTCCGACCCCCGCCCGCCAGTCACGTACACTTTGCAGCCGATGGCACACGCGCTGAACTCTTTCCGCGGGCTGGGGATGTCGGCTTTGGGGATGATCTCCCTGGCTTTGTGGTCTATCAGGTAGACCTTGTCGCACATGAAGGTCTGCCCGCCGAGGAGGAGCAGGGCGTGGCCCGTTTTGCGGGGCCGGGCGCAGAGGCTGGTCACCACGCCGTCGTTCTGCAGGATCTTCAACTTGCACTGGATGGCCTCCTCGATCAGCTGCTTGCTGCGCGGCTGGCGGGCGATCAGCTCCTCCGCGGTCACGCTCTCCGTCAGGTAGACGGCCGGCAGCAGGGCCAGGCGGACGCTCTGCAGCAGCTCGGGCAGGCAGCGGTGGCGCGGGCCCAGGTCGTGCTTCACCCACCTGATGGCGGCCTGGTACACCAGCTTCTCGTCCTCCGTCTCCAGCTCCTCGCTGGACAGCAGCTTGACCAGGGTGTCCTTCGGCAGCTGCACGAAGTCCTCGCTGGCGCTGACGGCGGGGAAGTTGCCCAGGCACATCCTCCAGGAGAGCTCGTACAGCTTGGTGCAGTGGTGGGCGTCGGACAGCAGCAGCATGCCCAGGCAGTTGGACGGGTGCAGGTTCCTCTCCAGGAAGTCGGCGCAGGCGTCGCGAATGTCCTGGAACTGCAGCATGTCGCCCGCCTCCAGCAGCGACTCGGCATTCTCCTCGTTGATCAGGACGCGGGACGAGTAGGCGTAGTCCAGCAGCAGCTCCAGCACCTCCGGGTGGATGGAGCCGTGGAAGTTGACCTCGCTGTCCCTGCTCTCCCGCAGCCCGCCGCTGAACATGGCCTCGAAGTAGCGGCTGCAGGCCGCCAGCACGGCCCGGTGGCACGGGAAGGTCTTCTCCCCGGCGTGGAGCAGCACGTCCGTGAAGAGCCGCTGCTGCCGCAGCAGGTTCAGGTGGGTGAGGACGCTGTCGGCGTACGTGGCCTTGTGGAACAGGTAGATGTTCATTGAGCCGGTGCTGGCGCGCGATTTGCGGTTTTCGTGCATTCTCACTGACATTGTCATCAATCACTGTGGGGCGAGAGAAGAGAGTCAGAAATCAAATTCACGCACAACTTCATGTATGTGATTTACCTTGATTTTATCTATATTTATGATATTTGAGATGCAATGCATTTTTTAATGTAATGTTGCCCCTTGTCTGGACCTTGAGTCCGTAATAAAGTTATTATTATTATTATTATTATTATTAATCATCAGGTCAAAGCTTCTCTGAGCAGAATGAGGCCATTCGGCTCATTAAGTCTCCTCCACCATTCAATCATGTCTCTTTTTTTTTTTAGTTTCAAAAACTTTATTGACACAATCATATAATACAACACATCAAACCATAATCAAAAATGGCACTATATACAACCATTATAGTACAACAATACAATCATTGTTCACAATACACTGAACCCCACGCGGTGACCAGCGCCCACGGAAGGCCTCCAGAGTCCCCGTGGACACCGCATGTTCCCGCTCCAGGGACACACGTGCACGGACGTAGGCCCGGAAAAGGGGCAGGCAGCCGACTCTAGCCTGACCATCGACCGCCCGCTGCCTGGACCTCTCTCTCTCTCTCTCTCTCTCTCTCCCTCTCAGCCCAGTCTCCTGCCTTCTCTCCGTTATGGGAGCGCTGGTTACAATTTGTGAGTCGCCTTTGAATACAGGGGAGGCGCCGGAAGACAGGAGGGTGGCACAGCGGCTCTGCTTCCTCACAAGGCTCAGTTAAGCTCGGTGTGACCCCCAACAACTCTCACCAACTTCTGCAGGACCACTTGAGTTGTGAATTGACGGAATTCCCTGCCACAGAGGGCAGTCAGTGGAGGCCAAGTCGCTGGATGCATTTAAGAGAGAGTTGGATAGGGCTCTAGGGGCGAGTGGAGTCGAGGGATATGGGGAGAAGGCAGGCCACGGGTTATTGATAGGGGACGATCACCCATCATCACAATGAATGGCGAAGCTGGCTCAAAGGGCCGAATGGCCTCCTCCTGCACCTATTTTCTATGTTTCTGTAATCAATAACCTGTCAACCTCCATCTGTCTGGTTGTTCGCACTTTTTAACATGTTATTTTCTTTTTTCAGAGATACAGCGTGGAAACAGGCCCTTCGGCCCAACTTGCCCAGCCCCATTAACAAGTCCCATCTACACTAGCCCCACCTACCTACGTTTGGGCCACATCCTCTCTAAACCTGTCCTATCCATGTACCTGTCCATATGTTTCTTCAACTTTGCGATAGTTCCTGCCTCAACTCCCTCCCTCTGCAGCTCGTTCCAGGCACCCATCACCCTTTGCTACCCTCTAGGTTCCTTTTAAATCTTTCCCTCTTCATCAGAAACCCACGTCCGTTGAAAAAGACACAGGTACTCGTGTGCATTTTTCAAAGCAAACTTTTAGTAAAATCAACCAAAACTACCACCAAATACCATCCTCCCATTGCAGCCCAAAGGCAGAGAGCTGCTGAACTGTAACTGAATAAGTCAAATTCCAAATCAATTATTTGGAATTCTAAATAGTCAGTCTTGTGGAAGATTGCATTCCACAATGCCATTACCTTTTCTGTCAAAAACCATGGGCCTATCTACAGCATACACAGAAAATGACATTCCCAATAATCAGTATCTCGAATGTATAGTTCCATGTTATTATATTCCAGGGATTTAGTTGAATCTTCAGGATTTGCATTTTGAATTTTTTTTTTACACAATTGAGTAGGAGAGAATCCTGTCCTCGACACATTTCCCGCCTCATCTGGAGAGCTCCATCTTGTGGCTCCTCTCAAAAACGATGAAAGGTAGTTGGAATCTCCTGTTTTGTAACCTGATGCTAACACTATAATTATATGGTGCTGAATGTTGTCACGAGGATTCCCATATGAAGCGGCGGTGAATGTGTAATTTGTGCATTATGTCTATTTGAACTGTACACACAGCAACACAATTATAGATGTTGCCTTTCTACACGTTGGCTATGTCTGGAGGGATCATATTAACAGCAGTGTGCAATATTGATGAGGAGACGCATGTCACTGTGGGTACTGGTGGGAGCAATTAGAAGTGATGAATTGATAGTATTTGCACAGGCGTATTGCACATTATAGTATATTAAAGTGGCATGTTTGCCCTATTATGCGATGACAGCAATTGCTGACAAAGCCAGCTGGAACACACGTCAAATTAAAATGCACTCTATACTGCTATATAAAATGACTGCCCATGTATGCAATGCTTCCCAAACCATCTAAAGATAAGTACAGTAATTCCGTTAACATATATTCATATATTAGCTTTAGTTTGTTAGCATGAAGTTCATCACTGAGAAAGAAGGTGTGGGTTCAAGTTTGTTCCTGTATTTGCGCATTGAAATTAGTCTGACACTCTAGTATAACAGTAATGAGCATGACCAATTTTTGGTTTAAAGCAAAGCATTGCCTGGTGGTTCAAGTAAAACTTAACGGTCTGAAGATACTGACCAGAGTATCTCTAACCAAACACTTGATCTTAATCAAAACCACCAAAAATAAATTAACCAAATCATTCTCGTCACAGGTATATGAGTGATATTGCAACATATAAAACAACTTATTATGTTCAACAAACCAATGGCTTTGGGATTTTAGTTCTCTATCCATCACAATACATACAAACTATTTTCTATTTAAGAGATGTGGTCCAATGGGAGCTAAAAATGTAAGCTAGTACTCTACATCACATTTACTAGTCCACACAAGCACATACTTTACTAGGTTCCATGTAAAAGCATATTTTGTACAACATTATCTGTCTGAAGTCAAGCCTGCTTCTTAACGTCAGGAGGTTAAATTCAATTCATTCCCATTTTGTCTGTCTGACATAACAAACACATATGTCACAACAATCATTTGTTCTATAAAATAAGTTGCAAAATGGGAAATGAATTGAAATCGGAGTAGTTTGTACCACTAACAAAGCATAATAAATCTCAGAAATGTTCTATTAGATGTGTTGTCTGTTGCAAAATACAACCAACATAAAATTTACATTTACATTTATTATTGTCACGTGTACTGAGGTACAGTGAACAGCTTTGCTTTGCATGATATCCAAACAGATCATATATTTACCAATGAATACGATCAAGTCAAGCTCGGACAATAGTGCAAAGGGAAAGCTAAGGAGTGCAGAATATAGTAACACAGATTCACCACCTTCTGACTAAAGAAATGCCTCCTCACCTCCTTTCTAAAGACGCATCCTTTTATTCAGTCTATGGCCTCTGGATAGATGACGTTTTGGATCGAGACACTATTTCCGATGTTGATATTGACTGTGTTACTAGCACCAGACTCCCCACATTCTCATTATCATCACCACTACTTTGCCCCTGCACATTTTTGGATGAATTAACTTGCGGAGTTAACTCTGATGATACGAGGGATTGCAGATGCTGTTTTACCAAAAAAGGTGTCACAAAAAACCGAGCACCTTGTGTCTTATTTAACGTCAACAGGTGGAAAATATTTCCACAGATGGAAAGATAAACATTCTAAGAATTTCCCGCACTTTTTGTCCAGCCCCACTAAACAAATACCTGTCATATGAGTGAAGACGTGGAATTCATTGCCGCAGAAGATTGTGGAGGGCAAGTCATTGGGTATTTTTAAGGTGCAGATTGACAGATTTTTCATTAGTGTGTGTGTGTGTCAGGGGTTATGGGGAGAAAGCAAGAGAATGGGGTTGAGAGGGAAAGATAGATCAGCCACGATTGAATGGTGGAATGGACTTGATGGGCCGAATGGCCCAATTCTGCTCCTAGAATCTATGAACTTACGTACTTATAATGTAATATTGAAAAGGCCAGAGTGGTGGAGAGCTACAAGTGGAAGCAGGTCCTTCGGCCCAACTTGCCCACACCAACCAATAGACCCCATCTATACCAGTGCCACTGCCACCTGCCTGCGTTTCTCTCACATCGCTTTTTCCTACGCAGGTACATATCCAAATGTCTTTTGAATGTTATAGTACTTGCCTCAACTACCTCCCCTGGCAGTTGGTCCCATACACCAGCCACTATACCAGAGTGGAAAAAGTTGACCCCTCGGGTTCCTATGAAATCTCTCCCCTCTCACCGTCATGCCCCCCTTAAATTACGTTGAGCCGGGTTGCGTTGAATGGTTCACGGGGAAGCAGCAAACGGCACACAGGGCGAGGCAGGTGTACAGGTGGCCAACTGCCTCCGTTACTCGACCCAGCGCCACTGAAACACGTTCCCGACAGACAAAGGTGACACCCAGGTGACATTAGACCGCGCTCCCTCTGGCTGGGCTTTCCTTAGCTAACGTTTGCTCTGATGCGAATACACATAATCGCCGCTGAGTTTTTTTTTGCCACCAGCACCTGAGAGCACACTGACGCTGAGAGCGATCAGTAAGCGCGGTCCCCCTCAGCCTGAGTGAGTGAGTGAGTGAGTGAGTCAGTGAGTGAGTGAGTCAGTGAGTGAGGCAGTGAGTGAGTCAGTGAGTGAGTGAGTGAGTCAGTGAGTGAGGCAGTGAGTGAGTCAGTGAGTGAGTGAAGTGAGTGCCTTCATGTGGAAAAGACCAAATGCCCTTGTCATCTGCAGACTTGGCACAAGTCGGAGAAATGCCCGGGACCCATTGTCAGTCTACGAGCCCATTCTTCTCGTTGTGGCGATTCCTCAAACACCAACACAACATTGGCCGCTAACCAGCGGGGGGGGGGGGGGGGGGGGGGGGGAACGAGAAGTGATCGTTCACACGTGGGAAGCGGTGGGTTTCAACTCTTGAATTTCAACCCCTGCCGCTTGTTGCAAACAATTCCCCGCGTCTCTCTAAGATCGGGTCTTTATTTGGAAGCGGCAAGAATTGTGTGTGGCTTTTAAAAATAAAGAACGGGGTCGTTTCTCCAGCCAGCGAGAGGTAGCGGCTCCCAAAATAAAATATGCAGTCTGGACTCTCTTACTGGTTTCATTTGCAAGGCCGATTAAAACCGCACGTCCAAACAAAAAAAAAAAAAACGAGACCATTGCCCTCCATAGGCGGAGGCTGAAGGAATTGCAGAATCTGGAGTGAAAACACAAAGTGCTGGGAGTAACTCAGCGGGCCAGGCAGCATCTTCAGAAGGGTCCCGACCCAAGAAGTGGCTTATTTGTGTTCCCCAGAGATGCCGCCTGGCCCGCTGAGTTACTCCAGCACGTTGTGTGTTTTAAGCAGAGGCAACAGACAGGATAGAATCCAACACCGCCCCCCCGATACAAGGCACCGTGCGTAGAAATCGCATCTGGGGCATCTACACTATTGTCTACCTCAGCCCTGTGTTCCTCTCGCTGTCTGGGGCGAGTCCACTGGGACCTCTGTCGCAGCTCAGAGAGAGAGAGCGAGAGAGAGCGGCCGCTTGCTTTATCCGCTAACGGTTTTCCACATGGTCTGGCTGCACAGATCAGAGCCGCTTCGAGCTTGTTCCCACTCTTCCTTCCCTCCGCGCCCCAGCAGAGAGGAGAGGCGAGGAGAGGCGAGGCGAGGAGAGGAGAGGAGAGGCGGGCCCCAGTACACAAAGGAGCCGAGTTTGAAATTGACATGAAAATATCAATGACTATTTGGAGGGTCCAAGGGTTGATGAGTCGAGCTCCGTCCCGTCGGATTCTCGGCTCGCCCACTCAGTTCTACTCACATGCGATCCGCGGAGAGACAAATAATGAAAGTTTGCTCCAAGTTGTTGCTGCGAGTGCGCGCATCCGCTCGCCGGGCTCCCCGTCTGCGCCAGCCAGCTGCCCGCCCGCCTCTATGTCAAGGCAAACAACACCATCTCCTGCCTTCCACACGCCTCCCCTTTGCTGCTCACGCAGGGAGCAAATGGGCAGCCGGACGCGGGCCACGGAAAGAGCCGCAGTAAACAGAGGGAGAGAGAAAGGGAGAGGGAGATGGAGGGAGTGTGGGCTGCCGTTAAGTTTCCTGCGGCCAACAGCGGCAGCCGACAGAGGAGAGGCGATGAGGTGAGGTGAGCTGGAGCCGCAGACAGTACAGGATCTCGACCAAAAACCTCACCCATTCATCTATCCGGGGATGCTGCTGTCCCGCTCGGTTACTCCAGCATGTGGTGTGTCTATCTATCTGCAGGATGCCGTTATTAGACCATCGCACGTTGACCCCTGCTCTGTCATCTCACTACCACGTTTACCCGTCCCCAGTTTCTTCCTCCCGTCCCGCACCCACCAGATCACACTGTGGCTTCAGCCCGACCCCCCGCCCCGCCCAGCACGGTCACCCAAGCACGGCCGGGCGAGCCCTGCCTCGTGTTGTTACCCATGCACTGCACTTTGACCCACGACTTACACCCACCCTGACACTTGCCATGGTCTATCCCCCTTGCCCCAATGTGTGTCGCCTTGCCCCTCGACCTCGAAAGATAGGACCCAACAATGCTGGAGTGACTCGGTGGGACAGGCAGCATCACCTCTGGACAGGAGGAATGGGTGACGTGTCGGGAAGAGAGGCTTCTGCAGACCACCAGGACCACCTGTATACTAGCCCCTTGGACATACTGTGGCCATTCTCCCCACCCCGGCGTCCCGTCGTGCCCCAGTCCCGCACTCACACACCCTCCTGCCTCGCCTAATATTCTGTCAGAAAACTAGTGTGGACATGGTAGAGTTTCTCTTGATAGCCCATACTCATGTCTTGGATCCGGCTGGCAATGTGAGTGCACACCGACCCCACCCGTGTCTCCTGACCTGCCCCGTGCACCGTCCATGACTCTAGTCCATCGTGACCCTACTCCGCACACTGACCCTGTCCCACAGTGGTCTTGTCCCACACACACTGACACTGTCCCACACAGCCCCTGTCCCACACAGCCCCTGTCCCACACACACTGACACTGTCCCACACAGCCCCTGTCCCACACTGACCCTGTCCTACAGTGGTCTTGTCCCACACACACTGACCCTGTCCCACACAGCCCCTGTCCCACACTGACCCTGTCCTACAGTGGTCTTGTCCCACACACACTGACACTGTCCCACACAGCCCCTGTCCCACAGTGGCCGTGTCCCACACATACTGACACTGTCCCACACAGCCCCTGTCCCACAGTGGTCTTGTCCCACACACACTGACACTGACCCACACTGACCCTGTCCCACACCAACCCTGTCCCACACAGACCCTGTCCCACACACACTGCCCCCGTCCCTCACACACTGCTCCTGTCCCACACACACTGCTTCTGTCCCCCACAGACTGCCCCTGTCCCACACACACTGACCACTGACCTGTCCCAAGCTGTCCCTGTCCCACACATACTGACCTCGTCCCACAGTGGTCCTGTCCCACACACTGCCCCTGCCCCACACACACTGACCGCTGACCCTGTCCCAAGCTGTCCCTGTCCCACACTGACCATGTCTCACACACACAGACCCTGTCTCACACACACAGACCCTGTCCCACACTCACAGACCCTGTCCCACACACACTGACTACTGTCCCACACTGACCCGGTCCCACACAAACTGACCCTGTCTCACACGGACTGTCCCTGTCCCACACTCTGCCATTCGCCTTGTACTATCCCCACAGCCCCTGCCTCCGCCGAGCTTCAGTTAACCCCACATGGACAACCGGCACAGTGTAACGCGTCGGAAGGAACTGCGGATGCTGGTTTACACCGCAGATAGACACAAAATGCTGGAGTAACTCAGCGGGACAGGCAGCAGAGAAGGAAGGGGCGACGTTTCGGGTCGAGACCCTTCTTCTTCTTCAGACGCTGCTCCTCTCCACAGATGCTGCCTGTCCCGCTGAGTTACTCCAGCGTTTATGTGTCTGTCACCTGCACAGTAACGTCTCACAATCACAATTCACCGCGCTGGTCAAGCTGCAAACGAGGGGTGGACTTACCCAAACTTGTCAGGAGCAGGTCCGGCGTGTGAAGAATGCATGGTCGGGGCGAGTGCTAGTCGCAGGCTTCCTGGTGTTCGGGTCTGCGGTATCTCGAAGCTGAGCGGAGCGCTTGGAAGCGGCTTGGCCGCTGTTCCACCGGCAAACAGTGCGCCTGGATATCTATCAGGGGACGCAGACCGAGTGCACGGAGTGAGCGGAGCAAGCGAACTGCTCCAGCGAGCGCCTGTCACCCTCTGCAGTCAGCGCTGCACGCTGCACATGTATTTTGGTCGGTTGGTACCTCGCTGGGCCAGAATGAATGAGCAGCACGCTGTTCGGGAGACAGTGCACGGCGACTGAGCCGAGAGAGATCAGATCACTGGTGCACCGAGCCGCTGCACATTTATACAGTCTCTACCACTGCACACGGCGCCGAGCACCAACCCACCAACCAACCCCAGGCACTCTGTGGCAGCCACTGCTGCCGAGCCGCCCACCCCGCTGCCTTTTATAAGTGAGCGGTCCCTCCGCACTGAGCTCTCTGATGGATATCTCAAGCAGCGAATTCCCGGCGCGGAGCCAGAACAGGAAATATCTTGAGGACTATTAGGGAGCCCAGGCGCGCTCTTTTCATAGGCTGCCCTTTTGTTTTATTATCCCCAGCGAAATATTGAATGCTCCATTGTTATCTTTTTTTTTTTTTTAATTCTTTCAGCGAAAACGCTGACAATGAACAGTGGGACAGAAAAGCATCTGTCTGTGTAGATGTATTCGCCCACCGGAGAGTTAATGCTGACAGGTTATTTCCCCCTCGCTTTTGCAATTTCAGTTTGCGCTTAGCTTTTGCATTTTTAAATAAAACTTCCCTCTCTCACGCACACGCCATCTATGTACTGCACCAACACGCTGCACATATCCTCAGAGCAACGCACCATCGCCGGCGATTGCTTTTTCTTCATTCATTGCTCGTAATGGCATCTACACCAGTGATCATATTCTACATCAGGACCATATTGTTTTTGTCCATATATATATATATATATATAGATATATATCCATATTATACATATCCATATTATACATATGGATATATATTATATCCAGCGTTAAGTGTAGGCTATCTATATAAGCGCCGCTGTCTCAAAGACAGTCAATGTGAAAAAATATCTGAGAGATATGACTGCGTGTTTCATCTCAATGGCTAATTTAAAACAACGAGTTTTCTCCAGCGGAAGCCAAAGTAACAAGTCTTCGTCACGGTCAAAGACAGCAGCAAAGATTATCTTAGGTCTACGATCTTTGGACAGCAGTGCCGCTCTGCGCAATATGTGGGAAGTATGTAGGGCGGTCAGCGTGGCTTTGTCGCCGTCCCGACCTTCAAAGTGATTTGGGAGACAACCGGTTGACTCAAAAGCTTTACGCATGCGAAATGTGTGGAAGCAACTGGAAATGCGCCGAAGACAAGACACAAAATGCTGGAGTAACTCAGCAGGACAGGCGGCATCTCTGGAGAGAAGGAGTGATGATCATAAAGTCATAAGGAATAGTAGAATTCATGGCTGATCTATCTCTCCCTTCCCTAACCCCATTCTACGGCCTTCTCCCCATAACCCCTGTACACCCGTACCAATGGGTGACCTTCTTCAGACCCATTCCTTCTCCCCAGAGATGCTGCCAGTCCCGCCGAGTTACTCCGGCATTTTGAGTCTTCCTTTGCACAGATGCTGGAGTAATTCGGGCAGCATGGCTGGAGAACACGATAGGCGACGTCTCGGGTCCGGACCCTTCCCCAGACAGGTTGTAGAAAGGTTGGGGAGGGGAGAGAGAAAGTTGTAAGTGAAGTGAGGCATGACAAGGCGTGGCAGGCAGTAAGTGTACACAGTCTGAAGAAGGGTCTCGACCCGAAACGTCGCCTATCTCCTTCGCTCCGTAGATGCTGCTGCACCCGCTGAGTTCCTCCAGCTTTTTGTGTACCCTCGATTCTCCAGCATCTGCAGTTCCTTCTTTAAAAAAAAAGTGTACACAGGCTGTGTGTGTGTGTGTGTGTGTGTGTGTGTGTGTGGGGGGGGGGGGGGGGGGGGTTGGAACAAAGGCCAGAAATTACAACGGAAGGTGCGAGACAGAAGCATTCAAGTTGCAAATTGCCAAGTTTTGCAGACCTTTAAATGTTTTCGGAACTTTGAAGCGCTCGGCAGATGGAAGGAACTGCAGATGCCGGTACGAGGCATAGAGTGCCCGCGTTTGTCAGTGAGATCTTGGCTGATGTGCCAATATTATGGTTTTCATGCCTGACTAAAGGTGTGGTAAATTCAGCATGCTGTACGTGCGACGGGTCGGCACACTTCACCGCTTGTCCATTCACCTCCCCGGATTCAGGACCTTCGCCCAACCTGCCCACACCGACCAACAAATCCCTTTTTTTTTTTTTTGCCCAGTCTTTTTATTTTCCACTGAGTTGCAGTATACAGTAATGTAGACAAATGTGAGGTTATCCACTTTGGCGGCAAGAACAAGGAGGCAGATTATTATCTCAATGGTGTCAGATTAGGAAAAAGGGAAGTACAACGAGACCTGGGTGTCCTTGGACACCAGTCAGTGAAAGTAAACATGCAGGTACAGCTGGCAGTGAAGAAAGCTGATGGCATGTTGGCCTTCATAACGAGAGGATTTGAGTATACTGTGGGAGTTAAAGGGCCCTGGTGAGACCACAGCTGGAGTATTGTGTGCAGTTTTGGTCTCCTAATTTGAGGAAGGACATCCTTGCTATTGAGGCAGTGCAGCGTAGGTTCACGAGGTTAATCCCTGGGATAGCGGAACTGTCCTATGACGAAAGATTGGAAAGACTGGAAAGACTGGGCTTGTATTCACTGGAATTTAGAAGGATGAGAGTGTATCTTATCTATATTACTAAAAGTAAGATCTTGACCCCTTCCTGTTTTCTGTTTCATGATTTTTGAAAAAACGCTGCCACTTACGACTGTGATTTTTGGCCATCTTACTCAGTCCCCCTCCGCTGCGCAGGACAAGAGGATTTTTCAAATCGATGAAAAATAAAAGAGTTATTAATGTTTTAAAAATGTTGACATTCTCTCTGCTGCGAATCTCTCTCCTGCCAATCACGCCATGAAGGCCACGCCCCTTCCGGTTGGAGGGGGGATTATAAAACCTGGAAGTGTGGGTGTGGCTCAGTCTCTGCAAGATGGGGGAGGGAAAGGTCATGATTCTGTCTGAGCTGTGAATCAACTGAACACACTGAATGTCTATTGAACTGTGAGTGTGGTGTTTATGTGGTGTTTTGTGTGTGTTTTATAGTGGTTTTATGGTGTTCACCCTGCTTGAAATGGTATGAAACTGCATTTGAATGTGGTGGCCTGGCACCCTGCATGAAATGGTATGAAATTGCACTTGAATTTGGTGGCCTTGCACCCTGCTTGAAATGGTATGAAACTTCACTTCAATTCCGTTGTCTTGCACCCTGCTTGACGTGGTATGAAACTGCACGAATTTGGTGGCCTTGCACCCTGCTTGAAGTGGCATGAAACTGCATTTGAATTTGGTGGCCTTGCACCTGCTTGAAGTGGTCGGACACTGCACTTGATTCGGTGGCCTTGCACCCAGCTTGAAGTGGTCGGAAACTGCACTTGAATTTGGTGGCCTTGCACCCTGCTTGAAGTGGTAGGAAACTGCACTTGAATTTGGTGGCCTTGCACCCTGCTTGAAGTGCTATGAAACTGCACTTGAATTTGGTGGCCTTGCACCCTGCTTGAAGTGGTAAGAAACTGCACTTGAATTTAGTGGCCTTGCACCCTGCATGAAATGGTAGGAAACGGCATTTGAATTTGTTTGCCTTACACCCTGCTTGAAATGAAATTTCAAGGAATAGCCATAAGTCAACTGCTAGCCTACCAGCTGTGAGTGAGCTGCCAGCATATCAGGCTTGAGTGACTGAGCTGCCACCCCAAGAATCCATTTGGCCCACAATATCCATACTAGCCCTCTGGAAACCAGTCCCTTCAGCCCACAATACCCATACTAGCGCTCCAGAAAGCCCCCCCCCCACTGGCCACCAATATTGGAATTGGTGGAGAGGTGGAATATTGTGTTGGGGGACCAGCCCTCCCGTGTGAACATGGGACCCACGGGTCCCACTTAGTCTAGTAGAAACATCGCATTATAAAAGGACTGGACAAGCTAGATGCAGGAAAAATGTTCCCATTGTTGGGGGAGTCCAGAACCAGGGGCCACACCAAGAGAGTTGTGAATTTGTGGAATTCCCTGCCACAGAAGGCAGTAGAGGCAGTATATAGAGCTCTAGGGGCTATGGGGAGAAGGGATGTGGGGAGGAAGGCAGGCACGGATTACTGATTGTGGATGATCAGCCATGATCACAATGAATGGCAGTGCTGGCTCGATGGGCCAAATGGCCTCCTCCTGCATGTATTTTTTTATGTTTCTATGTTTCAATGACATTGATTGGTATGGGTGTCAGAGGTTATGGGGAGAAGGCAGGAAAATGGGGTTAGGAGGGAGAGAGAGATCAGCCTTGATTGAATGGCAGAGTAGATCTGATGGGCCGAATGGCCTAATTCTGCTCCTATGACTTATGAACATATGAGTTGTACAATTTATGTTAATTTTATGATTGTGTGTTGCCTGAGTCTGTGTTACTGTGAGATGCTGCTGCCAGCAGGATTTTCATAGTGCCAATATCTCACCGTAATTGTGTACATGACAATAATCTCGACTTGACTTGATTTATAACGTTAATGTTCCAGTTAATAAAAGCTAAGAAGAAATTATTATAATCAGAGTAAGAATCTTGTGATTATGCTGTACTGGCATCTTGTAGGTTCATTAAGATGAAAGTGGCTGTTTACAATATCTGGAGACAATATATAATATTAATGTGAATCATAAACAACAATTTAAGTGCTTATATTGTCCTGACTTTACATCCTCAATAAAGATATGGAAACACTTAGCTATCCTTTGAAAATCTCTTTCACCATCCCGAAGGTGAAAAGGCAGATACAAAACAGGCTGTTAATTGAAATAAATTTAAAATATAAATTATCTGAAATATTTTTTCTGACTTGGTACTAAAACAATTTACGATAGATTTAAATTTCCCATGGATCAGCTATTGCATTACAGAACCTAAATGCTAAAGTAACTTCCAAATGACACAATCTGTAAATACCAAAGCTACCTTTTAGAAATGTATTGACCTTTCCTGCATATTTGAAAATATTTGAGGAGAAAGCATTGAGAATGATTGATATTTACATTTTTTTAATTATTTTCTTTTTCCTTTCATTTATCACGTGACAGTTTACTAGCATCATTTTCCCGTTGGCTAGGGTGGCAACTGGTTTGAGCAATAAAATCGTCCATTTCTTGTATCAATGTAATGTAATGATGTTCAAGGTATGCACTTATTCACATGGAAAGGGAACCACATGAATTTTTACAACATCGTTCAGCTGCTTCCTCCCGATGGTCATTTTGTCTTGACTGAGGATTCTTCTAGTTACGTGGCTGAACAGGACAAAACATATTCTGTGATAGATGAGGTTATTGGAGCCTGATTTATTTTCTGACCTTTAGTTGGCAGCCTGTGGCAAATTTATGTGAGTCCTGAGGCAGCCATAATCATATTTGTATGCCTTTAAATTTAGTATAATGCTTCCAATAGGATATACTAATGGGCAATATATATTTGTTTATGCAACATTAACAAATGCAATTTGTTGTTGCCCAATTGCTTTGAAAATGTAATTTTCCTTGACATGTATTTGTTTTGACCTTTGTGTTGCTATTTGAGATGCAGACTAAAGAATGATGTGATTTCTATGAAGTAAAGAATGTATATCTGCTACCTTTCTGCTTGTTGTTGCTTCTACATTCAAAGACAATAGGAAAGAAACACTCACATTTCCCTAAATCTTTCACAAAACAGTTTATAATCCAGCACTGTTTTATTGTGTGAACATTGGTGAAATATGGCAGTCAGTGCACACATTGTTTTAGCAGTGTGAGGAAGAACAGATAATTTGAAATTTCATGCTTTTGATTGTAATTGACCGATCTTCAGGGGACCAATGTATGTGGGTTTAGTGCTGGCAAGCGGGGCTCATATCAAAGATCATCCAGAAAGGCAGGACAGACAAGAATAGCCTCCTTCTGCCTCTATTTCTTATGTTCTTATGTAACGCTTTAATGTAATTCCATCAGAGTCTATAAACAATAACAAAGCCTACTGATGAAGTGAAAATGCTGGATCCCAGTGCAGTTGGTTGCAGACTTACCAATGGGAGTCCTCATCTTTTGAAAGGAAAGGAAACGCTTTCATTTAATAGTGGGGTTTTTTTTTTAGGAATTCCAATGAAGTGTCTATTCTATTAGTAGAAAACAAGGCAGCCAATGGTGCACAGTCAATTATCACAGAGCCAGATAAACTCGTTCAGAGATTTCGGTTTCATACCCAGGATAATTTCTTTGCAGACGCTAGGAACTGGAAATACTGGGATCTTGAGTAAAACACAAAGTGCTGGAGTAACTCAACTTGATCTTTCTTCATTGTGTACTTGAAAGAACAGATGCCTCTTCTGAAATACAGTATCTCTGACTAATCATTTCTCACCCAGTACTACAATAGTATGACAATCTGGATATTGGTGCTCAGGTCTTTGAAGGGAATCGTGAACCCACAAAACCTTTGGGTAACGAGCTTCAGAACATAGATCAGTACAGCACAAGAGCAGGCCCTTCCGCCCACAATGTTTGTGCCAAACATGGTGCCAAATCTATCGCTTATTTACCTGCACATAACCCATATCCCACATATCTATATGCTCATTTAAATGCTACTCACATATACATTCCAACCATCACCCCCCACAGCACATTCCAGGACCCATCACCCTCTGTGTAAAAAGTCTTGCCCCGCATATCTCCTTTAAACTTTCCCCTCTCACCTTAAAGCTGCACCATCTCGTATTTGATTTTTCCATCCTGGGAAAAAGCTTCTGACTTATCTAAAGCGTCTACCCTATCTACGCCTCTCAAAATGTTATATACTTCTATCAGGTCCTCCCCGCAACCTGCAGCATTCCAGAGAAAACAGCCCATGTCTGTCCAAGCTCTCCCTGTAGCAAATACCCTGTAATCCAGGCTTCATTCTGATAAACATCCTCTGCACGCTTTCCACTGCCTCCACATCCTTCCTGTCACAGGGTGACCAGAACTGAACGACAATACTCCAAATGTTTGAATAGCAAAAGTACGTGGGAATTTCAAATAAGTTCAAGAGTTTTAGCTGAGACATAATTATTTAGAACAGGTTTTGTTCCACTTTGGGCTGTTAATCTAGTAGGATGATTCACCACTGGGTTTTAGAGACCCTGACTAAATGTGCCTCTGTTGAGAGAGTCGGTATGTCAAGGAAGATTCTCTCTAACTTCTACAGGTGCACAGTAGAGAGCATGCTGACTGGCTGCATCGTGGCTTGGTTCGGCCACTTGAGCGCCCTGGAGCGGAAAAGTCTACAAAAAGTGGTAAACACTGCCCATTCCATCATCGGTTCTGACCTCCCTTCCATCGAGGGGATCTATCGCAGTCGCTGCCTCAAAAAGGCTGGCAGCATCATCAAGGACCCACACCATCCAGGCCACACACTCATCTCCCCGCTACCTTCAGGTCGAACTACAGGAGCCTGAAGACTGCAATGACCAGGTTCAGGAATATCTACTGCCCCACAGCCATCAGGCTATTAAACTTGGCTCTGACAAAACTCTGAACATTAATAGCCCATTTTCTGTTTATTTGCACTTTATCAGTTTATTTATTCATGTGTGTATATATTTATATAATGGTATATGGACACAATGATCTGTTCTGTATTCGTGCCTAATATGTTCTGGTGTGATAAAGCAAAGCACAAATTTCATTGTCCCATCAGGGACACAAGACAATAAACTCTCTTGAATCTTGAATCTTGAATCTTGAGTTGGTTCTTGACCTAAGAAAGTGGTGGGGTGACACACAACTCTGTCCTCATCAATGGAGATGGTCGACAGCTTCAGGTTCCTAGGCATCCACAGCACCAGCAACTATGCCAGTCCCTTCACACTGACTCTGTCATCAAGAAAATGCATCAGCATATTTACTTTCCAAGCAATCTTAGAAAAGAGGGCACGTCCACAAGGATTCTCATGAGCTTTTACTTTTGTGCTTCAGGAGGCATTCTGACAGACTACATCTCAGCCTCGTTGGGCAACTGCTCTATTCTTGGCAATCAGAGTGATGAATGCAACCCAGTCCTCCCAGGCTTGCCACTTTCTTCCATCCAGTCCATCTTCACGTTGCATTATTTCAGCGAGGTTGGAAGGATTGTCAAGGATATCTGCACCTATGGCATTTCTTTTTCTCTCTTTTACCTTCTGGGAGAAGATACAAATGCTTGCAAGATCAGACATCCAGACATAAGAACAGCTTCTTCCACACCACCATCCCACTCCTGAACCAACTTGCTCTTTCACACCCCATTCTCATTCTGTCACCTACTCTTGATCTTCTCACCCTCTTAACCCATTCCCCTGACATCCGTACTAATCAAGAATCTATCTAACTCTGCCTTAAAAATATCCATTGACGTGGCCTCCCAGCCCTCTGTGGCATACGGTAATTCGCGCATTTTCATTACTCATCTCATTACTAAATTACTATAAACAAGGTGCTGTAACAGCAGGATATGCGCTTAACCAAGCCCAAAACTCAAGTAGTATCTAAACTGCTTATGCACACATGCTATAGGACAATAACTAACTCCATATGCAATAATAAGCTATCTACATGTACCAAATCTATATTAACTGTTTCCCAATCCTTTTCACTTGCCTTGGGCCATTTAACTCGAGGTTTCAGCCCACCGTTCTTCTCCCTGACTGGCAGATGAATCTCACCACCACCTACATTCCTCTCTACAGTGCCTGTTCCCTCCTCATCACTGACAGGGGTAATGATATCCCTGTTAAATGTTATATGTTAAATGATATAAATGTTAAATGATATAAATGTTAAAATTGTACAAGGCATTGGTAAGACCAATTCTGGAGTATGGTGTACAATTTTGGTCGCCTAATTATAGGAAGGATGTCAACAAAATAGAGAGAGTACAGAGGAGATTTACTAGAATGTTGCCAGGGTTCCAGCAACTATGTTACAGAGAAAGGTTGAACAAGTTAGGTCTTTATTCTTTGGAGCGCAGAAGGTTAAGGGGGGACTTGATTGAGGTCTTTAAAATGATGAAAGGGATAGACAGAGTTGACGTGGATAAGTTTTTCCCATTGAGGGTAGGGAAGATTCAAACAAGAGGGCATGACATGAGAATTAAGGGACAGACGTTTAGGGGTAACGTGAGGGGGAACTTCTTTACTCAGAGGGTGGTGGCTGTGTGGAATGAGCTTCCAGCAGAAGTGGTGGAGGCAGGATTGATTTTAACATTTAAAAGTAAAGTGGATAGGTATATGGACGTGAAGGGAATGGAGGGGTATGGTCTGAGTGCAGGTAGATGGGACTAGGGGAAAACAAATGGTCGGCACGGACTGGAAGGGCCGAGTGGGCCTGTTTCCGTGCTGTAATTGTTATATGGTTATATGGTTATATCCTGCAAACTGCGGTTTTCTACCCATCACTGGATTTCACTCGACTGACTTCTCAAGAAACTACTGCTCAATACGATTTCCATGCATTCCCTCTAACAAGCACTTCTTCTTTCCCTGATGGACTCTGAGGCCTTAGCTGTTGTTACTCTCTGCCAACCACAAGAGCAGAGCTTCTTTCCCTCTACCACTGAGCCGCTGTCCTTCATTGATGTGCTTATCAATCTCATAGTCTTTAATTTACATGGTCATACTACTTTGATTTCATATTCTATTGCGCTACTTCTTCTGCAGTTGTATAGGGCTCTGGTAAGACCACATCTGGGGTATTGTGTACAGTTTTGGTCTCCTAATTTGAGGAAGGACATCCTTGTGATTGAGGCAGTGCAGCGTAGGTTCACGAGATTGATCCCTGGGATGGCGGGACTGTCATATGAGAAAAAATTGAAAAGACTAGGCTTGTATTCTCTGGAGTTTAGAAGGATGGGGGTGGTCTTATAGAAACATAGAAAATTATAAAAGGACTGGACAAGCTAGATGCAGGAAAAATATTGCCAATGTGGGGCGAGTCCAGAACCAGGGGCCACAGTTTTAGAATAAAGGGGAGGTCATTTAAGACTGAGGTGAGAAAAAACTTTTTCACCCAGAGAGTTGTGAATTTATGGAATTCCCTGCCACAGAGAGCAGTGGAGGCCTGGATGGATTTAAGAGCGAGTTAGATAGAGCTCTAGGAGCTAGTGGAATCAAGGGATATGGGGAGAAGGCAGGCACGAGTTATTGATAGGGGACGATCAGCCATGATCATAATGAATGGCAGTGCTGGATCGAAGGGCCGAATGGCCTCCTCCTGCACCTATTTTCTGTGTTTTTCGATGTTTACTTGGTTTCTGCACAGCAATCTTGCACCATTCTGCTGATGTCCATTTGTTGTTGTATTTATCATTACTGCTTGCATACTGTGCACTCCATGAGCTTCCTGTGAGCAAGGAATTTCATTGCACCCTGGGGTTTATGACAATAAACTAATCTGCAAAATCCAAGCTAGCAACACCAATGAAATTTCTACGTGTAGTCTGAGAAAATATATAACAAAGCTTTTTTTTTCTATTGAATTTCTCTAAAAATCACGTGTTGAAGATGTATTGCAGATGTGCTGATTTGATAAGGAGATGTGGAAGATTATTCCCTTCTATATTTGCCAGAGAATTCTGAAGCATATTGTGATTCACAATATCGCCTCCCCCTTATGAATTTTTTCATATTCCATAAACTAATTAAAGTGCTTATTGCATGTAAGCAGCTGAATGTTACAATCTATTACAACATGTGAACCAGCTGGGCAAAGATTATTAAAGATTATTAAATCAGAATTAATCAAGTGACATTTATGTGCAATACTTCAAGTAATGATGATTAGTTCCGCAGAACAAAATATTTTCTGCATTTTCTGACTGGGATCTGTATCACACACTTCCCATTATAAATGAACTCTGTCCTACCCTCAGAACTGGTCCTGAATCCTCCAGTCTTTGATAATCACCCCTTATGCAGCACTTTAGCATTTCTATGTGGAGCACATTTTGAACTCCATATAAACCTAGAATTTAATGTCAGTTTTTGTGTTGGCTCATCTTTGCTAACATTGGCGTTTAGACTACCCAAACACAATTTACTTAGACATGAGAGAGAAACATTTTTCGCGTTTGGTTTAGTCTAGTTATTTTGAAAAGGGGGGCAGTAGAGAGTAATGATTTTGGTTCAAAAGATTATGAATCAATATGGTTTGAGAGGGAAAATCAAGACATAAAAAGCATAGCTTAAACTAATGAATAGGTCCCCTCACCCTCAAACAACATCTATTCAGTTGGACAGAGAAATAATCCTCTTATAAAATGCACAACTTGAATTAACTCAATTTGTTTGGTGAACAAATATCATAGAATACATGAATACATTAATAAAATACATTCAAGGATATTTCCATATCACTTAGAATAGGCTTCTTGAGACCTTACCTTTTGTTGTATAACAGGATCAGAATTCCTCAAGAAGAGAGTGATCTAAGATAATGGAATTTTACAATGAATCGGAAAATAATATATGCATGGTTAAAATCTAATATTTTTATCCAAATAAAGATTATCCAAATGGAATGAAAAACTGGATGGTAGTTGATAAACAATGTCAAATATTCAAATAAATCTATATTATTAAAAGTCTGATCTTGACCGCTTTCGGCTCGCTGTGCTGTGATTTCAGAGAGAACGCCGCCACCTACGGCCGTCATTTTTGGCCAGCTCGCACAGAGCCGCCCTCCGCCTTCCTGGACCAGAGGATTTTTCCCATCGATGAAAACCCAAAGAGATATTAATGTTTTTAACAAATTCCCCATTCTCTCTGCTGCCCCTGCTGGAGGGAGGAGGGGGGAGTATAAAACCAGGAAGTGGTGTGCCTCACTCAGTCTCTGCAAAATGGAGGAACCAGAGGGTTACGTATCTCTGAGCTCTGAATATCACTGAACACATGTCTCCTCAAATGTGAGTGCCCTTAATGTGGTTTGAAAATGAAAATATGGTTGGTTTGAAGTAAAAAGGCACTGCCTGCAAATGTTTGTTTGGGTGCTTTGACTTGAAGTGAAAAGGCACTACTGCAAATGGTGGCTTGGGTGTTTTGGGTAACTTCCTGTTTGCACTGTATATTGATTTTAGATAAAACGCTACCACTTACGGCTGTGATTTTTGGCCATCTTTCTCAGTCCCCCTCCGCTCAGCAGGTGCAGAGGATTCTTCCCATCAATTAAAAATAAAGGTGTTATTAGTGTTTAAAAAATGTTGAGAATCTCTCTCCTGTCATGAAGGCCACACCTTTTCTGGTGGGAGGGGGAGGGGTTATAAAAGCCAGAAGTGTAGGTGTGGCTCAGTCTCTGCATGATGGGGGAGGGAGAGGTCACGACTCTGTCTGAGATGTGAATAAACTGAACACACTGAATGTCTACTGAACTGTGCGTTTGGTGTTTTGTGTGGTTTTATTGTGGTTTTATGGTGGTTTCACCCTGCTTGAAATGGTATGAAACTGCATTTGAATGTGGTGGCCTTGCACCCTGCATGAAATGGTATGAAACTGCATTTGAATTTGGTGGCCTTGATCCAACACCTGGCTGCACCCTGAAGTGGTAAGAAACTGCACTTGAATTTGGTGGCCTTGCACCCTGCTTGAAGTGGTTGGAAACTGCACTTGAATTTGGTGGCCTTGCACCCTGCTCAAAGTGGTAAGAAACTGCACTTGAATTTGCTGGCCTTGCACCCTGCTTGAAATGGAATTTCAAGGAATAGCCATGAGTCAACTGCCAGCCCACCAGCCGTGAGTGAGCTGCCAGCACATCAGGCTTGAGGGACTAAGCTGCCACCCCAAGAACCCATACCAGCTCTCCAGAAAGCCCCCCCACTGGCCACTAATATTGGAATTGGTGGAGAGGTGGAATATTGCGTCGGGGGACCAGCCCTCCCGTGTGAACATGGGACCCAACGGTTCCCACTTAGTCTAGTATATCATAAATTTCAATTATTATACAATTATCTTAGAATGAAATGTGCCATCCATACCTAAAAGGAATGTTAAGGAATAGTATTTTTTTTAAAGTCCTCTCCTGGACTGCAGCCTTGACGTGGAGGAGAGGCTTGTGTACTCCAGTGATCCTGAGAGCTAGGTCGGATGGGGTGTCATATCCCTGCAAGGTTCAACCAAACTGGACAGGTCTCGGGTGAGGGGGCAGACAAAGCAGTCCCTGGTCCTCCAGGTTGCAGGTTGGGCAATGGGGTTAACTACCCCACCCTGGAAAAAAGTGTGAGTTACAGAAACTTTGACGAATGAAAACCAAATTACATACTTGGTTGGAGAAGGTGCCCCAGTGATGGGGAACATGACGCTTTCCAGCCAAACCCGCAAGGGCGCTGGGAAGCTGACACACCTTCTGACGCCAAAGAAATCCATCCTCGTGGGGACACGGAACATCCGAACCATGTTCCAGGCCGGCAAGGCTGCCACTATTGCCAACAAAATGGTGCGCTACAATCTCTTAATCTTGGCTGAAACAAGATGGACACAGTCAGCGGAGATCAAATTGGTCAGCGGGCAGTCCATTATCTAGTCCAGACAGGAAGAGGAGGAATAGCATATAGAGGGAGTGGCCATTATGATGACGAACAATGCAGAAAGGCTCTAACGGCATGGGAACCCATCAGCTCTTGCCTCATCTCCGCAACCTTCAAGAGAGTGAAAGCCCACATAATCCAATGTTCTGCACCCACCAACGATGCAGAGGATGAGGTCAAAGGCAGGTTCTATGACAGCTTGAACCACCTACTTGGTAGTATTGGGGGCAGAGACCTCATTATCCTGATGGGTGACGTCAACGCTAAGGTTGGAGGCCAAAACGAGGGATATGAGGCAGTAATGGGAAAGCATGGAGTGGGGAAAATGAATGAAAATTGTGAGATGTTTGCTGAGACCTGTGTTAACAATAACCTAGTGATTGGGGGAAGTGTCTTCCCTCATAAAACAATCTACAAAACAAGGTGGGTCTCATCAGATCATGAAACAGAAAATCAAATTGACCACATCTGTATCTGTAGAAAGTTCAGAAGGTCCATGGAAGATGTCAGAACAAGAAGAGGATCAGACGCAACTTCAGGCCACCATCTCCTGGTATGGAAATTCAAGCTAAGGCTGAAGAGACACCACCAGGCCAAACGCTAAAGAGCAAAATACAACATTGAGTACCTCAGTGGTACTCAAGTGGCGAAGAAGTTCAAGGATACCCTCTCCAGGGAAAACACAGAGCTACAGCGGAGGAGGAAGGAAGGATGGACAATAGATGAGTGGGGACACCTAAAAGCTGCATGGAGCTCAACATGTGAGGAGGCCCTAGGGAGAAGGACCCAAACGCACAAAGAATGGATAACACCAGAAACCCTCAACACAATCCAACAGTGGAGAAATTTAAAGGAGAAAGTGAACAACTCAAGAACAAGAGCTGAAAAGGCTTTAGCCCAAACGGAGTACAACAGATGCCACAAAGAAGTACGAAGAAACAGCGGGAGAGAAATGAGAACACGGGTGGAGAGGCTAGCCAAAGAGGCAAAAATTACGGCGACTCAAAGGAACACGAGGGAGTTATATACCATCACAAGGAAATTGTCCGGGACATATCTGCATAGTAATAAACTAATCACAGACAAGAATGGTCAACTGCTATCAACCCAGGAGGCACAGCTCGACAGATGGGTAGAACATTTCGAAGAAGGCCTAAACAGGCCACCACCACAGACATACATTCCCCAAGCCAGGATACCACTATAAATTAAGTGTGATAGACCAACAAAATCAGAAATAAAGGCTGAAATCAAGCAACAGAAAACTGGCAAGGCTGCTGGCCCTGACAATATTCCACCTGAAGCGCTGAAAGTAGATATAGACTCATCAACAGACATGCTCTATGGCTTTTTTGGGAGAATTTGGGAAGAGGAAAAGACACCCACAGAATGGGCAGAGGGATACATCTTGAAACTGCCAAATAAAGTTGACCTAAGAAAATGTGACAACTACCGAGGGATCACCCTACTTTCTGTACCCAGTAAAATTCTCAACCGGGTCATCCTCAACCATCTTCAGGAAGCTGTAGACAAGAGGCTACGGGACCAGCAAGCAGGATTCAGGAAGGATCGCTCATGCACAGACCACATAGCAACATTACGCATCATCATTCAGCAGTCTATTGAATGGAACACATCCCTGTACATCAACTTTGAGAAAGCGTTTGACAGCTTAGATAGGACAACACTACGGCGCTTACTGGACCACTATGGAATTCCCACCAAGATCATAAACCTAATTAAGAACTCGTAAGATGGAACCTCATGCAAAGTTCTGCATGCAGGCCAGCTCGCTCAGAGCTTTAGTGTCAGGACGGGCGTCAAGCAGGGATGTCTATTGTCACCATTCCTGTTCCTCCTGGCAATTGACTGGATCATGATGGAAACAACTGAAGGGAAAATAAATGGAATTCAGTGGACAATGTGGGAGCAGCTGGATGATCTTGACTTTGGTGACGACACAGCTCTCCTTTCACACACACACACAGATACAAATGCAGGAGAAGACGGACAGACTCTCACAAGCTGCAACAAAACTTGGCCTTACACCCAATACAGCAAAGACACAGGTGATGAGGATCCACTCCAAAACCAGCAACCCTATCCTTATGCACAGCACTGCTTTAGAGGAGGTAGAAACATTCACATACCTTCGCAGTGTTGTGCAAAGATCCTGCAGCGAGCAAGATGGTCGACGAAAAAGGCGTAGTGTGGTCATGGGCAGATTCATGGGTAATTTTCAGCCCCATTTCCGTAACCAGCTTACATCTCCGCACCAAAGATCCCATAGGATAATAGTGCGGTGACGGAAGCCGGTTACGGAAACATCCTCGTAAAAATAAAAGTTATTTGGTAAAAATCTTCTCCTGATTTTCAGAATTTTTATTTATTAACACAAACTGTTCCCCCCGCAACGTTGATTACACTGCGAGTCGGGTCGGGTCGGGTCGGATCAGGTTACGGAAATGGATGAAAAAAAGGCCCACGTTCCGTTCCGTTGCGTACTACACGTCAGCCCATTGCATTTAGCAGGAGTGGTCTATCTTGCTCCGCTATCGGACCTTTGGTGTGGTGGGCATCACCGGAGGGGCAGAGGCAGACAAAAAAAGTAGAATCAATAAGGCTAGGGAGGTGTTTAACAGGAAGATCTGGAGCTCAAAACACATCTCAATCAACACCAAAATACGCATCGTTGACTCAAATGTGAAACAGGTGGTGCTGTATGGATCAGAAACATGGGAAACAACAAAACACACAACAGACAGGCTGCAAACATTCATTAACACCTGCCTTAGGAGAATACTTAACATCTGGTGGAGAGACAAAGTAAGCAACGTGGACCTGTGGAAAGGACAAGACAGGAGCCCATTGACTTACAAATTCGAAGGAGAAAATGGAGTTGGATTGGACACACCCTCAGGAAACCTGCCACAAACATCACCCGGCTAGCCCTGAAATGGAACCCTCAAGGAAAAAGGAAAGGAAGTTGCCCCATGAACAGCTGGAGAGGAGGTGGCCAGACAGAAATATCTCACAGTGGGCTTGACTGGGGGAATCTTGAAAGAACCCCCAACAATCGAGTGAGGTGGAGGACATTTGTCAATGGCCTATACTCCCTACAGGAGTAAAGGGCTTAACAAGAAGAAGAAGGCCATTCAGCCTTCGAGCCAGCTAGATGCTGGGTGGAGTGTGAAACACCAATCCTGATCAATGAAATGAAATGTGTTGAAAAGACAAAACCAATAACCAATGCCCCAATCTTCCCTTTTCCTATGTGTAAGAAGCTAACACCAACAACCCCGAACTGCAGTCATGCTGGATTGCAATTCCACTTGTCGAGATAGACAAAAAGCTGAACTGAGTAACTCAGCGGGACTAAGGCAGCATCCTCTGGAGATGGCAAAGAGTAGGAGTTCCCCATTATCAATTCACCCATTTTCTGACTACAACGGGTCCTTTTCAGAATGGCAGGCAGTGGCGCTATCCAATGATTTCCTTGTTATTCCATGGAGTGATTTATTATTTTGTAAAGGAATGTTGGCCTTCATTAACAAGATGTTGGCAAGGATTTCATCACGGATTGTTGGGATCCCTGGAGGCTTTGCATTTAGAAAGATAGAAAAAGACTAGCTTTATTCCACTGGGAGTAGAAGAACGATGGGGGATCCCTAATTTTGAATATATATTTTCCCTAGTACCTTGAAAGTTTATATCTCAAAAATGATGGCTAAGTCATAATTCCCTTTTTTCTCTCACCCTGTTTTCTCTCTCCCGCCCCGCCTTTCTTAAAAAGGGAATAACATTAGCTACCCTCCAATCCCACAGGAAGCTCCACTATAGTTTGCGAAAATGATGACATAAAAGCTGGGATGGGTAGAGTCATGTTAGTAATAAATTACAGCATGGGACCATGTGTTCACCAAGTCCATGTGGCAAATGAGTCTGAAGAAGGGTCTCGACCCGAAATGTCACCTATTCCTTTTCTCCAGACATGCTGCCTCACCCGCTGAGTTACTCCAGCATTTTGCGTCTACCTATTAACATTAAGGCCTCTTTATTCTCACCACTTTCCCATGAGCTCCTCCCAGATTCTAATTACACACCTACACACTAAGGATCATTTACAGTGGCCAATTAACCTACCAACTTACATGTCTTCGGGATTTGGGAGGAAACTGGAGAACACAGTCACAGGGAGAACATGCAAACTCCACACAGACAGCACTGGTGGCGGAAGTGAACCCAGATCACTGGCGATGTGAGGCAGCAGCTCTCCCAGCTGTGCCATCGTGCCATTTGTCTGCAGATAACTGTAGATTCAAGGCTGTGGTTACATATTCTTGACGTTCTACTGTAACAAAGGGATACAGAAACCAAGAACAAATTGAAGTTGAGACCAAGGATTGGCTGTGATCTTACTAATTGACGCGATACAGCCTTCTCCTGCTCTTATTTCTTGTGTTCTCATTTTCTTACGACAGTATTCAAACTCCCAGTGCCCACCGGGAGCATATTAGTATTTAAGAAGGAACATTCAGGTAGAAAGTACAGGAGCCTGAAGACTGCAATGACCAGGTTCAGGAATAGCTGCTTCCCCACAGCCATCAGGCTATTAAACTCGGCTCGGACAAAACTCTGAACATTAATAACCCATTATCTGTTTATTTGCACTTTATCAGTTTATTTATTCATGTGTGTATATATTCTGGTGTGCTGAAGCAAAGCAAGAATTTCATTGTCCTATCAGGGACACATGACAATAAACTCTCTTGACTCGATTGTTCTGCAATTCAAGATTGAATCTTGAATCAGATGCTAGAACAATCGTAGGTAGACAAAAATGCTGGAGAAACTCAGCGGGTGAGGCAGCATCTATGGAGCGAAGGAATGGGTGATGTTTCGGGTCGAGACCCTTCCATTATAACGAGGAAGAAGGGTCTCGACACGAAATGTCACCCATTCCTTCGCTCCATAGATGCTGCCTCAACCGCTGAGTTTCCCCGAGAGCATATTAATAGTATTTCAATATAATATATAGAATAAATTGGAGCCACAAGCCTTGATTTTGTAAAGTGGAAACTGAGAAAAAATTGTAAAAAAATCAGGAAGCAAAACAAACTTTTATTTACATAGCATCATAATGTGTAGGAAGGAAATGCAGATGCCGGTTTACACTGAAGATAGACACAAAATGCTGGAGTAACTCAGTGGTCAGGCAGCATCTCTGGCTAGAAGGAATGGGTGACGTTTCGGGTCCTATCTATAGCATCATAATATGTTTGCAGAAATCCTAGATTACTTAGTAATAGAACTCTTGTGACATGTAATCATTCCTGTAAAGTAAGCAATATTTAATGTGGGAAAGAAAATAAATCCATTAGGCAAGTCTGCACAATTCATATTTCTTCTTTGCAGTGGAGCTGTAAAGAAGAAATTAATTTCCCTGGAGTCTAAAAGGAATAAAAAAATACATTTGTTTGCAAGTCTTTTATTGTAGCCATCAAATAACTTTAAATAACAGATTGAATAAGAGGAAAACATTTCAGGAAAGGAAATTGTTGTACTTTATCTGTTTCCCCATACATTGATTTTTTTTTCAGAATTGCAAAGCTTTAATGTGGTATTAATAAGGTGAGAAAATCCTGTCTTCCTTTACGAAAAGTGTGAGAGGGCTTCAATGGATGATCCCATTAACTCAAGCAGCAGAGTGGTGGTGCAGAGGGACAAACACAAATAACAAATTCCATTTAAAATATATTTCTAAAATAGAAAATCGCCAGGCATTTCTTATCACCAGATAAAATAAATTGTAATGTGGTTGTAATTCCTGGCTTCCAAATATCTACTGTGTGGAGAGAAGCACAGCATGCAATTTGCAGCAAGACTTTGAATCTTGCAGCTCAGTAGGTGTAAAGAAGGTTCAGTCAATTTAATCTCTCAATTCTTTGCCAGATGAATCTAAACCTAATCAACTTCCTAGCACTCCCCTCTTCACCTCAATTATTCTAAAGATGTATCTAAATTTAATGACATGAAACCTCATCAAAAAATGATCTGATTTATCAAATGATAAATCAATTCCAATGCTCGATTGCTGTTGGCCCAGGTTTTATTCTGACCAAAGAGCCAATAAATTCCTCTGCTTTACTGTGCTCCTTGGCAAGCTAAGCAATGTAATAAAGGTCTCTGTATTAATGGATGGGAGATCAAAGCAACAGCAAAAAAGGAACCCATGTATGAAAATATTAAAGACTTGAATTTTTTTTGATTTGACAAAACAAACTGAATTTCCAAATAAATGTACAGTTTTGTGCACAATATAAGGTGGTGGTCATTCACAAATACCTAACGAAGGTCACTCTCAAATGCAACTTAAAACGTAATTCATAGCTTTAAATAACCTAAACATATAATAGATGAAACTTCTCCAGTTTTCATCAGTCATTATCCCATCTTCATTTCTTCTCTAAAACATTGGCAGTTCAAAATTATCTAATTAACACTGAAGAACGCAATATGTTGCTGAACATATGCTAATTTCGTAGATCTAGCATCTGTTGCACCATATATTATTTGCTACATTATGTTCTATTTTTATTGACAAAAATTTCATCTTGAACATTTCTACGAATCAGAACATGGAAATGAAAGCATTATTTATCTGATTGAATTAATAAAACACTCCTGTTTCCATTCTGTCATTTCAATATTTTCTGGATCTTTCACTTACAATCTTTTACTTTACTTTTATTTTGCTTATTGTCTATCTAGTTCACCCCTTTAGCTGAAGACACAAGGAATTACAGATGCTGAAATTGTGAGCAAAATTTTGGGTTGGGACCTACTTCAGAGTCTCAAGAAGAGTCCTGAACTGAAACATTGTCTTCCATTCCTTTCACAGATGCTGCCTAACATGCCAAGTTCCTCCAACACTGTTTTGCTCCTAGTGTAGATATGCGTGCACTAAGAAAGCATAAAGATTATTTTTAGTATTATAGCATATTGTAGATTGCAGAATAGAGTAATATGGTCCGTTGTGCAAACTGGAAAGTTATACCATTACTGGAGACATAAGATATGCTTAATAGTGCCACAAACTTCAGATGAAATCTCTTGTGAGTATATTGTTTAAACTTTGAAGGTAATTTGAATCCAGCACCGCCAACATAGATGTTCAAGGATTACACATTTCAGATATAGAATCAGGGACCAGAGTTAATGTTGGTAAATACATTATCACCTTAATGATAATGGCTAAAAAAATGCTACTTTCAGATTCAATGGTTGATGAGAAAAAAAAATACTAGTGAGACTGGACAGAAAGTTTTGGAAACTAGTTCTGGGAACAATGCATCATTAGTTACCAATAGAGTTTGAGCAGAGCCCATCTTAAGAGGGGTGCTGGGCTTGGGCTTTAAGCAGGAGAACCAAATAAATCAAGGTTCGCTCATGAGAAGGAAACCTAGGAGTTTGGCTAATATGGGCAAAGATCATGTGCATAAGAGATTGCTTTTTCGAGCCATTAGTGTCATGCTAGGAGCTATTGTGTAATTGCAGGATAGCACAGGGAAAATTAAATAGACAATAGACAATAGACAATAGGTGCAGGAGTAGGCCATTCGGCCCTTCGAGCCAGCACTGCCATTCATAGAAACATAGAAAATAAGTGCAGGAGGAGGCCATTCGGCCCTGTGAGCCAGCACCGCCATTCATTGTGATCATGGCTGATCGTCCCCATCAATACCCCGTGCCTGCTTCCCATATTCATTGACTCCACTAGCCCCTAGAGCTCTATCTAACTGTCGCTTATATCCATCCAGTGATTTGGCCTCCACTACCCTCTGTGTCAGGGAATTCCATAAATTCACAACTCACTGGGTGAAAAAGTTTTTTCTCACCTCAGTCTTAAATGACCTCCCCTTTATTCTAAGACTGTGCCCCCTGGTTCTGGACTCGCCCAACATCGGGAACATTTTTCCTGCATCTAGCTTGTCCAGTCCTTTTATAATTTTATATGTTTCTATAAGATGCCCCCTCATCCTTCTAAACTCCAGTGAATACAAGCCTAGTCTTTTCAATCTTTCCTCATATGACAGTCCCGCCATCCCAGGCATCAATCTCGTGAACCTACGCTGCATTGCCTCAATCACAAGGATGTCCTTCCTCAAATTAGGAGACCAAAACTGTACACAATACTCCAGATGTGGTCTCACCAGAGCCCTACATCTGGAGCATTGTGTACAGTTTTGGTCTCATAATTTGAGGAAGGATATCCTTGTGAATGAGGCAGTGCAGCGTAGGTTCACGAGATTCAATGTGATCATGGCTGATCATCCCCAATCAGTACCCCGTTCCTGCCTTCTCCCCATATCCCCTGACTCCGCTATCGTTAAGGGCCCTATCTAGCTCTCTCTTGAAAGCATCGAGAGAACCTGCCTCCTCCGCCCTCTGAGGCAGAGGATTCCACAGACTCAGCACTCTCTGTGAGAAAAAGTGTTTCCTCGTCTCCGTTCTAAATGGCTTACTCATTATTCTTAAACTGTGGTCCCTGGTTCTGGACTCCCCCAACATAGGGAACATGTTTCATGCCTCTAGCGTGTTCAAACTCCTAACAATCTTCTATGTTTCAATGAGATATCCTCTCATCCTTCTAAACTCCAGTGTACAAGTCCAGCTGCTCCATTCTCTCAGCATATGACAGTCCCGCCATCCCAGGAATTAACCTTGTGAACCTAGGCTGCACTCCCTCAATAGCAAGAATGTCCTTCCTCAAATTAGGGGACCAAAACTGCACACAATACTCCAGGTGTGGTCTCTGTACAACTGCAGAAGGACCTCTTTGCTCCTATATTCGATTCATCTTGTTATAAAGGCCAACATGCCATTCGCTTTCTTCACTGCCTACTGTACTTGCATGCTAACTTTCATAGACTGATGTACAAGGACCCCCAGATCCCGTTGTACTTCCCCTTTTCCCAACTTGACGCCATTTAGATTTAAATCTCCCAGGTGTGAAGCTGTGTGTGGGGGGGGGGGGGGGGGGGGGGGGGGAGGACCTGTATCTTCTAGAAATTGTAAGAGTTTTGCTAAGTGATAAGATTTGCCATTTACACTGTTGGAGTGTTTGCTGAAAGGCTTCACGCATGCTTACTTCACTACAGGACAACAGCTAAAGCCAACACTGCAGCACTGTGGCAGTGAGGTACTCGGTGGAAGGTGTCCATAATGGTAACACTTCTGAGGTCAACGTGATGTGGAAAAGATTACAGAACCACAATACCAAGAAAGCCTTAAGTTTAGAGCGGTGAACATATAATTCTATGATAAACAGCATTTGAGTTTGAGTTTATTTTATTGTCATGTGCACAGCGAAAAGCTTTTGTTGCGTACTGACCAGTCAGCAGAAAGACAATACATGATTACAATCGAGTCGTCCTCAGATATCATAGTTAAAGTAGGAAATGGTGCTGTTGGAGTAGAGATTTAATAGTGTGGAGCGATTGTAATGCATCATTACAGATCTACTTCTGTGACGAGCACACAAAGAGTCGCCTGGGTTGGGCACCATTTGAAGAGCAGATTGTGTCTGTACAGTGAAAACAAGTGATCTTGCTTTATCTAAGGGATGGGGCTGTGATTTAATTTAGATGGCTCGCTAATGTGTCAAGCCAACAGCTGCATTAATGCCGGATTCTTTCTTGAACATGGAAGATAACATGAGGTGTTGCAGTGAGACCACATCAATCAGTACCGTTGTAGTGGAAGAGACTGTGTAGGTCTTTGGAAAGAACATGGTGTCTCTGAAACATCCGCTGTTAACAAAGTTGCTCAATGCCATGAATCTGGCTCAGGTAAGATGGATGGATGCATTGTGGGCGGTTTGAGTTGTGGCGTCACTCTAAAAGTTATTTAAAGAAATTTGATGCATTGCATTAGAGCCAAGATGTGGCAAGAGAGGCTAAAACCATGATTTGCTTGAGTTGTGTACTCCCAAAACCATCCATGGAGGAAAGGTCAGGTGACACCATCTCAGAGAAGAAAACATCTCAAAGGAAGCATCTTTGGCCGAGAGCCATTCAAGGAGCTGTTGGGAGCTGTTAGGGCCTCTACTGGCCTAATGCATCCACAGCCCGGGACCATTCCAGATTATACTAACTTCAGCATGTCAGGGAAGAGAAACCAGAGCAACAGCAAAGATCAGGTTCAGGCAGGAGAGAAAGGCTCATGGAGGGGAGATGATGGGGGCACGAGGTTTGCTGAGAGAGCTGCTTGCAAACCCTTTTGGAGATTTAAGCGACTGTACTTTCTCAAATTTATCCAACCTTATTCCTCTTTGGGAGTCGTTGGAAACCCTATTTCTTTTTTTCGTTGGTATAGAATAAAATGTTTATTTTACAGACTTAGAATTTTATTAGCATTTGTGTGAAATAAATTCTCTCAGTGTGGGTCTAGGTTATCGCAGGGGGAGGGGAAGCAAGCAAAGGAAATTAAAGATTCCACTTTACTTCAAAGGCCTCAGCAATTTTCTATTATTTCAAGGAGAGATAAATGAGAAACAGCTGACTGCCAAGATTACAGCACTGGTCTTGGCAGACTGAGCACCCGGCTATGTAGGCCATCCACATCGTAATCGTAATTTTATTAGCCAAGTATGTTTTGCAACATACAAAGAATTTGATTTGCCATACAGTCATATCAAATATAGCAACAAGGCACACAACTACATAAAATTTAACATAAACATCCACCACAGTAGCTCCACCACATTCCCCACTCTGATGGAAGGCAATAAAGTCTTGTCTTCTTTCATCCTTTTCTCCTGCAATCGAACTATCAGCAGTCGGGGCAATCAAAGCTCCCACAGCCGGCGATCGAAGCTCCAGCGATCGAGGTGGTTGAAGCTCCAGTGGCTTGGAACACCCGGTTGGTCCCTAACCGGGGATCGCGAGCTTCACTATGTTAAGTCCACAGGCTCCCTCGGTCGGAGCTCCCAAGGTCAATCCCCAGCAAGAGGCCACCAGCTCCACGATGTTAGGCCGCAGCGTGGACGGAGATACGATATGGAAAAAAGTCGCATCTCCGTCGGGGAAAGAGATTAAAAAAGTCCCCCCCCCCCCCCATGAAACAAAACTAAAGATACACTAAAAGACACATTTAACAACAGACTAAAAACAACACAGGAGGAAAAAGACAAGACAGACCTTTGGCGAGGCAGCCATCGTTCGGCGCCACTTGAAGCAAGAGACTACAAACAGCGAGAAACTGATGAACCAGGGCGGAGTTATTCAATGGAAAGAATTCAATGGAAACAGGTCAATTGAGCAGCAATCATGCATTGTAGAGGAATATCGATAACAGTTTCAGGACTTTGGAGATTGTTAACCTGAAGTCAGTCTCTAACCAGGGACCGCGAGCTACACGTTGTTAAAGTCCGCAGTGCAGATGGAGATATGAAACGGAAAAAAGATGCATCTCCGTCGAGCAAAGAGATTTTAAAAAGTTTCCCCACCCCCCCACATAATACAAAACTAAAGATAAACTAAAACATACATTTTACAACAAACAATAAACACAAAGAAGGAAAAAGACGAGACAGGTCGTTGGTGAGGCAGGCATTGTACAGCGCCCCCTGGTGGTATTATTTATCAAAAGCCTGAGGTCCCCAGTTCAACCGAGACAGTTTGTCGTTTGAAGTTTAGTTGGTGTTTGTCGCATTTAGTAGCCTGATGCTGGTTGTGAAGATGTTCCCGAACCTGGAGGTCACGGTTTTCAGAGTCTTAAGCCCCTGTCCCACTTACGTCATTTTTTCGGCGACTACAGGCGACTAGGCTGTTTTCACATGGTCGCGGGGTGATGCCTGTATGGTCGTGAGTAGTCTCCTCAAGTCGTCTAAAGAGTCGTAACGTTTTTCTGGTCACCGCTGGATTTTGAAATGTTCAAAACGTTTTGGCGACTGTGGGCTTGACGTGGCTTGACTTCTCCTGTCGTGGGTGCTGTCGTAGGTTGTTGCCCGGATGAAGCAGGTTGTCGCCAGGTGCTGACCAGTGAATTCCATTGACGACTACCTACGTTAACCTACGTCAACCTACGCCAACTGGCAACAGGTATTGGCGACTGAACTGTCTTCAGGGTAGTTGCTTGTCGTAGCTTGTCACGGGTGGACGTTGGTTGACTTTGGTTGTCGTAGGTTGTCGCCTGTGTGGTTGTAGGTGTGGTCGTAGGTGGACGTCCTAACGGGTCGCCGGTTGTCGGTAGCTTGCTGTAGATTGACGTCGACTAGGTGCTAGGTCGTCATAGCTTGTTGTAGACATTGTCGTCGGGGGGGGGTCCAGTCGCCATTTTTTCGGAGACCTGCTACGACTGTGACAGTCGCCAGCAGTCGCCGAAAAAAATAGCCTAAGTGGGACAGGTGACCCTTTATATCTTCTTCCTGATGGCAGGAGTGAAAGTGAGAGATTGGTCAAACATCACACTTGTAGATATGGATGCAAAAAAATAAGATGAAAAATGTGTTGGAATGTTATTATGAGTAATATTCTTAAGCACACTGTATTTGTTATCAGATTTCTAAATTAACATGGACTTACATTCAATGGATATAAGGAGCTGCTAAGATAATAACATTATGGAAACTATTTGGGGATTATGGATTTGATTGCTCAATTTGGTCTAAGTTCCAGGAGTGCTCATGTGAAGAGAGGGCAGGAAGGAAAACAGTAATGTCAAATCTTTTTCACTGATTATGGATTTAGCATCAAACTAGACTAAGTGGGACCCACTGGGTCCCAGCTTCACCCGGGAGGGCTGGTCCACCAATGCAATATTCCAACTCTCCACCAATTCCAATATTGCTGGCCAGTGTGTGTGTGTGTGTGGGGGGGGGGCTTTCTGGAGCGCTAGTATGTGTGTTGTGGGCCAAAGGGACTGGTTTCCAGAGGGCTAGTATGGACATTGTGGGCTGAATGGATTATTCGGCTGCCAGCTCAGTCACACAGACCAGGCAGCTCAGTCACTCTGGCCAGGCAGCACAGTCACTCTGGCCAGGCAGCATTTTATAACCAATAGAGACACTTTTTGCAAGCATTTTAGAACCAGTAGAGACACTTTTTGCAAGCATTTTAGAACCAATAGAAACACTTTTTGCAAGCATTTTAGAACCAATAGAGACACTTTTTGCAAGCATTTTAGAACCAATAGAGACACTTTTTGCAAGCATTTTAGAACCAATGGACACACTTTTGCAAGCATTTTAGAACCAATAGAGACACTTTCTGCAAGCATTCTAGAATCAATAGACACTTTCCGCAAGCATTTTAGAACCAATAGAGACACTTTCTGCAAGCATTTTAGAACCAATAGAGACACTCTTTCTGCAAGCATTTTAGAACCAAAAGAGACACTCTTTCTGCCAGCATTTTAGAACCAATAGAGACACTCTCTCTACAACCATTTTAGAACCAATAGAGACACTTTTTGCAACCATTTTAGAACCAATAGAGACACTTTATGCAAGCATTTTAGAACCAATAGAGACACTTTCTGCAAGCATTTTAGAACCAATAGACACGTTGTGCAAGCATTTTAGAACCAATAGACACTTTTTTGCAAGCATTTTAGAACCAATGGAGACACTTTTTGCAAGCATTTTAGAACCAAGAGACACTTTTTGCAAGCATTTATAGAACCACATTAAGGGCACTCACAGTTGAGTAGACATGTGTTCAGTGCTATTCAGAGCTCAGAGAGACGTGACCTTCTGGCTTCCTCCGTCTTGCAGAGACTGAGTGAGGCACACCACTTCCTGGTTTTATAGTCCCCCCCCCCTCCAGCAGGGGCAGCAGAGAGAATGGCGAATTTAAAAAAAACATTAATATCTCTCTGAATTTTCATCGATGGGAAGAATCCTCTGGTCCAGGAAGGCGGAGGGGGGCTCTGAGCGAGCTGGCCAAAAATGACGGCCGTAGGTGGTGGCGTTCTCTCGGAAATCACACCACAGTGAGCCAAAAGCGTCAAGATCAGACTTTTAGTAATATATATGTATTTCTTGTTGATCATCTGACTTTTGCTTTGGATTTGTTAATTCACAGAGAGGAACTGAATTTAGACTGAAGAGGGATCTCGACCCAAAACGTCACCCATCCCTTCTCCCCAGAGATGCTGCCTGTCCCTCTGAATTACTCCAGCATTTTGTGTCTACCTTCGATTTAAACTAGCATCTGCAGTTCTTTCCTACACAGAGGAACTGAACTTATTGGATATGAGCCACTGCAAAATGTCTAGATGCAAACCTTGCTGGATGTCAACTTACAATGATAAACAGCTTGGGTGTGGATATTTCTTATCAGTATGGATAATCTGAAGTCAATGCCAGCAATTTGGTCTGTAACCACATCTAAAATAACTAAAGCCATTTATTTTTTTCTAATATTTTTACTTTTCATTCTATGGGAGCCAACATTATTAAAAAAATAGCTGCTCACAAATGTTATTGTTCTTTGATTTCCATAGTTGCGACATGCTTTTTGCTCAGAGGTCATACATTGCTGGAAACAGCTTTTTCCGTAATGAGTGCAGCCAGTTAACTTTTGACACTCAAAAGTCTGTCAGACACTGATTCCATGCAACGCCCTGAGGTAAAACTATAATATAATCCAGCAAGACGAGAAGATCCGTCAAAAGATAAGAGCCAGTCACATGACACTTGGCTGGAAGCTACTTCACAGCAAGAGGAAATAATTGCACTCTACCTTATAGTACAAAATGGGCCATCGTTCTTCAGTGGCTTAAAGTGACCAGTTAGCAGCTGAAGAAAAGTGACATTGATGTGAATGTAGCAGCTCAGTTACTGCATTATCTTGAATCATTGCGGTTTCCCTGAGTGATCAGTTCCCGAATTTTGTTTAAAAACTTGTGCAAGGCTGTATCGCAAAATTATCTGTCACCTAATTTGCACCTGAAAATAGAATCAGATGAATTAGGAGAACTTGTGGCTTTGAGGAGAGCCAGGGGTTTTGCAATTAAGCAATTAATCATAATTTTAACACTTTTTAGTGTGTTAATAGTTAGGAGGCGGCACAGTGGTGTAGTGGTAGAGCTGCTGCCTTACAGCGCCAGAGACCCAGGTTCGATCCTGACTACGGGTGCTTGTCTGTCTGGAGTTTGTACGTTCTCTCCGTGACCTGCGTGGGTTTTTCTCCGGGAGCTCGAGTTTCCTCCCACACTCCAAAGGCGTACAGGTTTGTAGGTTAATTGGCATGGTATAAATGTAAATTGTTAAATTTTGTCCCTAGTGTGGTGTAGGATAGTGTTAGTGTGCGCGGATCGCTGGTCAGTGCGGATTCAGAGGGACGAAGGGTGTGTTTCCACGCTCTGTCTCTAAACTAAACTAAACTAATTTATACGTTTATCAACTTGCCTCTAATGTTCTGAAGGTGCGTTGGCACATTGAACAAAAGTGTGCTAATATCTTTCTGCAATTTACCTCAGTGAAGTTGAAGATAAATTTTATTCCAATTTGTAATTGGAATTTCAACTTCCAATAATATTTCCTAATGAACTCCAACAATTCAAATTCTTATGTGCAGAAGAAGCCAGACAAATCTCCTATAAAATTGCTGCAATGTTTAATGCAAAGTGGCCTTCATTCAATATTTCCTTGTGTGGCCTTAAGTGCCGATGCTGCTATTTGCAAACGTGAAGGGGAACCTACATTCTTGACGATAGCAAGGATAAAAATTTGAACTGAGATCAAAGCCTGAATAGTCCGTCTCAGATGGCAGTTAAATAGGAACTGATGCAACAAATTTACTTTGATCACATTATACAGTCTTTTCCCTGTCTCAAAGTGTAGAAAAAACTGATCCTTTAAAAAGCCAAACATGCACTCGCAAGAGATTGCATGTGTTAGTATTTTTTGCTTGCATAATTTTGATGACAAAAGTATTAAAACGCAGGTATAATGTGTACCTGAACGAGAGGTTTACAGCATACTACCTTCAGAATGTGCTAGATGCTTCCGGAATGATGAAAAAAAACCCATGACATTATGAAGATTTAGTGCTTTATGGTTACTTGAAGAACCATCAACAATATTCTTAGACTCTCACTACCACAGGCTGCATTTTTCAAATATTCATTAATATGATTCAACGGTAACAGTAAAAGTGTACCGGTATATATTTTTTTTAATGTCATGTTTCTGTTATTTTTTCACAGGCAGGTTTATTTCAGAGACAAAGGAATTTTCAAAAATTCAATTGGGCGCAGCAAAATTGAATAGTTAATTTTGGCAGCGTGTGCTTTATTTATTAATGCACCATGTAAAACATTTAATAGTTGTATGAATTAATGCACTTTAATGCTTTCACATTTTTCAGTAAGGCTTGGTTGTTGTGGGGGGAGGAGGGGGTCTCCAATTTTCTGTTTGCCCAGGGCTTCAATAAATTATAATCAGTTTCTGAATCCAGAATTCATAGGAGGCAAAATGAAACAGTGTGTACGTGAAGAGGGCAGAAGATGCTTTGAAATCGTTTTTGAAAGAGATATAATAGTAATTACTGTCGGAGTTAAGTGGTGTATTTGGGTATGTTAGGGAGTTATGGTAAATCCTTAACCGTATATGATATTTTGTATTTATGGTTCTATGTCAAAGTAGCACTTTGGTATAGGATGTGAGAGTTTGTCATATATTAAGCCTTTTAGTGAAAACATTCATTAGCTTTATCATACTATGATCAATGCATGGAGATATTAAGTTGAAGTGGGAGAGATGACTAGAATATAAACAGATATGTGATTAGTTACATTTATTGATGTGATGTTTTCCAAAAAATATAGCTGTGCAATTTTTCAATATTATGTAATATATGTCAGCACTCATCTCTGCAACTGGATCCTTGACTTCCTGAACAACAGAGCCAAATCAGTGAGGATAGGGGACAAATCACCTTCTACGGTTATCCTCAACACTGGTGCTCCGCAAGGATGTGTTCTCAGTCCCCTTCTTTACTCCTTGCACACCCACAACTGTGCAGTGAAGTACAGATTCAATATACATAGACAACACCACTGTTGAGGGCCGGATATCAAATAATGATGAGATGTAGTACAGGAAGGAGATTGAGAACTTCATGATCTGGTGTCGAGACAACAGCCTTTTTCTCAATGTCAGCAAGGCAGCGAAGTGGTATACATAAACTGGTTTGCATTGATGGCACTGAAGTAGAGATGGTTGAAAGCTTCAAATTCCTAGGAGTCAATATCACCAGCAACTTGTTCTGGCCAAGAAATCACACCAAAACCACTAATTTTTTAGAAGGCTTAGGAAGTTCGGCATGTCAAGAGAGAGTTTTATTGTCATATGTCCCAGATAGAACAATGAAATTCTTACTGGCTGCAGCACAACAGAACATGTAAACACAGTATGATATGATGAACGAGGGAGAGAAAATAAAAGTTCAGTGTGTATATATACACATACTCACAATATAAATATATATAATATATACACATACTCAAAAAACAAACAAAATAGTGCTATAATAATAATGTCTATTGTAGTTCAGTACCTATATGAGGTTGTAGTGTGTAATAGCCTGATGGCTGTAGGGAAGAAGCTGTTCCTGAACCTGGACGTTACAGTTTTCAGGCTCCTGTACCTTCTTCCCGATGGCAGCGGTGAGATGAGTGTGAGGCCAGGATGGTGTGGGTGGGTCTCTGATGGTGCTGGCTGCTTTTTTGTCCCCAACAACTCTCACCATCTGCAGATGCACCCATAGAAGCATTTTATCGGGATGCATCGCAGCATGGTTTGGGAACAGCTCCATCCAAGACCGCAAGAAATTGCAGAGGAATGGTGGACGCAGCCCAGACCGCCACACGAGCCAACCTCCCGTTCCATTCACTCATCTGCACCTCATGCTGCCTCGGCAGGGCCACCAGCATAATCAAGGATAAGTCGCACCCCGGCCACTCCCTCTTCTCTCCTCTCCCATCAGGCAAGAGGTATAAAAGTATGAAAACACACACCTTCTGTAATAAATAAAAACAGAAATTGTTGCAAATACACAGGATAGACAGTATCAAAGGAGACACCTTCATATTCTGGAACAGTTTCTTCCCAGCTGTCATCAGGCATCTGAACCATCCTACCAACAACTAGAAAGTAGTCCTGAGCTACTATCTACCTCATTGGAGACCCTTGGAGTATCTGTGATTGGACTTTACTTGACTTTATTTTGCACTAAATGTTATTTTTTTATCATGTATCTGTACACAGCTCGATTGTATTGCGTGTCCGCTGACTGGTTAGCACGCAACAATTGCTTTTCACTGTAGTTCGATGCACATGACAATAAACTAAATTAAACTAAACTAGTTTGGTTCAGGTCTGTTCCATATTTTTACAAGGAACGTTTTCCCAGTATGTTGACCTGTAATCACTATGTGTAACATTGAGAATGGATTTTAATACATTGTTCTTTCAGCCACTGTTTTTCATAGAAAGTTGTTATCTTGAATAAAGGATGGTGGTTAAAAGCTCTCTCACTGCTTAGGGTCTTACTGAGCATTAATATAGAAGACACAAGAAACAGCAGATGGTGGAATCTGGAGTGAAAGCCAAAGTGCTGGAAGAACTCAGTGGATCAGGCAACATTTGTGAAGAGAATGGACAGGTGAAGTTTAGGATCAGGGGGCCCTCCTTCATACTAAGAACCTGCAGATGTTCCAAGAACACACCAAAACAAATGACTACATGCTACTGGTTTCTACGTGCACAGTCAACGTTGGTGAGAAATAAAAACAGAAATTGTTGCAAATACACAGGATAGACAGCATCAAAGGAGAGAAATATAGAAACATAGAAAATAGGAGCAGGGGTAGGCCATTTGGCCCTTCAATACGATCATGACTGATCCGAAATCAGTTCCCGTTCCTGCTTTCTTCCATATCACTTGATTCCCTTAGCCCAAAGAGCTATATCCAATTCTCTCTTGAATACATCCAATAATGAATTGGCCCCCACTGCCTTTGTGGCAGAGAGTGAAGTACATTGAAACATAGAAACATAGAAAATAGGTGCAGGAGTAGGCCATTCGGCCCTTCGAGCCTGCACCGCCATTCAATATGATCATGGCTGATCATCCAACTCAGAACAAAACATTGCAACTTGAAACACGCTTGGTTTTCTAGCTTTTCTTAGTTCTCATGAAGGTCGTGGACATGAAACACTATATGATGGCGAATAGAATTTGTTGCTGAGATCAGGCATTCTCATTTGTGCATTTCTCTGACAACTCATATAAAAGAAATCCAATGCATGTACGCCCCCTATTGACAATATTTTTAAATCACAAGTAGAGGGTGGTGCAGGTCGTAGGATGTCTCATATATATATATATATATATACGTACGTACACACACAATATTAGAAAAATATCTGGATGAGAAAAGCAACAGATCAGAGAGGAAGGATACTATTCGCTAGATCGGAGAGTCAAAGAAAGAGAAGTAAAGAAATATTGACAAGCCTACTAAAATTAATTCCCTTATGGGCCTGTCGGTGACTGCCGGCGACTGTCATGGTCGTAGCAGGTCGCCGAAAAACCAGCGACTGGACCCCCCTATGGCAATGTCTACGACAATGTCTACAACAACCTACCACTTAGTCGACGGCAAGCTACCGACAACCGGCGATCCATTAGGACGTCCATCTACGACCACTCCTACGACAGCCTACGTCCACCCGCGACAAGCTACCACCATGTCAGCGACAAATGAAGACATTTCAGTCGCCGGTTGACGTAGGTAGTCGCCAATGGAATTCACCAAAGTCAGCACCGGCGACAACCTACGTCACCTGGCGACCACCTACGACAGCACCTACGTCAGGAAAAGTCAAGCTACGCTCATTGGCGTCAACCCACTGTCGCCGACTGTCGCCGAAAATTTTTGAACATGATGAAATTCCAGCGGTGAACAGAAAGATGCTATGACTCTTTGGGCGACTGAGGAGATTACTCATGGCCATACAGGCGTCACCCCGGCAACCATGTAGTCGCCAAATAAATTGCCTAAGTGGGACAGGCCCTTTACAGATGAAATCAAGAGTATGATTCTACACAGAATGCTCTGAGGAAAAATATAAGAAGGGATACATTGCTGGTGGAATGTTGATTCTGGATCAATATTGAGATGCTGTAGGCAAGAAATGCAGCTTTAAAGAGGGAAAAAAAAACAACAGAAAGGAGATTAATTCTTCAACTGAAGCTTCAGCTGAAGGTAATTACTGCTTAGTTGAAACAGATGATAACATTTTCTCACCCCAGCTGCATCTAGTAGATCAGGAGAGGAAAGGAAGTCAGACTGATAAAGAAAACAAAACATGAAAGAAACCAGGAGACATGGACATTTCTGGAAGCAGTTCAAAAATAATACGGTGAGGGGAATGTGAAATTCCAACGTAGGTGGTAAGATGTGTAGTTTTTCATTTTGACTTTTGTCTTTTAACTGGAGTGCCTTTCTGTAGTTCTAAGCTATATGGAGTTTATAATCTGAATCTGTGGGATAAAGTATTTATTTTACTCTTCAAAGTAAAAGCTCTGTAGGGGATTCTGTTTTAAAAATGTTTTGAACAGATTCTTTGTAGAAAAGTCATTCGAATGGTACCCCCAAAGGGCAAAATTAAAGTTGAGATCACTAACTTAGGCAGTGGTTATTCATTAAACCAAAGACTTCTGTTTGATTGGTTGAATTGAAGATTTAGTTCGGCATTTTGAAATTCATCATTAAGTATTTCACTCTGCAGGTTATGAATACAATATGAAATAAAGATAATCAAGGAACCTAATGAACAATATTGATTTATCTGATGAGTTTCAAAACTATGCTTGTCGTCATAATTCCTGACCCAGAGACTGATGTCAGTATGGATAGATGACAAAGTATCGTGATAATTCTCAATATTGGTGCCCCGCAAGGTTGCGTTATCAGCCCCTTGCAATACTTCATAAACACCCATGCTTGATGGAACTCCTCCATTTATAACTTTTGTAGAAAGGAACTGCAGGTGCTGGTTTACACTGTCGATAGACGCAAAATGCTGGAGTAACTCAGCAGGACAGGCAGCATCTCTGGAGAGGAATGGGTGACATTTCGGGTCGACACCCTTCATCAGAGCCGAAACATCACCCATTCCTTCTGTCCAGAGCTGCTGCCTGTCCACTGAGTTACTCCAGCATTTTGTGTCTATCCATTTGATTGGTTGAATTGAAGATTTAGTTCGGCATTTTGAAATTCATCATTAAGTATTTCACTCTGCAGGTTATGAATACAATATGAAATAAAGATAATTGCAGATGACACCACTGTAGGGGGCTGGATCTTGAACGAGGACAAGTTGAAGCACAGGGAAGAGATAGTGAGCTTAGTGACATGGTGTCAAAGCACCTCTCCTTCAATGTCAGCAAAACAAAGGGGTTAGTCGTCAACTTCAGGAAGCAGGGAGGAAAATGTCTCCCAGACTGCATCAATGGTGGTGAAGTAGAAATGGTCAGGAGCTCGAGTTCTGAGATGTAAATAACATCAACAATTTGTCCTGGTCCAACCACATTGACATTAGGGACAAGAAAGCACACCAACTCCTCTACTTCCTTAGAAGGCTGTGGAAATTTGGAATGTCTCTAATGACTCAAAGAAAACATCCCATCAGGATGCATCACAGTTTGATACGTCAACTGCTTTGTCCAAGACCACACGAAATTCCAGATGAAGTCCAGTCCATCATGTAACTCAGCAGGACAGGCAGCATCTCTGGAGAGAAATAATGGGTGGCGTTTCAGGTCCAGACCCCGGATTGAGTCTGAAGAAGGGTCTCGGCCCGAAACATCAACCGTTCCTTTGCCCTAGAGATGCTGCCTGTCCCGCTGAATGACGCCAGCATTGTGTCTAACTTTAGTACACAAAACAAATATGTTTCAGTACACATGACCATAATAATAAAATAACCAATACCTAATCATGAGTTGGACAATGCAAGAAACATGTGCATCTGTGGAGAGGTAAATACTTCAGGTTAATAACCATTTGTGAAAACAAATGTCAGTTCTTATTTAAAATTCCAATATTTGTGATATTTTGTGGGGTTTTTTTCATTAAAGTTAGCAAAATATCATGTATAAACATAAAGTGTAAACTCCCTATTATTTGTCTCATTAATCTAAAATAAACAGATCTATTGGAATTGAAGAAGAAAACATGATTTTTTTTGGGGAGAAAACTGCTATGAAGAAGGTGCCAGAAAGAAGAACCCTGAACAGAGTTATCTGGTGCAGAGAAATAAGCATTTTAATTTGTGATCAATTTAAGCACTTTTGGCATTGTTTGCAAAAACTTGCAAGACAGAATATTGTTCCTGATAGGACACAAAGTACTGGAGAAACTCAGCTGGTCAAGCAGCATCCCTGAAGAACATGGATAGACAATGTGTTGGGTCGGAGCCCTTCTTCAGACCGGTGGTGGCAATGGGGAAAGAAAGCTGAAAGAGACCAGAGCTGAAAGGGCAAAGCGTGACATATCTTGTAGATGAACAGAGGCGAGAGAGGTTTTTGAAAGGCTGATGATTGGACAAAGTCCAATACATCCATTGGCAGTTCCTTTTTTTCTACATTTTTACTGCACACGATGTTGTTTTGTTGTGAAGCCATTGGATTAAAGATCCAACAGTTTAACAGAAACCCATCAACCAGCCAGAAATAAAGTACGGGTGACACCTGCATCACAGAGGGTGTTCCATTCCCAGAAATTGCCCACTTCATGATTTCCGATGAAGTGAAGCCACATCATCTGCGCATGCATCAAGAACCGCGAGCTAAGAATAAAATAAAAGTTGACACAAATTCCGTGAGAACTAATATCTGTTCCATATCGCAGATATTTTAGCAGTCATTTGTGAATTAGTTTAGAGATTTAGCGATCCCCGCTCATTAACACTATCTACACCCATTGGGGACAATTTTTACATTTACTAAGCCAATTAACCTACAAACCTGTTCATCTTTGGAATGTGGGAGTACAGACAGCACCCGTGATCGGGATCGAACCTGGGTCTCCGGCGCTGCATTCGCTGTAAGGCAGCAACTCTACCACTGCGCCACTGTGACTGTTGTAAGTGTGAATTCTGTAAGTGTGAATTTCCAGAACTACTAGAGCTGCTGAAATGCTGGTGTCTGCTGCACTATGTAATCCATGTGGTAACCATTATGTCAGATAAATGGAAGCTCCACTTTGGCTTCAAGTAGGTCAAAAGATCCAGATTTGTTACTTTCTAGCCGTAATGATTGAAGAATTCACAACCTGTCCGAGGCCAAGTAAATTGCTCTGAAAGGATGTTGGCAAATTCTATTGCTTATATAACACTTTTAACCTTGGCCTTTACAAACAAGCTGAACACAATTCAATCTATTGTGACTGCACAGCTAGGCCAACCTAGTGGAAAGAGTAGTTAGAAATGGAGGAAGCCCTAAAAGGTTTTTTTTAAACCTGTCACTGCCTATTGCATATTGGGAGGGAAATATTGGGTTATATAGATAAGACTCGTTAGCTTAAAACCTCTTAAACTGCACAGTGCCAAAATCAAGTTTAGTTGTTGGAAGTTGGTCCTTTTTCTGATGGTTTTTTTAGTTCATGTACATCAGACAAAGCATTTAAAAGTTGTTCAATAGTGATCAAAATATTTGGTGGTATTCCCATAAAAAAGAGAGAAAATAAAATGAAAAAGTAATCAATAAAGAGTTTTCTCATTGCCTCGTTAGTCCTTCTGCTAATTACTTTAAATCTATGTCCCCTTATTTGTTTTACTCATGTGCTAAGGGAATGGGTTTCTTCTGCTTACTCTATCTTGGCTCCTTTGTTATTTTTTACAATTAAGTAAGTTACCTGCTGGCCTATTTTGTTCCCATAAAATAATACCATCTTTCCTCAGTTACAAATCTTGTAATCTCTTCTGCACCTTCTCCAGTGTACTCCATCTTACAATAAACATGGTGATCAGAACTGTACACAGTACTCAAGCTGTCGCCAAACCAGTGTTGTACCTCTCTGTGCTCATATTAGCGATGTTACACGACTTACCTTCAGCGGCGCTGCAGTTCTGCCACTGGCCATGTGTGCGACTTTGGCGCCTTTGAGGGAGGGGGGGCGGGATTAAAACCCAGGTTTTGTACTGCTTGTCGGAGGAGGATCTCCTCGGGCTGCTAGCTGCTGAAGAAAAATCGATCGGACCTCCGTTCCCGTTTTTGTTTTTTTGTTTTTTAAATCGCTAGACAATTTAATAATTGGATTAAAATAAAAAGCGACTCCTAACGCCCTCAACGCCTACAACGTGACGGATCACAAGAACGGGACAAAACAAAGGGTAAATCATATATTTTACATATAATCTTGCTTCTTGGGATGGCTTTAATCGAATTTTACATTGCGAAAATGTTATTTGGGCCCCATACGATTCGGCAGTGTTTTTCCTGCCGATATGGGGTTCAAATTCCCGCAAATGCAACATTCCAATCGATCGCGTTCCAGAAACACCCACTCGCAAGATAATTAAAATGCTCTTTTTTTTGGACAATCATGTCATAAGAGCATCTAAATCGTCTATATTTTGTCATTGTCTATCCATAGTCAATATTTTTATACTAAATATACACAGTTTTAGCCACATGTATTGTGCAAAAAATAATAATTTTGATTATATTGAGTGGATGTTTCTAGATTAATTTATGGGAATTAAACATTAAATTCCTTCCATCTGGCATATAAATTCATGACAGCGATATTTAAAAATCATGTTATATTGCAAATACCATCTTTCATCCGGGAAGTAGAGAAACGGAGGACTAACCCCTCGCCTCTCAACTCATGCCCACTGAACGCAGCTAGGGACTGGGAAATGCGTGTTGACCTAGGCCAGAGGCTTTCGTTCCCAGTTGAAATCGCAGTTACCAACCTGCGACCAGACCTCGTTCTCTGTCGCAGGTTGGTCCAACTCCTGTCGCCGTGTTTTCATCATTGAGCTGACGGTCCCATGGGAGGAGGCTGTGGACGAGGCTTATGAAAGGAAAAAGCTTTGGTATTCAAACCTTGCAGCAGAGGCAGAGGAGAGAGGTTGGAGGGTAAGGTTGTGTCCAGTGGAGGTGGGGTGCAGGGGCTTTGTAGCCAGTTCCACCACAAGGCTCCTGAGGGAAGTAGGAGTCAAAGGGCAGGCACAAAGGAGGGCAATAAAAGAACTTGCCAATGCCGCCGAACGGAGCAGTCACTGGCTGTGGCTGAAGAGGAAAGATGCTGTCTGGGCTGCCACGTGACCATCTAGAGGCTAACAATGAGACACACACCCAGGTCTGATCAACCTGTGGTGGGCCTGCCTCGACTGAGGGCATCTTGTGATAAAAGGCCGAAACACCCAGTGATGTTGAGGTACACAACTGAAGATGTGCCTGATTGTTAGCAAAATTCACCTAGTGGTCATACCCAAGAATGTCAATTGTTGTGAAATCTTAGGGATTGTAACATCCAGTCCTAATAATCGATAATCAATATGTGAATTCTTGTGTGAATGGGATTAGTTTGTTATTTGGATACTTAGGCTATTTTTTTTTAAATTATCCTTTTCTTAAGAAATGGAATCTACAGGACTTTCTTAATGGGAAAGTAGTGGGCAGAATGGCATGTCATGTGTGGTTTCAAGAGCAAAAACTTGTAGTTAACAATGCCAAAATTGAAAAGTTGAGGAAAAACAAGGTGTACAGAGTTGCTTATTGGTTACAATCTGAGGAGTATGATGATGCTACTGAGTATGATATGCCAATGTACCAGCTAGCAACCAATCTTCTCCATAAAGACTTGGTCTATTGCTAGAAATTGTAATTTATTTACCTATCTGTTATGGACTTCCAGCATATAATACAATAATATCGGTGGAGGCAGGTTCTCTGGATGCTTTCAAGAGAGAGCTGGATAGGGATCTTAAAGATAGCAGAGTCAGGGGATATGGGGAGAAGTCAGGAACGGGGTACTGATTGGGGATGATCAGCCATGATCACATTGAATAGCAGTGCTGGCTCGAAGGGCAGAATAGCCTACTCCTGCACCTATTGTCTAATATTAAAATTCTGATCTTGAGAATATCACATTTTTGAATTTTCAAGGCAGTCTGGGTGTTTATTACTATTTCCGTCACAACGGTCAATTTTGTAATTAGCTACAATTAGGTCATTAATTAATTATATGCTTTAATTTCAGGTCATTCAAGTAAGATGTTTTATATTTGGTTCAGAATGCTTTAATCTTTTATAACTGAAAATTTCATTCAGTTCTCTTAATTTTTAAGAAAGTTATGGGATTTTGACTGTCCTCGATCACAGCTTTTGTGTTGTCAATGGAAAAGCAATAGTGAACAAGATGCTAATTTCCGAGTATGAAAATGGCCATAACTTTTTTAATACTGAAGATATGAAAGTGAATTAGATGTCAAATTAAACTTTTTATGCTTTATCTGATGGGATAAATTGCAGACTTGATTTTTTAAATCTCAAAATGTTGTAACATTGCTACATATTCCAATGCCCTTGCTAACTGAAGAAAGCATCCCATATGCCATTTTAGCCACCTTAATTACCAGTCCTGTTATTTTTACTGTTCTGCTGACATTCACCATAAGGTGCTTCTGTTCCTTCCCACCACTTTTTGTAAATTCCTTTGCTTTCTTGGAATTCCCAATGCAGTAATGGATTTTATAAAAGCCAACACTGAAAATGGGTTAAACACTTCCCAGATGCTACTACACACCTACACACTAATGGTAATTTACAGTGGCTGATTAATCAACCAACCCTGCACCTTGAGGAAACTCCAGGGTTGTGTTATAAGGCAGCAGCCTTGTTACCTGTGCCACATATGTATGTAAAGAAGAAAAAAAACAGACATGCTTTCTTCAAACAGTACATTGAAATAGCTAATGATTAAGAGAATGACAGTTAGTCATAGAGTCAAGAGACAAGAGTCAAGAGTGTTTTATTGTCATATGTCCCAGATAGAACAATGAAATTCTCACTTGCTGCACCACAACAGAATACGCAAACATAGTACGATATGGTTTTTTATTGTACCGCTGCTGGCAAGTTCATTTCACTGCACTTTTATTGTGCACATGACAAATAAATCTGACTTGACTTGACTTGACATAGTCCACACCCAGACATTCAAGTTGCCGAACCAGACAATGATGCAACCAGTCAATATGCTCTCTACTGTGCACCTGCAGAAGTTCAAGAGAATCCTCTTTGACATACGGAATCTCCGTAATCTTCTCGGGAAGTATCTAGCATAGAAACATAGAAACATAGAAATTAGGTGCAGGAGTAGGCCATTCAGCCCTTCGAGCCTGCACCGCCATTCAATATGATCATGGCTGATCATCCAACTCAGTATCCCGTACCTGCCTTCTCTCCATACCCTCTGATCCCCTTAGCCACAAGGGCCACATCCAACTCACTCTTAAATATAGCCAATGAACTGGCCTCAACTACCCTCTGTGGCAGAGAGTTCCAGAGACTCACCACTCTCTGTGTGAAGAAAGTCTTTCTCATCTCGGTCTTAAAGGATTTCCCCCTTATCCTTAAGCTGTGACCCCTTGTCCTGGACTTTCCCCAACATCGGGAACAATCTTCCTGCATCTAGCCTGTCCAACCCCTTAAGAATTTTGTAAGTTTCTATAAGATCCCCTCTTAATCTCCTAAATTCCAGAGAGTATAACCGAGTCTATCCAGTCTTTCTTCATAAGACAGTCCTGACATCCCAGGAATCAGTCTGGTGAACCTTCTCTGCACTCCCTCTATGGCAATAATGTCCTTCTCAGATTTGGAGACCAAAACTGCACGCAATACTCCAGGTGTGGTCTCACCCAGACCCTGTACAACTGAAGTAGAACCTCCTGCTCCTGTACTCAAAATCCTTTTGCTATGAAAGCTAACATACCATTCGCTTTTTTCACTGCCTGCTGCACACCTGCATGCCTACTTTCAATGACTGGTGTACCATGACACCCAGGTCTCGCTGCATCTCCCTTTTCCCAATCGGCCACCATTTAAATAATAGTCGCTTCCTGTTTTTGCCACCAAGTGGATAACCTCACATTTATCCACATTATACTGCATCTGCCAAACATTTGCCCACTCACCCAGCCTATCCAAGTCACCTGCAGTCTCCTAGCATCCTCCTCACAGCGAACACTGCCCCCCAGCTTAGTGTCATCCGCAAACTTGGAGATATTGCCTTCAATTCCCTCATCCAGATCATTAATATATATTGTAAATAGCTGGGGTCCCAGCACTGAGCCTGCGGTACCCCACTAGTTACTGCCTGCATTGTGAAAAGGACCGTTTACTCCTACTCTTTGCTTCCTGTTTGCCAGCCAGTTCTCTATCCACATCAATACTGAACCCCTAATACCGTATGCTTTAAGTTTGTATACTAATCTCTTATGTGGGACCTTGTCGAAAGCCTTCTGGAAGTCCAGATATACCACATCCACTGGTTCTCCCTTATCCACGCTACTAGTTACATCCTCGAAAAATTCACAAGATTCGTCAGACATGATTTACCTTTTGTAAATCCATGCTGACTTTGTCCAATGATTTCACCACTTTCCAAATGTGCTGCTATCCATCTTTAATAACTGACTCTAGCAGTTTCCCCATTACCGATGTTAGGACTAACTGGTCTGTAATTCCCCGTTTTCTCTCTCCCTCCCTTCTTAAAAAGAGGGGTTACATTTGCTACCCGCCAATCCTCAGGAACTACTCAGAATCTAAAGAGTTTGAAAGATTATCACTAATGCATCCACTATTTCCTGAGCTACTTCCTTAAGTACTCTGGGGATGCAGCCTATCTGGCCCTGGGGATTTATCGGCCTTTAATCTATTCAATTTACCCAACACCACTTCCCGACTGACCTGGATTTCACTCAATTCCTCCTTTGACCACAGTCCCCTGCTATTTCAGGCAGATTATTTATGTCTTCCTTAGTGAAGACGGAACCAAGGTAGTTATTCAATTGGTCCGCCATATCCTTGTTCCCCATGATCAACTCGCCTGTTTTCTGACTGCAAGGGACCTACATTTGTTTTAACTAACCTCTTTCTCTTCACATATCTATAAAAACTTTTGCAGTCAGTTTTTATGTTCCCTGCCAGTTTTCTTTTCATAATCTATTTTTCCTTTCCTAATTAAGCCTTTGTCCTCCTCTGCTGTCTCTGAATTTCTCCCAGTCCTCTGGTATGCTGCTTTTTCTGGCTACTTTGTACGCATCATCCTTTGCTTTGATACTATCCCTGATTTCCCTTGTTATCCACGGATGCACTACCTTCCCCGATTTATTCTTTTGCCAAACTGGATGAACAATTTTTGTAGTTCATCCATGCAGTCTTTAAATGTCTTCCATTGTTATATCCACCGTCAACCCTTTTAGAATTAATTGCCAGTCAATCTTGGCCAATTCACGTCTCATACCCTCAAAGTTACCTTTCTTTAAGTTCAGAACCATTGTTTTCTGAATTAACAATGTCACTCTCCATCCTAATGAAGAACTCAACCATATTATGGTCACTCTTGCCCAAGGGGGCACGTACAACAAGACGGCTAATTACCCCTTCCTCATTACTCAAAACCCAGTCTAAAATAGCCTGCTCTCTCGTGGTTCCTCTACATGTTGATTTAGATAACTATCCCGCATACATTCCAAAAAATCCTCTTCCTCAGCACCCCTGCCAATTTGATTAACCAATCTATATGTAGATTGAAGTCACCATTATAACTGTTTTGCCTTGTCGCACGCATTTCTAATTTCCCGTTTGATACCATCCCCAACTTCTCTGCTACTGTTAGGTGGCCTGTACACAACACCCACCAGCGTTTTCTGCCCTTAGTGTTTTGTAGCTCTACCCATACCGATTCCACATCCTCAAGCTAATGTCCTTCCTTTCCATTGCTTTAATCTCCTCTCTAACCAGCAACGCTACCCCACCTCCTTTTCCTTTCTCTCTATCCCTCCTGAATATTGAATATCCCTGGATATTCAGCTCCCAGCCTACGTCACCCTGGAGCCATGTCTCCGTGATCCCAACTATATCATAATCATTAATATCTATCTGCACGTTCAACTCGTCCACCTTATTACGAATACTCCTTGCATTGAGAACACAAAGCCTTCAGGTTGTCTTTACAAACGCATTTACCCCTTATACAATTTTGCTGAAAAGTGGCCCTTTTTGATTTTTGCCCTGGTTTTGTCTGCCTGCCACTTTTACCTTTCACCTTGCTACCTAATGCTTCTACCCTCATTTTACACCCTCCTGCCTCTCTGCTCTTGTACCCATCCCCCTGCCACATTAGTTTAAATCCTCCCCGACAGCAACTAGCAAACACTCCCCCAAGAACATTGGTTCCATTCCATTCCAGATGCAAACCGTCCTGTTTGTACGGTCCCACCTCCCCAGAAACTGGTCCCAGTGCCCTAAAAATTTGAATCCCTCCCGCTTGCACCACTTTTCAAGCCACGTATTCATTTGCATTATCCTCCTATTTCTACTCTGACTGGCCCGTGGTACTGGTAGTAATCCGGAGATTACTACTTTGAGGTCCTACTTTTAAGTTTATCTCCTAGCTCCCTAAATTCACCTTGTAGGACCTCATCCCTTTTTTTACCTATATCGTTGGTGCCAACGTGCACCACGACAACTGGCTGTTCACCCTCCCCCTCCAGAATGTTCTGCAGCCGTTCAGTGACATCCCCGACCTTTGCACCAGGGAGGCAACATACCATCCTGGAGTCTCGTTTGCGGCCGCAGAAACGCCTATCTATTCCCCTGACAATTGAATCCCCTATTACTATTGCCCTTCCCCTCTTTTTTCCCCCCTCATGTGCTGCAGAGCCACCCATGGTGCCATGAAACCTGGCTGCTGCTGCATTCCCCTGATGAGCCATCTCCCTCAACAGTATCCAAAATGGTATACCTGTTTAGGAGGGAGATGACCGCAGGGGACTCCTGCACTACCTGCCTACTGCTTTGCTGGCTATTGGCCACCCGTTCCCTTCTTGTCCTCCTACCTTTTGCCTGCGGTGTGACCAACTCACTGTACGTTGCTATCCACGACTTTCTCCGCATCGTGGATGCTCCAGTATGAATCCAGCCGCAGTTCCAATCGTTCAATGCGGTCTGCCAGGAGCTGCAGCTGGACACACTTCCTGCAAACGTAGTCACCAGGGACACGACCATCTCCCTGATCTCCCACATGTTGCAGGCTGAAACAAACCACGGGGCCAATCTCTACTGCCATACCTTACTCCCAAATTACTAAAAAAAACACAAAAACTTATCCTTTAAACTTTACTACTAAATACTGAATCCCTAACTCCCAGAATCCCTCACTCCCAGAAGGCAGAAATGTAAAATAGTAAACCCGGGGGTTGCACCCAATCAGCTGCTTCTCGGGTCCTCTTCACCAATCAGCGGCTTCCTCAAAAAAAAACCCACTTCTCCAAATGGAACGTTATGGATTTCGGTAAAAACAAGCCCCGCGCTGGATTTTTATCCTTACCGGTCGGGTGTCGCTCCTCCCCCTCCTCCTCTTCTTCCAACGGCTCCTGTGGGCCTCTGAAAAAAACAAGCCCCGCGCTCGATTTTATAGCTTACCGGTCGGGTGTCGCTCCTCCCCCTCCTTCACTTCCTCCAACGGCTCCTGTGGGCCTCTGAAAAAACAAGCCCCGCGCTCGATTTTTTAAACCTTACCGGTCGGGTGTCGCTCCTCCCCCTCTTCACTTCCTCCAACGGCTCCTGTGGGCCTCTGAAAAAAACAAGCCCCGCGCTCGATTTTTTAACCTTACCGGTCGGGTGTCGCTCCTCCCCCTCCTTCACTTCCTCCAACGGCTCCTGTGGGCCTCTGAAAAAACAAGCCCCGCGCTCGATTTTTAACCTTACCGGTCGGGTGTCGCTCCTCCCTCCTTCACTTCCAACGGCTCCTGTGGGCCTCTGAAAAAACAAGCCCCGCGCTCGATTTTTAACCTTACCGGTCGGGTGTCGCTCCTCCCCCTCCTTCACTTCCTCCAACGGCTCCTGTGGGCCTCTGAAAAAAAACAAGCCCGCGCTCGATTTTTAACCTTACCGGTCGGGTGTCGCTCCTCCCCCTCCTTCACTTCCTCCAACGGCTCCTGTGGGCCTCTGAAAAAAACAAGCCCGCGCTCGATTTTTAACCTTACCGGTCGGGTGTCGCTCCTCCCCCTCCTTCACTTCCTCCAACGGCTCCTGTGGGCCTCTGAAAAAACAAGCCCCGCGCTCGATTTTTAACCTTACCGGTCGGGTGTCGCTCCTCCCCCTCCTTCACTTCCAACGGCTCCTGTGGGCCTCTGAAAAAACAAGCCCCGCGCTCGATTTTTAACCTTACCGGTCGGGTGTCGCTCCTCCCCCTCCTTCACTTCCTCCAACGGCTCCTGTGGGCCTCTCAATTCGCATCTAGCATGCGAACAAGCCCTGCAGTTGAACTTGTCCATGCCAACCAAGATGCCCCCACATTTGGCACATATCCCTCTAAACCTTAGATAATGTTGGTGCCTTACAACTCCGGTGAACCCTCTTAACTCATGTGCCTTCTATATGGAGTTTGCATGTTCACTCTTCAGGTGTCCCGTCCTCTCCCCCCCTTCCACCTTATCCCAAACACATATATGCCAAAGCTACTCTAAATAATCTCTTAGGAGAGGTTAATAGCCAAAAGAAGAAAAGTGAAAGGGTACTAATGGGTGCGGCAATAGGACAAATGGGAATGCTGGACTGAATGGCCTCCCTCTATGTTAAATGTAAGATTGAGATATTTATAGTAGATTCAATGATTTCTCCAAATGGCAGTGAACAATGCAAACACAGAACCAAACCAGTAGAACAGTACAGCACAGGATTAGGCCAGTCAGCCTGAAGCGTGTGCGGAATATGATGCCGTTACATCTCTTCTGCCTGCACATGATCCGTAGCCCTCCGTTCCTTGCAATATCTGTGTGCCTATCTAAAAGCTTCTTACAAGCCATGAAGAGGAAGTAAGGATCAGACTGTACATTGCTCTGGATAACATCATACCTTGCATTCTGTCGACCTTTGAAACACCTCCTTCGTTCAGTGCCTTCATGAGCCTGGAGGCACTGCACAGAGGAGCTAAACCTAATCCTCAGTCTGAATTATGATCAACGTCTGCATAGACTTGGGCTTTTCAGCCTGAACCAAAACCATTGGAATATCCCATGAAAAATTCCTTTTGCTGTGGATTATTGAGCTGGTTGCTATTTGATTGATAATGCTGCGGATTTAACAATTTATCTGGCAGTAAGAGGTAATCTATTTTCCAATCCTCCTCTACCTAACTTAAAATGTGGTCATAATATTTCTTCTCAGTATTACATCTATTATTACCACTCCATTATAATCTTCAATTACATATATACTTGCACTTCTATTTTTAGCTTAGCCGTACCACTTCTTTTCAGCAGAACGCCTTCCAGCTGCAGAATCATTTTTGTTCACGGGTTATACATTTTAGAGTTTTACTTTTCACATTTTAATAAGAGCGTGTAATTTTTGTTGTGCTCTGCATAGTTGGATCTATGGAACAGACATGTTCGAGACAGGCTTAGATCATGCAAATATAACAAGACAATGAGATTTTGTGAACTTGCCTTTTCTAAAAAAACGGATGAAATGAGTAGAAAAATACGGAAACGGTTTCCAGTAAAGCTGCGTATAATTCCTATTCAAAACAAAACACATTTTGTAATGAGAGTGATTAAGTAGCTAAAGTTACATGGCTCAATTTTTGACTTTGGTTCTCAAAAATTACAGCATGATCTTGATCTGCTGGGTCATAAGTGATAGGAGTAGAATTAGGCCATTCGGCCCATCAAGTCTGCTCTTCCACTCAACCATGGCTGATCTATCTCTCCCTCACAACCACATTCTCCTGCCTTCTCCCCACAACCTCTGACACCTGTTGTGCCGCAGCAAGTAAGAATGTCATTGTTCTCTCTGGGACATATGGCAATAAAACACTCTTGACTCCACTGACTTGGCTGCCACAGCCTTCTGTGGCAATGATTCCCACAAATTCACCACCCTCTGATGAAATAAAGTTCTCCTCATCTCCTTCCTAAAATGTCCTTTAATTCTGAACTCTGGGTAAGTGGGCTGAGGAATGGTTGGTGGAGTTCAATGCAGATAAGTGCTTTTACTGGAAATCGTTTCTGTATTTTTCTACTCATTTCATCAATTTGTTTTAGAAAAGGCAATTTCACAAAATCTCATTGTCTTGTTATATTTGCATGATCTAAGCCTGTCTCGAACATGTCTGTTCCATAGATCAAACTATGCAGAGCACAAAAAAAATTACAAGCTCTTATTAAAATGTGAAAAGTAAAACTCTAAAATGTATAACCCGTGAACAAAAATGTTTCTGCAGCTCGTTGCATTTTGCGTTGCATTTTGGGAAGTCACTGTGAAGGGACCACCATCACAGTGAATGGTGAGATCCTGGGAAGCATTGTAGAGTGGAGGGATCTATGCAGGTACTTAGTTTCCTGAAAATGGCATCACAGGTGGATAAGGTGGTGAAGAAGGCCATTGGTACTTTGGCCTTGATCGGTCACGGTATTGAGTTGGACTATTATGTTACAGTTGTACAAGACATTGGTGAGGTCTTAGAGTTTTTAGAGTTTCTGTCACCCTTCTACAGGAACGATGCAGATAAACTGGAAAGAGTGCAGAAAAGATTAAGAGGATCTTGCCAGGACTTGAGGGCCTGATCTATAGGGAGAGCTTGGGCAGATTAGGACTTTATTTAATGGAGAGTGGAAGGCAAAAGGGTGATCTTCTAGAGGCGTATAAGATCATGAGGGGAATAGAAAAGATGAATGCACAGTCTTTTACCCAGGGACTGGAATCAAGAAACATAGGACGTAGGTTTAAGGTGAGAGGGAAAAGACAATAGAAACCTGAGGGGCAATCTTTTTCACAGAGCGTGGTGCGTGTGGAACAAGCTGGCAGAGGTAGTTGAAGGTGCAGGTAACTGTTGTTATCGGGCAACTGATTAATCCTCCCACAACTAGAGAGCATTGCTGAACTATTTCCTACCTCCTTGATGACCCTCAGACTATCCTTGATTGGACTTTGCTGGCTTTACCTTGCATTAAACGTTATTCCCTTATCATGTATCTATACACTGTAAATGGATCGATTGTAAATCATGGATTGTCTTTCTGCTGACTGGTTAGCACACAACAAAAAGCTTTTCACTTACCTCGGTACACGTGACAATAAACTAAACTGAACTGGGGCTTCGGTCAGCATCGGCAAGATTGAACTAAGGGCCTGTTTCTCTGTTGTATGACCATGATTAAGTAATGAATATTCCAGAAGGGTGGGAGGAATTCAGAGGGTCAGGCAGCATCTCTGGAGAACATGGATAGGTGACGTTTTATGGATAGGAACAGATTGTTTTGGGGGAGGAAACAAAAGATGGTGAGAAGGGGCCAAAACCAGGATTGTTATTTTAAATGTGTGCAAAACACTGATTGGGCTGTAATTATTTGAATATTGCATCCAATTCTGTTCACTAAGACATCCTCAACACTGGTGCATGGCAGGGATGCATCCTCAGCCCCTTGCCCTACTCTTTGTACTCTCTTGACAGTGCAGCCAAATTCCAATCTAACTCAATTTTAAAGTTTGCAGACAACACCTTTGTCGTGGGACAGATTGTGGCTGGTCAAGAAAATAGACAATAGGTACAGGAGTAAGCCATTTGGCCCTTCGAGCCAGCACCGCCATTTAATGTGATCATGGCTGATCATCCCCAATCAGTACCCCGTTCCTGCCTTCTCCCCATATCCCCTGCGTTATCTTTAAGACCCTATCTAATTCTCTCTTGAAAGTATCCAGAGAACCGGCCTCCACCGCCCTCTGAGGCAGAGAATTCCACAGACTCACAACTCTCTGTGAGAAAAGGTGTTTCCTCGTCTCTGTTCTAAATGGCTTACCCCTTATTCTTAAACTGTGGCCCCAGGTTCTGGACTCCCCCAACATCGGGAACATGTTTCCTGCCTCTAGCGTGTCCAAACCCTTATCAATCTTATATGTTTCAATAAGAGCCCCCCCTCATCCTTCTAAACTCCAGAGTGTACAAGCCCAGCTGCTCCATTCTTTCAGCATATGACAGTCCCGCCATCCTGTGAATGAATTAACCATGTAAACCTATGCTGCACTCCCTCAATAGCAAGAATGTCCTTCCTCAAATTAGGGGACCAAAACTGCACACAATACTCCAGGTGTGGTCTCACTAGGGCCCTTGTACAACTGACAGTTTCATTTTGTTTGCTCCAGGCATCTCTTATACTTCTCCTGTTACTAACGTGAACAAATAAAATACTGTGAATGACAACCAACCAACTGAGAACATGGGAGTCATAGAATTATAGTCATACAGCACGAAAACAGGCCCTTCAGCCCAACTTGCCCATGCTGACCAAGATGCCCCTTCTATACTAGTCCCACCATATCCCTCTAAGTCTTTCCTATCCATGTACCTGTCAAAGTTCTGGAGTTTCATTTGACTTTCACAATTTTGTAAAACATCGAGATTAAAATAGATGGAGTGTCCATGATCAATATATTGATGTTTTTGTGAGAGGGCTTGATGCATTAACTGAGCTTTTCTTTTAACGCTGTGTAATGCACAGTACTTGGTTCAGCAGCTGAATTCACAGAACGCTCCCGCTGTCACATATCCACTTATGTATTCCTAATATCAGTTTTGTGAATTGCTCTGTTTTGTTTTTTTAGCTTTCAATGTTTTCCTTCCCTTTGGTTCTCTCCCTCCCCAAAGATGTTAGGTTATTGGGGTTGTGTAATCCCATTGAGTATGGACTTTTTGTAACTGCTGTCTGCAGTCTGAGTATACCAAGCTATCGGCCTCACAGCAGGGTCCAGCCTTGTTTTACCCTTGTGTCCCCACATCAATGTCTGCAGCGTGGGATAATGCATGAGGGTCAAAAGTAACAAGTAAAATTGTTTTGCAATCTCCTGCTGAGGAATTGTGACTAATATTAGTACTCATGCAGTTACACCAAGTGAAGTTAGCTACCTTAGCTCGGATTAGAATAGGAACCAACATATTGGTTGTCATTGTGGGACCATTACATATTGAAGCTTAATGTATTTCTAATTAAAATCAAAATTACAACCTAACAATGATTTGTTGCAAAAGTAATAAAGAAAATGTGTTGCACTTTAATTGGAAAGTAGATAAAAACAGCAGCAATTGAATGGAACAACAATGCCCTCTGGTGACAGTTTGATTTTATTTTCCCCATCAACAAATGAGTGATTCTTTCTGATCATGAAATAACTGAAGACGATGAGGGCCAATTTGACCCACCTTATTCCCTTTGTCTTGAAAATCTTGACATCTGTTGCGACTTCAAGTTAGTTCGACAGTTAACAAAGGAGGGAGAGAGAAAATGGGGAATTATAGACCAGTTATAGCCTTACATCCATAGTGGGGAAGATGCTTGTCAATTATTAAAGATGTTATTGCACCGCATTTGGAGAGCAATGACAGGATCGGTCAAAGTCAGCATGGATTTATGAAGGGGAAATCATGCTTGACTAATCTTCTGGAATTTTATGAGGATGTATCAAGTAGAATGGATAAGGGAGAGACAATGGATGTGGTGTATCTGGACTTTCAAAAAGCCTTTGACAAGGTCCCACACATGAGATTTGTGTGCAAAATTAGAGCACATGGTATTGGGGATAGGGTATTGACATGGATAGAGAACTGGTTGGCAGACAAAAATCAAAGAGGAATTAACGGGTCCTTTTCAGAATGGCAGGCAGTTAACAGTGGGGTGCCACAAGTCTCGGTGCTGGGACCCGTTATTTACTATATATACTAGACTATGTGCGACCCATTGGGCCCCAGCATCACACGGGAGGGCTGGTTACCCAACACAATATTCCACCTCTCCACCAATTCCAATATTGCTGGCCAGTGGAGGGGGGGGGGGCATTCTCTTGCACTAGTATGGGTGTTGTGGGCCAAAGGGACTGGTTTCCAGAGGGCTAGTATGGACAATGTGGGTCGAATGGATACTTGGGCTGGCAGCTCAGTCACTGAGGCCAGGCAGTACAGACACTCAGACCTGGCAGGCTGGCAGCTGAGAAACTGCCAGAAATTCTGCCCAAAACAGGTGACAGACTCTGTGAGAAAGAAGGGGGAGAGGGTGGACTGAATAGATTATTGGGCTGGCAGTTCAGTCACTTACGGCTGGTGGGCTGGCAGTTCACTTACTCACGGCTCGTGGGCTGGCAGTTCAGTCACTGACGGCTGATGGGCTGGCAGTGCAGTCACTGACAGCTGGTGGGCTGGCAGTGCAGTCACTCACGCCTGGTACGCTGGCAGTTCACTCAGTTACCCCTGCTCCCTTCACCCTCCCACTATGCCCCTTGCCATTCCCCTCCCCCCCCACCATTCAGTCCATCTCCCCACAACCTCCCCCAATGCACTCTTAGTGGCTCTCCCACAGAGCATCCATTCCTGCCCATTAGGTTTCCATTGTGATGAAGAACACGCAGGCATGAAAAGTAGAACAAGGATTTATTAAAGTTTAAAATGTGAATGACTCAAAATATAAGAACAATTTAAATGTCAAAGATGAGAATTATTAAGTTCTTTCTTGTTGTGTCTCTTGTTGCTGCTCGCTGCGTCTTCATGTCTCCTAATGTCATCTGAAATTACAGAAAATATCATTTGGGATTAACTAATAAGAAACAAATGATTATGACTACATGCCTGCAGAATGGATGATGTATCACTTAAGTGCAATTGTTTTCAGTTATGTGGAGAGACCTGTATATTGAAGATTCATTTTGCCTCTAATATGTCAATTTACCTTAAATGTAGAAGAGCTTATTAAAATCTTCTTACAAAGACCATTAAGTATTTTCTTTCTATCCTCTTTGGACCTTGGAGAGAGGGGGAGAGGGAAACGATGGCACGTTATAGCGCGCAGCCGACCCATTCCGACCGCCACCGCCGAACCCCCCGCCCCACCATTGCACCCAAAGAATATAGAGCGGAGTTCTATAATCTTTGATTGCACCCTTCTTCACAGCGGGCTTGTGATCTTTGTTTGTGATGTCTCAACAATTTGAGGGACATAACCGGTAACAGCCGCCGCGTTCCCGGACTGAATCTGAGCTCGAAAAATCTCCTGGTGGGCCTAATGTGTCTCGTGGGCCATATTTTGGAGACCCCTCCCTTACAAGAACAAAACCATAAATGTACAGAAATGTTAAAATTGATAACTTTATTATTGTGGTAAGTAAAGATTTATTAAAAATAATTCTAATAACTTTCTAATGTACCGACAAATCTAGGTTCCTAATGAGTGTTGATAGGGGAACAGAAAATAGCATTTTCAGGACTGAATAATATCGACAGAAAACAATAATATTTCTTCACCTTTCTTTGTTGTTGGGGAACCTGAAGAAAGACAGGTTGAGTTGTCCATATCGGCGATTAGAGCAATTCAGAGCTCAGAGAGACGTGACCCTCTCACTTCCTGGGTCTGGCAGAGACTGAGTGAGGCACGACAATTCCGGGTTTTATGGTCCTTCCCCCTGCCACCAGCAGGGGCAGCAGAGAGAATGGGGAATTTGTTAAAAACATTTTTCATCGATGGGAAAAATCCTCTGGTCCAGGAAGGCAGAGGGGATCTCTGATCGAGGTGGCCATAAATGACGGCCGTAGGTGGCGGCGTTCTCTCGGAAATCGCAGCACAGCGGGCCAAAAGCGGTCAAGATCAAACTTTTAGTAATAAATATATAGATTAACGATTTAGACGAGGGAATTAAATGTAACATCTCCAAGTTTGCGGATGACACAATGCTGGGTTGCAGTGTGAGCTGCGAGGAGGATGTTATGAGGCTGCAGGGTGACTTGGATAGGTTGGGTGACTTGGCACATGCATGGCAGGTGCAGTATAATGTGGATAAATAGTAAGATTAAACAAGAACTTACCAGTTTGAAGTTTGATCTTTATTTTATGAGGAGTTGCGATGAGGGATTTCTTGAAGACCCCGCCTGGCACGCATGCGCGACATTCTTCAAAGCAGCGGTGTGGAATCACAGATAATAACAATGACTGAAGATAGTAAGATTAAAGAACTCGAATATACCAGTTGATCTTATGATAGAGGGTTGGGAGCGGAGGGCACGAAATCCCTCATCGCAACTCCTCATAAAATAAAGATCAAACTTCAAACTGGTAAGTTCATGTTTAATCTTACTATTTTACTTCGAGTCACGTGAGTAACTTCGTGAAGATTTCAAAGCTCTGTGATTATATGCCCTGGATCACGTCCATGCTCACACACTGCCGTAATACTGATGGAGGAAGTATGTTAACGTATTTCAGACTTGAACAAGCTGAAAAATAATAACATTTGTTAATACAACAATAAACCCCTGAACTCGGGGACAAACGTTTAGGGAACAGCAGTTAAAACTGAATCCGGCAACGTTGCGGGAGCGGCCACAGGTCTGTTATAAAACCGCTGACATGTAGTTTCACTGGCCCAGCCCGCTATTGCGAGGACATAATCCATGAACACCTCCATGGTCCTCACCGCTGATGTGGATGCAGCCCTGGTAGAATGACATTTTTAAAATGTTAGTGTCTTACTTGCTGCACCGATTACCACCTTGAACCATCTCCTGATACCCATTTTCAGACCTGTAGTTGCAGGTCTGTGTAGTTTAAGCAATTCTTCTATTACGCAGTCACTTTATTGTGGGTCGAAACCATTCTATCCAGGTAATTCCTGTAGATTTTGGACTCGTTGTGCTGTGTTCAGTGCCATTACCATCACCACTTTGAAGATGAATAAGTCCAGTGGTAAATCCGCCAAAGGTGACCAGCTGCTGAGTAGGGTCAACACCACCCGTATATCTCTGGTAATATATCGTGGTCAGGGAGGGATAGAACATACCCTTAAGTATGGATACCAGCTGGTGAGATCCCACTCCAATGTTGAGATAGGATGACAGTGCACTCCTGGTACTGTATATGGCACTGTAACTGAGGTACTCCTCATAATGCAGGCCTGTGAGGATTCCAGCACATTGGAGATCGTAGTAGATATGTAGGTGGTCTAGGTCCGACTATGGAAACCTCACATATCCTTATGTGGGTGAGGTACTGCTTCCTAGTGGACTCTCTCTGCACGCTGCTGTATGATGTCCATGGTCCTTTCTGTTGCAGAATCTGGTTGCGTTTTCTGCAACACCTGTCTGATGAGGATAATGGGGGAAAGCATAGAAAAATTTCCGATTTCCCCCCAATGTAGCGAGAACGTGTCCATCGCCACTGCCCCAGGATCTGGTTCTCAAGAGACATACGTTGGTATCCAATGGTTCAACCTGGACGCAAGGAGGTCGATATCTGGTGTTCCATATTAGGCTATAGTTTTAGCAAATATTTGGAGGTTCAACATCCACTTGATGTCGTTATTAAATACTTGTGACCTGGTGTCCGCCACTGTATTGAGCTTAACCGGAAGGTACGTAGCTGATATCCAAATATTTCTTTCAATCCACCAGAGCCAAATTAATTTTCCCAATTCATCACAAGATATTGACTTGATACCACCCATAAGGTTTAAATATGCCACCTCAGTGGTATTATTGAAGACGGACATGCGTATGCTGCAGATTAGTGCATTAAGCCCGTAGCCCGTGACATGCTCCCAGCATTTCTAAACAGCTTATACCTTGTGATTGAAGAAAAGTAGACTCATGCAAATCCCATCTACCACCCCAACTGGAAATGGTGTCGGTAGCTCCCCAGCCCTTGGTGCTTGCGTCGGTTTGTAACATGACTAATGGGTTTGATGTAATGATGGGATTTAACAATCACAAACATTGCTAATCCACCATTGTAGCTCAATTTATGCCTTGATTGGCAGCTGCATAGGCTCGTAAAAATGTCCAGCATTTGCTTTTAATGCCGAGATTTTGCTCTTTGCAAGCTTTGATAATGTAACGGCCCAATTATGTAGCTAGAATGTAGCTACAAGTTTACCAATTATTTTAGCAGTATGTCTAATAGTCGGTTTCCTGGCCCAAGCAAGGCTGTTACATGCCTCTATTATGTCTATAGCTTTGTTCCCTGGGATAGTGACAATCAGATCCCTTACATCCCAGAATGTATATAACCGCTCTCCTACTTGTGAGGTTATACATGCAGCACTTCCAAGAGAACCAGACCCCCTTACCTCCATGGTTACCGGCGGGCCTGACGGTCTGGTTCCTGGTGTTCCGTTGAATTGTGTTGAGGTGCTGCTGGCGTGTAGGTCCTTACTGGTCTTTCAGGTGGCCCCGAGGTCTTGCATATGGTGTTTGTCTGCGCACTGCCGCCCTGCTGGAGGAAGGTGGGTTCAACAACCCGTCTGCCCTCGCCTCCTAATCCAGGTCCTAGACCTGTTTGGGTATGTCCTCACTGAACAGCTGTTACGGTGGTGGCGTCGCTCCAGACTCCAGTCTGATGGTGCCTCCGCTGACTGCCCGCGGCAGTCAGTTTCGAGGCAGCCTGGTGACCCTGAACAGAGTCACCTGAAAAGAAAAAGGACTGCAGGTTAGTTTCCTTACCTGCAGGTCCCTGCAGCTCCCTGCCTGTCGCTCGCATGCGGTCGACGATATGTCGCGCATGCGTGCCTGGCGGGGTCTTCACGAAGTCACTCACGTGACTCCGGAGTAAAATGTGAGGTTATTCACTTTAATGGCAAGAACAGGAAGGCAGATTATTATTGGAATGTTGTCAGATTAGGAAAAGGGGTGGTGTAAGAGGTGTGCTTGTACATCAGTCACTGAAAGTAAGCATGCAGGTACAGCAGCCAGTGAAGAAAGCCAATGTTGGCTTTCATTGCGAGAAGATTTGAGTTTATGAGCAAGGAGGTCCTACTGCAGTTATAGAGGGCCCTGGTAAGGCACCTGAAGTATTGTGTGCAATTTTGGTCTCCTAATTTGAGGAAGGACATTATTGCAATTGAGGGAGTGCATCGTAGGATCACCAGGTTAATTCACGGGATTTATGCAGGACTGCCATATTATGAAAGAATGGGCCGACTGGGCTTGTAGTCACTGGAATTGAGAAGGATGAGAGGGGACCTTATAGAAACATATAGAATTCTTAAAGAACTGGACAGTCGAAACACAAGTAAAATGTTCCCGGTGTCTGGGGAGTTCAGAACTAGGGGTCACCGTTTAAGAATAAGGGGTAGGCCACTTAGGACTGAGATGAGGAAAAACTTGTTACCCAGAGAGTTGCAAATTTGTAGAATTCTCTGCCACAGGAGGCAGTGGAGGCCAATTTACTGGGTATTTTCAAGAGAGTTAATTTAGCTCTTGGGGCTAAAGAAATCAAGGGATATGGGGGGAAAAAGCAGGAACAGGACAGGGCTCTCGCTTAACATTTTTTTCCTGTTGCCAGCCGGGCAACTTTGACAGCTTTTTAGGTTGCCAAATGACAGTTTAGGTGGTCATTTAAGACGGTTTGCATGACGCATGCGATAATGTGCTCGGACAAAGTGTGTAGTTACCAGTCAGAATTATGCTCAATGAAGCATTCACATATTACGTTCAAGAAGGAACTGCAGATGCTGGAAAATCGAAGGTAGACAAAAGTGCTGGAGAAACTCAGCGGGTGCAGCAGCATCTATGGAGCGAAGGAAATAGGCAACGTTTCAGGCCGAAACCCATCAGTCTGAAGAAGGGTTTAGGCCCGAAATGTTGCCTATTTCCTTCGCTCCATAGATGCTGCCGCATCCGCTGAGTTTCTCCAGCACTTTTGTCTACATTCACAAATTATTTCTGCTTCAAATAACTCACAAACTAAACATATTCACAAATCAAGACATGATATATACCACAATGTCATGCAGCAAAATTATAATACAATATCTCAACTCTTATTACATATTGCAATAAATGCAATTTCTATTAGTTCTTTCCATTTTCCAAACAAAAATGTGGTTAGATTATTCAGCAAATGATCAACCTGTGTCAATAAATCCTGGATATGCACACTACAGATTGATGCAAGCATGTTTTCTGTGAAGGACCGAAAATTACCATGACATGGCCAGAGCATGGGTCGTTATTGCTATTGGCACAGAAAAACTCTGGCTTCCCACATAATTTATCCACAACAAAATATACAGGTTGCAAGGAAATTTCTAACGGCATTTTTTGATAATAGCTATAAAAACCGACTATACCCAACTGACAGGTTAAACATTACACTAACTGACAAGAGATGGCCAAAGGACATAACTGCAGCAAATGTTCTTTTGGTAATATGTTTCAAGGATTCAGCGTGTGAGGCAGCATCTATGGAGCTAAGGAAATAGGCAACATTTCGGGTCGAGACCCTTCTTCAGACTGTTCCCCCCATTCTTCTTGAATGGGGGGGATCAGCACAGGATGAATGGGGGAAATCAGTACAGGATGAATGGGGGGGGGGGGGTCAGGACAGTGTTGTTCGGCGGGTCTGTGCAGGATGAATGGGGGATCACTACAGGATGAATGAGGGGATCAGTATAGGATGAATGGGGGATTAGTACGGGATGAATGAGGGGATCAGTACAGGATGCATGAAGGGATCAGTACAGTATGAATGGGGGATCAGTAAAGATGAATGGCGAGATCACTACAGGATGGATGGGGGGGTTTGGTGCAGGGTAAAATGGAAGGTGGGTTAGTACGGGATGAATGGGTTGTTCAGTGCAGTATGAATGGGGGGAGAAGTGCAGGATGGATGGGAAGGGGGGTCAGTACAGGATGAATTGGGGGACCAGTGTTGGATGGATGGGGGGGTGGCAGGAGAATCAATGTGAGGTGGGTAGGGTGATGAATAGATGGGGAGGGGGAGCACAGGGGATGTCAGTGAGGACTGAATAGAGGAGGGAATGGGGAACAGTGCAGGATGGATAGGAGGGGTCCCAGGATAAGAAGGGTGGGGGGGGGGGGAAGAGAGAGAGAGAGAGAGAGTCCCTGTCCAATGCCAAAGGGGGAGGCGGTTGGGAATTTGTCGCCACCGCCTCCTCCGCCAGCCGACAGGTAGGTGCGGGGCCGAATGGTGCAGCTCAAAGATCCTATAGCTACAGGATCTTTGGTGCAGCTGCTTCAGTCGGCAGAAGGAGGCCTCCGCCTCCCCCTCTCTCTCTCTCCCTCCCTCCTCCCGTCCTTGGCGTACGAGAGGGGTTGGATTGAAAGCGCCGTTAACAGGTTTGCAGGCAGCAGCCGTTATCAGGGCGATAGCGCCGCTGCCTGCAACTTAAAAGCTACTGCTGCAAATCCACCAACTGCGCTTTCAAAACAACCCCTCACGCACGCCGAGGGAGGTCTCCTTCCGCCGGGCGAGGTGTGGGAGGAGGAGACGGTAGAGCCGCTATCGCGGCCAAAGATTATAGAGGAGCCTCTATAATCTTTGATCGCGGCCGCTGTTCGGGGCCCGTCATTCGCTCCGACCCTTAGTCACCACGCACCTGGTATCTTTGCCCCGCAATCAAAGATACTAGAGGAATACAGCCGCACTTTGGGTGGTCATTGGCACCCGGGCAACTGCTAATTTCGAGCCCTGCAGGATACTGATTTTAGATGATCAGCCGTGATCCTATTGAATGGCGGTGCTGGCTCGAAGGGCCGAATGGCCCACTCCTGCACCTAATTTTCTATGTTTCTATTTCTCAAATTATTTCTAGTGTTTCCTTAGTCAGGAAGCCCATGTCATGTGTCAAGTCTCTTTACGTGAAGACCTTTCTGATAGCAATCCAAACATTTCCAAGTCTCACCCTAGTCACTCCCTCTTCTCTCCTCTTCCATCAGGCAAGTGGCAGAGATGTTTGAAAACGTATACGTCCAGAATCAGGGACAGTTTCTTCCCAGCTATTATCAGGCAACTGAACGTTTCGCATCAGCTAGCGTATCTAGCTACCTCATAGTAGACCTTTAAACTAACTTTAATTGGACTTTATCTAGCATTAAATGTTGTGCACTTTATCCTTTAATTGTACACTGTGGACGGTTTGATTGTAATCATGTATAATCTTTTCTTTGACTGGATAGCAAGCACACAAAAGCTTTTCACTGTACCTCTGTACACATTACAATAATAAACTAAACTAAGCCCTCTCACCTGTGTCTACCCATCACTTGCCTGGCTTCTTCCTGCCCCTCCCCTCCCCACCTTCACAATCTGTCTGAAGAAGGGTCCTGCCCTTAAATGAGCCTTAACCATGTTCTCTAGAGATGCTGCCTGGACCTGCTGAGTTACTCAAGCATTGTGTGTCTTTTTTTTAAACTTGTCTTGATGTACTGATAAACAAGGTCAGACATTAATCACTTGCTGTGAACAGTCTTTGACTATAGAGGGCAATGTTGTTAAATTTTCTTCTCTGGTTTTGCACTTTCTAATGCAATTTAATTTACCAAGTTACAAACAATGTACCATATTGGCAATCTTTTATATTCAACCATTTTGAATTGATAAAAATATCTAATATTTTGTAAATAATTCACAATCTGCTAACAGGTTAAGTAGGGCCTCAATTTTAAATTATGTCTTATTTCAAAATACTCCATGATAGAACATAGCACAGCACAGGAAAGGTTCCTTCGGCCCACTATGACCACGCTGAACCTGATACCAAGTGTAGAAGAAATAATTAAAATCTTCATTTATTAATTTTGATCAGAATTAAACAAGGTAACAAAAGGGTGTACGGATGTGGCAATTGGCATCTCTCGTGGACCAGGTGCAGAAAATGGTCATGGGAATTTGGTAAAACAAGTTTCAGACGCATTATCTTTTGTCTGGGAATGCGTAGCATGGTGAATAAGGCACACAAATTGATAAGGAAACCTGTTCTCAGTTACTGAAAGTTACTGAATGCTGGATCACAATAGTAATGTTGGCAACTATTGTGATTAAGAACACAACAGCTACCTCTAGTAGCGCAGAAATGTTGCAGTAAATGGGGGCTTGTGATTGGCTTGGAGAGGGGGCAGTGGCACGGTCTGCTTGAAAGATGAGATAGAATAATGTCACGATGCCCTTGTATTCTGTTTGACTTGTATTAACCATCTGTTGTTGAATAAGATTGACATAAATTAAACGTATGCTATGACTAATGAAATATTTTTTACCCATATAGTAGATAGTAATAACGGGATAATTGGATCTAACAAAAAAAAGTTGTTGCCTGCACTGTATAACTGTCGGCTAATTCTGCTGCAAAGTCTGAGAACTGGTGAGCAGTTAACTGCCAACATCTCTCCATGATATCATGCAATAACATCTCTTGAAGCAAACCTCAAAGTCTGTTTATTTCCCTCTAAGTCAATTTCCTCAGCACCAGGTTAATCTAATCTCTGGCTGCACATGATCCGTATCCCTTCATTCACTGTGTAACTAAAAACCTCTTAACTGCCACTATCTTTTGCCTACACCATCACCCCTGATAGCAAGTTCCTCGCACCCATCACTTCCTCCTTTGCCAGTGATATTAGCTCTCAGCGCTTCAACTCCTTTGAAAAAACTGCCTTTTTCTGACTGACATTAATCATCATCTCCAAAGGTAATTGCTCCATCATTAGAAGGCATATGGGCAACTGACAACGATTTAAGATTTAGGATATATCTAAAACCATATTTCCTCTTGAGATGCTACTTCTTTGGTAATTTCCTGTAATGTTACCCAAGTGAATATATATTTTTTGTTTGATAATGCTCTGGTGAAGCACCTTGGGATATTTTGCTGTGTTTTAATTAAAGTCATTCCTGTTGCTATAATCTTTGCAATAATTGTTCAAATTCATGTTGGTTGCCACATTATTGGGAAGGAAGATCGTATTCAGTTCTTCACGCAGATGTGTAGGGAATGGAGGGATATGAATTATGTGCAGGCAGATGAGATTAGTTAATCCGAGCATGGTATTTGGCACGGATATTGTGGGCCAATGAACATGTACCTGTGCTGTGCTGGGCTTCTATTCACTGGAATTTAGGAGGATGAGAGGGCACCTGAGTGAAACTTATTAAATTCTTAAGGGATTGGATAGGCTAGATGCAGGAATGTACCCAATGTTGGGGGAGTCCAGAACCAGGGTCACTATTTAAGAATAAGAGGTAGGCCATTGAGATGAGGAAAAACGTTTTCACCCAGAGAGTTGTGAATCTGTGGAATTCTCTGCCACAGAAGGCAGTGGAGGTCAATTTACTGGATGTTTTCAAGAGAGTTAGATTAAGCTCGTAGGGCTAACGGAATCAAGAGATATGGGGGAAAAAGCAGGAAAGGGGTGATCAGCCATAATCATATTGAATGGCGGTGCTGGCTAGAAGGGCCGAATGGCCTACTCCTTCACTTATTTTCTATGTTTATTAACTGTTCTAAACTTCCATCAGGAGGACGAAACCTAGCAAAGGCCTGGACCTTTGAGAAAGGAGATCAAGGATACCGATCCCATCCTGCCTCCTTCAAAGATTCTATCCCCTACACCCAATCCTCCTTCAACGCCGTATCGGCACGCAGGATGAGGTGTTCCATACCAGGACATCTGAGGGAACAAGGGTTCCCCTCTTCTATCATAGATGAGGCCCTCACATGTGTCTCCTCCTTACCCCTCAGCTCTACTTTTGTTTCCCCTCCCCCCAGTCGCAACAGGGACAGAGTCCCCCTAGTCCTCACCTTTCATCCCATCAGCAGTGCATGGCGCACATATTCCTCCAACATTTTCACCAACTCCAACCCGATCCCATCACTAGCCACATCTTCCTATCCCCATCCCTTTCTGCTTTCCACAGAGACCGTTCGCTTCGCAAATCCCTGGTCAACTCATCCCTTCCTACCCTAACCACCCTCTCACCTGTCCCTATATCTCCTCCCTCGATTCTGTCCAGGGACAGCCTTTCAGGTGAGGTAGAGGTTCCCTTGCACCTCCTCCAGCCTCATCTACTGTTCCAGGTGTGGAATCCTATATATCGACGAGACTAAGTGCAGACTCGGCGATCGTTTCACTTAACACCTTCGCTCAGTTCACCTAGGCCTACGCGCTCTACTGATTGCTAAACACTTTAACTCCCCTTCCTATTCCCACACTGACCTCTCTGTCCTGGGCCTCTTCCATTGTCAGAGTGAGGCCACATGCAAATTGGAGGACAAGGACCTCATATTTCACTTGGGCAGCGTACAACCCAGTGACAACCACTTTGTGTTAGAGGACCAACGTGCATGTATAACAAACCTATTATTAGGTATGTTACAAAACTTACCTTTAGCGGTGCTGCAGTTCTGTCACTGGCCGTGTGCGCGACTTTGGCGCCTTTGAGGGGGGGGGGGGGGGGGGTTAAAATGCAGTTTTCCCTTGCCATCCGGAGCTTTATTTTCTCGGAGTGCGAGCTATTTATGGATATTCGTTCTGACTGCCGGTAAGTGAATTTTTTTTTCCTTTTAATAATTAAAGATAAGCATTTAGTTGTTTTGTTTGCGATACCTACCTATTGGTATTGGTGGTGTATCTGCGGCTCCCATCCGTGGGTCAGTATTTTATCTGTAGTTACACAAAAATGCTGGAGGAACTCAGCGGGCGCAGCAGCATCTATGGAGCAAAGGAGATAGGCAACGTTTTGGGCCAAAACCCTCTTCAGACACAGAAACATAGAAAAATAGGTGCAGGAATAGGCCATTCAGCCATTTGAGCCAGCACCGCCATTCAATATGCTCATAGTTGATCATCTAAAATCAGTACCCCGTTCCTGCTTTTTCCGTATATCCCTTGATTCCTTTAGCCCTAAGAGCTAAATCTAACTCTCTCTTGAAAACATCCAGTGAATTGGCCTCCACTGCCTTCTGTGACAGAGAATTCCAGATTCACAACTCTCTGGGTGAAAACCTTTTTCCTCATCTCAGTCCTAAATGGCCTACCCCTTATTCTTAAACTGTCACCCCTGATTCTGGACTCCCCCAACATCGGGAATATTTTTCTTGCATCTACCCTGTCCAATCCTTTAAGAATTGTATATGTTTCCATAAGATAATTTTTCTGTAAGTTCATTTTTTTCTTTTTAATAATTAAATATGTGGGTTTAGTTGTTTTGTTTGCGATACCTACCTATTGTTATTGGTGTTGTATCTGCGGCTCCCATCCGTGGGTCAGTATTTTATCTGTAGTTACACAAAAGTGCTGGAGAAACTCGTGTTAAAGAAGGAACTGCAGATGCTGGAGAATCGAGGGTTACACAAAAAGCTGGAGAAACTCAGCGGGTGCAGCAGCATCTATGGAGCGAAGGAGATAGGCGACGTTTTGGGTCGAGACCCTTCTTCAGACTGGTCAGGGATCAGGGAAACGAGAGATATATCAGCAGGAGAAACTCAGCGGGCGCAGCAGCATCTATGGAGTGAAGGAAGTAGGCAATGTGTTAAAGAAGGATCTGCAGATGCTGGAGAATCGAGGGTACACAAAAGGCTGGAGAAACTCAGTGGGTGCAGCAGCATCTAAGGAGCAAAGGAGATAGGCGACATTTCGGGTCGAGACCCTTCTTCAGACTGATCAGGGAAACAAGAGATATAGACGGTGATGTGGAGAGATAAATAACAATGAATGAAAGATATGCAAAAAAGCATTGATGATAAAGGGAGCAAGCCATTGTAAGCTGTTTGTGGTGTGAAAATGAGAAGCTGGTGCGACTGGGGTGGGGGAGGGAGATAGAGATAGAGGGAATGCCAGGGCCCGAGGGCTGAGGGAGAGGTGGGAAGGGGAGGAGACAGCAAGGGTTAACAGAATTGAGAAAATTCAATGTTCAAGCCCAGAGGATGCAGGCTCCCCAAGCGGAATATGAGGTGCTGTTCCTCCAACTTGGCAACGTTTCTGGCCGAAACCCTTCTTCAGACCAATCCTTTAAGAACTGTATATGTTTCCATAAGATCATTTTTCTGCAAGTTCATTTTTTTTTTTTTTTTTTAATAATTAAATATGAGCGTTTAGTTGTTTTGTTTGCGAGACCTACTTATTGGTATTGGTGGTGTATCTGCGGCTCCCATCCGTGGGTCAGTATTTTATCTGTAGCTGTGTTTCTCTGTAGCCACAGCTGGGGAGCGGGCGCTAGGACCCAGCGGGGGCGAGGACGGGCCCAGGGCGACTGTTGGAGCTTGTTTTTCAAACGCGCCGTCACGTGCGGGGCGGGAGCGTCACGCGACAGGGCTGGGTCACGAGGGAGGGAGGGGGTGTCACGTGATAGTGCGGGGGGGTTTAAAGCGGGACAGCGCCGGCCCAGCTCCCGCCAGAGATGGAGTCCGTATCGTCCGTGTGGGCGGCCGTCGCCCTGCTGGCGACCCTCTCCGGCGGCTGCTGCTCCTCCGCCGCCGCCGACGACTGGGAGCTTTACCATCCCAACTACGAGGCCGAGCTCCCGCCCGCACTCCACTCCCCGCACGGCTCGCTCTGGCCCTTGCCCCAGAGCGTGGTGAGCTTCCCCGACGTCTACCGGCTGAGCCGGGTCGCCTTTCAGATCGTGCACTCGCCCGAGTCCACCGCCTCGACCGGCTGCTCCATCCTGGACGACGCCTTCCGCAGGTACTTCTACTACATCTTCGGACGCTCGGCCGCCGAGGACAGCCGGCGGCCGTCAGTGGACGGCCACCACGCCGAACCCCATGAGCTGCGTCAGCTGCAGGTCACTATCACCGCCAGTGACCCCGAGTGCAAGCAGCATCCGCGCGTCACTTCCAACGAGGCGTGTGAGTAGCCGTTCCGCAACGCAAACTCAGTGTGTGAGCACATTTGGGCCCCATATCCGAGGGAAAGGGTGTGCTGTCTCTGGAGAGGGTCCAGAGGAGGTTTACAAGAATGATCCCAGGAATCTTAAGAGAGAGTTAGATACAGCTCTAGGGGCTAGTGGAGACGGGGGATATGGGGAGAAGGCAGGCCACGGGTTATTGATAGGGGACGATCAGCCATGATCACAATGAATGGTGGTGCTGGCTCGAAGGGCCGAATGGCCTCCTGCACCTATTTTATATGTTTCTATGAATGAGTGGGTTAACATATAATGGGTACACAAAAAGCTGGAGAAACTCAGCGGGTGCAGCAGCATCTAAGGAGCGAAGGAGATAGGCGACGTTTCGGGTCGAGACCCTTCTTCAGACATATAATGATCGTTTGACAGCACTGGGCCTGTACTCGCTGGAGTTTAAAAGGCTTAGGGGAGGGAACCTCATTGAAACTTACAGAATAATGAAAGGCATAGATAGAGTGGATGTAGAAAGGATGTTTCCACTGGTGGGAGAGTCCAGGAGCAGAGGACGTAGCCTCAGAATTAAAGGGTGTTATTTTAGAAAGGATGTGAGGAGCTTCTTTAGTCAGGGTAGTTAATCTATGGAACTCATTGCCACTGAGGGCCTTGGAGGCCAGGGATTGACAGTGATTAGAGCGGGCGTCATGGGTCATGGCAGAGATCAGCCATGATTGAATGGTGGACTAAACTCGATGGGCCAAATGGCCTAATTCTACTCTTAGAACGTGTGAATGCCGGCCAAAGCCAGGCACCGGGCTTCCTCCCAACCTCCCCATCTCTACCCAGGATCTTCATAAGGTCATAAGTGATGGGAGCAGAATAAGGCCATTCGGCCCATCTACTCTGCCTTTCAATCATGGCTGATCTATTTTTCCCTCATAACCCCATTCTCCAGCCTTCTCCCTATAACAACTGACACCTGTACTAATCTATGCTTTAAAATGTCACGCATACCTTTTCCAGAGATTCCACCTACCCTGAGTTATCCCAGCATTTTGTGTATCTTCATCAAGCCCCGGGCATTGGGGGAGAGGCAGGGGTAAAATGTGGAAGTTTAATGTTACTTCCACTTTTAGTGTTATTGAGTCATAGAGTGATACAGTGTGGCAATAGGAGTAGGAGTGAACGGGTCATTTTCAGAATGGCAGGCAGTAGCGAGTGGAGTGCCGCAAGGCTTGGTTTTGGGGCCTCAACTATTTACCATATATATTAATGATTTGGAAGGGGGAATTAGGAGCAACACTAGTAAGTTTGCGGATGACACAAAGCTGGGTGGCAGTGTGAACTGTGAAGAGGATGTTAGGAGGTTGCAAGGTGACCTGGACAGGTTGAGTGAATGGGCAGATGCATGACAGATGCAGTATAATATAGATGAATGTGAGGTTATCCACTTTGGCGGCAAAAACAAGGGGGCAGATTATTATCTCAATGGGGTTAGGTAAGGGGGAGGTGCAGTGAGACCTGGGCATCCTTGTACACCAGTCACAAAGTTGGCGTGCATGTACAGCAGGCAGTGAAGAAAGCTAATGGAATGCTGGCCTTCATAACAAGAGGATTTCAGTATAGGAGTAGAGAGGTTCTTCTGCAGTTGTATAGGGCTCTGGTGAGACCACATCTGGAGTTTTGTGTACAGTTTTGGTCTCCTAATTTGAGGAAGGACATCCTTGTGATTGAGGCAGTGCAGCGTCAGTACACGAGATTGATCCCTGGGATGGCGGGACTGTCATATGTGGAAAGATTGAAAAGACTAGGCTTGTATTCACTGGAGTTTAGAAGGATGAGGGGAGATCTTATAGAAACATATCAAATTATAAAAGGACTGGACAAGCTAGATGCAGGAAAAATATTCCTAATGTAGGTGGGGGGGGGGGGGGGGGGGCAGAACAGTCTTAGAATAAAGGGGAAGCCATTTAAGACTGAGTTGTTAATTTGTGGAATTACCTGCCACAGAGGGCAGTGGAGGCCAAGTTACTGCATGGATTTAAGAGAGATGGAGTTCTAGCGGCTAGTGGAATCAAGGGATATGGGGAGAAGGCAGGCACGGGTTATTGATTGGGGATGGTCAGTCATGATCACAATGAATGGCGGTGCTGGCTCAAAGGGCTGAATGGCCTCCTCCTGCACCTATTTTCCATGTTTTTATGTATCATCAGCAAACTTGATAATCTTGCCCTGTATGTTCTCATCCAAATCATTGATGTAGATGGCAAACAGTAACGGGCCCCGCACCAAACCCTGAGGCACACCACTAGTCACAGGCATCCAGTCTGGGAAGCAACCTTCCATTATTACCCTCTGCATTCTTCCATGGAGCCAATTTACTATCCACTCAGCTATCCTTGGATCCCACGCGATCTAACCTTCCAGAGCAGTCTACCATGCGGAACCTCGTCAAATGTCTTACTGAAATTCATGTACACATCTAAAGCTCTGCCCTCATTGACCTTTTAGGTCACGTCTTCAAAAAAATCAATCAGATTTGTGAGACACAACCTCCCTTGCCCATCCAAATGCCCGTATAACCTATCCCTCAGAATACTCTCTAGGAACTTACCAACTGCAGATGTTAAAGCTCACCAGTCTATAGTTCTCAGCATTTTCCCTGCAGCCCTTCTTGAAAAGAGGCACATCATTCGCCACTCTCCAGTCTTCTGGTACCTCTCCTGTATTTAAGGACGACTCGTAAATTTCAACCAGGGCTCCCACAATTTACTCTCTAGTTTCCCGCAATGTCCTCGGATATATATGATCAGGCCCTGGAGATTTGTCTACCTTCATACACGATAGTACCTTTAGTACTTCTTCAAAAGTAACACTGACTGCTCTCAAGACACTTCTATTGACTGCCCCAAGTTCCTCCGTCCTACTGCCTTTTTCCTAGGTAAATTTAGGGGAGAAATACTCATTGAGGACCTTGCCCATCTCCTGTGGCTCCACACAGAGGTGACCGCTTTGACTCCTGGGAGATCCCACTCTAGTTACCCTTTTCCTCCTTATGTATTTATAAAATCTTTTGGGATTGTCCTGATTTCCTGGATGTCCCAAAGGTGCATGACAGCCAATCTTTTTTCGAATGTGGAATGTCAATGGTGTTAGGGATTATGGGGAGAAGGTAGACACAAAATATTGGATTATTCGACGGGTCAGGCAGCATCTCTGGAGAAAAGGAACAGGTGACGTTTTGGTTGGTACCCTTCTTCACACCCGAAGAAGGGTTCCAACCCAAAACATCTTCTTTGTGATTGTATCAGTGCTGGTCCCTGGGAAGATTATCAGAACATGCATGCCCAGTACTTGAAGCTGCAACTCTCCACTGCTGTCCTGCCAATGAAGACTGGTCCACTGCTTTCCCTTTCAGCATGGCATTAACAACTGTCTGTGATAGCAAATTATATGGGCTCTAAGAAGAAACTTATTATCTCAGATCTAAATCTCTTGCTCTGTAAGCTGATGCAAGAAAAAAACATTTCCCACCCCCATATCCCAGCTACCACTGATGGGTGTCCAATGTGTTTGGCTTTGTAAAAAAAAAAAAAATTGCATTTTTCAAAACCTAGTTGATAGTTATACCATATACCATGACATTTGAGGTCAGGACCCTTCTTTAGTCTGAATGTCACGGGGGTGGTAAACGGGGTGGGGGGAAAGAACTGCAAGCTCAGTTCTTCTCCTCCCACCCTCCACTTTCAGTCTGAAGAAGGGCCCCGACCCGAAAGGTCACCTATCCTTTTTCTCCAGCTGTGTGACCCGCTGAGTTACCCCAGCACTTTGTATCTATCTATAACTATCTGTAGCTTTCTTGTTCTTTTGAAATGCTGTTTGTTACATTTGCCACATTCTAATTTAGGAAGCTGTGTTAGGTAATATAGAGAATTATGGAAAATAATAACCAATTCATCCACCATTTCTACAACTATCTACTTTGGTATTGAAAGCAGATTATAAGACCATGGGAATTTATTATCTTTCAGTTTAGTTTAGAGAACTTACAGAATAATGAAAGGCATAGAAGGATGGTGGGAGAGTTTAGGAGCAGAGGACATAGCCTCAGAATTAAAGGGTGTTCTTTTAGAAAGGAGGTGAGGAACCTCTTTAGTCAGAGGGTAGTTAATCTATGGAACTCATTGCCACAGAGGGCTGTGGAGGCCAAGTCAGTGGATATTTTTAAGGCAGAGATTGACAATTTCTTGATTAGAACAGGCGTCATGGATCATGGCAGAGATCAGCCATGATTGAATGGTGGACTAGGCTCGATGGGCTGAATGGCCTAACTCTACTCTTAGAACTTGTGAATGCTGGCCAAAGCCTTGCACCGGGCTTCCTCCCAACCTCCCCATCTCTACCCAGGATCTTCATAAGGTCATAAGTGATAGGAGCAGAATAAGGCCATTCGGCCCATCAAGTCTATTCTGCCTTTCAATCATGGCTGGTCTATCTTTCCCTCCTAACCCCATTCTACTGCCTTCTCCCTATAACAACTGACACCTGTACTAATCAAGAATCTATGCCTGCTTTAAAATGTCAGCCATTCCTTCAGAGATTCCACCTATCCCGCTGAGTTACCCCAGCATTTTGTGTCTATCTTCATCAAGCCCCGGGCTTTGGGGGAGAGGCAGGGATAAAAGGTGGAAGTTTAATGTTACTGCTACTTTTAGTGTTATGGAGTCATAGTGATACAGTGTGGCAATACGCCCTTTGGCCCAACTTGGCCACTGGCCAACATGTCCCAGCTACACTAGTCCCACGTGCCTAGTTGATATCCCTCCAAACCTGTCCTATCCATGTACCTGTGCAACTGCTTCTTCAAATGATGGGATAGTCCCAGCCTCAACTACCTCCTCTGGCCGCTTGTTCCATACACCCACCATCCTCTGTGAAATAGTTACCCCTTAGATTCCTACTAAATCTTTTCCACTTCACCATGAACCGATGTCCTCAACTCCCCTACTCTGGGCAAGAGACTCTGTGCATCTACCCAATCTATTTCTCTCATGATTTTGTACACCTCTATAAGATCGCCCCACATCTTCCTGAGCTCCAAAGAATAGAGACCCACCTACTAAACCTCTTCCTATAGCGCACACACTCTAGTCCTGGCAACATCCTTATAAATCCTTTCTTAACCCTTTCAAGCTTGACAATATATTTCCTATAACGTGATGCCCAGAATTGAACACAATATTCTAAATGCAGTCTCACCAATGTCTTCTACAACTGCAACCTCCCATCTTCATTACTCAGTACTCTGACTGATGAAGGCCAATGTGCCAAAAGTATTTTTGACCACCTTATCTCCATGAAGGTCGAGTCGCAGGTAACCATGCACCTGCACTCTTGGATCGCTCAGTTCTACAAAATCCCCCAGAGGACTACCATTCACTGTAGATCCTGCCCTTGATTGATGTCCCAAAATGCAACACCTCACACTTTTCTGTATTAAATTACATCAACCATTCCTCTGCCCACCTGGCCAATCGATCCAGATCCTGCTGCAATCTTTCACAACTATCTTCACTATCTGCAAAACCACTCACTTTTGTATCATCAGCAAACTTGCTTATCTTGCCCTGTATGTTCTCATCCAAATCATTGAGGTAGATGACAAACAGTAATGGGCCCAGCACCGAACCCTGAGGCACACCACTAGTTGCAGGCAATCAGATTTGTGAGACACAACCTCCCATGTACAAAACCATGCTGACTATCCCTAATCAGCCCTTGCCCATCCAAATGCCTGTGTAATGTATCCCTCAGCATACTCTCTAAGAACAATCCAACTACAGAGGTTAAGCTCACCAGCCTGTAGTTCCCAGCATTTTCCTTGCAGCTCTGCTTGACATTCGCCACTCTCCAGTCTTCTGGTACCAGTCCTGTATTTAAGGACGACTTATAAATTTCAACCAGGGCTCCCACAATTTCCTCTCTAGTTTCCTGCAATGTCCTCGGATATATCTGATAAGGCCTTGGAGATTTGTCTACCTTCATACACGATAGTACCTTAAGTACTTCTTCGAAAGTAACACTGACTGCTCTCAAGGCACTTCTATTGACAGCCCCATACGTCCGTCCTACTCTCTTTTTCCTTGGTAAATATAGGGGAGAAATACTAATTGAGGACCTTGCCCATCCCCTGTGGCTCCATACAGAGGTGACCACTTTGACTCCTGCGGGGTCCACATGCACTCTCTAGTTACCCTTTTCCCCCCTTATATATTTATGAAATATTTTGGGATTGTCCTTAATTCTTGGATGTCCCAAAAGTGCATGGCAGCCAATTATTATTCAAATGTGGAATATCAAAGGTGTCGGGGATTATGGGGAGAATGGGGAAGAATGGGGTTGAAGGGAAAGATGGATCAGCCATGATTGAATGACCAAATAGGCTTTATGGGCTGAATGGTTGAACTCTGCTCCTAGAACTTACAAACTGAGATACAAGGAACTACAGATGCTGGTTTACAAAAAAAAACAAGTGGCAGATTGACAGATAAGAAGAGGAAGATTGAATACGAACCTGAGGGGCAACTTTTTTTTACACAAAGGGTGGTGGGTATATGGAATGAGCTGCCAGAAGAGGTGTATTTTTAGTTGAGACAGATGCTCTCATGACATTTAAAAGACATTATGACAAGTACATGGATAGGACGGGCGTAAAAAGGATATGGGCCAAATGCAGGCAGGTGGGGCTTGTGTAGGGGCAACTTGGTGGGGGTTGAGAAATTTGTCTGATGGGCTTGCTTCCATGCTGTATGACCATGATAAAGTGGTGGATCAGGTAACTTCTATAGAGGACGTGGATAGGTGATATTTTTAGTTGGATCTCTCGAGGTTGGGTTAGTGCAAAGTATGTAGAGTGATCATAGTATAAAGTCTAGTGTTTTGGGCTGAAGTAGATTTATTGTTAAGGTTGATGGAAGATATTCTTGAACATGGTGGTAGTGGATCTTGGAATCCTGTACCATCTTCCTGATGGTAACCATGAGAAGAGAGTGGCCAGGAACCACCTTAAACATTCAGAACCTGACTGTGATACAACCATGCTCTGCACTGAACACTTGTGGAAGTTTGATAGGATATTTCAGAACATCTATAATCATCTCAAACTTGAAGTAGAGGTGTTGAGTAGGAAGGAAATGTAGATGCTGGTTTGTTACATTTGCCACATTCAAGTCAAGTCGAGTCACATTTCTTTATATAGCACATTTAAAAAACAACTCTCGTTGGCCAAAGTGCTTTACATTTATTATAAGAATAGTATAAACAAACAAACCACATACATATATACATATAGCCCTCGCTCGGAGGACGTCAAGAAAGTCTTGGGAGCATAGATAAGTTTTTAGTCTTGACTTAAAGGAGTCGATGGAGGGGGCAGTTCTGATGGGAAGAGGGATGCTGTTCCACAGTCTAGAGGCTGTTTAGAATAGCACTGTATCTGAAGAGTCATTTGATCTAAAGATTCACAAGATCAACAGGTAAAACAGCAAACCTGAGAATATGATCAACACCTGATGTGACTGAGCTGAAATAATAGGATCTCATTAACTTTAAGGATCTAATTTACTTCATTCTTTTTCTCTAGACGAAATTACAGTTGTTCAGCCTGTGGCTACTCTGAAATCAGAAACTGTGTGGGGTGCACTACGAGGTAAGTAGACAATTATTTTGAAATGCAATGTAAAATGTACATCTGTTCTTTGGGTGGGAAGAGCATATTATTGTTGATGACTGGCATATTTGCTAAATGCTGTTTTTGATCTTGAAATCTATGGTCTTGCTGTCGAAAAGGAGCAGTTACTTTATTCAGATTGCATTTTGGGGATTGTTTATCCCAGAAAGTTGTGAACATTTAACTGAAAAGTGCAGGGCTGCCAACATTGGGTGAGAGTTGGGAGTGAGAAATTGCAGGAGACCAAGCCCGAGTGAGCGTAGCGACCAGGGGGGTGGGTGGGGGTTGGAGGAGGGTGTCCCCCTTCCCATTGGTACGGAACTTTTGCATTTTTCAGGTTGAAATATGGTGCATACTGTAGCGAGTCTTTTAACTTACACTTGAATGCAATATAGATGGTTTAAATTGGATTAGCTATGAATTAGAGTAAATTACATTCCTAATTACATTCCACAGTAGAGCCCAGGCTCTGATCAACAGGTGCAGCACTTGAATGATCTTAGTGTATTCATGTATGGAAATCAGAATATAATCAAACACTTGGCCCATGTTGACCACATTATTTACCACCCCTCTCTCTTCCCCCTCTCTCCAATTCTCTCCTCCCTCTCCACCCCCTCTTCCCCCTCTCTCTTCCCTCTTCCCTCTCACCCCTCTCTCCCGCCCTCCCACCTCACTCTCCCCCTCTCTTTCCCCTCTCTCCCCTTTCTCTCCCCCATTCTCTGTCTCTCTCCTCGCATCCCCTCTCTCTCCTCCCCCCTGTTTCCTTCCCCCCTCTCTCTCCGCCTCCCTTTGAGAGTCTCTGTCCCTTCGCCACAGACACTCTCATGGCAGCGGGGCAACCCTTCCGAAGCCTCCAACGGCCCGGGACCCTGAGGCTTCCACTGAAGCTGCTTCATGGTCGGAGCTGCAGCAAGCAACTCGCCAGCCCCGCAAACACTCGCCAGCGCCATTCCCGGCATCTGTCCCCGGCAAACACTCGCCAGCCCGGCAAACACTCACCAGCCCCGGATCCCCTTCCGCATCTGTCTCAGCTGATGCTTCTGCTTCCATCCCTCACTCGCGGACCATGCAGTTTATCTAAGTTTTGACATTTTCGTTGGTCACAGAATTTCTCACCACAGAGTGTGAGAAATTTCTGATCAGCGTGAGGGCGTGAGAATTTGTTAAAATGCGTGATTCTCACGCTCAAAGCGTGAGAGTTGGCAACCCAAAAAGTGTATTCAAGTTGGTGTTTTAGAAACTTGAGGCACTGAAGGAATCAACTGATTATGGGGTTGGAAAGTGAGAAGAGATGACCAAGAGGTGAATCACATTATTAGTTAGCAGATCAAAATTGACTAATTTACTCAATTTAATGTACATCTAATTACTAAGTTTGCCTTCTGAAATGATTGAAATGTCTTGTGGTTATTTACTGAAGAATACATGGGAAAATCGGCATCACGTGGCCCTGTTGAGTTGGAAGATTTTGAGTTTGCATCTCACTCCTCAGACTTGAGCAGGATAAAAAGAAATGCAACACCACTTTTGGATGAACAATATACTGATATACTAAATACCATACTTGGAACTACTCATGATGCAGATTTGTAATACTGCTGTTGGCTGTGTATGGATGGGTGAATTCCTTGAAGTACAAAGGCAGGAAATAATACATACTAGCCAGCTTTAAAGCTTGCCTGTTTGTTGAATGCAGCCATTTTGAACATGTTGCTTGAGCAGTGAGAGTGCATTTGTCTTTGGTCAGCTAGTGAAAATGTAATGTATTTTATTACAAGTGTTCAGAAGTGGTCATTGGCATTTTAGCATTTCAAAAGCTGCAATAATACAGCTATGTTGAGATATAAATCTGTGTAGAATATCACTGACTGGAAATACAAATAACATAGAAACATAGAAATTAGGTGCAGGAGTAGGCCATTCGGGCCTGCACCACCATTCAATATGATCATGGCTGATCATCCAACTCAGTATCCCGTACCTGCCTTCTCTCCATACCCCCTGATCCCCTTAGCCACAAGGGCCACATCTAACTCGCTCTTAAATATAGCCAATGAACTGGCCTCAACTACCTCTGTGGCAGAGAGTTCCAGAGACTCACCACTCTCTGTGTGAAAAAAGTCTTTCTCATCTCGGTCTTAAAGGATTTCCCCCTTATCCTTAAGCTGTGACCCCTTGTCCTGGACTTCTCCAAGTCATAAATCCGTCGGTCTTAAATTTCCAAAGTTGTACCTGATGTTGGCAAAATATCAAAATGATCAATGACACCAGGGGGACTGGGCAACGTCACCAAAATTAAAAATTAAGTTGTGAAGCAGTTGTTGGAGTTGAAGATAACACGGAAGGCTGTTAAAGGTTACAGCAAGATATGGATCAGTTACAGATATGTGTGGGGAAATGGCGGATGGAATTTAATCTGAGCAAGTGTTGCACTTTGGGAGGTCGAATGCGAGGGGAAGCGTACGTTAATGGCAAGAATAATAACAGCATTGGGGTACAGATCTTAGTGATCCCAAGGATCAATTATAAATTATGGGAACTTTTTTTGGAGGGGGGGAATATTGCACCTGGTTTTACCATCTTCTTAAGTAGTGAATTGCATGCATGGTACTTTAATTGTGATCTGTATTTTGTAATGACAACTAAACTGCTGTTTTGTATAAATCACCAATTTTTTGCATTCTGGCTAAACTTGTATTTTAGGACTGGAGACTTTCAGCCAGTTGGTATATGAAGATCAATACATCACGGTAAGTTTTCAAAAACATTTTATAAATTTGTTAGCAGTGAGGCTATTGACTATTTTGACATTATGAACATGTTAACCGACCTCAACAAGATTCTTCAGGCATATGTCTTAACATTTGATATATCAATCTAAGCATTTAGGAACCTGGAGTAACCTAGCGCCTATGTGCAGATTACAATGCATTATATTTGTTTAGTAAATCTAGTTTTGTCCTTGTTTCTTGTATTCTTTAACTTTTTTTTTCACTTAAATTTTTATTGATTTTTAAGAGCTATTTTCAAAACAGTGCAACACCATCACCATAAATAAAACAAAGTAAGAAAAATAGCAATAAAAATAAGAAAAGAAGTAGATTGGGGGGGGGAAGTAAATTAAAAAAAAAATTGGAATAAGACCATGTGGCTCACTTACCAAATTAAAAAAAGAAAAAACATTACATTGATCTGGAGATAATTCAACATTCATACAAACATACCATCTAGTTCTATATAACGCAATCTTCCCATATCTAGCTCGGCATTTATCTAATTGGTGTCATGGCTCAAATAAACAGTCCATTTTTCCAGATCTTCTCAAATGAATTCTCCTTGACTCTCAAGAAATATGTAAATTTCTCCATATTAAAGATGTCTCGCACAATTTCTAACCACTGTTCCAGTTTTGGACTTTTTTCATTAAGCCACTGCCTGGTAATGGCCTTCTTACTTGCTGCAAGCAAAGCTTTAATCAAATATGTATCTTCTATTTTTACACTATCTTTAATACGTCCCAGATACATCACAGGGCAGGTATTTGGGATTTTATAACCTAAGATATTATTTACAGCTGCATTAACATTTTCCCAGTATGGCCTTATCTTTGCACAGTTCCAGAAAATATGCGAGTGGTCTGCCTCCGTACTCCCACACAGCCTCCAACAGTGTTGTTGGACAGCAAGTTGTCTGCTTTTTATTTTGGGTGGATGAACATTGTGTTTCACACATTTGATGCCATTCTTCTTCTGTTATTTGAATCTTTAATTCTGCTTCCCATTTTGTTTTTATGTAGAGCGTTGATTCTCCCCCGCTTTCCACCAGAGCTTGGTAGAAAGCAGAGATGACCCGAAACCCCTTCTGTTTGTATGCATCCACAATCACCTTGATCACATTATTTGAAGTTTCATCTAGTTCTGGCCTTATCTCTTTTATAAAGTAGTCTCTTAATTGCAAGTATCTAAAAAGGTCTTTGTTTTTGAAACCATACTTTGACTTTAAATCTTGGAAGCTCATAAACTCACCATTTTCTGAAACTGTATACATTGCCGTTATGCCTTTTTGTGCCCATTCTTTGAATTCTGAATCATACACCCCTGGCTTAAACATTGAGTCATATGCGAGCCACTTCAATGTGTGAACCCCTCTTTTTAATTTGTATTTTTCCACTATAACATTCCATATTTCTAACGTAAATGCTACTATTGGATCCATAGCATGCCTCAAAGTCCCTCTCAGATATTTGTCTCCCACCAAAATCTGGGTCTGGTAACCCTGTATCTCCCTTTCCATTTCTTTCCATCGAGATTCATAATCGGGTCTACACCAACAAGCCAGAGGTCTGAGGTGAGCTGCATAAAAGTATTTCTTCAGATTTGGTAAAGCCATTCCACCCTTGCTTTTCGGCAGTTGAAGTGTTGTTAGTTTTATTCTTGGTTTTTTGCTATTCCAAATGGAATTTTATCCCAGGCTATGAATTTATCTCGGGGAACATGAATTGGGAGAGATTGGAATAAATATAGTAGTTTAGTTAGGATATTCATTTTTACCGTTTGTATTCTTGCACTGAAGTCTAGAGGAAGGGTCGACCACCTCTCAACATCCTTTTTGATGTTTTCTTCAATTTTGTTATAATTAGTTTCAAACAAGTTGGAAAGTATTTTGGTTATAGTTACACCAAGATACTGCATCGTTTTAGAGTTCCATTTCAGATTATATGCATCTCTGATTTGTTGGGATGGAGAATAATTGAATGAAAGAATTTGTGTTTTTGTTATATTCAATTTCTACCCTGAGTAGTATCCATATGTTTCAAATAGCTGTATTAGATTTCGGAAACATATATCTGCTCGTTTCAAGAAAAATAATGATATCATCAGCGAAAAGACCAATTATATGTTCTTTCCCCCTATTTTGACCCCCTGCATGTCTTCTCTCTGCCTTATTGGTTGTGCTAAGGGTTCAATATACAAAACAAAGAGAGTAGGAGAAAGACGGCATCCTTGCCTTGTGCCCCTCTCCAACTGGAACCTTTTTGATATGTTTCCATTTACCTTAATCCTAGCTGTAGGCTCCTGATATATTGTTTTAATACACTGAATAGAATCTTCATTGAAACCAAATCTCCTCAGTACTTCATATAAGAATACCCAGCTAACACTATCAAAGGCTTTTTCTGCATCTAAACTGACCAGGACCATATTTGTATCCTTTTTTTGAGCATTATCCACAATGTGGAGGGTTCTTCTAATATTATCCTGTGTTTGATGCCCCCGAATAAATCCAGTTTGGTCTTCATTAATCAGATCTGGTAAAAAGTCTCGAGTCTTTTGCAACTGATTGAGGTAAATAGTTTGTAGTCTACATTTAAAATTGAGATTGGCCTGAAATTTTTACATTGCTCTTTGTCTTTGCCTTCCTTGGGTAAAATGGTAATAATTGCTTCCTTCCATGATGGGGGAGCCCTGCCCTCTTTAAGGGTCCAGTTAAAGCAAGACAGGAGCAGAGGTGTTAGCTCTTTCTTAAAGGCCTTGTACCATTCTGGTGGAAACCCATCGCTGCCTGGTGATTTACTAACCTTGAGTCTACTGATTGCAGCTTCCAGCTCCTTAACCGTAAATTGTGACGTAATGGTATTATTTTGTGTCTCACCAATGGATGGCAAATAAAGTGAGTTAAGAAAACTTCTCATTGTCTTTTCGTCAGCTGATGGTGGTTTAGAATAGAGTTTCTTATAGTATTCTTCAAATATTCTTTATCTCATCTGGCTCGTGATAATTGATTGGTTTTAGGATCTCTTATTTTATGAATTGTATTAGAGGCCTGCTGTTTACGCAGGCGTCTGGCCAGGAGTCTAGTTGCTTTTGGACCTACTGGTGGTTTAGAATAGAGTTTCTTATTAGTATTCTTCAAATATTCTTTATCTCATCTGGCTCGTGATAATTTGATTGGTTTTAGGATCTCTTATTTTATGAATTGTATTAGAGGCCTGCTGTTTACGCAGGCGTCTGGCCAGGAGTCTAGTTGCTTTTGGACCTACTTCATAATAGGTCTGCGTTATGAATCTTGCCCTTTTTTCCATATCTCCCCTGAGGATCTCATCTATCTCCCCCCTTTTTTCCTTAATCTGTTTTAGTACCAACTGGTCCTATATGTTTTTATGTTTTTTCTCCAATTCTTTCAGTTTTTCTACTTTATGTTCATACGTAGCTAGCCGGGCCTTTTTTTGTGATGTCAGAGCGATCAGCTTTCCACGTATAACTGCCTTCATAGCATCCCACAGTATTACAGGATCCACATCCCTGTTATCATTCTCTTCTATGTACCTTTTTATCTCTTCCCTTATTTGTTCCACATTTGCCTTATTATTCAAAATACCCACATTGAGTCTCCAAACAGTATTTCTTTTTCTACTATTCAGGTGTACTGTCAAGCTGATCGCACTGTGATCAGATACATCTGCCACCCCGATTTTACACTGTGATCCTGTGACTTTCACCCGTATTCATTAAAAAGTAGTCAATCCTGGAGTAGACTGAGTGAGGTACTTAATAGTGTGTGTAGTCCCTTCCTAAAGGGTGAAGTTCTCTCCAAACATCAATTAGACCCATTTCCTGTACTAATGTGTTAATAAACTTGGTCGGATACATCTTGTTTTGTTTTTTTAGGCTTGTTGTATCCAAATTATGATTCGTGACCACATTGAAGTCCCCTCCACATATCAAAATACCTTCAGTCTCTAAAGCAATAATGTCAAACAGAGTTTTGAAAAAACATTTGCTACTCTCTGGGGGGCCTATACATTGATCAGTGTCACCACTTTGTTTTCCAGCTTTCCTTTAGCTAATACATTCCTTCCCTCTTTGTCCCTGACTTCTTTATGGCATTCAAATTGGACTGCATTTGTAATAAGGATAGCCACTCCCCTCTTTTGGCTAGTTTTATAGGAACTATAAAATGCATTTCTAAAGCCAAACCGTTTTAGTTTCTCATGTTCTTGTTGAGGCAGGTGGGTCTCTTGTAAAAATAATACCTGAGCCTTTTTTTTTTTAGTCAGGACCTTGCTCCTTTTAGCCAGGACCTTGCTCCTTTTAAATGGATTATTCATCCCATTTACGTTGAGTGACACCAATTTGATAGTATTACGTGACATTTAATTTACCTACTCCTGTCTTGCATTCATAAATCTCCAGATAACTTGAAACTGTGCAGGTCTGAACATGTGGACAACATGCACCAAATAAAATAAATAAATAAATAAACAATTGACTTCCAAGTAAGGGTGAATCCTTTCCTCCCCGAGTCCCCGTTGGCAGGTAAAGGGGAAAGCCTCCTCCCAGAGGGCCCCGCACTAGAGGTGAAACACTCCATTTCACGCATCCTAGTATCATCCAACGTCATCCGATAGCACTTATTTTTTAGTCCAAAAGAAATTGTGACACAATAAAAGCTAGTTGGATGGGGTCTGCTCAGACTCCTGTAGTCGTACTCTTGCTGTCTCACTCTCATCTTCGCTCCTCTTTCTAACTCTCTGCCATGTCAAAGCCTGGAGAAGATGCTCCATCTCTGGGTCCGCCAGCTCCTCAGCGCTGTAATCAGGTGTCTCCACGGAGTAGCCTCTCCTCCTCAGCTCCTGCGCTTCAGGGCCCTCTTTATTCCCTTATATGCCTTGTGCTTCTGGACAACCTCCGTTGCATAGTCGTGGTCAAATGATAGACGTCGCCCGTCAATCATTATCTTCTTTCCCCAGGCCTTTTTCAATACCATTTCTTTGGTATTAAACTCCAGGAAATTTACCACTATAGACCTAGGTGGTGAATTACCTTCCGGTTTGCGAGCCAAAGCTCTGTGCGTGTGCTGGATCCGTACGTTGGTGTCCGTTGTTATTACGAGTTCAGTTTTTAAAAGTTGCTCCATAAATTCAAACATAGATTTGCCTTCTTTCTCTTCAGGTACGCCGTAGATGCGAATGTTATTTCGTCTAGACCATCCTTCCAAATCAGTCAGTTTTTCTTGCATGGATTTCTGTTTTTTCATAGATTTAAACAGCACATTTTTCACAGCCATTGTCTCAGCCTCTTCAATTCGTGCTTCAGCTTTGTTTAGTCTAGCTTCACGGACGTGGATTTGTTTGGAGTTTGCAGAAAGTTTATGATAAATTTCTTGCTTCAATACTGAGTTTGGTTTTCATGTCTTCTTTGATTTCTTCTTTAAATTTATGCAAGTCCACTTTATATTCAGTCCTGTATTTCCTTACTGATATTGTGTAGCATTGAGCGCACGGTTTCTACTGAGTCATCTTTTGAGCTTTGAGCTTTGTCCATCTCCGGTGAATTCTTTCTTTCTCGTTCGTCAAGTTTCTTTTGACTTCTAGTTGTCGCTCCCCCACGCATTCCAAAACAGAAAACTGTGAATTATGTAGCAATTAGTGAATTAAGGGAGGCTAGTTTTAAACTTGCTATCGGGAGCTCAAAATTAAGCAGCCATCTGCTCGCGTCGCCACCGGAAGTCTTTAACTTTCTGAAGAAGATGTATTCAAGAAAGAGTTACATTCTCTAGGGGCTAACAGAATCAAGGGATATGGGGAGAAAGCAGGAACGGAGTACTGATTTTGGATGGTTAACCATGATCATATTGAATGGTGGTGCTGGCTCGAATGCCCCACTCCTGCACCTATTTCTGATGTTCCTAACATGCTGATGCAGACTGTGGATATGATTACCAATTATCAGGAATTATTTATCCATGCCTTTTTTCCTCAAACCAATACATGTTGCATGATAAGACATCAAAGTAATGAGTTCACTGGCACCATGCAAGGCTGTATGGACCGTATACGAAGTAGTCTGTCTTCCAAACCATACATATTTGGTTGTTTTCAACCTGTTCTTCCAACGAATGTTGTACTCAGAAAAACTCAAGGCTGGTTGACTGACTAAAGCACATTTGTTAGCTGGCGGCCTTGCATGATCATGATTGAAGTTATGTATTTGGGGCTTTAGCAGAAGTGTTGTTGCCAATTCAGTTTAAAGTTTAAGCCTCTGTGTGAATTTTGAGTGGGTCTCTATGCAGTGAAATTTATACTAGCACATGCTAGAAATATAGTCTGTAATCATTTGAGTTCTGCAGTTATTGATTTTAGAATATAAAATTCAAGGATACCAATTATTTTTATCATATAATTTTGTTGGAAGATAGTGACTGTTATAGGCATCAGCATGGAAATGGGCCCTTTGGCCCATCTTGCGCATGCTGACCAAGGTGCCCCATCTACACCAGTTTCCACCTACCTGTGTTTGGCCCATATCCCTCCAAATCTTTCCTATCCATGTGTCTGTTCAAATGTCTTTTAAATGTCATTGTGATACCTGCCTCAACTATCCCCTCTGGCAGTTTGTTTCATATACCCATTACCCTCCATGAAAAAAATTACGCCTCGGGTTCGTATTAAATCTTTTCCCTCTCACCTTAGGCCATGATTTCCCTACTGAGTGCATTCACCTCATGATCTTACAACTCTATAAGATCATCCCTCATCCTCCTGTGCACCAAGTAATAAAGTTCTAGCCTGCCCAACCTGTCTCTTCAGCTTAGGCCTTCAAGTCCTGGCAATGTCCTCGTAAATCTTCTCTGCACTCTTTCGAGCTTAACAATATCTTTCCTATAGCCAGATGACCAAAACTAAACACAATTCTCCAAATGCGGCCTCACCTTATCTTGTACAATTGTAACACAACATCTAGACTGATATACTCAATACCCTGACTGAGGGCCAATGTACTGAAAACCTCCATGATTAGCATATCTACCCAAGGTGCCACTTTTAAGGAACTATGTCCCTGCACTCCTAGATCCCCCAACTCTACAACACTCTCCCAGGTCCTTGCCATTCACTGTGTCCTGTCCTGGACTACCTTCCCAAAATGCAAAACCTTGTACTTTAAACTGACTTTAAACTCCATTCACCATCCCTCAGCTCACTTGTCTAACTGATGAGCATCTTGCGGCAATTTTTGTTAACCGTCTTTGCTATCTGCGATATCACCCTGAAGTGTCATCTGCAAACGTGCTAATCACGCCTTCTATATTCTCATCCAAATCATTGATATAAACCACAAAGAGCAATAGACTCAGAACCAATCCCTGAGGCACACCACTAGTCACAGGCTCCAGTCTGAAAAACAACCTTTCACCCTCTGCTTCCTTCTATGAAGCCAATTATCTATCCAAAATAATAGCTCACGAAAGTTTCTTGTATTAAACAGAAGGCTAAGTTTGTCTCTTTGGGATTTTCGCACAATACTTGTAATTTGTGCATGCTTTGCCATTTAAGTTATTTTCCATTCCTCCTTTGTCACCCAGCTGCTTGGTGACCTCGGTCACATTCTGTCGGTCTCCATTTTATGTTAGTGTATAGCAGGTGGTCGGCAACCTTGTTCTGCATAGGTGCCCGGACGAGTGTCTGTGAGCGGATGGTGGGCCACATCTATCACGTGTACACATGGATCCTGCCCCGGATGGCAGGCATCAAATCACGTGTTCACAGAAGGTGGACTAAAATGCTGGAGAAACTCAGCGGGTGAGGCAGCCTCATGCAATTCTTGTTTCTCCAGCATTTTTGTCTACCTTTCATTTCTCCAGCATCTGCAGTTCGTTCTTAAACGAGTTCACAGAATGTGCACAGCTGTGCCGGCGGCTTTGCGCAGGATGCGGTACAGCCAGAACTCGGCGCTCAGCAGGCCAGATGATTACGGGAAAAAGAAAATCCGCCTGTAGACCGGATGATTTTGGGTTACGGCCCGGGGGGCGTAGGTTGCCAACCCCTGGTATATAGGGTAATGGCCTGACAAGCTCCTTTAGTTATTTTTCTCTCCTCTGCTTCTTGATTATAAACACTACCTATAATTAGTCTAAATATAAACAGGATCACAGTTGCTATGAAAAAGCAGTATTCTGAAGGTTTTACATTGCTATGTTAGGATTTCTGCACCTGAAAATGTCAACCAAATGATTAACTTGAAACCACCTCTGCCCTTCCAGCATCTCATTAATAAAACAAACATCATAGATGCTCCAAGATTTGCCCATAGAGGTGTTTTGCTTGATACATCTCGGCACTATTTACCTCTTCAAGTAATACTTGACACCTTGGTGAGTAGCTCCAGCAAATATTTTGCTGTCTTTTTAAAAATAATTTTATAATTTAGGTTAAGGTGAAAACAGAACATGGAAGTTTCGACTTACTAGCTACGAAGTGACTTATTTTAGCTTCTGTTTCTGATCTGTTAAATCTGTATCATGAAGCATCAGCAATTTTATTTTGAATGTATAAAGCAGTTATTAATCGACAATTAAAAAATTCCTGATTATGCTGTGTAGTCTTTTTTTTTAAAAAAACCTAAAAGGGTTATTAATATTAAAATTGCTAGTGGCGAATTTTGCATATGCTGGTTATTTAAATTGTTTGAGCCAAATAAACATCCGAGCCATACGTCTTCATCTATTTAAATTGTGGTTGCAGTGCATCTGTGTTCAAATGAGAAGTCGGTAGTCATTACTTTGTGTAACAGGCTTGTGCTTGAACATGGTTCAAGCACAGGTTTAGTGATTAACTTGGTAGTAACCAATTTTTGTTCTTTCAGGATGCCATGTCATTCAATAAGTTCAATGTTTTCCATTGGCATATTGTGGATGACCCATCTTTTCCATACCAAAGCATCACTTTTCCCAATCTAAGTGCACAGGTCAGTAATTAAGACTATATTAATGTCTTTCTGCATACAAGATAACTCGAATAAGGGTTCAATAATGTACAAGAATTATTTGTGGGAAAGTGTGCACTTTGTAATCCATGCTCACGTAATCATTAAATAATGTGTGATGGGACTATTTCTTCACTGGATAATGTAATGCTTAAAACTGTACCCATCAAATGTGGACTTTAGGTTCATCACTGTGATTCAATATGGCGTATAGCAAAAGCACTTCTGAGGGATACATTTTTGAAACCGGGAAAGAAAATAATTTTTCTGTGTAGGTGATTATGAATTGTGGCAAAATAGGTGTGTGTAAACCTTCAATTTATTTCGTCAAATGTTCTTTTTATTTATGCGTATTATTGTAGATGTTTTTTGTAGGAAAGAACTGCAGATGCTGGTTTAAATCAAAAGTAGACACAGTGCTGGAGTAACTCAGCAGGACAGGCAGCATCTCTGGAGAGAAGGAATGGGTTACGTTTTGGGTCGAGACCCTTCAGACTGATGTCAGGGAAGTGGGCGGTACAGATATAGAATGTAGTTGGAGACAGTAAGACTGGTGGGAGAACTGGGAAGGGGGAGGGGATGGAGAGAGAGAGAGAAAGCAAGGGCTACTTGAAGTTAGAGAAGTCAATGTTCATACCACTAGGGTATAAGCTACCCAAGTGAAATATGAGGTGCTGTTCCTCCAATTTGCAATGGGCCTCACTCTGACAATGGAGGAGGCCCAGAAAGGTCAGATTGGGAATGGGAAGGGGAGTTAGTGTTGAGCAACCGGGAGATCAGGTAGGTTAAGGCAGACTGAGCTGAGGTGTTCAGCGAAACGATTGCCGAGCCTGCGCTTGGACTCGCCGATGTACAGGAGTTGACACCTGGAACAGCGGATACAGTAGATGAGATTGGAGGAGGTGTAAGTGAACCTCTGCCTCGCCTGAAAAGATTGTCGGGGTCCTTGGATGGAGTCGGGGGAGGAGGTAAAGGGACAGGTGTTGCATCTCCTGCGGTTGCAGAGGAAAGTACATGGGGATGGGGTGGTTGGGTGGGAAGGGACGACTTGTTCAGGGAGTTGCGGAGGGAACGGTCTCTGCGGAAAGCAAAAGGTGGAAATGGGAAGATGTGGCCAGTAGTGGGATCCCGTTAGAGGTGGTGCAAATGTCGGAGGATTATGTGTTGTATGCGACAGTAAATGGGGTGGAAGGCGAGGACAAGGGAGGCTCTGTCCATGTTACGAATGGGAGGGACGGGGAGCAAGAGTGGAGCTGCGAGTTATCGAGGAGACCCTAGTGAGTGCTTTGTCTGTAAAGGAAGAGGGGAACCTCAGTTCCCTAAAGAATGAGGACATCTCTGATGACCTGGTATGGAAAACATCATTCTGGCGCAGATGCAACGTCGATGGAGGAATTGGGTGGGAAGAAGTGTAGTCTAAATAGCTATGGGAGTCGGTGGGTTTGTAATAGATGTTGGTAGATGTTTTGTTAATTTACCAATATGAATAAAAAGTTATTAACACAGAATCCAAAATCAGAGTTTGAGTGCACACCTTGTGTAGCTACTAATGTTTGGGAAAGTTATAAACTATATGTTCTACAAGAGTCCACTGCAACTTGGTTTCCTCCAGTTTTACATATTATTAACTAAATTCTTCGAAAATAAAGTGTGAGTAGATTATCAGGCTTAAAGCTGACGCTGCCATGAAGTATGAGAACATTGTATGCTTGCCTCGTCCCTCTTGAGCCAATTCCCATACACTCAAATCATCAAAGTTGAATATTTATCGGCATATTAAATATTTCAAGTGATCTTGCTACTGTCTATGTAGAGAATTCCAGCGATTTACCACCCTCAATTTCTGTGCATCTTTGTTTTAAATGACTGGCCCATTAGCTTGCCAAAGTTTGTAGATGATCCTTAGATTGCTGGGATTGGCGACTGAAGAAGGCAAAATGTACAGGGGGATATCGATCAGCTACAGAAATGGGTGGAGAAACGGCAGGTGGAGATTAAGTAATACCTCATAGAGCAAGGGTGACGTGTGGCACTTTAGCAGGTCAAATGTTAAGGGAAGATATACAATTAATTTGACAATGTTGATATACAGAGAGATCTTGGGGTCTAAATCCCTAACTCCCTGAAAGTGGCAATACAAGTAGACAGTGGTAAATAAGGCATATGGTATGATTGTCTTCTTCATTGGTTAGAGCATTGCGCGTAAGAGTCAGAAAGTCATGGTGCAACTTTATAGGAGCTTGGTGTTTGCAGCACTTAGTAATTGACTACAAAAAATAACTATTTGCTTTATAGGCCAGATATCTGTGCTCCATGTAACATAATTAATTTGGCATGCATCACAAATGCTTGATAATTGTAGCATATTAATGAAGTTATTGAATACATGTAATAAACTTAATAATAATTATAATATTCTTATCCTTTATACCTTAATAGTGATAATTTTATTAATGCCAAACCAAACTTTCACCTTTTTTTAATAGGGTGCATATCACCCAGTCACTCATATTTATACATTGAAAGATGTCCTAACAGTTATTGAATATGCTCGTCAGAGAGGAATTCGGGTTATTCCAGAGTTTGACACTCCAGGGCACACTCACTCTTGGAAAGGTGAGTAGACTGTCACTTACCAAAAGATCTGACAACGGCTCCCAACCTGAAACATCGACTATCTACATCTACAGAGATGGTGTCTGAAGTGCTGAGTTACTCCAGCACTTTGTGCCTTTAATTGATGATGGGTAACAGAACATTTAAAAAAAATGTATAGGAACCGGTCCTCAGTCCACAATAACTGTGCTGACCATGATGCCAAAATAAACATATCTAATTTGCCTGTGCATGATACCAATCCCTCTGTTCCCTGCATATCCATGTCCCTATCTAAAAAATATAATTGTACAATCATGGTCATTTTAGGCAATGTTTTTACCTTTTTTTAAAGTAGTTACTTTCCCCACAGCAGAATAAAGGGTAGATTAAGTCAGAGGTGGGGAGTCTGATCTGTGTGATGGACTCGGCTACATCTAACAATTTGCAGTCTTGGGTAGAGCTCTTCCAAACCAAGCTGTGATGCAACCCGATAGTAAGCTTTCTGTAGTGCATCTGTAGAAATTTGCGGGTCATTGGAGACCTGCTGAATTTCCTCAATCTCCTAAGGAAGTAGAGACGTGGTGTGCTACATTGGCTGATGCATTAGAGTTGTGGCCCGTGACCGATCTTTGCTAATATTAATGCCAAGGAACATGAAGCTCTCAACCATTTCCACTTCAGCACCATTGATTCTGATTGGGGCATGTACTCCACCAGGCATCCTGAAGGCAGTAACTAGCTCCATTGTGTTATTGACGTAGAGAAATAAGTTGTCCCTATACCATGTTAAAGTCTTTCTTACAGTACCACTACTTGTGATTGTTAGTGATTATGTCCCCATCTGCAAACAGGTTGATGTAGTTAGAACCCAGTTTGGCTGCACTGTTGACAGTGTATAGGGAATAATGTAGAGATACTGCCTCTCCTCACTGATCTGTGGGTTAGAAAGTTGAAAATAGCTGAATGTACCTTGTTTATGTAACTCATTTTTATATATTTTCTAGGTCAACCGAACCTCCTTACTCCTTGTTATAATGGTGAGATACCCTCTGGAACATTTGGACCTATTAATCCTGCTTTAAAGTCAACCTACGATTTTATGAATCGTCTATTCAAAGAGATCAGCTGGGTGTTTCCAGATAACTTTATCCATTTGGGAGGAGATGAAGTGAATTTTGAATGTTGGTATGTGAAATTTGCCATTTTCTATATTCAAATTATTTGTTCAATATTTTAATTTAAAATATCCAGTCTGATGGTGATATTGCTTTATAACGGATGTAGTCTTTTAATGCAGTTAAATGCCAAACAGTGAGCATTCTTTTTAATGATACCACTGAACAGTCATCATTTGTTCAAGTGTTTATATCAAGACCAGATTGAAAATCTTGCTGATCAATTACAACAACACTTGCTGCTGATTTATTGTTAAACCTCTGTTGGCGAGTTCTTATGGACGATCACACTGTTCAATGTTGGTCTTTTAGTCCCACATTCACAGCCAAACTTTTGGCCAAATGCTGTAATATGTCCTCACCGGTTAGTTGAGGCACCATGAGGCGTTTTTGTTGTTTAATGACAGGAAGGAAGCTATGTAAATACCAAGTTATAAACTGTCGGGCTTTTACTTGCCTGACGTGAAGTTTTCTCCCTACCTCACCCTCACGATGTGCCACGTTCCGGTTTCGCGGTGCACGGATCATGGCCAACAGTGTCTGAAGAAGGGTCTTGACCCGAAGCGTCACCTATTCCTCCTTCTCCAGAGATGCTGCCTGACTCTGCCCGAGTTACTTCAGCACTCTGTGTCTCTCTTTAGTGTCTTCAGTTGGACTTTCACTGAATATTGAAGAAGAGGGTGTTGATCAGGGTCAACCAACGCGCTATATGCACTGTGTCGGAAGGAACTGCAGATGCTGGTTTACACCAAACAATGCTGGAGTAACTCAGCGGGACAGGGTCTAAAGGAGGGTCTTGACCTGAAACGTCACCCATGCCTTCCTCTCCAGAGATGCTGCCTGTCCCGCTGAGTTACTGCAGCGTTTTGTGTCTGCGCACTCATTGTTCTTATCTCTTGCTGTGATTACTTTAAACAAAGGCAGCGCTCGGTTATTGCGGTGATGCCCTTCAGATGTGAAAGGAATGCTTCCAGATGCACTGCCCTGACTTTATTCCTTTGTTTATCATCGTTAATTTTTTGCGTATGGTTTATTCATTGTTCTGTATCTCTCAACATCACCGTCTATATCTCTCGTTCCCCTGATCCCTAACCAGTCTGAAGAAGGGTCTCGACCCGAAACGTCACCCATTCCTTCTCTCCAGAGATGCTGCCCGTCCAGCTGAGTTAACTCCAGCTTTTTGTGTCTATCTTCGGTTTAAACCAGCATCTGTAGGCAGTTCCTTTCCTACACTTTATTCATTTCTTGGTGTCTTCTGGGCAAATGTTGCCTTCTGCACGAGCAGTCTTGGATGATATTTTTGTATGTGTGTGTGAGAATGGTCTAGGCATCTTTTAGGAGATGCCGCAGTTTACAATGGCATTGCCCTCTTGCGATCCCTTTGTGGCGGAGAGCGCTGACCGGTAACCCTGGGTCTTGTGGTCCGGCCAAGAGGAGGTGATGTGGACACGGTTTCAGTTGTAGTTTAGAGGAACATTGCTTCCGATCGATGTCTCTTATGCACTCCTCAGAAGAATTGGGTGCGCTCATCACCATCATGGCCCCCAGCCTACAGGTTTCTGATCTGAACAACTAACTTCTTCCCTATTTCTCATCTCCCCCCCCCCCCCCCTATTTCTGTCTCCTCTTGTTCACTCACACCTTCCCTCCCTCCCTCTCGCAGGGCTTGGTTCAAAGGGGGCAACGAGCCAAGCGGGCGCGGTCTGAACCCTTTCTGAAAAACGAGCACAAAGAGAAAAACAAAGTATTGTCAAGCGCTCCAAACTTGGTTTAAAATGAGTAAATGCGACCTTGGCTAATAATTAAAAAAAAAAAACCTTATACAAAACCAACACCCTAAAACTCTGTCTCTCACGCTGCCTGTTGTCTTATGGGGGGTGTGTGTCGGAGAGAGGGGGGGTGGGTGTGGAGGGGACCTGATGTGAATGTTACCACTCTAGGATGGCGAGGTTGGGCTCTGAGCTGCAGTGAGAGAGAGAGTGCGTGTGCACGTCAGCAGCAAAGTTAAATACAAAGGGCTTGCATGCGGTGGCAAGAGAGGTTTCCTTTGTTCTCCTCCGGGGCTTGAGAGAGATCGGAGAGAACTAACCCTCCCTCGCACACCACTCCTAACCCAAGAGCCTTGTCACCCCAGACAGATTAATGACGCCCCCCAACCTCCCTCCACCTCAACTCACGCCAGGGCACCAAAGCAGCTCGGGAGGCGAAGCCTGAGCTCCGTCTCCCAACAATCTGATGTGAAAGAACGGCGGCTGCGAAGAAACAAAAACAAGGAATAAAACCAAAGCCCGGCTTGAAAGGCTACTAAAAATATATTCCGCTTAGAACGAGCAGTCACGGAGACATCCGTCCACATTCAAAGATTTCATCTCCCATCTGTGTAGACCTGGCAGTAAATTCAATTAAAATATAACAAACTTCCGCCCGTTGGTCTTCTAACTACGTGATGTGTGTTTCAAACAAATCATAAGTATAACTGCTCTGGTATTGGACGGTGCGCATTTTCCCTTTGAGTTACAGCGCGGCCGCATCTATTGATATGACCTACAAAGCCGCAGGATGGAGATGTCGTCTTTAACACTGTTGCTTATTAAAACATACCTTAATTCATGGTTGGCTCGAGTAACGGGAGAGGAACTTGGTAACACAGAAATGACATACCCGTGGGAACTCGGTTAAACACTTGAACATTAACTTGAAATCTCGTACATAACCACGAGTCTTTTTTTTTCTGTCACTTGGGGTCACTCGTGGGTGAACTTGCACCGTGAGACAGAGCTTTAACGCCTATACCATAGACAAAATCCATTGCATTGGATATAGTGCAACAGGTCTACAGGATGCACTTCTGGAACTTGACTTAGTTCTGTAAAAAGCATAGCCATTTCCCCTGCAGCTTACACTAATGAGTAGCACAAATTCAGTGCAACTCTTTACCAATATTGTGGAGCGCTATTTTTCCAGGATTGCAGTGGTTTAAAAGGATACAGTAGCATCATGAAATGAGTCCTTCACAACACCATCCACAACAAGCTGTAGTCCATCTTCTTTAAATGCACCATCTTTGCACAAAGATACACATTGGCTGCTTTTGAAACATTTTTATAGATAAGGTATGTAAGTATGAGCCATATTTATACTACAGCTGTTCGAGTGCAAGTGAAATTGTGTAAATTGGTGGGTTTGTTCAAGTGTACATTTGAGTAGACCAAGCTGCATTAATATAACAAGTGCATTCAGCCTTTTATAATTTTATATTAAAAAAATAATATTTGTAACCACATACATAAATATGGTTTATTTGTTAAATGGTTTGGGTACATGCATTGTTGGTTGGAATTAAGTTGTACCTGTTTTGACCCTTATTTTCTCCAGGAAATCAAATCCCATGATTACAGAGTTTATGCGTAAACAAGGCTTTGGTAGTGACTATAGAAAACTTGAATCTTTCTATATTCAGAAGTAAGTACTTTTCACTCTAAGCATTACAGCTAATGTAAATATTCAAACAGGCTATCACTTTAAACAATGCAAAATAGTTTTCACATACTTTGAAGTTAATCTTATTTTACTAAACCACACTATAATTGGAGGTGTTTTAGGCTAGGAAGCTGTTTTTCTCATTTTGGTAGTCATGTTTCATAAACATTTAATTGCCCCCCTCCTTTCTCCCTTTATTAATGTTGTCCCAATACTCTTCTCTCTTCAGAATGCATGTTTATTGAGCATATTTTGTATTTTAAATGCTGGGTCCTCCTTGTTTTTGCTTTTTTGCTAGCTGAGCTTCAATTCTAAAATGTTATTCTCCCCAAATGGGAAATAATCCTCCACATTTGTCTGACACATTAGGTCCATTTTATTTCAAATGTTCAAAATACTGTAATCAAATTTCAATTGTGCATATTGTCTGAAAATGAAGATTATTATTGTTTTTCAATAATTGAGGAAATTGCTTTCAACGTGTCACGCCAGGTGTTCTTGATATTTAATTTGCTCGGCCTGACGTATCCTTTAACGAATCATATGAATAGAGGCCAAGCAGTAATCAGTAAGATGAAATTTCATCTTTTGTTTCAAATCACAGACTTGCTGTCATTATTTTGTTGTATATCAGCAAATGTTTTATGATTTGCAATTTTTAACCACACGTAAAGTTGCTATGCTTATTCACACTGTATAGATATTCCACTAGGGGCAGCCTCTGCCTACAGTCTGTCTTTTTTTCCCTTTTAGTTTGTCTTAAAAGTATGTTTTGGAGTTTCTTTACCTTTTCTATGTGAGGGAGGAGGGGGTAGGGTAAGGGGGAAATCGCTTCCCAGTCCCTTCCTGGCGAGGACGTGACTATTTCTCTGAGTCGCGCCCTCGCCCCCTCCTTGCGGCCTTTCCTGCCCGTGGTCCGGACCAAGGCTTCGGCATCGAAGTCGCAGCGCCGGATTCACTACAGAGCGGAGCGATACCTACCTGGATCGCCGTTTAAAGCTCCGGATTGCTGGGCCTGCTGTTCCAACATCACGGAGCTGAGGTTCGAAGACCTCCCAACATGGGCGGGCTGACCAACATCGCAGAGTCCCTGGGACCCTTTGCCGAGAGCGGCCTGTGGACTCCGCGAGCCGCGGACTCTGGTAGGAAGCGGCCGATTCGGAGGTCCAAGCCGCTGAGGTTGTTCTCCCGTACCGACGTCGGAGCTCCAGCATCCCGGCGAGCGGGCCTGGGCGGCGGGCTACCCATAACGGCGACTGCGGAGGCCCCGACTACAGGTGAACACCAAGAACAACATAGGATGAGGACTGACTTTGGTGCCTTCCCTCATAGTGGGAAACTTTGATTCTGCTGTGGGGGATGTTTTATGTTGGACTCTATCGTGTGTTGTGTTTATTTTATTTGTATGGCTATTTGGTGACCACACATTTCACTGTACCAACTGGTACATGTGACAAATAAATGTATCTTGTAGAGTAGTAGCAGGACATCTAACAATGTCTGCCATTAGATATAACAAATTCATTTCTTAATGGTTATAATTGCAGGCATGTGCTGAGGGAAACAGACATTTGGGCATATTGACTTTGTCTATTGTTTGCAGTGTTGTAGATATCGTGGCAGCCAATTTGAAGGGTTATATAGTATGGCAGGAAGTCTTTGACAATGGAGTGAAGGTAAGTATATGACCCTTAATAATTGCATTTATTAAAAGCATCCTAAAGGCATAATAGTTTTGGGTTATGTAATAAAGTTTATTTTTGTTAATTTTTCTCAAGTTAAGCAAGCGATATATTTATGTAGCTGGATTGATAGTATTCAAACTTTATTAATGGCTACTTCTGATAATCATTTTGTACAAAAGCAATTGCTTTGCTTGGTTTTCTTGCTGCCTAATGTAGACGCAGACTACTTTTCAGCTTCTAATTCTATTAATCAAATGCTTGGAATTGCATGGCTTGCTTTTGGCTCATTGCATTATTCTTTTGAGACGGTGAAACAATATTTAAACTTACAAGCCATAGTGTTTTCAAAATAATGTACTATTAGCTGCTCATGTTTCAAATTTGCAGATGACACCAAGCTGGGGGGTATAGTTAGTGTGAGGAGGATGCTAGGAGGCTGAAGGGTGGTTTGGATATGCTGAGTGAATGGGCAGATGCAGTATAATGTGGATAAATGTGAGGTTATCCACTTTGGTGGCAAAAACTATTATCTGAATGGTAGCAGATTAGGAAAAGGGGAGATGCAACAAGACCTGGGTGTCATGGTACACCAGTCATTGAAAGTAGGCATGCAGGTGCAGCAGGCTGTGAAGAAAGCAAATGGTATGTTAGCATTCATAGCGAAAGGATTTGAGTATAGGAGCAGGGAGGTTCTACTGCAGTTGTACACGGTTTTGGTGAGACCACACCTGGAGCATTGTGTACAGTTTTGGTCTCCAAATCTGAGGAAAGACATTCTTGCCATAGAGGGAAGGTTCACCAGACTGATTCCTGGGATGTCGGGACTTTCATATGAAGAAAGACTGGATAGATTTGGCTTGTACTCACTGGAATTTAGAAGATTGAGGGGGGATCTTATAGAAACTTACAAAATTCTTAAGGGGTTAGACAAGCTAGATGCAGAAAGATTGTTCCCGATGTTGGGGGAGTCCAGAACAAGGGGTCACAGTCTAAGGATAAGGGGGAATTCCTTTAGGACCGAGATGAGGAAAACATTCTTTACACAGAGAGTGGTGAGTCTCTGGAATTCTCTGCCACAGAAGGTCGTTGAGGCCAGTTCATTGGCTATATTCAAGAGTGGGATGTGGCTCTTGTGGCTAAGGCGATCAGGGGGTATGGAGAGAAGGCAGGTGCGGGATACTGAGTTGGATGATCAGCCATGATCATATTGAATGGCGGTGCAGGTTCGAAGGGCCGAATGGCCTACTCCTGCACCTATTTTTCTATGTTTCTATGAATGAAATGAAGTAGGTTCTTGAAGACATCCTTTATTTCCAATTGAATAAAAAATGAACAACTTTAAAATGTGCATGTCCACCTGTCTAAATTTATTGCTGTTTGAAATGTTATTGCTGTTCGAGATTTTTTTCCCTTCCATCGTCCACCCCGGTTTTGTGCCTGTTTCTCTAAGATGACTTGATAGTAGTGTGAGGGGTGAAGACAATCTGAAGAACAAAGGTTTGCATGTATTGATGCATTTAAATTTCCAAGTAATTAGTATCTCTTGATTTTATCCATTAGTTTGAAAACTCAAATCTTTTTCTGACCGTTTGTTATTTTGTTTCATTTTAAATCAAATGAAGATACTGAGCCTAGAATTATTGAAAATCAGAAAGCATAGGGAAAATTGCAAACACAATCTTTTTTAAAGCTGTGCTTTCTGCATTTTTAGAGATTCAAATCTTTTTTGAAGCCTTTGCAGACGTTGTTAGTATGTTAGTGATTTGATATTTTCATTCCTTTTAATTTTGGGAATACTTTTGAAATTCAAATGCTCGCAAGAGATTTAAAGAAGCATCGGTTATAACTGTAGAAAATGTTTAAAGGACACCATTAATCTCACGGGCCTTGTGGGAAATGATGCAAGGGAATAGCAGAGGCCTTGGACCAGTAAAATGGTAGGAAAGTAATTTAATAATTAGTTGGCTTAACATGGGGAAACTCTTGACTACTTTAAACTTAATCAAGTAGTTAGTACAGATTTAGGGATGAACAGTTAAATGGAGGAATAGATTGTGACCTTTATGGAGGCATTTTATAAGGAATATCAGCTGATTCAAAGCCTTTGGAAATTTACAACTTCCGTGAATAATTGAGCAAAACTGAAGAGCAATTTTCAGGTCAATGACCTTTCACCTGAAATTTAAACATTTTTTTTTTAAAAGCACTGCACCATTAAAATTGGCTTATAGTTAAATAGCCATTTTACTATAAGCCAATTTTAATGCTACAGTGCTTTTTTTTACACTATACGCTATTTTTTAATATACACTATTATGCCACGTGTATATTAACTCTTCAAATAAAGTAACCATTTGAAGAGTTAATATACACATGGCTTAATTGTGGTCGTACTTGTGGATAAACAGCTAGGTGTTGTGCAATTTTATGTAAACAAGTTGGGTAGATGTGCAAAAGGAGGAACTGGAGGTGGGGAAAATTGCTGCTCTCATATTTGCTTTAGTCAAACCTTTGTTTAATTTTAAATTAGAGGTTTGACTTTTGGGGGAAAGAGTAACCATAAGAGTTGTGAGATTTAGGCTAAGGCAGAGAAGCAGATGAATTTTTAAACTACAATTCTCCATGCTTTTGTGTGCTCCCCTCTTGACAGCCCTTTGAAGTACTTAACAAACCAGTTTGGGATAATTTATAGTCGAGAATAAATTTGAGAAAATTAATAGTAAGTGGAATAAGTGAGTGCGTTTCTGAAATTATGACGGTTGAATAAATATAATTTGGTTGAAGGGATCTTGAATATTAAACTTGAATTAAGATGTAGCAGAAAATAACTTTTTTGAAGCAGGTAATACTTTGGCACAGTTGTAATGTTATTACAATTGCATCCATCAAAGTAAACTTGATAAATATTGGTTGCAGTTATTGTAGTGTGCAAGAGTGCATTTCGACTTAGAATTTGAACTGAAAACTTATGAGATAAAAGGTCTCTATTGCAAATTTGGAATTTCAAATTCCCCACTTCTATTTTTACTTGGCAAATTTGTGTTCTGCAGTTAGAATCTAATCAAACCTGTTCATCTGCATTTAAATCATCCACACCTTCCAATGTATTATTAATTTCATGACTCAATTTCTTTATACAAATTTTAGATCAGAAATGAAAATAAGTAACATTAGATTTTAAATGTTAATTGTATGCAACTCTAACAGTATATCAAATTCAAGAACTGGATTCCTAGAATAGAATGAACATAACTAATGTTGAATTAAAAACCTGCAAATACCATCAATTTTTCCAGTTTTAAATCAAATCAGAGATTGAAAATACGCATGTGCACCAAAATGGTGTACAAAACAAATTTGACTTTAGGGGCATTTTTTAATGAAAACATCATGTTTGTTAAATATAAAAGGTCTTGCTCTTAATTATAACTTCTTCTTCCAGATTAAGTCAAACACTGTAGTTGAAGTGTGGATGGCAAGAAATATGAAGGCAGAGCTATATAAAGTAACAAAAGCTGGGTTCACAACCATCCTGGCAGCACCCTGGTACTTAGATTACATTGGCTATGGACAGGACTGGCAACAGTACTATCAAGTTGAACCCCTCCATTTCAATGGTTGGTATTTTGATGAGAATGTCTGTCCCTCTTCCAATTTGCTCATCAATTATGCTCATTCTAGCTATCAGAGACAGCTACTATAACAGCTATTAATTTTGTGTTCCCTTGTTTCCTCCTAGGTTCCTTAATTAGTAAGAGTATGAAAGGTTACAGTGAGAAGGCAGGAGAATGGAGTTGAGAGGGAACATAAAGTCCAGTAAAGTCCGATCAAAGATAGCCCAAGGGTCTCCAAGGAGGTAGATGGTAGCTCAGGATTTCTATCTTGTTGTTGATAGGATGGTTCAATTGCCTGATAACAGCTGGGCAACTGTCCACTACTAGAGAGAAATACAGCGGATAAAGGCCCTTCTGCCCACCAAGTCTACGCTAGCCATTTATCACCTGTTCACACCAGTTCTGTTATCGCACTTTCTCATCCACTCCCTGCACACGAGGGGCAATTAATCTACAAACCCGCATGAATTTGGGATGTGGGAGGAAACCAAAGCACCAAGAGGAAACCCACGGGGTCACAAGGAGAATGTGTAAACAGCACCCGAGGTCAGGATCAAACGCAGGTCTCTGGAGCTGTGAGGCAGTGGCACTACTTGCTGCGCACTGTCGCTCCCATGTCCTGTGGTACTCAAATGGCATTTCTTACAAAGATATTTAACAAAGTTGAATGCTTTTTGCAAATGCCACGTTTGTGTTTTTCTAATGTTTTTTCTGCAGTTCTGTATTTTTATTTTGATTCACTGTGGACTAAAGTATTCGTCTTGTTGGGTTTTTGCACGGTGAGCATGGATCTGCTGCGTTCTGCACTCGCTGGTCATAGAACTCCCATTTAGTTGCTCTGCATTGGTGGCAAAATGTTTCTGCTTAAGCTTAATTATGGGTGCTTTTCATTGTTTACTTTAGTTTGTTCTTTGAGAAATGCCATGTTCAGGCTTGTTTTTCGGCATTCCTTTTTGCGTTGTTATGTAAGAATTAGAGGTGGAAGGAATGGAGGATTTCACAAATACTCAAGACATTTAGTTCAAAAATCCTGACTTCTCACGGGTCTTGAATTTCACTATTTGCAAGCTAGACTAATTGTGACGCTGGGTTTTGTCTCTACATTTTTTTGCACTGTAGTTGAAGTCGGATACCATTGTTCATGTGTGGAAAGGTGGCTACCAGAAGGAAATGGCAGCAGCAACAGCTGCTAAATTTCATGTTCTCGTTTCCTCTCCTTGGTACTTGAATATCATTTCTTACGGCCAAGACTGGCGGAAGATTTACCAAGTGGAACCTTGCAACTTCAATGGTGTGTTTGTAGCAAAATGGTTGTCCACCTGTGAACATCCATTTGCTCTCTAGGCTAAGTATATGTTCTGATCAGTTAGCGAGCTGGTAATTTTTTTTGTTACAACTCCCTTTATTGCAATCTTTTTAGTTGGTGTTAAAGGTGGTTAAAGGTGTGGAAACTCACATGACCAACAATTTGAAAATGTGATTAAGTGCAACAGAGCTTAAATGAATGGGGCGAGTGAAGCTTATATTCAGTTTGTAACACTGCAGGTTGTTGTCTGTTCAGCAATATTGGGTTTTATTGTCATATGTGTCAAGATGAAACGATGAAATTCTTTCCTTCGGCAGTACAGTTGGGTTTTAAACATACTACTTGGTAGATACCATCTCCCGCCTTCCTATCTCCACCCCTTTCTGCCTTCCACCTTCCCTGGTTAACTCATCCCTTCCCACCCAAACCGCCTCCTCCCCAGGTACATTCCCCTACAACCGCAGGAGATGCAACACCTGTCTCGATACCTCCTCCCTCCACTCTGTCCAGGGACCCTGACAGTCCATTTAGGTTAGGCAGAGGTTCATTTGCACCTCCTCCAACCTCATTTACTGTTATCCATTGTTCAAGGTGTGGGCTGCTATACATCAGAGAGACCAAACATAGACTGCCCAACCATTTCACTGAACACCTTCGCACAGTCTGCCCGGGCTTACTTGATCTTGTGGTTGCCAAACGCTTTAATTCCTGTTCCCACATAGACCTTTCTGTCCTGGGCCACCTCCATTGTCAGAGGACAAATGCAAATTGGAGCAACAGCACCTCATATTTTGCTTGGGCAGCTTACAACCTAGCAGCATTGATTTCTCTATCTTCAAGTAATCCTCTCTCTGTCCCTCCCCCACCCGTCATTGTACTAGCTTCACTGCCCTTCACCTCTTCCCTTCTTACCGTCCAGGGAACTTAACAGTCATTTCAAGGGAAGCAGCAATTACATAGAAACATAGAAACCTAGAAATGAGGTGCAGGAGTAGGCCATTCAGCCCTTCGAGCCTGCACCGCCATTCAATATGATCATGGCTGATCATCCAACTCAGTATCCCGTACCTGCCTTCTCTCCATACCCTCTGATCCCCTTAGCCACAAGGGCCACATCCAACTCACTCTTAAATACAGCCAATGAACTGGCCTCAACTACCCTCTGTGGCAGAGAGTTCCAGAGACTCACCACTCTCTGTGTGAAAAAAGTCTTTCTCATCTCGGTCTTAAAGGATTTCCCCCTTATCCTTAAGCTGTGACCCCTTGTCCTGGACTTCCCCAACATCGGGAACAATCTTCCTGCATCTAGCCTGTCCAACCCCTTAAGAATTTTGTAAGTTTCTATAAGATCCCCTCTTAATCTCCTAAATTCCAGAGAGTATAAACCGAGTCTATCCAGTCTTTCTTCATAAGACAGTCCTGACATCCCAGGAATCAGTCTGGTGAACCTTCTCTGCACTCCCTCTATGGCAATAATGTCCTTCCTCAGATTTGGAGACCAAAAACTGCACGCAATACTCCAGGTGTGGTCTCACCAAGACCCTGTACAACTGAAGTAGAACCTCCCTGCTCCTGTACTCAAATCCTTTTGCTATGAAAGCTAACATACCATTCGCTTTTTTCACTGCCTGCTGCACCTGCATGCCTACTTTCAATGACTGGTGTACCATGACACCCAGGTCTCGCTGCATCTCCCCTTTTCCTAATCGGCCACCATTTAAATAATAGTCTGCTTTCCTGTTTTTGCCACCAAAGTGGATAACCTCACATTTATCCACATTATACTGCATCTGCCAAACATTTGCCCACTCACCCAGCCTATCCAAGTCACCTTGCAGTCTCCTAGCATCCTCCTCACAGCGAACACTGCCCCCCAGCTTAGTGTCATCCGCAAACTTGGAGATATTGCCTTCAATTCCCTCATCCAGATCATTAATATATATTGTAAATAGCTGGGGTCCCTGCACTGAGCCCTGCGGTACCCCACTAGTTACTGCCTGCCATTGTGAAAAGGACCCGTTTACTCCTACTCTTTGCTTCCTGTTTGCCAGCCAGTTCTCTATCCACATCAATACTGAACCCCTAATACCGTATGCTTTAAGTTTGTATACTAATCTCTTATGTGGGACCTTGTCGAAAGCCTTCTGGAAGTCCAGATATACCACATCCACTGGTTCTCCCTTATCCACGCTACTAGTTACATCCTCGAAAAATTCCACAAGATTCGTCAGACATGATTTACCTTTTGTAAATCCATGCTGACTTTGTCCAATGATTTCACCACTTTCCAAATGTGCTGCTATCCCATCTTTAATAACTGACTCTAGCAGTTTCCCCACTACCGATGTTAGACTAACTGGTCTGTAATTCCCCGTTTTCTCTCTCCCTCCCTTCTTAAAAAGAGGGGTTACATTTGCTACCCGCCAATCCTCAGGAACTACTCCAGAATCTAAAGAGATTTGAAAGATTATCACTAATGCATCCACTATTTCCTGAGCTACTTCCTTAAGTACTCTGGGATGCAGCCTATCTGGCCCTGGGGATTTATCGGCCTTTAATCTATTCAATTTACCCAACACCACTTCCCGACTGACCTGGATTTCACTCAATTCCTCCTTTGACCCACAGTCCCCTGCTATTTCAGGCAGATTATTTATGTCTTCCTTAGTGAAGACGGAACCAAAGTAGTTATTCAATTGGTCCGCCATATCCTTGTTCCCCATGATCAACTCGCCCGTTTCTGACTGCAAGGGACCTACATTTGTTTTAACTAACCTCTTTCTCTTCACATATCTATAAAAACTTTTGCAGTCAGTTTTTATGTTCCCTGCCAGGATTATAATATTGCCATATTGCCATATACTCCTATATTCTAGAGTATTGCACTGTTTACATTGATCTCCTCAACATTAGAGAAACCATGTGCAGATTGGGTGAGCATTTTACACCACTTTCATTTCACCCATTGCTTTGTGGCCTCCACTACTACAAGAGACCCAACACATGTTTGAGGAACAGCACTTCTGTGTGGGCATGTTGCAGCCTCTGGACTTAATGTTTAATATTCAATTCCGTGTCAGGTAACTCTATTTCTATCATCTTTGATATGGCACAACATATTTATTTCTATTGTGTTAAAGAAGCAACTGCAGATGCTGCAGAATCGAGGGTTTCACAAAAAGCTGGAGAAACTCAGCGGGTGCAGCAGCATCTAAGGAGCGAAGGAGATGGGCGACATTTCGGGTCGAGACCCTTCTTCAGACTGGTCAGGGATCAGGGAAACGAGAGATATAGTCGGTGATGTGGAGAGATAAAGAATAATGAATGAAAGATATGCAAGATATGGGATAATGGCTTGTTCCCTTTATCATCGATACTTTTTTGCATATCTTTCATTCATTGTTCTTTATCTCTCCACATCACCGTCTATATCTCTCGTTTCCCTGATCCCTGACCAGTCTGAAGAAGGGTCTCGACCCGAAACGTCGCCTATCTCCTTCGCTCCTTAGATGCTGCTGCACCCTCTGAGCTTCTCCAGCTTTTTGTGTAACCCTATTTATTTCTATTCCCCACCTCCCCAAGCTATTTTAAAATGTCCTCTGGGAATGGATGACCTGCCCACCCTGATCTGCTGGTCGTGTCCTCTTACTTTGCATTCTCTTCTTGTATTCTCTTCTCTATTCCCACTCTAACTGCTTCCATTCACTCATTGACCCTATATCCCCATGTCAACTCAGTTTATCCTAACAGATGCACACGCCTCTCCTGCCTCCCTGCAGTTTATTGAGCTGCTTCTGTCACTTTCCTAGTTCTGACCAGGGGTCATAAGGAATAGGAGTAGAGTTAGGCCATTTGGCACATCAAGTATACTCCGCCATTCAATCATTGCTGATCTATCTCTCCCTTCTAAGCCCATTCTCCTGCCTTCTCCCCATAACCTCTGACACCTGTACTAAACAAGAATCTATCCATCTCTGCCGTAAAAATACCCACTGACTTGACATTCACAACCTTCTTTGGTAAAGAATTCCACTTAGGGTCTTTGACCTAAGACATTTGCCTTGTTTCACTCCCCACAGATGCAGCCTACTCTGCTGAGTATTTCCAGCATTTTTGTTTGTGATCTTAAATGCTGACATCTGCCACCTTGTTAAATAGTTTTAACTGATTTATTTATTTTTAATGATATTCTGGAAGCGCTTTCTAAAAGTCTTGGTTGGATTGGATATTTGTTGTATCCAAAAGTAACCTTGTTTGTTTCAACCACAGGAACTGAGGCACAGAAGAAACTGGTGCTTGGGGGAGAAGCTTGTCTCTGGGGAGAATTTGTGGATGCAACCAATCTTGCCGCACGTTTATGGTAACTGCATTCCATGTGATAAATATTTGTTTAGTTCATTATTGTCCAGTGTACTGAGGTACAGTGAAAAGCATTTTGTGTGTCAAAGAAAAGTCGAGACATTATTCCAATCAGGCTGTCCACGGTGTACATATACAGGGCACAACATTTAGTGCAAGATATAATCTGAGATTTAAAAATATATTTCCCATCATACAGAGATACTTGTCATTTATTTGTCATTTCCATAGAAAACTTGAATTACCCTTGTATTAATATACAATTTGACTAGTTTTGCTGAAAGTGGTTGGACTTTTAATCATTGTAAATTCTGAATACATTTTTCATTTACCTTTTATAGATTTGTAAGTCAATTTACAGATGTGTACAGCATGGAAATAGGCCCTTTGACCCATTTTGTTCTTGTTGATTAAATTGGCCTAGACCCCTCTGCCTGCATTTGGCCCATAGCCATCTAAACCCTCCTGTCCATATTTCTCCACAAGCCATGGGAACGTTACTATAGTTCAATCTATCAGTTTGGCTGCAACAACTTCTGCACTTAATGGCACACATGCTAGGATTTTAAGTGGCTACAAAGATTGTGGAAGTGTTGCTTTTTATCATCCAGAATGTTGTGGATTTTAACACGAGGAAACTCTTGACAGCAGTACATTTAAGGATGTGATAATAAAGTGTTTGGAAAATCACACGTGGGCAGTTAGCGCAGTTTTATGAAAGAGTGAGACAATGTGCGACAGTGGGTGTGACAGCATCTTTGGAGAACACTAAAGAAGGGTCCTGAACCAAAATATCACATATCCGCATTCTTGAGAGATGCTGTCTGACCTGCTGTGTACTCTAACATTTTCTTTTTTTATATAAACCAGCATTGCAATTCCTTTATGAAAAGGAGATGATGCTTGGCATGAGGTTATAACTAGCATAGTGGGCATGAGTGAAGTGTTGCAAAGATCAATGCTCGCTTCTCTGACTTGATAGGGGACTGAGCAATGTATTCATGTTGGCCAAAGAGGTGGGTAGGAAAGTAAGCTCTGAGCAAATGTAGAAGGGTTGCAAAGGTACAGTGACTATTACATAATTGGAAGTTGTGGTTCTCGGACACACCACAGTACTGGGTACCAAAATAGCTTCACACCTTCAAGTTTATTGTATGTAGAATGGGTCACTAAGACAATGAGACAACTTGTATTTAAACATAAATTTGAGGACATCAAAATGATGTTGAACTGATTTCCTCTACCTCAACTCAGAATAAATGTCAGTCAATTTTTATGAAGTTTGATCCATGCTTTTGTGGATCAAATAAAATAGTTGAATTGAATTATTTAGAGACTGAAACAAGAGAAATTAAAGACAGAAACACAGTACTGAAACAAGCCCATCTGCACCTGGTGTCCATGTTGTTGATCAACCTCCCATTAATCCTACGTTCATTATATTGGGAATAAGAAAATGGCAGAAGTTAAACACATTTTGTTTGTCGTTATGAAAAACTTCTTGGACCAGTCAGCCTGATGTCAATGTTGTGGAAAATGCTGGAATTTGAGGTAACAGTAACTCAGCACTTGATGGGATCGAGTTGAGTCAACATTAAAATGAAAGAGTGTTTAGATAGGAACTGCAGATGCTGGTTTAAACTCAAGATGACACAAAATGATGGAGTGACTCAGCGGAACAGGCAGCATCTCTGGATAGATGGAATTTGTTTAACAAATCGTTGGGCGTTCTGAGGAACTGCAGCTGCTGGCTTACAAAAAAAAAGGCTGTGCTGGAGTCGCTCAATGGGGCAGGCAGCCTCTCTGGAGAAAAAAAGATGGGTGGTGTTTTGGGTGGGGGACCCTTCTGACTGAAAGTAAGGGGAGGTGAGGACCTGGAGATGAGAAAAGATCAGGACCAGACACAAAAGACCTCAGCCACAGTGTTGCCTTGTTGGTTATGGAAGGTGTCTCAAATGTGTCATAAACTGGGAGATTTGCTTTGTTTACCAAGTAAACCCAACACTAAGGTGCTCTTTTCAGCCAATGTCACAATTATTTGTTTAAGTCAATAGTACTGTGTAAAAACAGCTTACTGCACTAAATTTTGGTGAAACTATTTTTTGGCTGGTTCATAAGAATGAATATGTCTGTTACAGGATCACAAATTTGAGACTGTTAGTTTTTGCTAACTTTGTATTATTGTCAGACTTGACCACACGCTTTTCATTTTAACTTTAAAGGCCTCGGGCAAGTGCTGTAAGTGAGCGCCTTTGGAGCAGTGCAGAAACAAATGATCTGGGTGATGCCTACGCAAGACTAATAAAGCATCGTTGCCGCATGGTCCAGTAAGAAACTATTTCACTGTGCATTTTGTGCTAAAATCTTAATTGTCCCGTATTCTTCTTCGATTTGTTAAATAGGTGAAGAGATCATAATTTAATTAACTTCAAAGATTGAAGTTGCTCTTGGAACATTGAGAGACCCGTGTTTAAAACTGTTTGAACTTGAGCGACTTCTTTCTGTTTGAACTCTACTTCTTTCTGTTGTATAGACGGGGCGTACCAGCGGAACCACTGTTCATTGGCTCTTGCGATTATGAATACAAGGATAATAAAGCATCTAACTGAAGAAAGAATCACTCTTGGAGAAAAATGCTAACATCGTAATTTGATGCTTACAAACAATACTCGATTATTGAAATTATCAACTTTAATTGAGAGTTGATATCTTTGAACAAGAATGAATGTTTGATTTATATATAAAGATTAGGAAATATCATACAATAAAGTTCAATATTTTTATAATTTCTAAATTTGTTGCGCTGTTTCTGAACTTTGCATTTTACGTGGGTGGTGGAGGAATGATATCTGCAGGTGGTAGAAATGCTATCTGTTTACATGGCCACATTGATCAGTTTTATATTGTTTAAATGTTATATATTTCGAATGTTTACATTTTATGAGATTTTTTTCTGCAATTAAGAGACTTCTGTTATCAATTATGTAAAGCCAACAAATGTTTGAAATGCACTTTGTATATTTGAAAATTAATAATAAAATCGATAAAGTTTCAGTGCTTGATGAGCAACATGCTTGAACATTTTATGATCTTTCATTAGTATACTAAATTGGCAGTAGATTTGAAGCTTTTTTCCTTCCTTTGGCTAGGGGAATTAATCCTGCATCTCCTTATACTTGGTCACAAACTATCTTTTTTTACATGGGGAAGTGGACAAACATTAAGAATCTGGCAGCCATTTTATTTATGTAGGAAAGAACTGCAGATGCTGGTTTAAATCGAAGATAGGTACAAAATGCTGCTGGAGTAACTCAGCGAGAGACAGGCAGCATCTCTGGAGAGAAGGAATGGGTGACATTTCAGGTCGAGACCCTTCAGGCATATTCAGGCATATTTTATTTCCGGCATTCTGCTTTCATTTTTAATCATTTTTAGCAGCAAAATCAGTCCCTCTTTATTGTGCATGATTTCTAGATTCTATTCCACACTCCATTTAATCTATTCAAAGGTAAATTTTAGTACCATATTCAAACAATTGTCATTATGGGATTGACAGATCATAAGGCTTCATGCATGAGACTATAGTGGCTCCTGCTATGTGCAGCAAATAAATGCAGCTGGATGGGCCTATTTGGCCTGGATGAAGCCAAGGGCAAGAAACAAAATGCTGGAATAACTCTGGGTTAGGCAGCATCTCAGGAGAACATGGATAGGTGACATTTCAGGTCGGGATCCTTCAGACTGCTTGCAGAGGTGGGAGAAAAAAAAACTAGAAGAGTGGATGGGGCAGGACAAAGCATAGGAGGTCACAGGTGAACACAGGCAAGGGGTGTTTTGATAGGCAGATGGCTGGACAAAGGCCAGAGATGAACACTAGGTGTGAGACAAAAGGATTAGATTGTGGGGAGGCAGGGGAGTGATTTAGGTGCACGATCAGCCTGGGCTTGGGAGGTTGCGTTTGTGTAGGTTGCCTAAAGCTGGAGAATTTATTATCAACGACTCAATGTGCAAGTGTCTGAAGAAGGGTCACAACCAGAAACGTTACCCATTCCTATCCTAGGAGTTAAAAGTCAAGATGTGTTGATTTATTGGGAAATTTCTAAAGTATACCTTCCAGGCACTGAAAATTTTTAATCTTAAACCTGATACCAAATATTTATTTCATTAACCTTGTCCAGGATGTATGATTTCAAGTGCAGCACCCAATTTAAATCATACTTAAATCATTTAAAAGCCTGATTACGAGTTCCTCGTACATTTGGCAAGTTCCTTGAAAATGTTGAAGAGTGGGGGGTGATACTGGAGGTGCCTTTCGAGATTAAATACTGTACTAAGCCACCTAACATTTTATAATGGATCAATAGTCTGCACAATAAATTTCCAGATTTACAACTGCTAGGCAGAGGGACTTGAGAGGGAAAGTTCAAGTGGCATTATAAACAAGATCATAAAAAGAATTCCTGGTATGGATCCAAATGTACAGAGCAAAACAATGCTGAGAGTTTACATTACACTTTGACAAGCTACAAATGATCCATCAACAACATTAAAAATCTAGATGCGCCAGCTTTTTTTTTAAAATAGCTGTTCTTAACTAAATGAAAAATATTCCAAATAGTATTTCAAAAGTTAAGACTCAAGTCAAGAGTTTATTGTCATGTGCCCCAGATAGGACAATGTAATTCTTGCTTGCTGCAGCACGACAGAATATTTTAGACATAAATACAGTGTTATCATATATCACATAATATATACACACACAAAGTGCAATAGGCTGTTATAGTTCATAGTTTGTTTGAAGTTGTGTTTAATAGTCTGATGGCTGTGGGGAAGAAGCTGTTCCTGAACCTGGATGTTGCAGATTTCAGGCTCCTGTACCTTCTACCCGATGACAGCGGAGAGATGAATGTGTGGCCAGGATGGTGTGGGTCCTTGATGATGCTGGCAGCCTTTTCGCCTGCGATAGATCCCCTCGATGGTAGGGAGGTCAGAGCCGATGATGGACTGGGCAGTGTTCACAACTTTTTGCAGCCTTTTCTGCTCCTGGACGCTCAGGTTGCCGTATCAAACCACGATGCAACCGGTCAGCAAGCTCTCTCCTGTGCACCTGTCGAAGCTCGAGAGAGTCCTCCTTGACATACCGACTCTCCGTAATCTTCTCAGGAAGTAGAGGCGCTATTGGGTAACTATTACGTAGATTCGAAGGTAGGTTTTACAGGAGTTTTCAGCAAAAGCAATTTAAAATATATAACTGTTAGATTGTCTTCTTAATCTTTTTATATGGAAGCTGCAATTGGTAAAGCTAATTGCTCGATATCTACTCAGCCATATCTGAAAACATTCTTTGAAAAGTGCTTTAATCAGACATTAGGTTTGAGATAGTTGTCAGAAATATATTTTATTCTGTTATTGAAGGTATATTTTAGCCACTCACAAAAAGTTGAACCATTTTATCCATTTCTTTTGAAGAGTGCAACAAAAAATACATTTCCATCTCCAGGCTACATAGTGAACAATCAGTTAATTTAGAATAGTTCACGTTAAAGGAGTAGAATTAGGCCATTTGGCCCATCGAATCTACTCCACCATTCAATCATGGCTGATCTATCTCTCCCTCCTAACCTCCTCTTCCTATCCCACAAAGTCTCTTCGTCAACATTTTTTTGGTTTCTCTTTAAAAGCTGGAATGGAATCTGCTCCCATTAGTGTATCTTGTGGGCAGAAACCACATCGCATTTAAGACTCAAGATTAATTCACCTTGACTCATAATGATTGTGCAGCCTGGAGATGGAAACCAGGCCTCGTTGCACCCTAGGAAAGACATGGATCAAATGATCCAATTTTGCTTGAGTTGCAAAAATGCAAAGTAAATAGCATCAAATTATAAACTTCTGGTTGAGTGGTGTCGTATCAACATCTTACTCAATGGCAGCAAACCCAAGGAACTAATTATTGACTTGATGGGGATTGAGGAGCAGATTGGGTAGACACACACAGTCTCTTGCCCAGAGTTGGGGAAATCGAGAACCATAGGGCATAGGTTTAAGGTGAAGGGGGAAAGAATTGGAAGGAATCAGGGTAGACAAAAATACTGGAGAATCTCAGCAGGTGAGGCAGCATCTATGGAGCGAAGGAAATAGGTGCCGTTTTGGGTCGAGACAGAAACGTCGCCTATTTCCTTCGCTCCATAGATGCTGCCTGACCCGCTGAGTTTCTCCAGCATTTTTGTCTACCTTCGATTTTCAGGCATCCGCAGTTCCTTCTTAAATGAGGGTAGGGAAGATTCAAACAAGAGGGCATGACATGAGAATTAAGGGACAGAAGTTTAGGGGTAACGTGAGGGGGAACTTCTTTACTCAGAGGGTGGTGGCTGTGTGGAATGAGCTTCCAGCAGAGGTGGTGGAGGCAGGATCGATTTTAACATTTAAAAGTAAAGTGGATAGGTATATGGACGTGAAGGGAATGGAGGGGTATGGTCTGAGTGCAGGTAGATGGGACTAGGGGAAAACAAATGGTCGGCTCGGACTGGAAGGGCCGAGAGGGCCTGTCTCCGTGCTGTAATTGTTATATGGTTATATGAATCAGGGGTAACATTTTCAAACAAAGGGTGCATACAGGGATACAAACTCAGGGATACAGAGAGTGGTGAGTCTCTGGAACTCTCTGCCACAGAGGGTAGTTGAGGCCAGTTCATTGGCTATATTTAAGAGTGAGTTGGATGTGGCCCTTGTGGCTAAGGGGATCAGAGGGTATGGAGAGAAGGCAGGTACGGGATACTGAGTTGGATGATCAGCCATGATCATATTGAATGGCGGTGCAGGCTCGAAGGGCTGAATGGCCTACTCCTGCACCTAATTTCTATGTTTCTATGTTTAACTCCTGTCCCTATACCTCCTCCCTCGATTCTGACCAGGGATCCCGACAGTCCTTTCAGGTTAGGCAGGGGTTCACTCACACCTCCTCCAAACTCATCTACTTTATCTGTTGTTCCAGGTGTGGACTCTTATACATCGGCGAGACCATAGATTGGGCTATCGTTTCGCTGAACACCTTCGCTTCGCCCGCCTGGCTCTACCTGATCTCCAGGTTGCCACACACTTTAACTCGTCCTCCCTACTGTTTAATTACCTCACCGGGTGGCGTCAGCAACGGCTGCCTCGTCAACAGTCTGTCTGTCCCTTCCTTCTTTGTGCTTTAACAGTATGTGTTAAATGTATTTTTTTTAGTGTTCTTTAGCTTGTTTTACGTGGGGGGGGTTGAGGGAAACTTTTTCTAATCTCTTACCTTGACGGAGATGCGATTTTCTTTCCGTATCGCATCTCTGTCCGCACTGCGGCCTAACATCGAGGAGTTGGCGGCCTCTGCTGGAGACTGACTTTTGAGAGCTCCACCGCAGGAACCTGCGGGACTTTTAACATGTCGGAGCCCGCAATCCCTTTGCCAGGGGTCGACCTCGGTGCTGCAACTGTGGGTGCTCGCGGTCTCTGGTCAGATACTGACTTCGGGAACTCCAAGCCGCAGGATCTTCGACCACCCGACGCGGGAGCTTCAATCGCCCCAACGGATGGTTCAGCTGTTCTGACCGCAGGAGAATAAAGAGGAAGCACATTGGACTTTTTTGCCTTGACCCCGACTCAGTTTGAAGAAGGGACTCAACCCTAAATTTGCCCTCACTCTTACAATGGAGGAAGCCCAGGACAGACAGGTCAGTGTGAGAAAGGTTTCAAAGGTCTTTTTATCCTCCCCCAGTTGTTGTACTATCGTTTTGGTGAGTTCCATTGTCTAACTCATCTTCACCTAGCCCACAGCTAACAATGGTCTGTTTGCTCTATCATTACTTTTTTTTGCTTATCTTTCATCCATTTGTACTATACCTCTCTATATCAACATCTATATCTCGTTTCCCTTCACCCTGGCCCAGTTTAAAGAAGGGTCTCAACCCTAAGCGTCACATTTTCCTTTTCATCAGAGATGCTGTCTGACTGGCTGAGTTACTCCAGCTTTTTGTGCCTATCTTCGGTCTACACCAGCATCTCCAGTTCCTTCCTACAACTATGTACTTCAGGGATGTTGCCTGACCCACTGAGTTACTCCAGCACTTTGTGCCTTTAAAAAAACAAAAAAAAATCAGTATCTGCAGTTCAAAGTTTCTATAAGGAAGGCTCTGTCATAGTTTCTACGTGTGTAGGATAGTGTTGTTGCGTGGGGATCGCTGGCTGGTGTGGACTCAATGGCCCAGTATCTCTAAACTAAATTAAGCAAGCTCAATAATGAGAATTAAAGAGGTCAAAATTACAAGTATTAGATAGAGTTTAAATCTGAATAAGTTAAAAGCAGTAGGCTATTTCCTTTTTCCTCAGCAATACATAGAACAGTACACACAGGAACAGGCCCTTCAGCCCACAATGTTTGTGCTGAACACGATGCCCAACTGCACTGATCTCAGCTGTCTGCAAGAGGTCATCGCATAGTTAAAGTTTACAGCTAAGAGTGTACTTGGGTTCTGGAATAATAAAGGACATTTACAATGATGTTTGACTTTTAATTAAATATAACTTTTTTGACAGATACAACATCAGCAAAATAACTCCAGTGATAATCTTTCTGGGTCTGTAGATTTGGATCAAGTTCCTTTGGAGATATCTGCCTCATGATTCCAACAATACATTGTACCAGGCTTTACTTTACACTCTTTCCTCATGACAATGATCTTAGTTAACAAAGATTTGTAACCTTGAATCATTGCTCTGGGCTGCGGAGCTGATCAGTACAATCTGAAATTCTGTTCCACGAAGACGTTTTCGCACTTTTTCCCCCCAATGGGATTTATGGAACATCCCACGGACATCCTAGTGTTCCCGTGATACTGCGGATTAATTATTTTCCTGCTCCAAAATGAAATCGATATGGTGCATGGTACAGTATCAACCTTTCACTTGTCAGTTCATCAGTTTCTCCATTTGACCGGGACCTTACAGAGCGCCCATCATCTTGTTGAAAAGTGTGTTTTGGTCCTGTGGATTCATCGGCTCGTAGCTGGACAGTTCCAAGGTGAAGGTAGCATTGCCCGAGGTCAAAGTGCGCAGAGCAGTCGAGTAACCCTGCATCAATCAATAAGCACTGATGTGTCACCAAATGCAGCCATCTTAAATGTGAGCAAAAGCTGACAACGGTTTATAGAACAAAGAGCATCTATCTATCTATCTATCTATCTATCTATCTATCTACCTACTATTAAAAGTCTCAACTTGTTTGTTTGTGATACGACAAAACGGTACACAATAGAGCGAAAATGTTTGCAGAACTGAACACAGCTTTTTCCCCCGTGGCCATTCGTATCAAGTTTCTTCACATATAACTAAACGTCTCATCTTGACCACTTCCTGTCTGCGCTGTATAATGATTTTAGAACAAAACGCTACCATATATCGCTATGATTTTTGGCCATCTTACTCAGTCCTCCTCCGCTGAGGCAACCCCGAGGATTTTTCCGATCGAAGAAAAAATAAAAAAGTTATGAATGTTTTAAAAATCCTGAGATCAACTGATTGGTCCTCTCGCCTGTCAGTTACCATGATGAAGGAGTATAAAACCCCAGAGGCCGGACGTGAGGGGAGACCGGAAAGACTGAGTGAGAGTTGAGTCCAGAACAGGGAGTGAAACTGAACTCTGCTTGAAATGAAATAAATTTGGTGGCCTGCACGCCACTTGAAATGGTGTGAAATTGCATTTGAATTTTGTGGCCTGCACTCTGGTTGAAATGGCGTGAAATTGCATTTGGTGGCCTGCACTCTGCTTGAAATGGTATGAAATGGCATTTGGTGGCCTGCACTCTGCTTGAAATGGTATGACATGGTATGAAATGGCATTTGGTGGCCTGCACTCGGCTTGAAATGGTATGAAATTGCTTAAAATGGTATTTCAAGGAATAGCCATGAGTGAACTGCCAGCCCATCAGTCGTGAGTCAATTAACTGCCAACCCACCAGCCGTGAGTGTACTGCTAGCCCATCAGCCATGAGTCAATCAACTGGCAGCCCACCAGCCGTGAGTGTACTGCCAGCCCTCCAGCCCTGAATGAGCGAGCTGGCAGCCCACCAGTCCCGAGTGACTGAGCTGACAGCCAACCAGGCCTGAGTAACTGAGCTGCCAGCTCACCAGACCCGAGTGACTGAGCTGCCAGCCCAAGAATCCATTCGGTCTACAATGTGCTTATTAGCCCTCTGGAAACCAGTCCCTTCGGCCCATAACACCCATACTAGCGCTCCAGAAAACCCACGGCCACCAATATTGGAATTGGTGACGAGGTGGAATATTGCTTGGGGGGGACCGTGTGAACATGCCCACTTAGTCTAGTTTGATGTTATATTTCATGTTATTGATATTTCAAAGTAAAAAAGCCAACTTTAACAAGATTTTTACTGTTAGAATCCTTGCTGCACCAGCTTCCAACAGATTTCGATATAAAGTTGCAATACAGGAACACTCTGTGCTTCCACCACATTTTCACCTGAATGGGATATCACAGTCCTCCTCCCGACTTTTGCAACAATGCTGCCATCATACATCATGGCATGACAGGAGTGGGAGGGGGAATTGGTATTGCAATTGGGGAAGTGCAATTGGAACTTTTTTTCAAGTCCAGTGCTGGGGTTGGCAGGGGAGTGCTGGAATCTTACGTACGCCAACGGGTTGAGTTGGGAGACCACGCCTCCAGTGGGGGCTAGGGGTTAGTGGTGCAATATTGCGTTGGGGAACGGGTTACGTTTGGGGACCAAGCCTCCTGTGTGACAGGGACCCAATGGGACCCAGTTGGTCTAGTAATACATAAAAATCTAAAGTATCTTTATATATGTTTGAATCAATCTTCCAAATCTAGCCTTCACATAATTAGGGAAGTTTACTAGTGCGGCATACATATATACTTGAAGACGATACCATAAACAAGCCGGTGAACGCTTCTCTCCCCACAGAGTACAGCGGTAGAAAGTGGCGCAGAGATAAAGTTGCTGCCTTACAGCGCCACAGACCAGAGTTCGATCCTAACCACTGGTGCTGTCTGAACGGATTTTGTACATTCTCCCTGTGACCACGTGGGTTTTTACCAAGTGTTCTGCTTTCCTCCCACACTCCAAAGACGTACAGGTTTGTAGGTTAATTGGCTTTGGTAAAATTGTAAATTGTACCTAGTGTGTGTAGGATAGTGTTAGTGGGCGGGTATCGTTGGTCGGCGCAGACTCAGTGGGCTAAACGAAAAGATGCTGCCTGGCCTGCAGTTTCTGTTCCAGATTTAAATTGTTTGTGTTGCTGGGAGGGCTGTAGCGTCCTGTCTCTCTGCAGAGCTAGAGAGACTCAGTACATTTTAATTTAATTTAGTTTAGTTTAGAGGAATCAGGTTCTTCAGCCCACCAAGTCCGTGCAGACCAGCGATCCCCGCACACTAACACTATCCTACATACACTAGGGACACTTTACAATTTTACCAAGCCAATTAACCTACAAACCTGTACCTCTTTGGAGTGTTTGAGGAAACCGGAGCACCTGGAGAAAACCGACGCACGTCACGGGGAGAACGTTCGAACTCCACACAGAGAGCACCTGTAGTCAAGATTGAACCCGGGTCTCTGGCCCTTTTAGGCAGAAGCTCTACTGCTGCTCCACTGTGCCGTACTGGAAACATCCTCTCCACATCCTAAATAAACCACTGCCTTGCTGCAGGTGTATATCCCTTTAGCTGTTCTGAAGCGTAGGTTTGGATACTGCTCCAACTCAAATATCCGCACAACTACTCATGGCCTCACTTTAGGTTCCCTGTCATTTCACTTGGATTTGCCACATTTCCCCATTCACAAGCAAGATTGACAAATACCTGACGTTCATTTTCAAACCCCTCTGTACATTTAAACGAATCTGTTGGGTAGATTTTCGCCTCTCTCCTACCGGATAACATGTCAGTTCATTGAAACAGAGATAGGAAGGATTAAAGAGCATGGAGACAAAGAATGGTCATACAATGCAGGTTGAACTTTTGCCCGAGACAGAACAAAGAACAAAACGCACTCGCGTGCAAAAAGGGTTACAAGAAGACTGAAAAGCAAATTGACCAGAATGAAAAGATAGTGGTTGGAATGACCGAGAATGAGACAGCATATGTGGAGGTCAGTGATAAAATGATCAAAGGCCAATTGCCCTGCCGGATTGTACGTGTAAAAACCAGCTACTTGCACCTTGAAGCTGCGCTTTTGAGCCAATTTCCTGCATGCATGTGAATAAACAGAATAGGGTGGCATGGTGGCGCGGCAGCAGAGTAGCTGCCTTACAGCGCCTGCAGCGCCAGAGACCCGGGTTCGATCCCGACTACTGGTGCTGTCTGTACGGAGATTGTATGTTCTCCCCGTGACTGCGTGTGTTTTCTCCAAGATCTTCGGTTTCCTCCCACACTCCAAAGACGTACCTGTCTGCAGGTTAATTGGCTTGGTATAATGTAAATTGTCCCAAGTGTGTGTAGTGTGCGGGATCGCTGGTCGGTGCGGACTCGATGGGCCGAAGGGGTTAGTTCCACGCTTTATCTCTAAACTAAACTGCTTGCATCTTGAGATTGAACCACTGAATATTATCTGTGTTTCTTAACAACGTCTACTTGGTTCAACATTCAATTAGACACTCTTCCACCGGAAGGTGGGAGCTGTGTAGACAATGGAGCACTCAGCATACTAATAATTTATCAGCAGATAATTGGGGATATTAGGTACAATAAATGTATTTCTGAAGAATTAGCTCGGCCCCAGCAATGAGGCAAAAGGCCCCCAATTGCAATAATAGTGCAACATGAACCTCTTTGGCACGAGTTTACATCAGTCAGGGACAGTTTCTTCTCAGCTGTTATCGGGCAACTGAACCATCCTACTACAACTAGAGAGCAGTCCAGAACTTCTATCTACCTCTTTGGTGATCCTGGGACTATCTTTGATCAGACTTTACTGACTTTATCTTGCAGTAAACATTATTCACTTTATTCCCTTCATCATGTATGTACACTGCGAATATCTCGATTGTAATCCTGTATGGTCTTTCCGCTGACTGGTTAACATGCAACAAAAGCTTTCACTGTACCTCAGTACACGTGACAATAAATAAACTAAACTAGAAACTAAACTAACATTACAGGCACCTTGCGTTTTACATGGGGGAGGGGGTAACATTCCAGAAAAACACCACGCAATTCAAAAATACGAAACATAATCGTTTAAAAGGTGTAAATTTAAGCGTGTTATTTCAAATATACTGCATGTAAATTAGGCTTTGGTATTAATAATTTCAAAAAAGCGTAAATCAAACGAGCATAAAATGCAAGGTGCCTGTATATATTTAGCACATGGATGTATGCATTTATTTACCTGGCCACAATGACGCATTGCTACTAACAACTTCAAGAAAATTACATAAAATGTGAATGAATGTAGTCTGTTCACAATTCTGGTCTAAAATTTTACAATAGAAATTCCCTACCCATTGAGTAGGGACTGCAGATGCTGGTTTAAACTGAAGATAGACACAAAATGCTGGATTAACTCACAAAGACAGGCAGCGTTTCTGGAGAGAAGGAATGGTGAAGAAGGGTCTCCACCCAAAACGTCACCCATTCTTTCTCTCTAGAGATGGTGCCTGTCCCGCTGAGTTACTCCAGCATGTTGTATTTATCTTCCCTATCTATTTAGTTGCTTATTTAGCTGATTTGTTGTTCCTTGATGTTTATAACTTACCATCATCTCTGCGAGTGGCACTGAGGCCAAAACAACCCGGTTTTCTAACCGGGTTTGAATTTCTTGGATGCTTCCCCTTCGCTGAGCCAGATCTGCCAGAACCACACTCAAGCGATTCTCATCCACCATGATTTCCAGCTTCATCACCGGCTCAAGCACCTGAGTTCCAGCCTGCTTTAGTGCCTGGATACAAACAAAACATGTTACATTGAGCAACAGTGAAATCAGGCATTAGATGTAGAAGCATATTCAGCTGAGTAGGCAAGAAAATGAATGGGCACAAAATGCTGGAGTAACTCTACGGAACAGGCAGCATATCTGGAGAGAAGGAATGGGTGACGTTTTGGGTTGGCTTCAGTTTTGCAACCAGAACGCATCGAAGTCCACGCTGCAGTGCCAATTATCCTTGTTCCCACTGTCTCCCGTGGGAAAGTGGAGTTTGTGAGTTTACCACATCATGTGTTCATTTACTTTCTGGATATGTGTGTTGACTGCACCCACAAGTTCCACAAAGTACTGGGTCAAAGTGTCTTACAGCGTTGAAACAGGCCCTTTGGCCTAACATGCCAACATGTCCCATCGACACTAGTCCCACCTGCCTGTGTTTGGCTCATATCCCTCTAATCCTGTCCTATCCATGTACTTGCTTAAACGTTGCGATAGAGCCTGCCTCAACAACCTCCTCAGCTCGTTCCATACACCCACCACCCTTTGTGTGAAAAAGTTCCTCCTCATTAACTTTTTCACCTTAAACCTATGTCCTCTAGTTCTTAATTCCCCACTCTGGGCAAGAGACTCTGCACTTCTACCCGATCTATTCTTCTCATGATTTTGTACATGAAGGATCTTAGATTCGAGCTCTATTGTCTAACGAATGTTGAATGTTGAAATCGGAGCCCAATGCAATGCTTTTCTAAGCAGATTAAGGAAATAAAGTTGGATAGAGTGTGTTTCCATGCAAACGAGTTTCAAGTACCCTTATGGCCCTGGAATCTTTTTGTATACGTCAGGCTTCTCTTTTTGCCAAAGCAACGAGATGCAAAATGACATGCTAAAATCATTATCTCAGCTGTATGAGGCTGCTCAGAAAAGACAAGTTCACTCGTTAAGATAAGAAGCGGGACTAAAGGGCCAGTTCTACTTGGGCGTCATTTGGACTACATTTACGCGACATCATTTACGCGTCACAATGTGCACGTGATGCACGCATGGCGTGCATTGCGCACGCATGGTGCGTGGTGACGTAGGCAGTGGCGCACGGTCGCGCACGGCACCCCAGGACTTTGGGATTCACAAAATCTTTGCATGCTACCTGCGTGACACGCAGATGATGCCCAAGTGGGACAGGCCCGTCAGCAATCCTATTCCCATACCTCACCACGGCTGCACGGAAATGGCAATTAAGCAGTTTGTGTGATCTTCAGCAGAAAAGGCTTCCACACAAGTTCTTCCTTTAGATCTTGAACAATACCATGTTCTCCAAAGATCATATGACATCTTTCATTCTGGACTAAGGCGTAATCATCTGCAGTTGTAATAATTGATCATTCAAGATATTGTTAATTCTAACACTGAATCATGGTTTCCAGATTTTACTTTCTCATTACAAATCTACACTTTCCAATATAGCTGCAGTTTTAGTAGATCTAGCATGAATGTACTTTCAGTACTGTGTTCTATGCAAGATTCCAGCATCTGCAGCTCCTTGCTTCTCGCATGAATTTAAAATGGAGTCGCGCTCTCACTTACCCCACACACGAGTCAATCACCACACCACGCATCCTGCCCTTCAACTGTATCGACCTCTCACTTGTCAGGATTTGTCCCACTCCCATCTCTTTTTTCCAGCCCTCCCCCCGCCCGTTTCCAACCCTTCTGAAGAAGGATCCCAATCCAGAACGTTAACTGTCCATTCCCTCCTCAGATGCTGTCTTGCCTGCCAAGTTCCCCCAGTACTTTGATTTTGCTCAAGAATTCAGAATCTGCAGTTACTTACGTCTCCAACTTAGCAATGTCATTTGTTTATGTTTCTTTATATGTTTAATTAAGTAGAAAGAGGTGAATCATTTTAAAATATTTTGTTATGTTTCTTTTCAACTATTTAAATCTATCTCAATTGTTTTTTTATATAGTCTCCAATTATCAGAGAGAGTTGAATAAAGAGAAGATAGACACAAAAAGCTGGAGTGACTCAGCAGGACAAGCAGCATCTGTGGAGAGGGGGAATGGGTGACATTTCGGGTCGAGTCCCTTCTTCAAAAAAAGGGTGTGAGGTGACAGATGGATGTGCTGCTTGAAGCCTCATGGACGCTGCTCTACTTTATAGAAACTTCCAAAGCCTTGAAATAATTGGGGATTGGGCAGCAACAAAAGATTATTGTGGTCTCAGAACAGGGCGGGAATGCAACTTGGGTCACTCAACCTTCAGTGCATAGGTATTGTTAATGGGATTGTGCCAAGAAAGGCTCAATAATAGAGCATTGCGTCAAATAATATCAGAGTTAGATGGTAACTGTAAAATACTCACCTCTATTATGAAGAAGACACAAAGTGCTGGAGTAACTCAGCAGGTCCGGCAGAATCTCTGGAGAATATGGAAAGGTGACGTTTTGGGTTGAGAACCTTCTTCAGGCGTCTCGATCCGAAACGTCACCTATCCCATGGTCTCCAGAGATGCTGTATGACTTGCTGAGTTACTCCAGTACTTTGTGTCCTTTAGTATATTAACTAACATCTGCAGTTCTTTGTTTCTGCTCTATTATGATGTTGTTGAGGCAACTCAGTCAACAAAAGAACACATTCAGCTATCTATTATCTACAAAAACAACCCGTGTTCATTTTCCAAGGCCTTACCCTTTGCACACAACGTGACACGCAGGCAGAAATCATTGCCAAGGAGGTGCCAGGATATACACTTAGAGACTCCAGCGCAACCACCACATCCTGAACTGGGAACTTCAACAGAGGACCTTACAAAAACAAGAGATAAAATGGTTGAAATGCCACATACGTCAAGGTTAATGCTTTGTGCAACCTTATGCATATGATGAAGATCAAATTTATGATGTGGTACCCTGAAGACATGAGTTTTTGATTCCATTTTCGATAGCTTGGTGAGTTTCTGCAGAAAACTGTTCCAATATGTGATCTGAAATCTCAATAAGAGGTGTAGACTTTGGCCCTTCTCCTAACCACGGATGGACAGAAAGCTCAGTTGTTACCTGGTTACGTTTATCCCCTATAGTTCTGTCAAGGGTATCTAAAGGAACAAAACAAATGTACAGAGATCACGCACACATTGGTTATTATAAGGGTAACAATGCTATCTCCACAAAATTATCAAATTCACTGGAAGGATAAGCAGATCAACGTCAGTATCCTCTGGGGAGGGAATGGACAGGTGACGTCACGGTTCAAAACCATTTATCAGACGGAAGGTTCATCAGTCTGAAGAAGAACCTGAGCCGCTGACTTTCCATTCCCTCCTCAGATGCTGCCTGACCCACTGAGTTTATCTTACTTTACTTTTTTACTTTAGACTCCCTCAATTCCTCAAGCAGTTTGTTTTGCTCAAGATTCCAGCATCTGTAGCTACTTGAGTCACTATCTTAGTTCCGTTTAGTTTAGAGCTACAGCGCGGAAACAGGCCCTTCGGCCCACCGGGTCCGCGCCGACCAGCGATCCCCGCATATTAACACTATCCTACACACACTAGAGACAATTTTTACATTTACCAAGCCAATTAACTTTTAAACCTGTACGTATTTGTGGGAGGAAACCGAAGATCTCGGAGAGAACCCACACAGGTCACGGGGAGAATGTACATGTTCCGTACAGACAGCACCCGTAGTCGGGATCGAACCCTGATCTCCGCCGCTGCATTCGCTGTTAGGCAGCAACTCTACCACTGCGTCACCGTGCCGCCCTAAACCACAGCACTGAGGCCTTCATTATACTCAGTCGAAAATGCGGAGAAGGCCACGTCATTCACATGCCCAATACCAGACGAGATGGACAATAGACAATAGGTGCAGGAGTAGGCCATTCGGTCCTTCGAGCCAACACCACCATTCAATGTGTTTATGTCTTATTAGTCCCAATCAGTACCCCGTTCCTGCCTTCTCCCCATATCCCCTGACTCCGCTATTTTTAAGAGCCCTATCTAGCTCTCTCTTGAAAGCATCCAGAGAACCTGCCTCCACTGCCCTCTGAGGCAGAGAATTCCACAGACTCACCACTCTCTGTGAGAAAAAGGTTTTCTTCGTCTCCGTTCTAAATGGCTTACTCCTTATTCTTAAACTGTGGCCCCTGGTTCTGGACTCCCCCAACATCGGGAACATCGGGAGATAATCTATTCAGAGCTCTGACACCACAAACTGCAGATGCTGGAATCGTGAGCAAAGGAGAATTTAAAAAAAAAAAAACTGTTGCATGGACTCCTCAGGTCAGGCAGCATCTATGTGAAGGGAAATGGTGAGTTGAACGTTCTGGTCAGGACCCTTTTACAAACTGATGGAAGAGAGGGGACATGACATAGCTGGTAGAAGTGTCGAGGGACAAAAGACTGCAGATGCTGGAATCCTGATCAAAAAATAACAAACTGTTGGAGGAATCCAGTGGGTCAAGACCCAGAAATGCCTTCCTGAAGGCCACCAAGTTAAAGTGACAATTAAGTTGTAGCAAAGGCATATTACTTCTGAATGAGCGCAACACCTTTTACGCATGCTTTGAAAGGAAGAACAATGACGCACCTACAGGATTCCCCACGATCCCAGCCTCCGGTTGATGTTAGAGCATCCTTCGAGAAAGTGTAACCACAAAGAGAGTCCAGCCTGTAAACTTTGCCTCTCTCACCTTAGAGCCTCACTCTAGTCTTTACATTAGACTTTAGTGAAACAGCGCAGAAACAGGCCTGTGGGCCCACCAAGCCCACACCAAACAGCGATCACCCCCTACACTAGCACTATCCCACACACTAGAGGCAATTTACAATTTTACTGAGACCAATTAACCGACAAACCTGTACGCCTTTGGAGTTTGGGCAGAAACTGGAGCAACCGGGGAAAACCCACGTGGGCACAGGGGGAATGTACCAACTCCGTACAGACTGCACCAATAGTGACGATCGATCCTGGGTCTCTGGAGCTAAGACAGCAACTTTACCGCTGCAACGCCGTGCCGCCCCGGAATAGAACGTCTTTGTCATTTCCACTCTGGGAAAAAGCTTCTGACTTATTTATGCCGATCATAATTTTACATACCTATCAGGTCTCCCCCCTCAGCCTTCGACGTTCCAGAGAAAATCGTCCAAGTTTGTCCAACCTCTTCTAATAGCTATAACCCTCTTTCTGGGAAACCTCCTGTGCACCCTTTCCAAGGTCTTCACATCCTTCCTGTATTGGGGCGGACCAGAACTGCGTGCTATACTCTAAACGCAGCCTAACCAAAGAGCTGCAACATGATTTCCCGACTATTCTATTCAACATTCCAACCTGTGAATGCATGCTTACTGCACAATCGACATGCATTGCTACTATCAGGGAACTGTGGTCTTGGACCCGAAGATCCCTCTGCACATTAATGATACAATCTTTTTTACCATACTGGGAATAGCTGGCTGTGATTTATATTTGCAGATTTCTAATGTGGCTTTGCTGGGCTTGAATTTGTGGCAGTAACGATGGTGGTTCCTGGACTTGCGCTAACTTCAAAACTTCTGGGGAATTGAAACTACCCTCTTCCCCCAAAAGTGTTGAATTGTCCTTGGCAATCAATCTTACTCATACCCTTTGGCGTTTTACTGCCAACCACAAGTAATTTTTGCTCATCCAGTCATTTCTGATGTGCTGTATAACTGAAGTAGTATATTTCTCATTTCAATTCAGTTCAAAATAACAGAGGCAAACCGGGCATGTAAAACAAAAATCAATAGATTTTCTGTGTCTGTTTCCGTAACTTGGAACCACAAAAGCTTTTCACTGTGCCTCGGTACACGTGACAATAAACTAAACAAACTAAACCCTTATCCACACTGTGGAATTGAGGACATCTTTCCAGTTATGTTAAATCAGCTAATTTCAGTGCATTCAGAGCTTACCACTGGCATTGGAAGACACCATTATAGTTTCCCTGTAGGCTACCTGGAGGGGTCCAAGATAGGTCTCAATTCCATATTCTCTCTTGATTCGATCGTGGATAATCTCAATATGTAATTCTCCCATTCCACATAAAATTGTCTGTTGGAGGAGTAGATAATAGCTTCACATTTCAGGAGGATAAATAGAACTAAGGTATAAATCAACAATAAACTAAATGAAAATCAAACAGATTCAGGCCTATATCTATAGAAAAGGACACAAAATGCTGGAGTAACTCAGCGGGTCAAGCAGCAGCACTGGAGAACATGGATGGGTGACGTTTCGGGTCGGGACCCTTCTTCAGTCTATGCCGATAGTCTGTGCTGCTGTGACAAATTAAATACTCTGCACGAAGATGCAAAAGGATTGTTTACCATGTCCATCAGTTTCTGCAACATGGGTGATTCTACATTTTATGGGGCACTAATCCATCCCAAAAAAAAATCTACCTTTTCAGCTAAGGAGTACAACATCAAGTCAAAGCGCCAGTGTAAATATTAATGGTGGGGAAAAAGATTCAGAATGCACTAATTTTCCAACTTGCTACATTATGCATTATTTCCAGGATTCTAAAAATGAATAACTCTTTAAAAAATGGAGAGAGAAGTTCAGACAAATAGAGACATTCTTTGTTGGCAGTTTATACCGCAAGGCTGTAAGTGGGCATTCAGTACCACAACATATCCACGTTTATTTCACAAGACTTTAAGTCGAGTTGATTATCATATTGTTATATGCACGAGTACAGCAAAATACAAATACAATGAAATGCTTGGATGCAGCAGCATCATTGCGCATAGACACAAACATACTAAAACAAACTTTATACAGAAGTCATACGTAAATTACATATAAACTCTACAGATCCGCATCATAGAGTGATACAGCATGGAAAAGGGCTTCCCACACCGGCCAACATGTCCCAGCTACACCTGCCTGCGTTTGGCCCATATCTCTCTAAACCTGTCCAATCCATGATTGTTTTTGAAACATTGCAATAGTCCCAGCCTCAACTACCTCCTCTGGCAGCTTGTTCCATACACCCACCACCCTTTGTGTGAAAAAGTGACCCCTCCGATTCATGTTAAATCTTTTCCCCCTCACCTTAGTGAAAAAACAAAATTAGTGCAAAATGAAACAAGACATTCATGCAAAAATGGACTATTAGGAAATATGTCAATGGCAGTGCAAGACTTCATTTGTGCAATGGCTCTTTACAGAACCAGTTCAAATTCAAATGTAACTTCTAGTGACCCTTAGTAAAATGCAATCAGATATTAGTTTACACTACTGGGATATAAGCGCAACACATACATTAATGAGCAGAGAGTTACAACGTACCTGGCCAGAATCTGAATCAACCTTCACTTTTAAACTGGGATCTTCTCGCTGGAGGTTGGTAAGAGCATGGTCCAGATCTGTTGCAGATATAAGCTATCAAATATCAGCTTGAAAATGAAGAAATAAATCTGCAAGGACTACAAGGACATTCTCATTACATGGCAAGAAAATGGAGATGTATGTTAAAACAAAATAGAGATGTATGTACGACACCTGGTTGCTTCGCCATAGACGGTGGCTCGATTGTACAAAAGAAGACGGGTTCTGGGATCTCAACCATGGCCAGCACTGGTCCCTCGTGCTCGACGGGCCCCTTCCCAAAGCCCACCCCCGACCGACGGGCTGCAGCCGCCGCCAGCGACTTTGATGTAACTATGGTGTCCCCTGTGGCTGTCTGCAAAAAAACACGCAAACATTTCAAACGCTGTTTTAGTGTGTAGGGAGGAACTGCAGATGCTGGTTTAAACAGAAGACAGACACAAAAAGCTGGAGCAACTCAGAGGGTCAGGCAGCATTTATGGAGAGAAGGAATAGGTGATGTTTCAGGGTGAGATCCTTCTTCAGACCGGGGGTCAGGTGAGAGGGAAACTAGAGGTATTCCCACATTGACTTTTCTGCCCTGGGTCTTCTCCACTGTTAGTATGAGGCCAAACGTAAATTGGATGAACAGCATCTCATATCTTGCTTGGGCAGCGTACAACCAAGCGGTATGAATGTTGATTGTTTTTTAACTTCAAGTAACCCTTGCATCCACTCCCTCCCTCTGTCCCTCCCCCACTCTAGTCATCATACCAATTTACACTGCCATCCTGGAGTTCCACTGTCTGTATAACTCGTTATCACCTAATCCGCAGCCAACAAATGACCATTGTGGGATCAACATTTTCCTTGATTAATGCTGTTTTTGTGTGGTCACTACATGTGAAGGGCAACACAGCCTTGTGTCCAATCTCAACCTGAGCTGCTGCCAACACTTCCCAGCCGTGGGTGTCTCTGGGATGGCATCTAATTAAGGGCCTATCCCACCAGCATGCGATAGCATGCGTCTAGCGCAACCAAACGTGGTCGCCTGAGGCGTACGGCCTCGCGGGGCCGGTCCCACTTCGATCGGCGGAGGCATATGGAGTTGTGCGGGGCCGGTCCCGACATCGCGCGGGGCTCCAAAAATCTTGCACTGTCTGAAAATCCCGCGCGCCAACGGCCTGTTGGCCCGCAGGCGCATTGAGGGCGTACGCAGCGTCTCGACGGGCGTACGCAGCGTCTCGACGTCGCACGCAGCATCTTGACTTCGTACACCTAGCGTGTGGCGTTTCGCGATGACGTCACCGCCCGGCGTGCCGTTGCATGATGACGTCACTGCCCGACGCCGAGCAACAACCAAATTCAGTCGGCTCGCCTCCTGCCCGGCTGATTGGTGAGTATGATGTAAGAACCAGCCCCGCACAACTCCATACGCCTCCGCGGTTCGAACTGGGTACCGGCCCCGCAAGGCCGTACGCCTCAAGCGACCACGTTTGGTCACGCTAGACACATGTGCAATGGTGGGACAGGCCCTCAAGTCAATGCCTCTATCCTCTCAACAGAAGTCAAGGGAAAACTGCCCTCGACTAAGGTAAAGGCTAAAGATTGTATTTAATCTCCACTGAACTCCATTCTTTGAAGAATGGATTTTTTGGATGTTAGAATAGATGTGATTGATGAGCGATGTTTCCTGAAACAAGTGGGAGAGTCTAGGACTAAAGGGTCATGGCCTGCGCAGAATTGCGCAAGGGACAAAAAGTGGAGAACTCAGCTGCAGCAGCATCTAAGGAGCGAAGGAGATAGGCGAGGAAGGAGATGAGGAATTTACCCCCGTTAGTGCCGCAGAGCGGGGTGGCGTGGCTCGAAATGGCGCCAGGCCGGCAACCCTCCCCCACTTTTGCGCACGCGCGGCCACTTCCCCCACTGCGCACGCGCCACAGGGCCCGGCAAAGTGCCGCTGATCGCGCGGGCCGGCAAACCGGGGACACATGGCGCCGGCGTTCACCACGGGAGGAAGAATTTAGCGGGATAATTAGGGGGGATGGCGGGAAGGGAACCTTACCCGCCAAAAGCGGGATAGTTGGGAGGTCTTAAGGTTAAGGCACAGAGAGATAGATTCTTGATTAGTATAGGTGTCAGAGGTTATGCGGGGAAAGCAGGTGAATGGGGTTAGGAGGGAGATATAGATCAGCCATGATTGAATGATGGAGTAGACTTGATAGGTCGAATGGCCCAATTCTACTCCTATCACTTATGACCTTATTATAACATGAATCCCATTTTACATATTATGGGTAAATTGAATCAACTATGTACACAATTAAATGGCGTTTCTACTGAGGATCTATGATATTGGACATCAATGATCTGTCAAGAAATCCAAGGAAAAATTCACAAAAAGATTTCCACCCAGACAGCCCTGGATAGGATGTTTGAACTAGTAGGAGAGTCTAAGACCAGAGGCCATAGCCTCACAATAAAAGGACATACCTTTGGAAAGGAAAAGAGGGAGATTTTTTTTTTGTCAGAAGGTAGTGAATCCGTGGAATTAATTGCCAAAGATGATTATGGCGGCCAAGTCATTGGGTATTTTAGAGGCGGAGATAGATAGATTCTTGATTAGTACAGGTGTCAGGGGTTATGTTGAGAAGGCAGGAGAATGGGGTTGAGAGAGAGAGAGAGATAGATAAGCCATGATTGAATGGCGGAGTAGACTTGATAGGCCGAATGGTCTAATTCTGCTCCTATAACTGATGAACACCTTTCAACAGCCAACCTCAAATCTTGCCAAGGACTATTTCGAAAAGCTATGTTAAACAATTGTGAAATGGGAATGAAAAATGCTGGAAATGCTTGATAGAAGAAATAATTAAGTGTTCATTAGAACAGGGAACGGTTGATAATTTAAAAAATAGTTTAAAGATGCAGAGAAAAAGACAAAAGGATAAGAACAAAAGGAGAAGGCTCTTTATTAAATTCAAACTAATGTCCTATGCCTCTGATAATGTCCCACCCCATTCTAATCCATGGCTTGTATATTGTCTTCCTCTCCCTTTTCGCTTTGTCCACTGAGCATGTCCAGCACTGCCTCTTTTTATTTCATGTTTCTATAGTGTTTTTCTCCTGCATTACAGGAAATATAACTGTGGAGGAGAAGGAATACTCCACCTGTTTGAGTCCCACAGTCAGCGCAATGTTTCCAGCCTCCAGCGCAGGGATCTCGATTTGCCGATCCGCAAAGGGCAATAAAAGACGGCTCATTCGTTCCCTAAACAAAAATAAATCTAATTACAATAGAAAATGGCAGATTGCATAAGGCATATTTGTGATTTATAAATCCACTG